>CM077879.1:62714664-63339664 GCA_039720435.1 Amazona ochrocephala | reverse complement strand
CTGTGATTCTGTGAAAAGTTGCAGCAGCATGTAATGACACGGAAATAACAGAGATAATCAGTAAGTACACCCTGCATTTTAATTACGTTTGGAACTTCTTTATCATCTACCTGTTGAAATAGCAGTAGATGCAGGAAGGTAAGTTGTGAGCTAGCTGCTGCAACTGAGCTTGAATCTATGCCTTTTAATCTTTCCAGATAGCAGACATGCATTTAAACTGTCATTCTGTCTCTGCAGCAGAAATATTAGGAGCCAGATTTATAGGCTGTTTTACTGCAAAGTAATATTTAAAATTCCTTACATAGAATCATGGAATAGTTAGGGTTGGAAAGGACCTTAAGATCATCTAGTTCCAACCCCCCTGCCATGGGCAGGGACACCTCCCACTAAACCATGCCACATCTATCTGAATGAAAGCTTCTGCAAGCTATGTGCACATTAAAGGTTTGCTCTTCACAGTACTGATTCATGATTACTTCAGAGTAGAGCTGTAAAAGTAACTGCATTTCTGTTTTGAAGGGTGGGGAACTGAGCACAATCGGCCTAGTATCAGGCACAGATTAAGGAAGGGTTTTACCTTGCTTAAGCTTTGTAGTCGACCTCGGTTGAAATAGTCCTGCTGATCCTGAGCTGCAGTTTGATGTGAGACAGTTTGGGTTCTCCCTACAACTGCATCACACACAAAATATTTTAATCAGAATGTGGTGCAAATGCATTTTCCTTGCCTTTCACCTCAACAGAACTCACACACCGCTTCCATAGGAACCATTTTTCTGAGCATGGACATGCAGCCATTTCAGTGGGTAGAAATGAAACTGGGAAACAATTTTTCCATAAGAGGCATATTTAGGTGTGCATGCCTTTGTTACCTCTTGATGTACTCCGGCTTGTTCGGCCCTGGGTTGCGAAGTTAATCAGAAATGCTCAAATCCATGCCAGGAAACAAAATACAACATTCAAGCACAAGGAGCTCAAAGGATACACAGCACCAGTCGTGTGCTGCCTTGCAAAAAATGGGAAGGAGGATGAATTTAGGGCAGTGTGCTGTACTACAGTTGAGAAGGCTGGTTTTAGTTGTCTCTTTCTTTCCCACACTTGCTACATAATCTTGAAGCCAAGCTGTCAAAGGTGTCTAAACCCAAAGCTCCCTGGAATGACTTCAACAACCATCAAGGAGCTTAGATCTCTTAAATCTCAAAGATAAAAATTCTTACTACACTGCAAGGTCCTTGGGGACCACAGCAGGGGAAAGCTGTGTCTGTTCAGAGATCACTTGTTGAGTAATGGGAGGAGAAAGGGATCTCAGATGCCTTTTCATTGAAAGTGAGACCTATTGAATCCTGCCTGAAATCACAAAGATTTAGGTGTCAGGACAGCTGTTTCCTCTCATTCAGTGCAAAAATCTTGCAGGCTTATGCTAACATCCACCCTGCACCCCTTTATGTATGAATTCAAACACCTGGGGCACTGAGGTTACTTTTTCCCCTTGCTATTAACAGATGATGCGTTCATAGAATAACAAAATAGTCAGGGTTGGAAAGGACCTTAAGACCATCTAGTTCCAACCTCACTTTAGCCTGTGTTACCCAAGGCTCTGTCCAGCCTGGGCTTGAACACTGCCAGAATGGAGCATTTACCACTTCCTTGGGCAACCTGTTTCTGTACCTCACCAGCCTCACAGTAAAGAACAAGAATTCTTCCTTATATCTAACCTGAACTTCCCCTGTTTAAATTTGAACCCATTACCCGTTGTCCTACACTACAGTGCCTCTCCAGCATCTTTGTAGGCCCCTTCAGATACTGGAAGGCTGCTATGAGGTCTCCATGCAGCTTCTCTTTTCCAGGCTGAACAGCCCCAACTTTCTCAGCCTGTCTTCACATGGGAGGTGCTCAAACCCCCTTATCACCCTTCTCAAGGCCTGAAAGAGCAGCTATAGCTGAGTTTCTGAGGCAGCCACACAACAAAAGCAAAGCTGATGAGACAGAAAGGCAAAACACAGATAAGCACTCCCAGGGCAGAACTCAATTACTAACATAGCCACAACATGCCCAAAACCTGAACGTCAAAATCTGTTTTTCACTGACCTTAAATTAGAAAAAGCAACAAGAAGCATAATCTCATCATCATCATCATAACTGTCCATTCAATTCTCCATAATCAGTACTGCGAAACTACTTGAGCCTGAATTGATTATTTGTCCTTGTTTTACAATAGCGTAACTCCACTGGTGCCAAGTCGAAGTCTGAAGTGCATCTGTCTGTTAAAGATGGTTCAGGTTAGGTCAGAGAATGTTTAGTACCAGCTGTATCCGCTTCTGTTTCTGGAAGACTTCAGCTTGGTCAACTGCACACATGCCAGAAATAAAATGAATCAAAAGTACATGGGAACCCTGCATAAATACAAAACCCAACCTCATTTATTGTAGCTTCTTATACATTAAGTTTTTCAACATCCACTCGGAAAACATAATGGGGTACATGCTGCAGCAAATCACATCAGTGATTCTCTCTTTAGGTAATCTTTTCTGCCTCAGTCTCTTCAGAATCATATGGACAAGAAGTATAATTCAGGGCTAAGAATCCAGACTGCAGTATGGAAAGAGATTGTAAAAAATTAATGATGTCCTGCCCTTTGCACTGTAAGCTTCCCTTTTTTTTCTGTACACACTGCAAATTAAACAAGCTTTATAAAGAAAACACATTCAACAGCTGCACAGACTTAATGCTAATTGCTTTGAACTTATCATATGGCCACTTCTTCACTTAAAGAAGAAATACATGTATACACACAACTATTTTATGCATATGTAGAAGAAAGCTACCTAATAAATTCAATGGAAAAATACACGTAAAGGCTTTTTATAAAACTGACACAGCATTAGTTTCGCTCTAATGAAAATATTTATGAGAGAAAGACACAGAGAAACACACATACCTAATGTCTAGTGCTTGTCTAAATCCTGAAAAGAACATCTGGTCCTTGGTATTGCTAAACAGAGCTAGTTGCAAGTGTTTAAAGCACCTGCAGTCCCAGTTTACAGCCTCTGCTCCTCTCTGTCTGACTGTGTATGCTGACGACCATTTTGCCCTGGTTTTGCTGGCTGCAAGTTTCCACAGTAGTTTACAAGCAGGCAGGGAAACAAAACAGGGCTAAATCCGGCCTTCATTGAATTAAATTGAGACTATTCCACTGCCTTTATTTGGACTGAATGTTATACAAAATACTGAAACTGATTTGCTGTCAAAGCAATGGCCACCCAGCAGTAAAAGCTAACTGTAACCAATGAACAAACCATGGAACCCCTGTGGCAGTTCCTCCATCACCCAGCTTGGATAAGTCAGTAAGAAATGGACATGGCTTTTTGAAGCAGCAAGGGAAAAACATACCACAGTCTGCTTCTCCAGGGAACTTCTGTCATATATATACACCTTGTTCCTTACCGTATCTTCATTTAACCTTTCTCATACATTCAACATAGTGAGAAACTAAACTGAGAAGCAGCTTCCACAGTCACACCCTTTAAGCTGCAGCATCATAAAAAAATCAATCTTGCAGTAGAAGTCTCTTTTTACATGTTTCTGGATCAATGCAATATTGGCCATTATGGGAAAAAGTGAAACACACGGCAAGATGTAAGATAAAGTGAAAAATACGTGCCTGTCAGCTGCTGACAATTGCCACAGAGTTATCTCCTTCCAATACTCATCCTCTCCATTCAAAATAAAGACATATGGTAACCTTGTTAATATCAAAATATTAGCTAGTGATATTTCCAGTGGCAAAACCATACCTCTGATCCATAGTGTCCGAAAATGTTCATAGAGACACTGTGTATCAAAAAACCTTCAGGTTACAACTGGGGACTGAATGCATGCCCTTGTTACAAAGAGATGCACATGGATTTTGGTACGTTATCCAAGCAAGTTCTGCTCTACTGTTTTATATCCTTCGAGGAATATTTTGTTTGTCACAAACCTTGTGTAATTGCATTTTAAGCAAGAAACAAGAGAGCAGGTTTAGAACTGATGCCTATGAGTCTCTATAAATACCCTGGAAGAAGAAGACATCAGAAATCCTTGTCCCAGCCTGAAAGCTCGTCTGGAGGGGTTCCCTCTTCAGGTGGATAGCTGTCAAAGTAGCTGTAATCAGTTGGTCCAGACAGCTAGGACATTAAAAACAAACAGAACTTTGTTTCAGAAAGTAACTTTTGAAAATACTCCCCATTGATTATGCATTATTTTTATTGCTACCAGTGGAAGAATTAAAGGCTATGGATGATTGCTCTCAATGGATGCAATTCTTCATTCTAAACCACCAGTAATGAAATTTTACAACAGAACAATGGCATTAACATCCTTACAGAAAACCACTCCCCAAATACTACCAAATCCTAGGTTTTGCCCACAGCCCTATAAAGTCAGTAAGAAAACTGGCCGCACCACATACAATTTTGATTCAGATTTGTTTAAGACCAAATGAACACCCCTGGGGTAGCTGCTCAAAGCAGACCTCGAAATTATTTTTTGTTTCAAATTGTATTCAAAGTGAGTTTCAAATTGTTTACCCTCAATCTTTTTTCATTTTAGGGCACAGAGAAATGGGCTGTTTAAAATAGGAAGCTTATTCAAGGATGTGCTGTAACTTGATGATAAGAGAATGCAGGAATTTTCACTCTGCACAATAATGTGAACAGTGCATTTTAATAATGTGTCCATTACTGAGGAAAATAGTTCTTTTCAGTATTTTTTTCTGACCAGACACTACTTATTCTATTTTAGAATAAAATAGAATATTAATATTCTAGAATATTAATATTAAGTATATAATTACTTATTCTAGTAATGGTGAAAATCTAATGCAAACTACACAGGCAGAATAATATTTCCATTATTTAATTGAAGTGATGTGTCACTTGCTGTCTCTCTTTCATTCCATTTTCACTAAAAACTTTGAGCTATAATAATTCAAATGCACCTCTGGGAAATTCTGCTGTCACCATCAGTTGTTTCTTTGTAGAGAAGCACCTTTATGTTAGTTCAAACATTACGATATCAAAAGTCAAAGCCAATACCTCTCTTTTTAAAGGTGATATTAATTTCCTCACTTTCAGACCATCCCAGTTAAAACCACTCAACCACCTGATTAAAAAGAAATGAGAGACAGACAGGGAGAGACTGAGAGAAAGATTGTTTTCTGTCACTAGAGTATTAACAGCTGAAAAACATGTGAGCAAGGGCTATAAGACATTTTTTTTTCATTACAACTTCTGTCCATGTGATAACACAGTTGTTGAAAGGAGGAAACTTGAGCACTGTCGCTGTCATACAAGGGAGTGGTAGCAGGGGGAGCTTCAGGACCACCAGGTGCATTGCATCTCCTCTGTATAGAGGTGCCAAAATGACAGGCATGTTAATATACGCGTAAGCACAGCCATGCAAAGATATGCACCCCTTTGGATTACCACCCTCTTTTAACAGTATGAGAGGAGACAAGTAGGAAAGTCAAAGCACTTCTTTTATCAAGCACAAATGGCAGGGCTTAGAAACAACTTGGATAAAAAGAAAAAGCAGGAAATGTTTAATCCAAACAGGAGTTTCTTCATTAGAAGAGAGAAGACAAAACCATAATATTACTCCAGAGCTCTTAACTGCCATTCTTCAAAAGCAACTATTTATTAGTTAGGAGGTCTGAAAGATGCTGAACTGGCATCAATTTCTCTGAGAACCGAGTTAAACTCTTACATTGACAATCCGCAACAAAACCAGTCAATAACAAGATGTTTCCAGGTAATCATGCTGAGGATTTATATTTATGTTGTTGCCTGCCCTAGTCACAGATACACTCAATAGCAACAGAGATCTCTCTGACACAACCTGCCTGGAAGTCCCTGGAGCTTTATGAGTTTACTGGACAAATTAAACCCCAAATTTTCTTGGCAGTCTCTTTCACTTACCTGTGCTTCTTAATGTCATTAATTCCGTTCCTCAGGTTGCCTAATCTTTCTGTAGGGTTCTGCCTTAAAAAAGAATAAGGATTATTATTTTTTAAAATATTCTCTTTTACTTTTTTTAAAGAGCATTTATAGGTCCTAATTGCTTGCATTTAAGTTACACAGGGATGAAGCTTGCACAAAACAAGTGGTCTTATGAGAAGACACAATGAGGTGTAGCTCAGCGCTCCTTTCTTTTGAGGATGGAGAAACCTTCCAGGAAGCCAAAGTGGTGTCACTACGCTGGGAGCAGCACAGTGGGAAATCAACTGGTAGAATTTTAGTTGCACGGCTCCTTTTTCTTGGCCAGCAGGTCTGATCATAAGTTACAAAGGATGCAGACCAAAATCGGCAGTTACAAAGATCCTTTCAATCCTGCTGTACAGCCACGGTGTATACTGTTCCTAGTGCCATGGATGAAATCCCACTGAAGCTGGGGGTTCAAAGTCAGCAGTGTCTCCAGCCACAGGTTATGCATGCTGCTATACACTAATGCTTCTGATTTATGCTGGCCCTTTTGAAATACCACCTTTTTGCACATTTTTAAGCAGGCTTAAGTCAGTCTTTTAAGCAAGCATCCTACCCTTTCTGAAGAAGTTACATGCCTAAGTCATTTCGGGAGCAATTTTCCAAACACAGTGTTTGATAATAAAGTTAAATTCTTTACCTCTTTCCTCAGTCCAGACTTAACAATTTTCCCCTAAGATATGTTTCAAAAACAATTCACAGGTACAGAGAAAGCCCAGAGCCTACATTTGTAGATGATACCTCTGCAGACTATGACGTGTGACACGCAGTCAGGGGCATGCAAGTGCACTGCATATAATCAGAACAGACTATGCTAGGCATCATAACAGTTGTAAATGAAGTTGTCAGGAATTCAACACTCTAGACTGGATCTTAAATCATTCCATCTATCTATACCCAGGCTCTGCCACAAAGTGCCCCTCCTACCTGCAGAGTCTGCGGATCAAATCTTCAGGCCGCCTTGTTATTACCTTAGGAAAATCCAGCTTTTCAATGCCTTTGAGTATCAAATTATATGTCATCATTTGATCGGCCCCAGAGAATGGTGGGCTAGAAAAAGAAAGCAACACCGATAAACGGGATGGCTGGCAAGAGCAGATGTGGCCATTTCTCATCAAAGCATATATTTGAGAACATGGAAAACCCCCCACCTCCCTAGTTCTACAACCTTCAGCCTTTCAGTCTGTTTAAGATATTAGAAAGGTTTGAAGCTGAGAAGCTGCCTGTAGGTATCAGAGAAATTGCATGATCATATGTGTCCCTCTAAGATAGGCTGCCAGCCTAACTCAGAGAAGCTTCATGTTGTAGTACTGCTAAACATTCATAAGGAGTTGACATGGAAGTGTGCATGGAGGTAAAGAATGTGCCCTGCTTGTAGCTCATCAACCCCACTGTATCCCATCATCCACTAATGGGGAAAAGAACAGTCTGCTGTCAGCTGTTCCTCACAGAAACATCATCATCAGGTAAAGGAGCTATACACCAGCCACTTATAGCCACTGTCTGGCTCCTTCCTTAGATAGGTAAACCAGAATTGAGAATATGTCCTGCGCTTTGTGGTGTTTCTGAAATGATGGAAAACATGCATAAGAGGCAATAACAAGCATTTGCAAGTCATTCCTGTTTGCTGGTGGGAAAAACCCTAAACTGTCTATTTTAAAAATAAATAAAAAAAATTCTCAAAACAAACAAATGAGGTAAAAACTGGGAATAGGAGGCACTTACCTGCCAGTAAGGAGTTCATACACAAGAATCCCAAGGGACCAAAAATCCACACTGAAGTCATGGCCCTTACTCAGAATGACTTCAGGGGCAACATATTCAGGGGTTCCACAAAACGTCCAGGTTTTCTGACCTGATCCAATCTTCTTTGCAAATCCAAAATCAACCTGGTCAAAATCAACACATGCTGCATAATGCAGAGGTGTTTTGCACTGGGAAACCTTAGGTCTTAATTGCTTTCTCACCTCCTTAAAAGACCTCAGAGTTGCCAGTGTACAGCTAAAACAATAACACAGTGCTGTGAAGAAGAAAGAAGTAATTCCACTGGATTGCTGAATCCTATAGAACAGATTCATTTATTCTCATGAGTAATTTCCTGAATTATTTTTCTTTTGGATAGAACAATCTATGCTTTCCTTGAGGACTCATGATTTACAGCCCATGGAAAATGGTTCATTGCTCTCAGTGGATATTTCAAGCTCTCTGAAGGGTATTCTCTTTGCACTTTCCAAGGTAGAACCTATGATTGCTTAAGGCTGGACAGGAAGGTGATTCTGCACCTGGGAAATGTTCCTGCCTTTACAGCAAGACTGGCTGCTGGGAGAAATTTTTTTTGCTGTTTGTGCTGTGGCAAGAGCTCTCGGAGGCTGCAAATCCCGTTTGTCTATGGCTTGCAATGCCTTTGTTTCTCACTGTCCAACAAGTAGCCTGCCCTCTTTTCCAGTGAAGTATAAGGGTTATTAAACTCTGGGATCCTGATACTATAATTACATGCTATCTATTTATATCCCCCCTGCAAGGGAACAGGATACAGGCACAAAAGGCTAACATTATAAAAGGATTACGTCTTACCAGTTTTATATATCCTTCAGCATCCAAAATTAAATTTTCTGGCTTCAGGTCTCTGTAGATAATGCCTATGTGATGGAGATAGTCAAAAGCCTCTGTCACACACCCAACACAGAACTTAGTAGTGGCTTCATCAAAGCTGCCTCTGGAACAGAAATAATTACTATCCTTTCAGACCATTAACTTCTAAAAATGCCCCGCTCATTAACAAGATAACATACATACACCCAGAACACTAACAGCTTTTTTGCACTGACATTCAGTACATCATTCATATAGTTGAAAGCTGAACTGAATGTCTTTTTATCAGCCCTTGAATACAGAACCTACTCAGCACACATATAGAGCTGACTGGTGATTTTAAAGGACAAAATTCCACTTCCTTTGCCATTACCTGTCTCTCAGCAAGCTCCACAATTCCCCTCCAAGGCAAGCCTCCAGTAGCATGTACACATACTTACTATCTTTGAATGTGCGATATAATCTGCAAAGACAAATGGCAGCAATTTAGGAAAAGCAAAATAAAACACAAGACTTCAATGTCTCTTCTCCAGAACTCAGATATGCCAACCCTCATTCTTAATAATGCTGCCCCATGGGTCAACTGGGGGTCAGCTTTCACGGGAATCTTATGTTCAACGTACTTCACAATGAATGGAGAACATATCTGCTCAAGGATTTTCTTCTCAGAATAGATGTGTTCTTGTTGTTTGGTGTCCACTACGTGTTTCTTCTTTATACGCTTCATAGCAAAAGCCATGTTCTCATTTTTCACTTTAACCTGTGAATAAAAATGGTGAGACAAAGAAAGGATGTTTTACTGATCTGTTCTCAATAGGTACAGTGAAATCCATCTTTTTCACCACAGCATAGGACTGAAATTGATGACTGTAATGAGGGACAAATGCCAGATTTTTGGCAGAACTGTTCTGTATGATTTTAGGTCAGGCATCAAATCTTTTTAGTGTTCCAGTAGCCATTTGTAAACCGAAATAATCTCTGTAGTCATTTTATGTATACAAACTAGCAGCAGTTTGGGTAGGTGCTACATTTTAAAGCTCATAATTTCAATTTAAGATTTCTAAACAGAGTGTAATACAAAAGAACAAAAAGCAGAGGCAGTTTATGAAGAAGGTTTGCAAATGATTTTGCATTATACTGAAATATTATCCAGTATTCAATAAAAACACTGAAGTTAAAACAGGGCTTCCAGGAACCCAAAGAAACAACTATCAGCGTCCTTCGGCTGGCTGAGAATTCGATTTTTAGCTTCCCATTCAGGTGATGCTGTAGAATTTCCAAGCTGGCAGTCAATCCATGTGGAAATTTGTTTCGTGAAGCATGAATCAAAATAAAACGATTGATGGTCTAACTACTGTAAAGGGTTCTTGACTTTGCTAAAATCACAGTCTCCTTTAATTTGCCATTACCTTCAGCAGCCTGCAGAAGAAGAGTTTTTCTTCATGCTCTCCCCTAAGTTTGCTACTTAGCCAGAGCAGAGTTGAATCTAAGACTTTAGTGTAATTAGGCTCTTTACATCCTAGAAACACAGTTGCTCATGCTGTTGAATATGGCTCAAAAGGGCCATTACAAATCGTTGGAAATTTTGAAGTCAATGCACCTCAGAAGCTAGATTACATTGGTTATAGTTGCTGTGGGGCATACCAAAGTAATTCTAAAAGCACAGACTATGTGATGCTGGAGGTTACTTCAGATCCAGACAGCATCTTAGGAAAAGGTTTGCAATTCAGGGAACACAATGCAGGTAGGCACATCTGGAAACATCACACACACAAGCTGATGAATATATGCCTAGTGAGCAGGAACATACTTCTAACGGCAGGAGATGAAGGCATGCAAGAATGTTTTTTTTTTTCCTTTGAACACTGAAGTCCACAAAGTGTTTTTAGACTATGCATTACTTTATACAGAATTACCGCTGCCTGAGAGGCCCAAATATGCAGAATATTAAAACCTTTCATATTTTTCAGCAGTTAACCATTAAGACAGAGAACTACTTGAATATGTTTAAAACAAGCTCTTACAAGCTCAACCCTTCCGAACCCACCAACACCCAGAGTTGTGACAACTTCTAAATTCTGGAATGGGGAAGGAGGGAACTGGGCTACTTTTTCCTTCAGCTCTATCATCTCCAAAGATACGTCTTTGGCCAACTGTCCACAGAAGGATCTTCCTCTGCATTAAGAAAATCAACATAGGTTAGCGCTTTCATCGCCAGCAACCTGTATCACAATACACTAATACTCCTATAAAAAATAAAAGAAAAACCTTAATTCCTCACAGAAACTTAATTTTATATTATGCAGAAGCACTTTCTCTCTGGACATCCTATTGAAGTAAATTAGAAACGAAATGCTACTGAAGTTCACTGGGTACAACCAATGGTATTTTTATCATGAGCTGATTAGGTTCCTAATTACAGTCAGCTACTAAACTTGGGGCACTTCAAGTTGGAGAATCGTTTTCTGAAGGGGTGTGTACCAGTTCCAGTAGAATGATCAGAAATAAAAATGCTGCTATATCTGTAAATAGAAGAAAATCATACTCTGCTAATATCCCAGTAGTGCTCAGGTTGAAATCAGAGGCAGATAAAACTGCAAATGCAGTCCAGAGCTAAAAGCAAACTCTTCAAAAACACCAGTGCTACACTGAAACATTAAAAATAAATGGTTTCTTTTATGTCTGCTTATTTCTATTTGAAATGGCAATTAGTCTTTTGTACAGTAACACAGTTTCTTTAACTTAATCGGGAGTTGGCCTTCAGGAGCTTTGCCAGCCAAAGAATCAGAATGCAAGAAATTATTTGAGCACACTTTCACTTCTCTTCTGTGCTCAGTTTTCATGGGATAGAGTGAATTCTTGGTTTACAGTTAATAGATTGAGATTATATGCAACTTTTGTTTCGGCAAAGAAATAAATTATTGGACTCCATAAGCATATCCAGTTATTATTATATTGATTGCCATCATTCCTAGGGCCCCATCTCTATCGACTATCATCCATGATTTTACCTACATATCTATCACTCTGTTTTATGATTACCTACTGAAGATGTGCCTAACAAATGATCTGACTTACTTTGCATGTCGCTTTTCATCAGCACGGGTCAGATTAGCCACATAACCTTCCAGGTAGGTTTGGAGCTCCTCGTAAGTTCCAACAGTTTGATTAAATGTCCTAAAACCCCAAACGAAACTGTATGAACCACTGAACACACAGTGGAAAGACAAAACCCCCAGTATCTGTGCTGCTGTGCCAAGGCTTTACATTGCCTCTAAGTCACGACCCAGACCGAGCTTTACACTATCACTTTGACAATACAGACTTTAAGAGCTTTGAAGAGGCAGTAACCAGCTGAAGTACCAAGCCTCGTTTGCTGAAGTGTAGGGGGACAGAGTACCTGATTTCCTTAGATCATTTCATGTTATGTTTAAATAATTTGGAGCAGGCTGGGTGAACTTTGACTTCCACATGTTTATTAAGTATGGTTTCACCATCCCTACCACAGGAACCAGGTTGGCATGAGTCCACACTATCAGTCCTTCCTTTCCAAAGGGTATGGCACTATGTACCTAGGGCTCAAGTGACTGAAAACATCTCTGCCTCTTCATAGCTAAGTAACAATACTGTACGCAGAATACGCTTAGAACAGTACAAACAACAATCATCTAGGACAACGATCATCTAGTCCAACTGCCTTCCAGACCGGTTATGCTGTGTTTGATGCACCCCAGGATGCGGTTTGCCCTCTTGGCTGCCAAGGCACATTGCTGACTCACCTTGAGCCTGCTGTCAGCCAGCCCCCCCAGATGTGGTTCTGCAGGGCTGCTCTTTATCCACTTCTCTCCCAATCTATACTTGTGCCTGGCATTACTCCATACCAGGTGCAGAATCTGGGACTTGGACTTGTTAAATTTCATGTCATTAAGGATTGTCCAATGCTCCAGTCTATGTAGATCCCCCTGCAAGGCATTTTGTCCCTCAAGAGGGTCAACAGCACATCCCAGTTCGGTATCCTCAGCAAACTTGCTAATGGTGCATTCATCTCCTGCATCCAGACCATTGATAAAGATACCAAACAGAACTGGCCCTAGATTGACTCCTGAGGAACACTGCTGGTGACCAGCCAGACGTAACCGCACTCACTATAACCCTTTGAGCCCTGTCAATCAGCCAGTTTTTCACCCAGTGCACTGTGAACCTGCTCATCACACAGTCGGACAACTTGTCCAAAAGGATGCTTAGAGGGACAGTATCAAAAACCTTACTAAAATCCAGAAAAACTGCATCCACCGCCTTCCTTTCATCCACTAGGCAGGCGACCTTATCATAGAACTGTATCAAATTAGTTAAACTGGACTCTTCCTTGAGGAGAGGTAACCCAGGTTGACTGTACTTGACTGCATTATTCTTTAAATGCCTTCCAGTAGCACCCAGTATAATGTTCTCCACAGTTTTTCCAGGAGCTGAGGTTAGACTAACAGGTCTGTAGTTCCTTGAGTCTTCCTTAGAAATAACAAGAATTTCCAAGACCTGCTTGTCACAGCAGTATGATATTCCTAGTTCATGCCTGGGAGGTTGAAATCTCCTGCAAGGACAAGGGCTACCCCTCCAGAGCTTTTTCCTAATTGCCTACTGAATAACTCATCAGTGCTTACATCCTGGCTGAGTGATTGTTAGCAGACACCCACTACAACATTCCCTTTGTTTTCCATCCCCCTAATCCTTACCCAGAGGCTCTCAAACGCATCATCACTAACTGTAAGGGCTGTATAATCAAACCTCTCCCTTTAGTGCAGTGTGACACCTCCACTTTGCCTGCCCTGTCTATCTCTCCTGAACAGCCTGTAGCCCTCCATGCCAGCACTCCAATTGTGGGTTTCATTTCCCTAAATCTCACTAATACCAATGATATTGTAGCTCTGGGAACTGACCACTTCTTCCAGTTCATGCTGTTTTGTATCTCGTACTGTACCCTCCAGCAATGCCATGCCAGCCCTTGATTTATCTACTGCAGTCCTGTTGGTATCCCCTTCCCCTAGAATGCACCAGCTTTTGTATGCTTCTCTGCAACCTACTTAAACAGGCTAAAGAAAAGAGGACAATGCATTCACAGATCAAGATGCCATTTCCTATGTAGGGATAGAATCTTGGCCCTCAGTAGGAGCCCTTCTGGGTTTCAGCAAGGAAAAACATGGTGGCTGTCTGCATTTCAGGTAATCATCCATACAGCTAGCTTTGAGAAATACAGGTTTGTTGTTTCACTTTCCACTGGGAGCTTCTTTTCTTTTATCTTCTGTCTGCTCCATTCTTTTCCACTTCAGGAAGTGTAAAATTCCTGATAAAACCAGGCATTTGTCTGCATGTCCTGCTCAGCAAAAACACATCCCAGAAGGAGGGGCAGCAGGGGATTTTGACTTTCACTGAGCCAATGAATAGTACTTAACAAATGTGAAACCTCAGCACCACAAGGAGAGAAAGAAAAAAGTAACTCCGAACTACTCTGAGCTCCCGTGCTCCTGCACCTTCTGTCAGCCTCTCTTCATGAAGTCTTTGTATAAAGCATAGCCACAGCTCAGTATTCCAAAAGCATAACCACTCATTCAGTATTCATTTAAGAAAACATTGTGATTATGCCTGCAGTGAAGTCACATCTTAACTTACTGAAAGAGGATACAAATCTTTCATTAAACAGCAGCACAGTACTTACTCTCTATCTATAACGAGGCACTCCACATTGTATTCATCTGCGATAACATTTGCTGATCTGACATCATCACTGAAAATTGAAACAGAAGAATTCAGAAGCATATAAAAATCCTCAAAGCACCGCACATTGTACTCATGTAGGGTCACAGCTACTATAGGTGAAACTCCTCAAAGGCCTCTGCAGCCTGTATCCAGATCAGTATTACTGAACCAAGTACATAATTATAGCATTTTACTAGCCATTCTTATTGTCTAGCACAGTATTTGTTTTCCAGTTTCAACAGGGTTTGGATCATGACTTCCTTTAGCAACTTTCCAAGAATTTAGGATGAGACGTAATTAGCATTACATTTATGATGATCTCAGTTACATGAGATGTAATTAACATTACAGCTTACCTTTCCTGAGACGTTATTAGCATTACATCTAGTAGTATACCAGGATTTACTACTCACTTCTGAAATAATTCTCAGATATAAAACATATTAAAAACCTAACGATCCCATCTCAATTACCCACATAAACGTGCTATATATTTGAACATATCTCTCTACTCCTTTTCTCTATTTCTTACTGTCATGAGCACCATCATGGAAACAACACCTCAGTCCAGTAATTATGGTACCTATCCATACTAGGAGTCATACAGAGCCTGGCATAAGGTTTCATCACAGCTTTTACTGAAATATAAACTACAAGCAACAATGCAGAGAAGGCCAGAATTTGACATCTTCAGGGAAAACCAAAGGTAGATGACAGTGTGTATGCTCAAGTTCTCTCTACAAAAAACAAAACATTAAGACAAATTCAGTCACTGCCTTCATCTGCTGACATTACAATCAAAGCAATGATTATATTAAAAATAGCCATGAGCTGCACAATCTGACACACAGTGATAGGTCATTTGAAATACTATACAACATGAATCAGACAATGTGAACTAACCTAATCAGAGCCTTTTCTCCAAAGTAATCTCCTTTATGGAGATTTTTAATCAGCTGAGGCTGCGAGTGATCTGAAGTACTCTGGGTAACTATTACCTGGAAAGAACAGGAACAGAAATTCAGCAAGCAAAGTTTCCAAGTATTGCATGGTTTCCCCTTCCCTTCTGAGTATTTCATAAATGTCTTAAACTCAGTAATGATGCAGAAAGAGTTACAAATGTATATAATTACTGCCTCCTCTCAAAAATTAGAATCATCAAATATTCTGTGATTCTATGATCTCTGATTTTTGCTGAGATGGAAAAATTAATATATTCATTACTGCCCACCCCCCAACATTTTCTCCTTTTACCTTTTAAAACAGAGCAAAATAAATTGCATTTTAATGAAAAACTGCAAAGTACTTCAGCTCCCACAGTGGGCAGGCGTCATATGAGCTTTTTGTCTTCTCAGCTAAACATACAGCCTCCACAAACATTAACTCACGTTTCCTGTCATGAAATTCCACTTCCGCAGTAGCACACATTCTGCTGATGCCACAAACCAAATCAATCAGAATATCTCCAGACACAGACATGTTTTGGAAACTCAAAAACCCTACTGGGAGTTTACTGATGAAAATTCTCCTGATTTGATTCTTCAGAGCCCTGTGTCTGCCGCCACTCTAACAGCTGATGGATAAAGGCTGCTGCCTTACTCTTCTGGGAGAAGGAATAAACCCTGAGTCACCTAGAAGGCCATTCTCCATTTAACTTAGGACTCCGTTATTTCTTAGACATTTCACAAGTCTATAGCTTGCCCATCAGATATTGAAACATTCAGGAGAAGGCATAGGATCAAATCTCATTTACAAAAAAATTGACTTTACATCTCTGCGTCACTGTCATGATGCTTCAGGACACACTCCAATTACATTATAATTTGAACAGTATAACATGGGTTCATGAAATTAGTGAAAATTAGGCTCCCTGAATCTCTGAAACGCTGCTCCAGGCCTTTATCAGAGTGCTGTGAACTTAACAGCATCCTCAAAAAACTCTCTGCACAGATTTTACTACAGACCAAAGACCATATTCTTCAAAGTAGCTTTTGAAATACAGATGTATATGTTACTTGTAAGTTAGGTTTATTACATCTTACCTTTCCTTTTGCTATTATGAAGAAGGTATTGCCTTCTTCTCCTTCCCGAATAACATAATCTCCCTTGTCATAGTACTCCTGTTGTGGAAGGGGGGGGAAGAGAGAGACAATACTGTTCAATACATGATTAGCCTCTTTGAAAATTCTGATTGCTATGCAGAGTTCTTAATACATCTGGATGTTCCAGTGATGTTTAACTTCCTATCATCTCCTGCATATGTTGCATTCCATAACAGGCAAATCATTCCCCTATATAAAGCATGGTGGCCAATCTGTAACATATCTTCATGCAGCAGCATGTTGTTTGTTAAAAAACATATTAACACTGTATCATCCTTATGAAGCAGGGGAAAACAAGGGGGGAAAAAAACCAAACCAACAGAATAAAAAGCTCTTTAAAGAGTTTTAGATCAAAATCCCATTTCCAAAAGTAATTCTGGGCTTGACACCTCAGTGGGAACGCCTAAGTCATCTATTGCAAGCTATGAAAGCATCAACTTTTCTGTGTCTGCCAAGGAACCCTACCTTCATTGTTAAACTTTCAATCATG
Source organism: Amazona ochrocephala (assembly GCA_039720435.1). Taxonomy (NCBI): domain Eukaryota; kingdom Metazoa; phylum Chordata; class Aves; order Psittaciformes; family Psittacidae; genus Amazona; species Amazona ochrocephala. The sequence continues at coordinate 63,322,712 of CM077879.1, read as the reverse complement.
CATTTTTTCCATGTTAACTTTCAGCTTTGCAATCCATTTCCCATAAATATTCCTCATTTTTTTCTCCTCTAAGTGTTTCATCTTCATAAAAGCTGGATTATAGATCCTCTTATCTACTTGCTTGGTTCCTTCCATGTCAAAGATATAACTAGCTTTTATGCCACTAAATGTTGTTATTTGCTGCCAACCTGGAATTCCACTCCAACCACTCCAAAACCACTGTCATATTAAAAAAAAACCTTGCTTGTTTTTTCATTTTGTTTTTACTTATTTTTCTTTGTTATTTTGAAAGCTTACTGAATACTATTTAGAAAAACTTAACAGTCTCTTACCACCTCCAGGCAGTCTATGATCTTGGTCAACTTATCCTCAGGTAAGTTTTTCAGCAAGGACACGCTTCCAGAAAACAGAAATGCAAAACAAAACCAAACAACAAAAGTAGCTGTCGTTGACACTGTTTTAATGATCTCTTCTCATCTATACAACTTCAGTACTACTTGGACAAGTATTAAAAGAGAATCCAACCACAGGGATGATTTAGTGAACTTGCTGGTGAGAAAGAAAAAATTTCTCATTCTAAGCACTCAGACATGTAAAAGTTAGGAAATCGTAGAGCTCTCCAGCCACCCAGGCTCAGCTAAGAAGTATTCATAGAAATCAAAGGTGGAGATGGATGCAAAAATACACAAAACATTCTTTGCATGGCCAGGCCTGACGTCTCAGTTTGAAGCCAAAACAGAATGTTAATTCTTTGTTAAAGAAATAAAATATTAAATCAGATGATTATGATTTGGAATCTCTAATTTGACCTTCTTTTTAAGGAAAAGCACTGGACTACTCTGTGTTCCCTGCAGGACGGAGAATTATTCTACTCTGCAGATTTGCTAGTAATTTATATTGGTTCATAAATTGAGAGACATGCAGCTCTCATATTCAAGTCTCCAAAGGATGAATATTGCTTAATCTACTCCAGCAGCAAATTAACTTCTATGTGGAGGATTTATTTAATTCTATTTATTTAATATATTGTTTTAACTTCTAGCCATGTAACCTTTCCATACATTTGTTCCATTACTTAAAAGCATTCAAGAACCTATTGCTGTTTCCTAATGTAATACAGGATAAAAACAATCAAAATGAGAAAAAAGATTTTATGAATCTTCAAAAGAAAAATCAAGAGAGATAAGTCTCGAGGCTTTTGAGGCCCTTTGCATTATGAGCACTTCTTTCTCTTTGTAAGGCAGACTCTGTATTGTGCGCCTTACGAAGAAGCTGAAACCAGTATTAGAAATATAAATACATTATATTTACCTTCTAAGGAAGTTTCTGTATTGCTCTTGTCTTGTTTGTGCTGTCACTCTCATGATATTTTGAAACACTTCTCTGTCCAATGCCCATGTTTTAACATTGGTGATTGCTTAAGAAAACAAAAACCAATAAAAAAATCAACAATGCTTCCGAATAAGGTGATGGAATATGTTACAGTGCCAGGTCACAGTACTAGGCAGACTAGCTCTTTCAAAAAGATCGAGGCCAAATTTTAGAGTATATAGCACCTACTGCAATCAGATTTGTAAAAGAACCTTGAAAACCTAGCCATTTACTATGAGCACAAACGGGGCTGAATATTTCTAAAGATCTACTTCTAATCATGGACAGTCATTGCATTCAAAAGCTGCAATGAAATCTGCAAAGGAGCTTATTTGAAAGAAAGAAAAACTTGGCTGAATTTTTTAACATTTATGAGATACATGTTGAATAATATGTCTTGGACCCATCTCTAACTCACATTGCATGCAAAGTTTGTGAGATAAGCAGTAAGATAGAAATAACAAAGGTCAAGAAATACATTTCATTTTATCCTATGATCTTCACACAGTTTTCCTCCAATGTAGCCATTTGGAAGGGAATAAAAAGTAATCAAAACATTAATCATTATCTTTCAAGAGTTAATCAAAATATTAATACAATAAACACGCATATGATCCAGCAACAAAGGTGCAAACCACTAAGCTGCCTCTATGTGCAATCACTGACACAACAGAACATATTGCACTTTTTAATTTAAGCAAAATAAGGTGATTCTGTTCAATTTAATATCTTATTTTAAAAGACAATACTCCATATTCAACCATTTTCCTTCTGTCATAAGAAGGAGCAAAGCTGTTTTCTCTGACATAAAGGAAAGCTACAGAAAAAAATAAAGCAATTGATCTCAATTTATCACAAACACAGAACACAGGAAAGAAAAATGGCAGGTTTAAAATGATGCACAGTCATTGCTCTTTGTACTTAACCCTGATATACACATATGCTCTCAACAACCATTTATCAAAATAACTCAAAAATAGTTTAGGATGTTGGAAGGGAGAACAAAGGTATTGCTTTGGTTTCGTTTTTCTCCGAAATAACATCTTTCAGTTTACTTTGCATGAAGAAAATATGGTAAGTATCCAAGCTATCATGAATGCTTTTCCTGTATCTTGCACCTTAACTAAAGAAAACAATTATATAGATAGAAAAGTGCCTGTAATTCAAAAATGAGATGGAGAAATCTATAAACATAGGAGTAAAACACATTCCCAGTTTCAAACACAGCTACTGAATGTAAACATGCTGCTGTATAGCAGCAGCCATTAAAATGCTGTTTGTCTGAAATCCTTCACTTGTCAGTTTTCAAAGACTGCAGGCAAAGAGAGTCTCTTGATCCAGCATCAAGAAAGAGTTTTCACATATGTATTTACTAGTCATTTATGGCACTGTACTGCTCTTCCTTCACAACAAGAAATACAGGAAAGCTATTGGGGAGGGGCAGGTTTCTTCAGGCATTTTAAGTAATTAAAAACAGTTTCCTTTTCATATTTGGACAACTCTTGTCCTACCTCAAAACCAATTAATGCCAACAAAGGTCTAAAGCAGCATGACATCTTACTATGCAGAAATACTACTTCATAATGCTAATACTATACAGGAACCAAAAAAGGAAAATAGGGAACACATTCAAGTAGATCAGTGTGCTAGTAAGAAAAATAATCACATTATTGATGCTGTTCTGTTTATCAAGCAACAACAAAAACAGATTAGATGTAATAATTTCCATCTGCACAGTCATCAATGACTAAGTGCTTAAACTGGGAGCAGGAAGAAAGACCAGGAGCTTTTAAAGCAAACAACTACTTGTTTTATTCAATTTGCTCATTTTTAAGTCAACGTGAACTCTTCATACTTACTGGTGGTTCAGAGTTCCTGCAGATTGAGATAAGAAAAGAAATTAGCCTTTAAACACAATTTTTATGGAATGGTAGAGAGTGGGAAAATTAAGATTTTTATCATATTTGGTCACTTACTGTGACCTGTTTGGTCTGTCACAGAATAATTATGGCAGGTTAGAAAATGAATTAAAGGGTACTTAGTGGACAACTACGCCATTTTATGCAAGAAGAGGCATATATGTGTCAGAGCAACATTTAACAACTCCATCCTGGTCTGCTGGTAAACACAAAGCAAAAGCCAGTATTTGTCTCAGAGAACCAGCACATCTCACCTGGAAGTTTCACTTTTTCCACTACCACATTTGAGATCAAACTGAAATCTCCTGAGTGCCAGTTGCAAATACCAGGCGCAAATGAATCTTGCAAGACTCAGTAACTTAATGATACAGAACTAAAAGACGTACAGCAGCAACTAATTCCTACGTATTTTATTTCCTCTTGAATTACACTTTATCTGCCCTATTAAAAACACCACGGTTTCAAACTAAATGCAATTTCAGCCTCAGGGTTGAATTTGAGCCGAGAAAGAACATAAGAGTCAAAGACCACCGCTGCTACTGAATCATTCAACATTAAAACTTAATCCTTCCATATCAGATTGTTTGGTACCGATCTGGCTAAACAGCAGATCCATAGATGCCTAATTGTTTATCAAAGGTCATGACAGAGATGGAATTATATTCATGGCATAGTGTTAGAGTTCCCAAGCAGAAAGAACTCAAGAAAGAAAACATGAACTTACTGTAGGTAATCAGGACACGCAAAAATGTTTTCAATGAAAACTTCAAAGATAACCTGGCTATAACAAGGACCTCAAAAAAAAATCACAGTTTTCCTTTTGACCAATGTTGTTATAGTAAACCCTAGATACCTTTCACAGAGGCTGTCCGCGTGCAGTTGTATAAAATGGCTAGTTCACCAAATGCCGTCCACACAGGTATTGAGGAGAGTAGTTTATCCTGCTGAAAGACTTCCAGACTGCCCTCTGTCAAAAATCATCAGGATAATAGTTGTTAAAACTGAGCTCAACTGCACAGAGTGAAGAGAAAACAAAACAATGTTCTGCCTTTGCCACTCCCTGGAACAAAGAAATAGGAGCAACGATTACAAAACAGTAGGGGTTTGTGGGGCTTTTTGTGGGTTTACTTTGTTGGGATTTTGGGGGGGAGGGATGGTTGTTTTTTGGTTTTTTTTTTTTTTTTTTTTAATGTATTGCTAATCAGGAAATCTGCTCTGGAGGGGAGGGAAAGCTGAGAGAAACCTTTCAACACGAAAAGGCCATGGAAAACAGCCATTCTAAATCCTGATGGGATAAACCTTTGCTACAACAAAACAGTCAGTACAGGTTCAGATAGCCTACTGCAGTGTAGACAGACCAGTCCTAACATAGTGAACTCCTGAGGTTTGCCTGTTTATACGTTTGTGTATATATGTGAGGAATGCAAAGGACAGAAAAAACAAAAAGCACATTAAATCTTCAATAAATTGTCTTTCAGCCTTACTACAAACCTAGCAAAAGTCAAAGAAAATCAGAATTTCTTCACAGGTTATGGTCCAAAAAAGCCTTCTCCTAAGTATGTTCTGGAAGCTTAGCCCTCTTCTCTCCAAGACACCCACTGACTCCTCAAACAAGGTCTCATGTGCCAGAAAAATTTCAGTGTGCACAGCTTCCTCATATTTTATCTGTTTTCCAAAACATTATCATTTTGTCTAGCAAGAATATGACTAACACATTACAAATCCTGCCTTCTCTTTCTCTCTGCACCATCTATGTTATCCTAACACAGTGACCATCAATCATATGAAGCAAGAAGCCAGAAGTGCTTTCCAAAAATCTGCCATTTGAGATTTGAGTGTAAGCACAGTGGCAGTCAGCACAGATGACTACTGCAGTGAGATTACTTCAGACCTGCTGTCAATACTTCAGGAAAGTCTCCCTATCCGAAGGCTTTTTTGTTGTTGATGCAGCTCTTTTGAAAACAAAACAGACATCTAATCTTTGAGAACAATAAACTCAGACCTCATCTTGCAATTTCCCCATACACAGAAAACTGGTATAAGCTTCCATGAATGTTGAAAAGTAAGTTTGTTTCAGAAGTGACTTCATTATTTAGCAGTTTTCTGTATTTTAAAGTATACTTGCTGTTCCTTTGGCTATAGCTGCACCAGAAAGGATTTGCTGACCTTTAGGCTTTCAGAAATGAAAGAGGCCATGAAATAGCATTAAATTGAGGTTTAAGTTTCTAAGGCTCTTTTTGTTGCTCTTACTCTGTTTCATAAAACTCAGAGGTAAAACTCGCATTGCCCTCAGTAGGGCTGGCAAAAATGATTTAAGAACACAAACATCATCACTGTGGTTTCCTGCAAAGACTTCTAAATTACTTTCCACTTTCTTGCACTTGTGTGTTGTATGAGTAAGCAGTATTCACCTTTGAGGACAAAAATGTGATTGCCTGGCTCTCCCTGTGTGATGACATAGCTCCCTTGCTGGAAAGTCCTTTCATACATACATTCCACCATATCTTGGATCTGATGAGGCTCCAGTCTCTTCAAGAACTGATTTTTATTCAGGGCATCTGTGATAAGTTTCTTCTCACTAATTTTAAAGAAACAAACAAACTTTAAAGATCCAGCATGGTTGAGGTATATTATTCACTTGGCATTTATTCCTCTCAAGATGTTTCCTCTCATTTCTAACACTCACATGACCAGTACCACTGACAAATATTACAACACTTGCAATCAATGTGCATACCCATTAGCAGTGCCATGGTATGGCCTCTCTTCTCCTATGTGACCCTGCCTGCAGAAAACATTACCTTAGATGTAAAAAAGCTCCCAGTAGAACACATGCTCCCCAGAAAGTTTTGCACTGTTTCTCACCATATTCTTTCCCCATTGCACAACTAAGATACATACACTTGCTTACCTGAAGGAAAAAAATGTGAAAGGTGTGCCTTTCCATACCACTGCCTCTACAGCAATGGCAACTTGGTATAAAATCAGACCCACTTTTCTAACATTCCAACACATTTTTTCTAATACCCAGCAAAAACGTAACACTGATGACAGTAATAAGGTTAAAGTCAACATTGATGCTACTAAGACCTCATCAAGAGTTTCTCCTATGTGGTGAGGAAAGATGCAAGGAAAGAAAAGTAGACAAAACCATGATTTAACAGCTGCTGTTGTTGCTTAGGGGAATATTAGAAGACACTGGTGGTGGGAAAAACAAAGCAAGTTGTACTGCTTTTAGGAATTTTTAGAGTATAATCAGAAGTAAAAATGTAATACAAGGGCTTGTGGATATAGGTCTGCACCCATTAATGCTGACCTCCTTGCCTTCTGAAATTCAGTGTTTATAGCACACTTTGGTGATGCTATAGCAAACTACAGCCATACTGAGTTATTTTGTTAAAAAGTCTTTAGAAAAGCTTCAATCCATAAAAGACAGTGGTTGGATTTTTAAGAAGAAAATGTGGAAAATGCAACAGTGGTTAAATCCACTAACCAACCAAGAAACAGCTGGCTATACATACATACATACTGGGCAATCTATGAGTTCTGGCTGACTTGTCTATGTTCTAGGTCAAGGTCTTCCTACAAAGCAGTGCCTTGACTCCCTGCCAGAGTGAATGCAGTAAAACAACTGCTGCACTGATGGAGTTTTTATGGACCTACTGATTACTTTGACTTTACTGCTGAAGTGAAAGATAAATTCTGCCTTCAAGTCCTTTTCTTAATGTGCATGTGTAAGGAAGCTGTATAACAGAATAAACACCCTAACAACTTTCTGGGGCATTTAAAGTTCACTTTTGCTTGTATTCATAAAAACACCACAGGGTTATAATCAAAAATAGGTTGTATGGGAAAACCTCCTGAAGAACATCCAGGAATATCCCATCCAGAAGGACCTTGCCATGCTTGTGAGGTGGGCTGATGCCAACCTTATGAAGTTTAACCATATCAAGTGCAAGGTCCTATACCTGGGTCAGAGCAATCCCAGGCACAGCTACAGGTTGGGCAGAGAAGAGATTAGGAGCAGCGCTGCAGAGAAGGACTTGGGGTGTTGGTCAAGGAGAAAATGAACATGAGCTGGCAGTGTGCACTTGCAGCCCAGAAAGCCAACCGTATCCTGGGCTGCATCAAAAGGAGTGTGATCAGCAGGTCGAGGGAGGTGATCCTGCCCCTCTGCTCTCGTGAGACCTCACTTGGAGTATTGTGTGCAGTTCTGGTGTCCTCAACATGAAAAGGTCATGGAAGTGTTGGAACAATTCCAGAGGAGGCCATGAGGATGATCAGGGGACTGGAGCACCTCCCATAGGAAGATAGGATGCGAAAGTTGGGGCTGTTGAGCCTGGAGAAGAGAAGGCTGAGTGGAGACCTCCTAGGAGCCTTCCAGTATCTGAAGGGGGGCTACAGGGATGCTGGGGAGGGACTCTTCATGAGGGACTTTAATGATAGGACAAGGGGTAACAGGTTCAAGCTTAAACAGGGGAAGTTTAGATTGGCTATAAAGAAGTTCTTTACTGTAAGAGTGGTGAGGCACTGGAATGGGCTGCCCAGGGAAATTGTGAACGCTCCATTGCTGGTGTGTTGAAGGCCAGGCTGGACATAGCCTTGGGTGATATGTTTTGGTGTGAGGTGTCCCTGCCCATGGCAGGGGGGTTGGAACTAGATGATCTTAAGGTCCTTTCCAACCCTAAATATTCTATGATTCTATAAATGAACAATCAGTTAAGGCAATTTAAGTAGACTTACAATGTTACTAGCTGTATAATGACTGAAAATAAATAAAGGTGATGAAATGAGGCAAGAAAAATAAAATCACGTAGCTATGGTGAGGAGTGTGTTTAGAAATAGAGATAACAACTCAGCTTCTGCTGAAAACAACAGGGTTATTAGAACATAAGCTCCAACTTCGTTTTCTGCTAAAAACAACCTTGCTTATTTAATTCACGCTGCCCTGATCATGCATACAATACTGCAGTAAAATACAGTAATGGCTCATAAACTGTTACTTAAAATGAGCACTAAAGCTTCCAGAACTACAAGAGACTATGCTGTTTTCAAAATCTGCAGTTGACCACAGAGCAGAGGAGACACGAACCTCATAAACATGGCTCAGGCTCTTGAATCAGTTGCTTGCTCATTTCATGGACAAACAGCATAGTACTTATCTTACAGTTGTGTCTTTGTTGTTTCCTCACTTTCTCCTATACCTGCCCCACTTCTGCAAACTGCTGCTAGAAATAACTAGATGTCCTGAAAGGACAAAAGATGTTTAATCCTGTACTCGAGCCAGTCACTGGCCTGATGAATACTACTAAAAGGCTAAAAAGTGGGTGCACAACTCCACACAACTGGTCTGGTGTTGAGGTATTTATTGGACCCACCACCAGTAGGACTTTATCGCCTGGGACCAGCTGAGCCATTAGCATCCTTCTCCAGGCTTTTCTCCCCTCCTTTCTGTTAGCTCTTGTGGAAAGGTTACCACTGCCCCTTTCAATACGTTCCCAGTAAACCCATAGGAATAGCACTTGACACTCTATGAAGGACTTTTTGTGAACAGGATTGGGAATTTAGTCCCATCATGAGACAGTCATCTCATAGGTACAAGCGAACAACATATACTTTACGGAGCAATGCTGTCTCTTAATATAGGTTTCTGCTACTAATGGGAGATTTTTGGTTATCTGCTGTCTTTGACTGGTAAAAGACATCAATGTCAAGTCTCAAGATAGTTCTTCCCCAACAAATAACTGTTGATAACAGAACTGAGTCATCATCCTGACTTGCTATAGGCAGCTTAAATTCTGAGGATGGTGATAGCATGCTCTGGAAGGACACAAAAATGGAGAACCAGGTCCTAGAGATACTGAAACACATAGATTCTAAACACTGCAAAGGGTAACAGATTAAAAAATTTTCATTTGAAAGACCTTAGAGACCTGCTTTCATATACCTTGTTCGATCCAAAATCTTGAGGCTTTTGTTAAATTTTAATGCTCAAAATTCCATGAAGAAAAAACTTAAATACTCGGTTTTGGAAACTGAGATGGATTTATCCAGCTAGCTCAAGAGATGAAATATATATATGAGAAAACATTCACTAAATACAGATAGATCAAGAACTACTGAAAGCTTCTAAAACTGCCATTAAAATAATTCATGCTGAGATACTAAAAAGTGTGACACTTAAACCCTTACTAAATGAATAGCATAAAATTGTACTGTTTTAAAAATGCTTCTAAAAGGGACTGTTAACACTCTAGACTCAATGCAAATTTAAGAAAAAATATATATATATTATATAGCATGGAGCTTCTCTTCCTCTGAAATTGCTCCTTTCACAACTGGGGAGTAACACAGGTAAGGAAACCTTCCAGTATTTGGTTGTCTCCACAGCAGGTGATGGTGGCTTAAACAAGTGCAAGCGTAGCACAAGCTTTCCTGAGCAGCACAGTAGTGGTATGTGTAAAAACAGTTTTGTGGTATTTTCTTTGCATCTGTTTGCTTCCAAAGTATTTGGCAGATCAAATGACCTTCCCTTATTGCGTCAAAAGATGTATCTGACCCCCAAAGAAGTCTGAGCAAATTCTTTCACTATTACTTGATCTGTTAGAGAAAGCATAAATTCTCCCCTCTGTGACTATAATGTACGTTAGTTTACAAACAGAATCACAGAAAAGCTGGAAATGGCGGGAAAGAAAGGGGAGGATGGTGTGCTCTTACTGCCAATGCAGTGTATGCTTAAGCAGTCAGTTATTCCAGGGGAGTAAATATCTGAATAAATTTAGGAGTGGTGTGTTCGGAATTGTTATGAATCTATGGGAGCCTCAGCAGTAACAATGACAATCTCTGAACCAGACTGTAAGAGATGAAAGGAAGGAAAAAGAAGAAAACCACTCCTTTATCCTGTTATGTTGCACTAAATCTTTGAGAGAAACAACAGAGATGGCGCACAACAAGAAAAAAAAGAAAATGTTTTTAGAAGTGCTGAATGAAGAAGGAAAATTTCAAGACAGGTAATTACAAACAGAACACTCCTAAAGCAAACAATTACTTAAACTGCCCAGGTACTTGTGGTAAAATGTTAATACAATTCCTTTACTCTGGAAAAACATTGCTAGCTGGAGATTTCAGCTGTTATGGTGATGCTACAGCACGCTGGTGACTCAGGCAGCTTTTCTGTTTCACAAGACAGCCTCTAATGTGCAATGATGGACATAATGGAGGAGAAATCTGATAACTCTCAGGTCTACAACAGTACAGACTCAGATTGTGCCATGAATTCTTAACAGAATGGTAAATGATAAAGCTCTCCACAAATCTGAGGCACTTAAGATGCTGGCTGACATCCAGATAGATTGTACCAGCATGCTAAAACAGATACTCAGGTTATGTCTACACCGCAAGGCAAAAGAGGGTCTAAGGTATGTTGAAAGATACCAATCTGGTACCTCTGTCCACAAGGTCACCTGCGACCACAGAGCTCTACAAGGAGGTTACCACTCCTTGTTTGTGAGTTGAAGGAGAGGTATTTTTTGCTCTTGCAGAGGCTAGAAGTGTATTCACAGAGGAACAAGTAAAACCAGGCTCCTACACCATAATTGTCAGAAGCTGGGCAGGAGGGCAAGAGGAAGCTGCTATCAGGATAATCACACTACACAAAACATTTCATATTTTGTGTCAGACTGAGTTGAAACCGGGCTGACAAACTTTGTACACAGCTCAAAATCAGTGTCCATACTGCATCTGGAAAAGCTGAGCTGGGGCCACCTCCTCCTTTCTAAAGTTGTCCATGCAATGGGAATAAGAATCTGAAACCATGTGAAGGCCTCCAGCCTTCTGCTCATCAGTGTTCCAGAGTGTATCTTCAGCTGCAAGCACTAGGTGAATCCAGACCTGAGAAGAGGTTAGGTTCTCCTTCACTGGCAGTAAAGATAAATCCCAAAGAGACTTACTGTAAGAGCCTCTCCTCAACTAAAACACAGAGGCTACCCACCACTCTTCATCTGCAGTCTGTGGGACACAGATGATTCTTGTTTAAAGTTGCACACAAACTCAGCCAGCACCCAACTACCACAGTGACAAAGCCTATATAAAAAAGAGGGATACTTGAATCTATATTTTTCATGAGGAGAGGATATCACTGTGATAACATTTACATCTCTGTAACTCAAGCATGTAATCTCCCGGAAATGAGCTCACCTGGAATCCTTTCGGACTGTTGCTTTTTCCAAGGAGAATGTAGCTTGCCTGTTCAAATCATACAGCCGTGTCGTCGGCTCTGCAGATACACCTTCCTTGGCTCCTCTTCTCCTGTCAGCAGATATTTGAATCCTTGAAGCCACTTTAAAAGGAGAAGGCTGAACAGAGTGCTCTCCTCGAGTGCTAACAACATCCTGCAGCTTGTTCAACTGTATACACTTGCTGTGAAGTTCCTTGGTGAGTTCTGCTATGACCTTAGCCTGCATAGCCAGCTGCTCCTGAAGCTCAGCAACACGACTTTGACCCTCTTGCAACTCTTGATCTTTTCTCTTCAGTTCCTTTTCCAGTTCAAGTACCCTGCTGCAAAGAATATCAGCTTGCTCACTGGTCACATTGATGCTTAGCCCTGGATCCTTGAAAAACTTACGGTTGCCACCACAGCCAATAGAGAGGTTTGCCACATGTCTGTCTGTTCGTCTCAGGCGCTTGGGTTTCACTAATCCATTCCCCATTTTGTCCAGAGACCTGGGCGAGAAAATAAATTTGCAGTTTTATATCATTCACCAAGAAAAAAAAAATCATGGAACGGTAAGTAATAAAATTGGTATTTAACTGGCAGCTGAATTTGAGATATACAACTATAGTAAACATAGCTGATTGCTTTCATCCTTTGCAGCCCTGAAAATCAGAAAATGGCAAAGAGAAGAAGTAGGTAGGTGGTGGATAGAAAGCAAAGGATCTGATGGTTACCACTTCTTGTTTGTGGGTTGAAGAAGAGATGTGTAAACTCCTGTCAGCCAAACGAAGACAAAGAAAACCTCAAAAACCAGCAGGAAGGCGAAAAGCTTCCACTGTACTGCAGAAGCAAGGAAACTGTTAGAAGGAGGAGCCTGTTGCACAGGATCCCCAGGGAAGCAGTCAGAGCACCAAGCCTGTCAGCATCTCGATGACGCTTAGTTGTGTGATTTAGTCTTAGGTGTTCCTGTGAGGAGCAGGGAGTTGGACTCAATGATCCTTATGGGTCCCTTTCAACTTGAGATAGTCTATGAATTCTGTGATAAAAAAAAAAAGAGTTGGATCACTTTCCTATTGAGGAATAATTACTGAGTACATAGGCTCATTTAACCTGTGGGTGCGCAACTGCCTGGCATAAAGGATATGTGATTATTAAGCATGTGTTAACAATATTAAAACAAACAAACAAACTTTGAGGGTTATGACCATAAAAGAACAGTCATACTGATCAGAGCAGGGGTCTTGCTGATTTGTAAACTGTCTCCACCATGGCCTTAAGGAGATGCCCAGCAAAGGATGAGCACATAGGCTGCTTGATTGAAATACTAGCTGAGATCTCAGATTTCCTGAGCCTGATATGCTTTATTTTATCCTCAATGGATCTGTAATACTAGTACTTGTCCTATTTCCCGTCTAACCCCTGTAAACTTCATATCTGCAGAGCGTGGTGAGGACTTGCATGGGTCTGCTTTTTGCATGAAGAACTATCTCCTTTAATTTGTTTCTTCCAGTACAAAACCAGGGATATAAAAGGTAGGAAAATCCAATTTCAGAAACACTTATCTCTATTAACCTTTTCTCTACTATTCTGTAAATTTCTGTCCTACCTCTCTGCCTGCACACATGCCTGAATTCTTTCCCAGAATGACAAGCCCTAGCTTACTCAGTCCATCCTCATATAAACATCACTCCAAAAGTTTGACCAACCTTGCTGTCTTTTGCTGATGCCAAATTCAGGGCAGCACAGAGTTAGACCTAATTTAATCCTACCAAGAGCAGGCAGCTGGCACTGTTTCTATAGCTCTCTCATTTCAAACTGCCTCACATTTGCTAGTGTAACAGCAGCTACTACCTTCTAGGAACAATTACCTTTTGTGAGGTATGGGGAATTACCCTTTGGCTAGTCTGGGTCTCTGCTCCCTCCCACCTTCTTCTACTCCTCCTCAATGGCAGAGCATGAGAGACTGAAAAGTCCTTGATCAGGGTAAGTGCTGCTGAGGAACAACTAAAACATCCCGGTGTTATCAGCATTACTTATACTAAAGCCAAAACCCAGCACTGCACCAGCTACCAGGAGGAAAATTAACTCTACCCCAGATGAAACCAGGATACTCGCCTTCTTCCCTGGACACTATCTTTGGCATATTTTATTGTATAATTTTAAGAGGAGCAAGGAAGAAGTGCCTGCTGCTTAGGTCAGACTATATTAAATGCACAAGTTGAGGGGGAGAGAAAAACCAACACATTCCTTCTTCTTAGTCTTGGGGAGCAATGCCTGCCTATAAATCCCATCTGTGAGCCAACAGTGCCAGGTTACAGTTTGGGTTAGTTCAAGCCTTCACCAGGAGAGAAGGAATGAGCTTAAGACTGCATTTCCAGGCCTTAGTACCACACTCAGAGCTTTTCCCAAAACACCTGCTCAGGCTCTTGAATCCTGCTCAACTGTATCCTGCTACTGGAGAAGACCACAGCACAGAAAATACCTGCCTTAAATGAAACAGAATTTTCTTCCTTGGACTCTGATTTTTGCCTCATTAATAAGCTATTTTAATAAGTTTTATAAAAGTACTGGTGCACTAACCAGGCACTAACCATACTGCTGTTGTGATGAGTCATCAGTATGGCCAAAAGTAGCTGTTTTTCTGCCTCATGAATAAAGTACAACTTTTTCAGGTTGAACCACAAGTGATGCGGCTTAAGTTTTAATCTCTTTTAACATTTCATTGGGTAAGAACATGTCCCTGAAAAGGTACACTGATCAGACAGCAAGAAATAAATTGGGAGACCACAGCAAATTGTGTTTGCTGGCTATTATAGCCATACTTTTAACAGATGCACAGTTCTGTCTGGTTTGCAGCCTTCAGTGGATTAGAATTGAAACACCTGACAAGGCAGCTCACACTGCAAGTCTAGTTTTCCTTAAAACAGTCTTGCTGCTCAACTCTGCTTATTGTGACTCTACATAACATTTTTGTTTTACCCCAATTGCCTGTATGCATTCTGACAGCTGGTGCTTCAGCTCAGAAACAGGGCAGTATGTCAGAAATAAAGGTAAATCTGTACTGCCCAGGGGGACTTAAACAAATGGCACATCAAGGTACCAAATCAAATCACTCTCAGGAGTGACCTATGTTGCTCCTGCATGGCTTAAACAAAGATCTTAGCTCAGTATGCAACCAAACACAAACAAACTGAACACAACAACAAACCAAACACACCAACCAAACAAACCAAATGCAACAACAAAACAACTACCAAGCTAAACTAAATGTTGCAATATTTATAGAGTAAAATATACAATATACTAATCTTTATTCTAAAAAATATAGAGTGAAAATGGAGATTACAGGAAGCATGTCCTCACACACAACAGGGTGGCAGCATCTGCTACTAAATTCAGCGGCAGTCACCACATTTCAAAGAAAGGGTATCACAGACATTTTAAAGTTACCTTTACAAATGGATGGCATGACTGCTGCAGGGCACAGGAAACTCTACTATTTATACTGCATCCAGAAACAGAGCAAGTTTATTGTATAAAAAGATGATGATTAAAGTTCATAACATAACTGCACCAGGGTGAAAACATCAGGAATTTCTGTCTTCCCATATGCACAGTTAATCATCAGGGTACAATGGGACAAGCTAGCCAGATCTGAATGATCCCTGTTTCCACATGGTGCCAGTTATTGGATACTAGTATAGGAAACTCATGGCCAAATATATAGCACAATCAAGAAAAGCTGACAGGCAATTCAGCATTACACTAGTTAATTCTAACAGAAAACTTAAACCCTTAATGCCTCCAAGGTTTGACCAACCTTACCCATAAGGATTAAGACCAGAAACAAAAGTAGCACATGCTCTGTGTTTAGCACCTCACACACTCCCTGAGGGGTCTGCCACCCGCAGAGATGCGGCCAGCAGCGGACAGACCAAAAACCTACCCAATAGAGGATGCCCAGGGCTGCTCAAGCGGTTCAGCGCAAGTGGGCTGCCCTCCTCACAGACCGGTGCACCCCAGGCCCGCGGGGTGCCGGTGTTGCCCGGCCAGCCGAGACCCCCGCTCCGCCGCCGGAGTCCGGCGGCACCCCGGGGAGGCCGCAGCTCCTCCAGGCTGCGGCCCCGGCCTCCCCATGTCCCCACACGCACCAGCCGGTCCTGGTCCCTCACCTGCGCGCTCGGCTTGACCAGGACCGGAGCCGGAGCCGTCGCCGGGCGGTAGCAGGCGCGAAGGTTGATGCTCCCGCACTCGCTATGGAGCCGGGCTGGGCGGGAACGCCGCTGCCTGTCACGGGCGGCCGGGAGGTGCAGCGTGGCCGGGGGGGAAGCAGCCGCGGCAGTGCCCGTGCCCGCCCGTCCCTCCCGCGGCGCTGCGGCGGTGCTGGGCTGTGCGCGCACAGGGACATGCAGGGGCTGGCAGGGCGCGGAGAGCTGCCGGCGCCGCGTCCAGAGTAGGGAGGGAGGCGGGTGCCCTGCGGCAGGCCGGCGGGGTCAGGAGCTGGGGGAACGGACCAGGCTCCTCAGCCCATTCCGCTTCGCAGAGGGGTAAACGCAGGGCCCAGCTCGGGCCATGTTGGGAAGTGTTTGACTGCTTGATTTCCACTGCCCTTTGCAGGGGTCCTAGCATGGCTGTCGGCTGAGCTGCAGCAATGGAGTCGCAGACCTCCAGCTGAGCTGCATAGCCCTCCTGCAAGGCACCTTCTCATGCCCCAGGGTCTGTCCTCACCCAGGCTGGAGCACCACAGCTCCCCCCAGAATGGAGCATGGGCTTCGTGGGCAACACTAATTCTTGGTAGAGTACAGCTTTCACAAGAGCTGTTCTCTCCTGGTCTCATTACAGTGATTCAAAACAGCTGCTTTCAAATCAAGGTTTCAAATACCCTGCGAAACCATGAGAAAGAGGCTGTACAACAGCTGAAAAGCTGCATGCACAACTCTGCTGTCAAGCTGACTTGGTCTAACCCCAACCTGCAGCTTCTAGGACAGTGACCCTGCAACCTTCAGTACTTAAAAGGGGCCTGTAAGAAAGTTGGGGAGAGACTTTTTATCAGGGCCTGTTGCTATCGGATGAGGGGCAGTGGTGTTAAATTAAAAGAGGGGAGATTCAGGCTGGATGTAAGGAAGAAATGTTTTACAGTGAGGGTGGTGCAACACTGGCAGAAGTTGCCCACAGAGGTGCTGGATACGCCATTCCTTGAGACATTCAAGGCCAGGCTGGATGTGGTTCTGGGCAACCTGATCTAGTTGAAGATGCCCCTGCTCATTGCAGGGAGGTTGGACTAGATGAGCTTTGGAGGTTCCTCCCAATCTAAACCATTCTGTGATTCTATGATCCTACACCAACAGGAACTGGAGGAATCTCCCTTTTTCCTCTCACTCTTCGAACAGATCAGTCCTAGTTCAGCATCCCCGGTGGTGGGAATGTAGTCCTGCAGTGTGAAACGAAAGCTCGACAAGAGAGGCCTGAGGATCTTCCCTCTCTCAGGGTGTTCAAGCCTGCCGTTCAAGTGCAAGCTTCTTTTGCACTTCCCCTCCCTGTCGCTTTGGTCTCCGTTGCTTTTCCCAACTGCTTTTCCCCGGGATACGCTCCTGAATGTTCTGCTCGGTTCCGACATCTGGTGGTCGAGCCGGTGATGGCAGATAAACAAAGGAAGCTGAACGAGGGCTGTGTGGGCTTTTTTTCACACCTTGGCCTAGCAGTAAGAAAACCAAACTCTGCTATGCAGCAAGGATCTATTTTCACTGTTGTTCCCCCTCCAACTTGTCGCTCACCTGCTTCCCCCCTCAAGCCCCAGGGACCTGCAGCTCCTCAGTGTTTAAAGTGCTGGCTGCTCACCAAACAGGCCGCAGGTTGCATCTGCAAGCGCAGATGTGCTCAGAGCCAGAGAAGGCTGTTTCAGCTTGGGGCTTGGTCTGCAGAGCAAGCAGCATCAGCTACATAGATGTTGCATCTTGCGAAGAATGTTTCAGTGTCCTGCCTGGTGCAGATAACTGTATTTTACTTCTCTTTATGACAGCCAAGAGCAGTTGGCAGCTAGCAGCATTTCCAGATAGTGTGTGTGACCCTCTTGGGTCACCTCCATCTGCATGCAGTCTCCTACCTCCTCTTCTTGGATACATTTTGTGTTTGAACAAGGTTAAACAAGGATGAACAAGGAGCTACTGAGCAAACTCTAGCATAAAAAGGAGGTGGAAGCAAGGATGGTTAGGTTGGGAAGAATATAGAGAAATAGAGCAGCCTGGGATCAGGTTAGGAAAGCTAAAGTCCTGACAGAAATAAATCTGGCCAAGGACATTAAGGGCAACAAGAAAAACTCCTGTAGGTAAGTCAATGATAAAAGGAAGACAAGGGAAAGTGTGCCCCCCTCCCCCAGAAGGAAATGGAAGACCAAGTTTCCTGATTCATGGAGAAGGCTGAGGTACTCAATGACTTTTTTGCCTTGGTCTTCACTTGGCAAGAGCTCCAGCCAACTGTCCAGGTGACAGAAGGCAAAGCAGAGATTGGGAGAATGAAGAACCACCCACTGTAGGAGAAGATGAGGTTGGAAATCATCTACAGAACCTGAAGGTGCACAAGTCTATCAGACCTAACTATATGCATCTGTCGGTCACCAGGGAACTGGTGGATGAAGTGGCCAAGCCATTATGTGTCATATTTGAGAAGTCATGGCTGTCTGGTGAAGTTCCCACTGACTGGAGAGGGGGAAATATAACCCCCATTTTTAAAAAGGGGAGAAAAAAATATTAGACCCGGGGAAATACAGGCTGGTCATTCTCACCTCAGTGCCCAGTAAGATCATAGTGCAGATCCTCCTGGAAACTATGCTAAGGTGCATGAACAAGAAGAAGGTGATTGGTGACAACCAACATGGCTTCACTAAGGGCAAGTCATGCCTGACAAATTTGCTGGCCTTCTGTGATGCGGTGACAGTATTGGCAGATAAAGGAAGAGTGACTGATGTCATGTACCTGGACTTGTGCAAGGTATTTGGCACAGTCCTGCATGGCATCCTTTTACCTAAACTGGAGAGGCATGGATTTTACTGATGGACTACTTAGTTGATAAGGATCTGGCTAAATGGTCGCACTCAAAGTGTTGTGACCAACAGCTTGATGTCCAAGTCAAGACAGTGGAGATTAGTGACAAGTGGTGCTCCCCATGAATTAGTCTTGGGACCGGAGCTGTTTAACATCTTCGGCGGCAGCATGGACAGTGGGATTGAGTGCACTCTCAGCAAGTTTGCTGATGACACTAAGCTGTGTGGTGTGGTCAACATGCTGGAGGGAAGGGATGCCATCCAGAAGGGACCTTGACAGGCTCACGAGGCAGGCCAGTGCCAACATCACGTAGTTCAACAGGGCCAAGTGCAATGTCCTGCATCTGGGTTGGGGCAATCCCAAGCACAAATGCAGGCTGGGCAGAGACTGGATTGAGAGCAGCCCTGAGGAGAAAGACTTGGGGGTGTTTATTGTTGAGAAGCAGTGACTCATGTACATGAGCCAGCAGTATGCACTCACAGCCCAGAAACCAACCGTATCCTGGGCTGCATCAAAAGAAGCGTGACCAGCAGGTCAAGGGAGGTGATTCTCCCCCTCTACTCTGCTCTCATGAGACCCTACCTGCAATACTGCATACAGCTCTGGGGGTCATGAATATAATCAAGGGACTGGAGCACCTCTCCTATACACACAGGCTGAGACATCTGGGCTTATTCAGATTGGAGAAGAGAAGGCTCTGGGGAGAACTTATAGCAGCCTTCCAGTACTTAAACAACAGCTAAAATTTTCTAATAAAGGAGAAAGATAAGCATATTCCAGAAGAGCTTAGTGCAGCACAGTAGAATAATAGCAAAGTGTCTGTTGGTATCATATGATACTTTCTGGCACTAAACTCTCACTCCTATCTCACTAAGCTTCATCAATTTTAAGTGTAAAGTGTCAGCTTAACAAACACCTAAACCCAGTAATACTGTAAATAGACTAGTTCCTTTGAAAATCCTTATCAGCCCTGTTCTCAAGCTAAAAAACAGGTGATAACACAGGACCCCGTGACCATAAAGCACAGGTTAGGATACAGTTGCTTGGTAGAAGCAGGCTATGTGATCCAACTGACGGCAGCAGAACAGACGCAGCTGTGAAGGAATGCATCTTTAGGGATTAGCCTCTTCTTTCATGTGAGAAAAATCTGCTCAGTGTGACCAATGGGAGATAGAGAGGAGCTGAGTGAAAAAGCAGACACTACCAAAGAATTGTTCTTTTCAAGCAGAAATACTGCAAAAACCCCACAAGGGGTCCTGCTGCACACAATTAGCACAAGGAAAGCCACCCAGAGACAAGAAAAATTCTGCAGAACAGGAGACTGGGAAAAGGAATGACATTTTGCCCATTATTAAAAAAATAAATAAAAATAAAATGTTCTTTTTAGTGCTAGATCAAGTACCAGTTCCAGCTCTGTCAAGAACAGGCTGTCTAGGAAGGCTCAACCCCCCAAACCCCCAAATGGAGGTGGGGATTTGCTTGCTCTTTCAGAGATGACAGTTGTAAATAGGCTTGCATTTAACTGCATGCAACTGACTAATCTTTTCATGATGATACCATGAAGCTGTATCCAAGTAGGAGAAAAGGTAAATGTTTGGATAAGGACAAGATAAGGACATCTAGACTCTTGAGCATATTGGTGTATGTGGGTCCATAAGACCCGCAGGTTTTGTCTCTGCACCACAGGAAGAAAGTAATGTTCCACAAAGTAAGTAATGTTTAAGCCATTTATACAGGAGACTTCAATGTCACTTCTGTCCCCATTAAGCACTGAACATCTGTTAGCCCTGAGCTGGAATTTCCAGTCATGGCTGAACACTGAGCTTGTGGAATTAATGAGTTCTTGTAACTTCTCATTTCAGAGAGTTTGTGATGTTTTCTAAAGGAAACGTAGAGCTCCTAAAGGAGCTCATAGAAGAGTTCAGCCATTTTCTCTCCCATTTGCTACAGGCAGGTTTGAATGGTTGTTTCCAAGCCAGCAGTTCGACAGTCTGACAGTAGCTCAGGATGTTCAAAATTAAAGCTCTGTACAGTGGCTACACCAAATGATGGAGCAGAGGGTACAGTGCACAATGAGGCTCATCTCCCTCCAACATCAAACATCAAGTTCATTAATGCTCACAGAAGCAGCCTCTGGCTTGCCTGGGGCTAGCTAGCGCAAGCACCAGTTGCAGGCTCTGCACCTGTGTCCAGCTTCTGTGCCAGGCAAACAGCCGCCTCCTCCATACCAATTACCCTGGTACATGCTGCCCTTTCTCAGCAAGAAGCTGGCCCACAAGACAACACACAGAGCCCACACTGTGGATGGAGGCTGCAATTCCTCCTTTTATTTACAAAGGTTTCATTTCAGCTGCATAAATAACAAATCCATCCCTAAATCAGGCTAGTAGTCAAACTGTTACAGTGGAGGAGAGTAGGAAAGAAGTTATTTTTCCAGGAAGCTAACTCTTTGTTCAAGCCTCTGGCTTTTCCTAGAACTAAAACTGTAAAAAATTAGGTTAACAATTAGAATAGCAAATCATGGAAGCTCATTTATGTACCTGATTATCATAGCATCCTAATTCCAGAAGATGTGGAAGAGGAATACACATTTTCCCCAGCTTTTTACACAAAGTCCTTCCTGTAAGCCTCAACAACGGTGGCAGGATGTAGAGCGGAAGATGGAAAAGATCTCACCTGATGCCAGCTGGGAGGCAAGTCTGTGAACTGCAGAAGTAGTCTCCTTTCAAAGACTTAGCCTCTTCTTTCTCCTTCACCCTAACTCAGTTAATAGAAGGAGATAAATCCTCCTCCACTGTCATGACTCGAGGCCCTGGTGCTCAAGGAGTATGTAACTCAGTGACTTCCAGCACCTTGTACCACCAAACAGGCTGTAGTTAAGGACAGTATCTCTGTCGATGAAGGCTTACTAGAGCATGTTCTTACAGAATTCAAAAATAAATATTTGCCTGAAAACGCATGGACAGAACATAAATAATGGTTTACCTGAAAACTCAAGAGATGCAGTGCAACAAATAGATATATTTATTCTTATTTCTTTTCTTTTTTAAATAACAGTGCCAGGATAATTGCAAATACCTTTGTTGCCAAGTATGTGCTTTTGCTTAGCGATTCTGTGTCCACAGTGATTTATAGCTACAGTTTCTTTTTTTCCTATTGGGTTCTTCCTAGGATAAATAGAGTGACTAAGTATTTGGAGCTACCACAAACTCATTAGGTGTGTAACACAGTGAACTACTTCACAGTCATAAACATAATCCATAAAGCAAACACACAGGGAGACTGTTTTGCTCACAGCTGTAGCTGAGAAGAAGCCTCATCTTTTTCTTTTTGGCATCTTGCTATTTCAGTCAAAGCGGATTGTGTTCTCCATTGTTACCCTTTCAAAAAAAGCAGTTATAAAAATTACTTAATAGAAACATACTTTCATATTTCAACACGGTTTGTACACCAGTTTCTCAAAAACTATTCTAGAAAAATCAGCTTGTTGAACCTAAGGTAAGAAGATGGTAAAGTACGGAAAACTAGAGTAACAAAACCGCCTAATAAAAATAAGAATGTCTGTAGCATGTAGGGGTTAGCTGTAACCAACCGAAAGAAAGAAAACATCTCACTAGAAGTTGTAAAGTAGTCCAAGCTACATAGCTACTATATTTTGTAGCAGGTATGTTTTCTACTAGTCTTGATTTTTTATTATTTATATTTTTAAATAACTTATAATAATAATGAGTTTGCCTACCAGCAGCCAACTCAAAACAACAGAAAAAGAGAAAAAACACAGCCACCATTACAGTGGTGGGAAGAAACTCTCCCCAGCAGCCAATTTGTTGTGTCCAATCCTTTCCCTTTTTAGCAGTCCCGATCAGACAAAGTTCATGCCTATATTCAGCTTATTGGGAGTTGAAGTTCTTCAATGCAGACTTGGGTTTCACTGAAAGGGGTGGTGATTTCTTCCTCCTCCATAATCTACTATCAACTCTTCAGAGTCCTTGTAGCAGCAAGCTGAAGGAAAAGGAAGGGGAAAATACTCCATCCAGGTGTGAAATGATTCATAGGCGGCATCTGAGCTATTCAAAGGATTCGGTCAGCCCTGTCCCCAATCAATACTTAAGCCTGAATCACAGCCAAGCAGGCTGTGATTTTATCTCCTCTGTCAGATGTGAGAAGCTGCCTGTTTGTTCTTGAGTTAACTTGTTTCATCTTTGCTGACACAATATCGCAACTGACTGCACATTTTTTATCACTTTGAATCCTGCTCCGGTGTACAGAAAAATAAACCAAGCCATGCCCCTTGGTAATCCACATAATATAGCAACAGCAGAAACAATAATCCATCTTGTGCGCTAGACTCTGCCCAGAAGTGATGACCTGAAAGGAAGAGGGAAATGTAAATAAGACAATCATTAGAATGATGTAAATCTTTTCAAGACAGCTTCAGAGTGCCTTGAATAAGGGTTATCACAGATTTTCAAGCTCAGAGTCTTTGTCCCTCTTGCCACTACGTGTAATGTGGAGAGTCTGCGCACTGATGTAACTCTCCCTTTCTGTCCTCTCCCCAGAGTAACTCAGATTAATCAGATGGAATTGTTTCATCCTCCTGTGATATCCCAGGAAAAAACAACACAGCCTGAGGAGAATCCTGAGGGTTGTCGTGTACAGCTGTGTCTCTACAGTGCTGCACAGTGGATCAGAAAAGTTTGGATGTTACATCCCTGGGTACCTCTGTTAATGTTCCAGCTGCCTGTGACAGTGAGAAGAACACCTGACCAATGGTCAGTTTGTTCGGATATCGGTAGTTTTAAGACTACAATGGAGGTATGGCTTAAGGGTGAAAACACAGACTATTCATACACGTGCTTAATTCTGTGCCTCAGTCTATGCATCTGATTAGTGTTCTCTGCTGGTGTGAAAAAAAAGTTGATCAAAGTATGAGCTAAAACACTGCCCTAATGGTTCACGCATTTTTCTATAGGTAGTAAAATGAAGGAGTTGATGAGTCTATGTTCACCCAGCAGTAGAAGAGAAGCCGAAAATAGGATTTTGCTAAAATTTGTTTTTCCCAGCCTGGACTCTAAACTGAATAAATGAATGCATTTTCCCCAGAGTAATCTTTTCATAAATCTCATCCCTGTCTGAAAGGCTGGGTTCATAAAGGGATGCAATAGCTGCAGACATGTCTGCTTGGAAACCAGAGTGCTCTTGTGAGGAAACATATTTCTTTGAAGTTTAGAAAGTACTTTTTCCTGCACTGAATAACACAAGAAATTATGATAGAAAATGACTTATTCTCATTCCCATCCCCAAAGGGAGAGAAGGCTTGAGAGGGCTTAAATTAAAGACTGATTGTTCTCTTATTTCCAAAAGTCCCACACTGGAGGGGGGATTTACACCAATGCTGTGTCCCATCTGTTGAAACATGTTGCATGGCATTTGGTTTTAACTGTTTGATGCTTGCTCTGTATCCCATTCTCTTTATTTATTTATGTGGGTAACCTCTGACACAAACCTTAGTGTCTTCCATCTGTCCTTCTCAATGTGATTCTCAGGACTTTCGCTCTCATAGGAAGCCAAGTAAAGTGCTGCAATCAGAAGCAAATACAATATGTTAGGCCTACTAACATTTTAAAATCCGCTCTCCCTGGAAACCGGGCTGAAATTAAATGAAGCAGGCTTGTATTATCCATCCCTCAGATTAGGGTTCCAGAATCCATTAGGAAGTATAGCATTGCTTATACTTACATCCAGACAATACTAACAAACAGTGCATGAGAACAAAGACTATCCCAAGGGCTAAAAACCAACTATCAAAAACTGAAAAGCACAGGAGTGGAAGAGTACAGTCAAAAGAAAAAACAGCCTAGGGACATGGTGCTTTGTAAGCAACCAGTGAAGTCCCCATTTTCTTTCTCAAGCAGTTCCCTTTAGTAAAGCATCCTGAAAGCCCATACAAATACATTTCAGACGATGTTTACAGGGATCACAAATGCTTTTTTTTTTTTTCATTTCATTTCAGGGAAAAGGAAAATGTAAATTCTCACAGACAACATGCACGTAAAAAGAAAAATCTTTTCTCTCTCATTTGCAAGGAACATTTTTTGCTCACCAGAGATGTCTCAGGACAGAGTCTTTTTTTACTGTGAGGAAGCAACAACTTAACATGGAGAGAGACTAAGCAGTAGCCAGTGACACCAGACATTCAAGAAGTTTGGAGCTCCTTACCATCATCACTGAAGACTGGGACAGTGAGCAAGTACTGCAGAATCTTCCGATCCCTTTCAAAAGGACACTCCACTTGCTTCCACGTCATGAATTCACTGACTTGTTTTGCCAGTTCCCAAAATTTCTGGCAGAATAGAAGAGAAAACAGAAGAGGTGCTATGTACTGAACAGCACTGCTCACCCAGAACATTTTCTTATTTTGAAAGACAGAGAGAGCTTGCTTTCAAGTCCAAGGCTTGGATTCTGCCCAGCTTGTGAACGTGATCTGACTCAACAACTCAGTGTCTATCTTTTGTGTTTCTGTTTCAAACTGGGATGACTTCCCACTCCTCCACCCCAGTAAAATTGTTGCTACTTGTGAATGTAAATAGTAGACCATGATTTGCATTCAGTTTCTTTTCAAGGAGCTGCTAATGCTCCTTATGCCTAACTTTTCACTTTGAGTATGGTCATGCTTGTCTGTTTCGTAGTGAAATTTTTAGTAATTTTCATATCAAATGTCTCTAGATGTTCAATACTGATATTTTGAAATGCAGATGTTTCTATTTTCATTAGTTAATCTGAAATGCTTGATTTTCTTGCTGGAAATTTATGCCAAAAATAAACATATCCCATGTAGGGTGTTGATGTCACTGACTGATAAACTCTTTCAATTAAAGCTTAACATGCCTCAAGTGCACATGGATTCCTTGGATAAAAAGGCATTTCAGATCATCACACAGTCTAGCTTTAGAACCAGGCTAATTCAGGTAAATGACTACAAGTGAAATGTACTGTAATTTTGTGTGAGTGACCCAGGCTTCCTGAAATCTGAAAGCATCAGAAAACAAATCACTGGGAAATGCAGAGAGTCAGATAACAAGCATGAAACCAGAGGCAGAAGAATTGCTGCAAGACAAGGGACTCTAAACTTCTTCATTGCTGCTCTAATCACGTTTCTTCAGGGACAATCTGTGACTTACATATAAAAAATACTACAATATGTATCTCGACAAACGATGAACCCACCTTTTATACTTGGAATTAAAAAAGAAGCTCTAAAACACTGATTTGATGACTTTGTCAGTAAGTATAATACACACGTCAGTTTAAATGTTTAGATGAATTTGAGCACTGGGAAAAAGTTCTGACCTATTTCCACACTAAAAAATGTGACTATTGAAAGGGTTGCTATAAACATTCCATCCTCAGTAAGACCGTTTTTTCCTGACTACTTCCCAGCTCTTGTGTGAAGTAACAGAT
Source organism: Amazona ochrocephala (assembly GCA_039720435.1). NCBI lineage: Eukaryota > Metazoa > Chordata > Aves > Psittaciformes > Psittacidae > Amazona > Amazona ochrocephala. Next base: position 63,296,709 of record CM077879.1, on the reverse strand, counting down.
ATGCTCAAATTCCAGCCTAATTTTGCTCTCCCAGAATCCAAGGGAAGCTAAACCATGATCTGCTTCAGTTTTCTGTTTTTTCGTTACCCTGTATCAGCACTCCACTTAGTGCTCTACTTACTTCAAAATTGATATGACCATTTGGAAGACGATTGGCACAGCCCTCATTGAGGAAGTAAATATCTTTGATCAAGAGGCTGAAGAAAGGTATTACAATCTGAGGAAAGAAAAACATTATTCTCAGTCTGGTCCTGAACCAAAACATAATGCTCTATGGAGAAAAATAAAAGGAAGACAGGTGGTACAAAAGGTAAGCAAAATACCAAAGGACTAAGATCTGCATGATATCTCTCTCTTTCACTACAGAGAAATTTTGCATTCACCACAGCTTAAAATACATGATGTTTCCCAATAAAGGAAGCCCTCCCTTGGATGGTAAACTAATCCCTATAGTTTTATTATCAGGTTTGTGCCAAACTGCTTCCATTACCTCAAAGTCTTCCTTGCATGTAGCTCTCTCAGGGTCACAATTAAAGTACCTATTGGCAATCTACTGCTTGTCAAATGTGGCTATGAGGCATGTTTAGAACAACTATATGCTTAATATTTCATTTCTATGTTGTGTCCCTCTTGTTTTCGCTTTCTCCTTCTCCTGGCAAATTCCAAAGTATAATAGTTCAGACGTGAACACTTCTTGCATGTAATTCCTGCAGGGTGTATCTTAATGAAGGTCTCCCTCTTGACAGGAGTTTGTTTGGTAAATGAGGGGAGTTGCACATTAAAGCATAGCAGCATGGAAAAATTTGGGGCTCGCAGCACAAATGGCTTTGGAGCTTCAGTTCCCTGAGCTCATGCAAGAGATTGAACCTTGGCAGTGACTGGCTCAAAACAAAGCAACATTTCCTGCCAACTGAACAAATCAGAAGTATTTTTCTTTGGAGAATGCTGGAACATTCCTACATTCTTAAAATGACTGCATCGCAATTTGCATCCTCCAAGAATTTTCACAGCTGCATAACATTGTTGCAACTGAGGATAAATGAATATTACTGTTTCCATGGGAGACTTTCCTGCACCATATCAGTATCTGTAAATTCTTTTCTTTGAAGTATAAAACTCACTTTTATCTGAATAGAAGTAAGCATCTTATATTTAAACTTCTGGTGGTTTGAATGATATGTGAACAGATCCCTGGGAATCAGAAAAAAGCCCACCCTGTTTTTATTTATGTGTATTTATATACACATAAATTTATCTATTTATCTATGTGTATTTATATACACAAGTATAACAACAATATAGACCATCGGACTACACATGGATATGCTTCATCCTGCCTGGTAGTTTGGACATAGCCTTGGATGGCATGGTTTAGTGGGAGGTGTCCCTGCCCAAGGCAGGGGGGTTGGAACTAGATGATCTTAAGGTCCTTTCCAACCCTAACTATTCTATGATTCTATGATTTTATGAGCATCAAGATCAGGTTTATTAAACACAGACTGAAGTTCTAATATTATTATAAGCAATTAATGAGCAACTGCTTATAAGTGGGGAGCACCTAGAAAGCTATTTGGCTCCTTTCCAAGAGAACAAGAACTACAACTGAGATTATGCATTAATGTGTGACCAAATCCAGTTTATTTCTCAAAAGCTAGTTTATTTTAAAGAGTAAAGAAAGATGCCTCCTCTATTAATCCATAATTCACTGCCACTCTTGAGTCTGGAAGGTGGAATTCAACCCACTGTATTACACAAACAGCTGATTAATCTATTTCCCTAAAAAACTCTACAATCTAAAAATCTGTACACAGGAAGGGGACTCCACAGGATCTAGACAGAAATTCAGACTAGATTTGAGTTTTAGAGTACCTTTTCTGAGTAAATTTTAAAGCTTTCCCACCCTAAACCATAAACTGAGCACAAGTAACAGCAATATGAACAAATTACTAGGAACCTCATTTCAGTCCTTGGCCTTTCCATCTCTATTACTCATTTGTGAGATAAAGTTCTCTGTCAAAAAAGGTGACCTGAGGCAATGTACTTATTATATTTAAATAATCAAAGAGATCACTTAATGTTTGCTGCTTTCAGTCAGCACCAAACCAAACTGGCAGCCCTAAGATGGTAATTTTCATTGAGCCACCAGTTTCCTCAAATATTCCATTCACTTCCTTGGTAGCTTACAGGTAATATTTAGACACTCCCCATAAAGGGGTACTCTAGTTTTTAGGCTTTTTATTCTTTTTAAAAGCCTGCCAAGGGTAGAGTTGCTGAGAACCAGAATCCCAAGACAAAAGCTTACCATGCAACTTAACATGCACATTTCATCTTCACCCACTGCCAAGCCATTTGCAAGCATACCTTCTCCCTGCTACTGTGAGCTGTCAAGGACCTTTGAGCGGCTCCACGCAGAGCGGTTCGGTAATTGTAAAAATTGCTAGAAGGGTCCATCTGATGCTACAAGCCATGAAAAAATGTAAATAATGAGCCAGTGTCATCACCACACACAGTTCTTTTTCACTTGAGCAACTGCAAGAAGTCTGGTGAACAGCAGCACTAATACAGCTTTCTAAGGGGCTGCAGTATCGTTTTAACTGTTCATTTGATCAGAAGAAAACATTGCTTTCAAAAACGTTCACTCAGCACTACGAGGGAAACAACAGAAGTCAGGGGCAGGAAAGCAAAGGCAGGCTTCATGGAACCTTCTTTCTCTTTCCACGAAGGAGGTAACTCAGCTTTAATTCAAAAGTCAGAATCATTAAACTGAGACAACAATGGGTCTTGGCACTAATATTCAGCTCTTCCTACAATGCAGGGTTCTCAGAGCTGATTCAGTTGCAATGGCAAAGAAAGATCAGACACACAAAGATGTCACTGCCCCCACTTCATTGCTCCAAGACTGCCTGCCACACCTCAATGACTAGGATGATTGCATGGTTCACAAAGCACATCCTTAACCAACAAAATCCAGCCTGCATAATAAGGTTGAATGAAACAGGGCTGTAATCTTAAGAGCAACTTCCTGAGCTGCTCAGCCACCCTTGACAAAAGAAAGGCTATTTCCCACCCAAGGGTGGAAAAAGGAAGCGTGAGGTGGCTATAGCCATCCTGTTTTAATCTGTTCTCACAACACAAGTCAAATCTTCTGATGATATTAACAAACATTTCATGTGTCTATCAAGTACAAAATGCTACATTTTCTTTAACTTACTGATAAATAACCTGAATTAACTAATTGCCAATTACAGCAGGATAATTAACTAATGGGCAAATAATCTGTTGGGCAACTCACAAACTCATATACTGCTGCACCTACATGATCTTTGACAAAGGTCTCTACTACATGAAGGTAACCAACAATCAATTTCTTCAAGGCAAATTTCTCAGAAAGGGCAAGGCAGCCACCTTACAGCTCAACTTGATTTCCAGAGGCAGGACTGCATTAGGTCAATCCACACCATCGCTCTCAAATACATCTCCTTTTTAAGAGGTTACCTACCCCTTTTTTTTTTTCCTAAATAATTCTTAGGAGGGGGGTTTGGGAGTTAAAAACAAATTACTTCAATTTCCTTCTTCCCAGTTAAGTCAACTGAACATTTCTTATTTCATCTTCTAGAATTTCCATTAAGAGCACAAATATACTAAGTTAAGCATGTTATAATGAAGCCAAACTTTCATTTTAGAGCAGTTAGAAGTGAAATGCTATTCATAGCCCCGTGTCTAAATAGTGGCCAAACGTACCTCAAGAATATCAAATTTGGCTGTCTTCACTTTTGCCCAAGTTTTCTTCAACCGAGACACAGGACTCATGTTCATGCCAGCTTGATACAAGAGAGAGAACTTGTTGGAGTATTTAGAAAAAGAAATCTTTCAGTAGGTAATGCTAGTAAGTATTTCTAAAGTAAAGGAGCTATTAACAATAACAAATATTTTCAATAGAAAATATACCCAGGAATCACACTTATTGTTTTCATGAAATTCCAATGTTAGAAGCAACTCAGGAAGCAAAATCAACATCTCTTACAGAATGAAAGCTCTGAAAAACTGCTATGGCATTATTTAATGTGGTTTTGCTAAAACATGAATGTACAGTAGAGTACAAGTGAGTTCTCGCAATGTTGTCTCTTACATATTTGAAAACTACACGTATCTATGAAGTTTTCATATTTCAAATTAACAAATATTCCAAATATTTTCTATCAGATATAGAAAAGGTGTGAAATTTTTAAGCCACTAGGAAATTTATGGTGTAACAAAAATAACAGGAGACATCAAGCCTTCATATTAAAGGAAGAGTTTCTATTTCAATTAAGCACTAAAGTTAGTTTCAAAAAGTGGGGATTTAGATCTTGAAACAATTGCAATGAAACCTTTGTTTTCCTGTAATTTACACTACAGCAGTAAATTATTTCTTAAGCATGTAACACTAACATAACATTGAGCAGTTCCTCACCACTTCCCCTCCCAACTTCACACTGTTGAGTGTGCTAAGCTGCAGAGTTGTACGAAGCACTGCACTTCCTTTATCTGGATTCAAACAGGGACAGAATGTCTCAGAACACATACTTACAAATAATAGCCATTAAGGAGTTAAAGTTGCCAATGTTAAAGCATTCCCGTGCCACATCAATGAAATATTCTATCACTCTTGCTCTGTGCTTCTTCTTCACAGGCTGCAAGAGAAGTCATTGAAGTGTTACAAGTGTTCCTCAAAAGAAAAAACAACCCCACGTAAAAGTCTTTTCCACATGTACCACAGCTTCATACTATGCTTTACATGTAGAGGAAGCCATGCTATTGTGACCAAAAGCCCTGAGGACAGCAAGGACAACCTAGACGCTGGGAGGGTAGAGAGCAAGGACAACAGGTAAAGAGGCTCCGCCAAGAAGAAGGATATGAGGAACAGCAGAGCAGAGAAGGGGGTCCACACAGAGGAGAGAAAAGACTCCTCTATTCACAAGAGGCATTCATACGAGAGAAGGGCAGGCCAGATGAATTCCCATGCTAAGAAGAGCTAACCCAGCATAACTGTCACCTGAATAAGGCTGAGGCACCAGCATGATGTTGAAAACATGGAATTTACTTTTATCTACATATGGAAAAGTACAGAGCTGAGTGAAGTCAAAGGCCCACTGAAGGGACCCTAAATCAAAAAAGTCTTCACCGTTTTAGACAACTAGGCTAAACAAAACCTTTTAGCAGAAAAAAAGTCTTTGCTCACCATACAGATTTCTGTTGCGACCAAGTAACTGAGCCTGTTAAACCATTCCACGTAGGCTTCCAGATTCCGGGTCTTCTTTCGGTCTCCATAGCAGCTCTGCAGACAGAAGAAAAATAGCAACTTTTAATGTAATCTTCATCTTTTCCCTGAGAGAGACCTTTTGGCTTTCTGCCCTGCCATCCCCAAACACTGTCAAGTAACCAGAAATAGCTCAATTACCCAAAGTAACAAAAAAGCTTATAGAGAAATTAGCAGTGACAGTAGAACTTCTTCCTGAGCTGTTGGCTCAGTAAGGCACTATCAGACATGTGAATCCATCACCTGCTGCAAATCCTACCAGGATGCTTTAAGGATTTAGGATAGACTTATGCTAACAAAGCTAAGTGTCTGTGTAAAGCTCCCTTAATTATGAGCACTGTTTCAATCCTCAATCTGTTATAGAGATAACATTATACCCTTTGCAAGTGCAGAAGGAAAACAGGCTAGCCCACTCCACTGGCCCATTAATGTTCAGTTGTTGAGGCCAAATTAATTTAGTGCATCCTAACTTTGGGAGATTAGCTCTACCATTTTGATTGGCTCACTGATCCCTTTTCGTAATGTGTGCTCTACCTGCAAATTGCCCCATTTGCCAGTTTGCTGCAAAGAGTTCAGTTTAGTAAAAGGAAAAATGATTGTTGAACACGCATAACGCAAAAGCCAAAGCTAAAGTCAGCTTTTTCCAGCTGCAGGCCACATGGGTGACCTATGCCTTCAGAGGAGTAAGCTCTCCTTTAGCTTAAATCAGAAACAAGCCAGAAAATATATTAATTTAAATCAAGTTTTTGGCTGAGTTCTGAAACTCAAAATTTTTAAGAGGAATATTAAAGCATTTTCACTATAAAGCTTGTTTCTGCTGGTCCTTGTTTATTGCTGGACCTTACTTCCAGCTCATGAGACACCTGAGCTCGAGGATGTTAAATGCCACATTTCAGAGCTGCTTCAGATCTGCTCCACTTACCTTGTCATTATCCAAAGGATCCTTTTGCACAAACGCCTGGACAAATTCTTCTGGCCCAATATAATTGAGCCTTTCCTAAATAAAGCACACGAGCAACCGAGTCATATCCTATGTGAAGGTGCATTTCAAAAAGAGGGGAAGGATGAAATCATACTTGAAGTATAACAACTCACAAGCTCTATGTGTGTCAGCTGCTGAGCTAACACATAGGGATCATTGCAGACTGTGATTATATCCCTCTCAATGGACTGGGGCTTGGTCTTTATAACCATGAGGCGATCAGTGGATGTAGCATTAATTTTTGCAAGTACTTCCTCATACTGGCTAACAGTGGCAAGCTTCCGAATCAGGTTCTGGAGGAGCTGCTGTACGTTCTTCCGATACATCTGTCACGACATGAAAAAAATCGGGATACATTTTCAAAATGTGAGAAGACAGTATTAAATTATCACATTATTAATCAACACAACGTATTGATGCTGATACCTGTATTTGTTATCAACTTAATCTGTGATCAGCACAAAAAATAAGCCTTTCCTAAATTTGTGGCTCATGCAAACCTAGGAATGACAACAGAAACAGGGAGAAAACAGGTGAAGATACGAAGCTGAACCACCTAATTCTGTTCAATCTGCTTCTCTAGCTGGAAAACCCCAGATAACCGGCAAACTGGCACAGATACCCTCCAGACCAGAGCAAGAAATCAGGGTAACTAGCCTGCATCTGATCTAACAGCAGTTGAACATAACAGTATTCCTCTGTCCAGTGATGAGGTAAAACCCTCTTGGCACAAAGGCAGAAGGAAATGCCAGATCCCTCTCACACCTCTAGATGTAACTGAGCCCACAAAACCAATATACCTCTGCTCCTTAGAGGTTCAGTCTCCTCCAGAGCAAAGAGGCAGTGACTTTGAGGCATCCTCTGTGAGAATGAGTATGTGCAGTGCTTTGGACCCATAACAGGTATTTGCGGATGTACCATTACTTAATCTCATGCATTTTTTTAGTATCATATATATATATAGATGTAACAACACATACTCACAGAATACGTCTTTAATCAATTAGATTTTAATTTGATTGCAGTATGGCTACCAGTCAGACTAAGTATATGGTCTTCCTCTAAATTAGATTTACCATCTCTACTTACTTGTGCCTCAGTCTCATTTTTGATTGTATATTCACACTGACAATGCTGATATTTATTTATATTTAAAAACCACTAAAGATTGGACAACACAGGACAAAGTGATGGGACGTTTTGTTTCTGTCCTGTGACAGTGACTTCAAGTACCACTGCTACCTACCAGATAATGGAATATCATGTGTTATATGAGTTTCCACAATCAATCTCACTATATGATATGGTGGGATCAAAAAAAAACCCAAACAACCAAAGGTGGGTCAGTGTATTGTTGGGCTGCATATAAAAAGACATCAGATACAGGACACGGATTTGGTCTGACTGCATACACTCATCAAGTGTTTCACTGAAAAAGCCACTGATAAAAGTTTAATCAGCAAATGGGAGGCAATGGCTGATGGGAAAGGCTTCAGAAGATATACCTTGAAACAAAGGTCAGGTAAGTGGTAAAAAGGACCAGAACAATCTAGAAATATCCCATGAGCATGATGACCTCTCAGGACGCAGAGAGGGAAAATGTTGGGGGAATGGAATTAAATTGAGGAAGAAAGGGGGGAAATAAACCCACTGAGATTTTTCCAACACTTTTTTTTTTATTGATGGCACAATATGTTAGCATGGTGAATGGTTTTAGTTGGACTTTTACTAATAGCTCTTAACAGTATTGGAGTGCAATAATTCAGGAAGGGGAATAAGACGCTACAAGTAGAAAAGCTGTAGTGAATAGGAAATGCTGCTTCTTTCATATCCTTCAAGGTAACGACTCACACAAATCCAAGCAATCTGCAGAAAATTAAGGTCAAGGAAGGTGCCATTTACTGTTACAAGCACTTCACAATAACACAAGCCAATTTACTGCAGTGTTTGCTTTCCCTTTGTCTTTCTGAAGGAAATCTCAAATTCAAAAAAAGCTCAAAGTTAGAGCTAGGAAAGATCTTTAGCTCACTGCCAGAGTAAGATTGCTCCCTAGCACTCACTTTCTAGCAGTTTGTACATCTGCCCTTAATAGATGATTTGACTGTTTAAACTGCCTGTATTACCAGAAGCTTCACTGTAGAAAACCCTTCCCTGTTGCCATTTCAGTCTTGCATTCACCAGCTCAACCTCCCCCAGGCTGTACAGCTTGCTCTCTCTTTTCGTGCTAGTGGGTATTTCTCAAGTGGGTGTGAATCCTCAGTCTTACTACTTTTCCTTGAACAGAACTTCAGTTCCATACCTTCCTATTAAGAGTATCCAGAAATAAAGCAACAGTGCAGGAGCACTACAGAGGGTAAGGTGCCTCCTGTCACCTCCCCAGTGAAGGCAAACCTATTGCCTCTCTACAGTCCAAAGGCCCCTGTAGCTATCTTGCAGCAACTCTAAGCTTGCCCATCAAATTTGATATCTATCTTCTTCATTTGTATTTCATACTGCATCTCGCTCTCTCGTCCCATCTTCTCTTGTCTCTTCCCACTTTCACCACATCAAAATATATTTCAACTTCCAAATTCAGTTTAGGTTGGTTCTCTTCAATCCTTGTTTACGGTCTCTCAAGATCTTTCCAGGCCTTTGCCAGCACTTACAACTCCTCCCAGTAAAGCTTACCTACAAGCTTGCTAACACGATGTTCGCTGCCTCATCTGTGTAATTATTCAAAAGCTTACATAAGGAACACCAGCCCCCGAGGAACCCTAGAAACACAATGCCATCTAGCAATTGCTCTTTGCATTTATAGTTCTTCCAAATACCATTCCAGTGTCTTTTGTAATCTTAGTATTATGCCAGCTACACATGATCTGTTTATAGAAACCTTGTTAATTGCCTTTCCACTAAGTAAATGTAAGCCCTGACTTTTGACTGAGTCTGTTTCAGTACTTACAAGACAAGCATCAGTTAAGCATCAAAATATTTCATAATACCGCTGTGAAACTTTACTTCCATCTGTGAACTGGGACTTATTAAAATGACAAACAATTTCCTTGTGTGCTCTGTCCAGAGGAAGAAACACGACAGGCTCCTCTGAGACCATATCTGATGCTTTAAGCTCAAGACAATTCTTTCTGGTAAAGTTTCCTTACAGAAACTTTTTTGCTGAACCTGCAATAACTCTTCCACTGACCTACAGGTCAAAGGCCTGATTCCAACACACCTTACTCACCCAAACTGAAGAAACTCTCAACATGGGTAGGGATTTCTCAGATATGCAAGGCTTCCCCATGTTCTACCTAGCTTCTTCCAAGCAGAATCACTAAAATGAAAAATACCAATGCCCACCAATTTGCAACTGTCTGCACAATATGCAATTATAATAGGGGTTTAGGGATGGAACAAACCTTGCCTGTGCTTTGAAAAAGATCTGCCTATACTGTGAGGTTTCTTCCTAGGCTTAGGTACTGGACAGAACTTTTGCCTACCAGCACCTTCATAATAAGTTAGCTAAACCACCCAGATCCATATCATGTTATTAACAACAAACCTGCAATATCAAAGCATTAAAGGAATGCTTTTTTATACAATAGCTTTGTGCACAGACAACTTACCTCATCACCACTGGCTATTCTTTGTGCCAACTCCTTTAAGTTCCTCATCATTCTTTCATCTCGGAAATCATAAGGAAATGTCTCTGTCCATTCAGTCAACAACTGTAGGATTTTGGGTGCAATTTTTTGTATCTGGTTCTATTTGTAAAGAGTAAGGAGAAATGATACATGTAATAGCAATAAAATACAGCACATATCTAACCCAAAGGAAATAAAATTCCCTTATGTATGATAATGTGGAGCATACAGGTATGAAGGTCAGTTAAATTTTCAAGTTTAATTCAGCATTGTTCTACAGGCCGGAGCAAATACCTATTGAAGCCAGAGAAGAGACACTCATTGGCTTAACTGACCTGGAAATCAGACCCCAAGTAGGTGGAATTTTTAGACAGATTCCCCTCATTATCAGGAATGCCTCAGTGCAAGATGTTTATTAGCGTTTCCATAACTTATGACTAACCATCAACAATGACAGTGATAAGCTCCCGTTCTGCCAAGGCTATGTGCACACTGTACCTTATAGTGAGAAAGCAGTGGTAAAGTATCTTTATTTAATCTGTGATATTTTCTACTGGGTGGGAGGTTCTATCCAAATGTCCACATCCTGTCCCCTATCAGCTCTAGACACGATACACAAAAACCCCCATGCATTCCCCAGCAAAGGGGCCAGCAGTCTAAGCCGCTCCACAAAAGACTGTGGCAAGAGTGTAATATCAGTGAATAAAAGGTCAAATTCTAGTTGCTCTATCAGATTTAATCCTACTGAGGACTCTCTTGAGTAGGAACATTTTGCTATAGGCAGAGTAGAGACATTTGACTGGAACTAATAGGAGTCCCTGAGAGTGGGGAATCTTACCTTGTCCAGCCCAGGCTCACTTAGTCTCTGCTGCTCGATGCACAGATGGCAGACTTTGGCCATGAGCTCATACGGATGCATGAACAGGCGTGAACTAAGAAGGAAGGTGAAGATGTATGTCCTCTGAAAACAAGTGGAAGCCAGAGGTAAATTACCACCAGTTTTATGCTTTCTCAAAATGTGTTCGTGACAAGTTGGTACTTAATACTTTACTATCTGCGGAAGAAAACTCTGCATGTAACTGTGCCAAGAGCTATTAGTAGAGCAGAAAGCGTCTAATTTAACACTTGTCACTCCAGCATCTGCATTATAAATTCATGCTTAAGCAAAGTTATGCAAGATTTAACCAAAAGAAGGAAGGGCAGGGCTGGTTCAGATCTCTATTGCACACAGCCTTATTACAAGCTTAGTACCTGCAATTACTCAGAATAAAATTTCAACTCATCTTCTCTTGCTTTACAGTAAAGCTTTGCAAGAGCCATTACCGGATTACATAACTCTTTCTAACCTGACACCAGACTAAAATTCTCGCTGCAAGTCTACTTAGAATACCAACAGAGAAATCTTTTCTGCTTCCACATTGCTAGTGAAAGTAAACAGTCCTCAGAAAAAGAACAAAAAAAGATGCCACTTGACCAGGCTGTTGAGCTGACTCAATTTTGCTACATGTATCATCTTTACTACTCTGTGCTTGCCTGCCTGACCTCAGTAAACTGCACGCTATGAACTAGTACTTCCTTTAAGACTCACCAAATACTGTTCGTTTCTCATAGTATTGTCTCCTGGGTGAAAGTAGAAGGAACTATATAGCTTAATTTTACATAATAAAAATTAGTAACTCATTCTGAGGTTACAAGAAGAGGCTCCTTATTTTGCTTTAGTTTTCTGTATATCATGATTTGGACTTATTGTGAGATGGCTTCTCAAAATATCCACCCCGCTCCCCACATTGCCAGTAGTTAAGTATCTATGGCACCCACAAGAAAGATTCTACAATGTTCTCGTTCTAGGGACTTGAAATAAATTATCATGTTTGATCAAGTGCTGTCTAAATTGCTATATAGTTAAATTTTACATTAAGCATTAACGGATAAGCACTAGCTTAAGCAGTTCTGTGCTGCTGTTAACTCTCACCCAAGTTAAAAAAGATCCTGTCTTGGTAAACATGGATAGATCTATGACGATAACAGAAGCTGAATATAAGTGGAATTATGTCTCCAGCAGTTATGTCTCCTTACAACAAGCAGAGATGCAGTTTCATAACCCCTCAGTCATCCCCAACTTCCCACTGACATTTTGATATCATTCTCCTTTTCTAAGAATTCTATGAAATGCTTCAGTGCATAGATGCATCTAGGCAGGCCAAAAATTCTCAGACAAAAAACATCATGTTCTCATAGAATCATAGAATCATAGAATAGTTAGGGTTGGAAAGGACCTCAAGATCATCTAGTTCCAACCCCCCTGCCATGGGCAGGGACACCTCCCACTAAACCATGCCATCCAAGGCTATGTCCAACCCCACCTTGAACGCTGCCAGGGATGAAGCATTCACAACTTCCCTGGGCAACCCATTCCAGGGCCCCACCACCCTCACAGTAAAGAATTTCTTCCTCAGATCCAATCTAAACTTCCCCTGTTTAAGTTTGAACCCGTTACCCCTTGTCCTCTCACTACAGTCCCTAATGAAGAGTCCCTCCCCAGCATCCCTATAGGCCCCCTTCAGGTATTGGAAGGCTGCTATGAGGTCTCCACGCAGCCTTCTCTTCTCCAGGCTGAAGAGCCCAAATTTTCTCAGCCTATCTTCATATGGTAGGTGCTCCAGTCCTGTTCATCATGTTCAGCCTCTGCTGATTCTAAAGCGTGGTACTAGTTCAACACTTCAGTTGCTAATTGCATGATACATATGGACCTCACAGGAGCAGTGGGAAATAGTCTTGTTTTAAAATAATTCATCCTGTCATGCTGGTGGTTATGCATTTCTCTTCATCTTGTCAGATTTTTAAGGGTCAGTGATACATCCAACCCATCAAACAATAAGCCACACTAGATATTTTATAAGTGAGTCACAAGGGTTGTGCACCCCATGAAAAGGGTAATAAAGAATTAGACTTCCCAGGCTAGGTGAGGTACTGCTTGCTGCACTCACATGAAACACATGTTTATTTTATCATTGTTGATCAGTCATTTGATCCCCCTCCTTAGCAATTTGACGCGATGCATTCTGCTTTTGCTGCTCACATGAAAGTTCCCCTTCACAACATGCATCAGGCCTTAGCCATATGGGTGTATAGACTTACATCAGGATAGTAATCTACGTTGGGTACCAAGTGCTGTATCAGAGCTTCCAGAGACCCTGACAGAAGGTTGTTGTCATGGTAATAGAGCCCGCCACAGTTGCCCTCTTTTGACTGATACAGGTTCCTGTTGTAGCCGCTGCTGTCAAACATAGCTGCAAAGGGAGGTGTTTGTGGCATCCTTTCCTGAGGAGACACACAAAAGAGATACAGGATAATTACCAGAAGGTGAAACTTAAGAGGCTTTCTAAACTCCAGAGATAATACTACACTAGGAACAAAACCCAACATCACACCCTGGGTTGCTTGCACACAGCAGTAAAGATTGCACTGTCTTCAGCCCCTGCACATTTCTCAGGAAAGGGCCGATGCAGGCTCTCATCACTGCCTGTCTATTGCAATTGCCAGGCACTTTTATACCTTGCTGTTTCTTCAGTAAATTGCAGATAAGAGGTCAAGGCTAAGAGTTAGAAGGAGTGTACAAGAATCCTGACACGTTTTGGGAACTCAAAATTTCTGTAAAGCTTTTGGGGATGTGGCATAGCATTCATTGGTAACTTTGGCAAATCCTGACAGTAACTACCTAAGAGCAGCACTCTGATGAGGAAGCATGTTCAGATTCTCAAGGGCTGACACAGGCCTAGACAGTGTAGAGGGAGAGGAGAGAGACTGAAGTCCCAAAGAGGTTATGTGTGAGGACTGTCTCCTTATGTGACATGACAGCAATGTAACTGCAGTCAAATGCTCCAAGTTCCCAACCCCACCCTGGTAAATCAGTGCTGAGTTTTTCCAATTACACTCTGACAGGTTGTGACCCAGGCTAAAGCCTGATGCTTCAGTGCATCTGTCTCCACCTACTCTCCGATTTGTTTACCAAGGCTGTCCAAGTTCACCAATGATACCACAGATGCGAGCAGAGTCACAGATCTGTTAAATCCTTTCTCCAGATTCTGCGGCAATATGAAAAATACAGCCCTGTGTTTTCCAGCTTCAGATTTTCTTAATACTTGAGGGAAAATAAAGCAGTTACTCATCAGTTTGCATCTCGGTGCCTGTGGAATAAAAATGTCTTACCGAGGAAAAGGTAACCCTGTGCTGCAGGCTGTTGAGTCATCCAGAGTAGTGGGTGGATGGCAAGGGGGCTATGACCACCCAAGAGCTCTTATATTGAGGATGTGCAAAGCCAAAAGATAAATCTCTCTGCTTACTTGACAGTTGAGTTATACTCTACTTCCCTCTCCTCCACCCTCCTCTGCCTTCTGGGAGTAGCAGTGCTTGCCAGTTTAGGGAACCCGGGGTTTACAGCCTTGACTGCAAGCTAAGCTTGTGCCTAATTTTAACCACAAATAATTTCTGGTTTTAACTCCACTAGAGCAGTTACTGGTTTATGAGTGCTCCTGGCCTGTCTGCATTCACAGAAAGAGCAGATCAAGTGCATAAAGGTATTGCACACTGCTTCCCATCCTCCCACAACTGGGAGGCAACGGAAACCAAATTGAGAAGATAATATCCACAGGCTGTTGTGCTCATGTGTTGACCGATCATGTGCATGTGCCTGAGAAAAGCATTAATGCCTCTGAGCCACCATTGTAAGTGCAGATGCTGTTGCTTTTCTCTCCATTGTATCAAATCCTGTTTGGGAAAAGGCTCTTTAAAGCCACAGACCTCAGCAAACACAAGTCTGCAAAGGCACCCCATTTTGAGAACAACTAGTGATGTGACAGCCTGGAGATAAATAGCATGCTGCCATCTGTGTGCTCCACGACTCCTAACAAAGCACTTTTCAGAGTGAGCTCAGTGGAGATGAGAAGCTATTAAGTTATTAGCTAGATTCCTGGAGACCTGAAGCACCACACAAAGAGCCACAGACTTGCTGCTGGCAGCATGTCCAGACAATGCAGGCATTCAAACCAGCACAGGACTGAGGGATTCACTAAGTAAACAGTAAGAAAAAGCCAAAAATGGCTGCAAAGACAGAGGTGGATGGTGAAAAGAGCCTCCTGGCCTAGATGACCTGGGCTAAACATACCTTGTGAGATGCCAAAAGATATCTGCCTTAAAATGGGAGTGAGGAGTCTCCATGCCTGAAAAGTGACATTAGTCACTCTGTGCAGCTGCTCAACCACAAATCAGTGCCATCCAGCCCAATGAATTGGGAGAAGAGAAGAATAAAGTAAATACACGTGCCACAGCACAAGGGAATGAGGTGTGGGATTGAATAAAACAAGGTTCTCATACAAGAGAGTTCAAATCACTGGGCAGGTGAGGTGCAACCCACCTTCCATGGCCACGCTCTGTAATGATAAAGCAAGCTCCATCCCTGGCGGTGTTCAAGGCCAGGTTGGACAAAGCCTTGGGTGACATGATTTAGTGTGAGGTGTCCCTGCTCATGGCAGGGGGGTTGGAACTTGGTGATCTTAAGGCTCTTTCCAACCCTAACTGTTCTATGATTCTGATGCATAAAGTCTCTTGGTCTTTCAGGCTGTTTGCAAGGCTAGCAAAGTTTAAGAGTCAGAATATTACTAGGGAGCAGACAGCATTCACTTCTGCAGCATTTCCTAGGTTTTCCTACTGTGTAAAGCTCATCGTGGGTGGGACTGCAAAGTGCAAACCATAGACTTGGACAAATCCAAAATGTTCTGTCCCTAAGTGCTCCATCTACCCAGTTTGTGAACACTTCCAGGGACGGGGATTCCACTGCTTCCCTAGGCAGCCTGTTCCAATGCCTGACCACCCTTTTAGTGAAGCAGTTTTTCCTAATACGCAGTCTAAACCTCCCCTGGTACAGCTTGAGGCCATTTCCACTTCCTGCACTCCCTGACCAACACCATATGGGTGGGACAAGAGCTGCACACGCAGGGAGCAATCCCATGATCTTGTCTATGCAGGGAAGCTTCCATGGGCTTTGGCCAGGTCCTCGTCAGGGCTTTTGTCCTCTTCAGGGCTTTTGTTGGGGTGGGTATACCTGCCACAAGGAAGCTGCTTGATAGAGATGGCTCAGTTCTGCTTCAGTGACACATCAAATTGTACTACTTAAAAGATGTTCTGTATGGTCTGCGTTCAGACACAAGAGGATTTCACTTGTAAGTGAACAAGATGCAGGACATGTTCTCCATGTGATGAAAAGGGCTGATATCAAAGTGTGACATAGATAAACATAGCATAGCCAACAGGATGATTCATACAGCACATGCACTTTTCCAGCAGGACTCCTTTATTAACATGACCTTGACTCTTGTGCTGCATTTTATATGGAGGTGGAGACACAAAGCAGCATGCTTAGTTCTAATTAGCTCAGGAGCTAAAACCACCAAACCCTGCCTTCAGAATAACTCAAGTGGAATTGAAATTTGGTCACAGAGCAGGATCTGTCCACAAAGCCTTGGCATACAGACTGGAGGGATCTAGGCACCTAAAAATATTGATGAACCACAGCAACATCTGACAAGCAGGAATGAGAAAAAAAAAAAAAAAAAAAGGGCAGGAAATACGATTCTCATTAAAACATCCTGAGAGTTAAAAGTGGAACTTTTTAACTGGGCTTTGGAAACATTTGGCTATCACTAACATGGAAAACATTTATCTCTCCTCTCTTTTACTTTTTTGACTGTGTTTTTAAGAAGGAAAAGAGTGGTGGCTTTTTTTTTTTTTATTAAAGATCTGACTTGAAGGAAAGGGCAATGAAATAATTTCCTGGCTCTACCAGCGATGCTCTCCTGTGACAGAGAGATATTGATAACTCTGCACTGTGGAAAGAGGAATAAAGCTTTTTTTCTGCATTTAGTATCATTATGGAGAACATGAGATCTTGGGCATTAAGGTCCAAATTCTGATTCTGAGTAGCCTCTGACAAGAAAGAGGTCTCAATCTTCCCAGTAACAGTAATGTAAATAGAAAGCCAAAGCCCAAGACAATATGCTCAAACCCCCATCATTTCCTGCAGGAGCTGAGTTGCAGTTTGGCAAAACTAAGGGAATCAGAGACACAGCCTCCAGGCTGCCAAGTGCTTGTCCAAACCTCTATGTTCAGCAACAGAAAAAAATCTGATTTCTACCAGGGGACAGTGGAAGGTTGCAGTGGTTTGTTTTCATTTACATTAAAGAGCTCAGTACACGTCAGGTGTACAAACCAAAACCAACAATATGGAGAGCTTGTGTGCTTTATAGAAGCACCCACTGAGGGGCTCAGTAACACCCACGAAAGGTGCCATTTTCAGCTCCTCTGTTACACACAGGTATCTCCCATACTACAACCCTCAACCAGAGGAATGGTGGCTGAATTTGATGAGAGTCCCAAGGCACACCTCCTTCCTCATAGAAGATACAAACCTCAGGTGTGCTATTACAACCCCTCAGAGCTGCTTTACCACACAGTCAGAAACCCCAAACCACATTTAGCAGGTGATTACCATCTCGCATTGTTCTTAAGGATGCTATTATAATATTGAGGTACTGCAAAACAAAAGACTGATGGAGAAAGGACTATGAATCTTAACAGCTTGCTCAACCTGGGAAAGTCTGAGCAAGTCATAATGAACCTCAGTTTTAAAATACAGAAAGGAAGTGAAGACTAGGTGCTTGCCAGCAACATCCAGCTTTCTCTTAAGTGTTTCTGAAAAGTGTGGAGTACTTCAGACAATAACACAGGCTACACAAAGCAAAAGCATACCAGGCACAGAGATCACTGGCTGCATTTCATAGGGCTGGGTGTGTTTGATTTGCTTACAATGCATTGTTGGGGTGGGTTTTTTTGCACTGAAACATAAAGTGAAATTCTACAGCTGAAGCTATTGAGAAGAAAACTGCCCCCCCCCCCCCCCCCTTGGTATTCCGTATGCCTTACTTGCAGAAACTAAATTCACAGAACTATCCCAACTCAAGTCTTCTTGCTTCCATTCTTCCATGAAGAACTTGCCATATAAATCAGGTAGTGTGACTTCAGCACCAACTTTGACTTACAGCTCCTCCCTATATATTGCCCTTCTTAGAAATACTTCCTATTAACTGTACCTTGTAAGGGGCAGAGTACAGAACTGTACTTCGTAATAATGTAGGAGATGGAAAGAGGAGTGACACAGGCTTTTTTCCTAAAATTGAGAGCAAGATCAAGAGCAACTCAAAAGGAATCCACCAGAGAGGACCGAAAGGACTAAAACTATCCATAGGTGACAACTGCTGAACAGTGTCATAACTGCAGAAGTACATCTTGCACACACTGGAGACCAGTGAATGGCAGGGCAAGCAAAGACCTGAGGCAGGCATAACAAACCTGACTGAGCCCTGAGATACTTCATAATTTTCACTAAAACAGCAGAGGATGAACAATTCTGTAAAGTTCTCAAAAAATTATCCCAGCAACAATAGGCTGAAAAGGAAAAAGAAAAAAACCCCAATGAGCAAAGAACAGACCAGGAACTGAATTTCAATGAAAGGCATTTTCCTCCGGAATGTGAACAGGAACTCTTTCTTGGATCTATAAATAGATCCAGCTGATGATGCAGGAAGGTCAGATGCAGCACTGCTGACAGATAACTCACGTATGAGAACTTTGGCACAGTAATTAAGCAGATCCTGAATCACTCAAGACTGAAGTCCTTTGAAAATGAACTGCAAAATGTATATGAATGGATATGGATGCATTTGTGTGTATGTTTGGGAGAATTAGGAAAAATGCTGAGGGGTTAACAATGCCCCAAATTTCTCAAAATCTCTTGAAAAAAGGTGGAAAAAGGGAAGAAAACAAGATCCTATTAATGCCGATGTGCTATAAATCCATGTCCCTTGCTTGAGCCTCAAGAATCAACTCCCCTTCTTCTCTTTCCCCATATTCTTCTTCTGTGGGTGAGGAAGAGTGATGCAAGTCTAATGATGCTGCATTGCTGCAGTACCAGACAAGCTCACGCAGGCAAACTACACCATGGAAAAAATCCTAATCACAGGAAAATTACCCAGGCCAAGGGAGAGGAGAGGACCTATGTTCCTCCCAACTAATGCACATGAAACAATTTGCCTGTATTGCTGGACACACAACAGCAGCAGTTAAAACACAGAACATGAAAAGAAGAACATATGTGTACTAGCTTTCTCAGCACGCTTGTATCTT
The DNA here is from genome assembly GCA_039720435.1 of Amazona ochrocephala. Classification (NCBI taxonomy): domain Eukaryota; kingdom Metazoa; phylum Chordata; class Aves; order Psittaciformes; family Psittacidae; genus Amazona; species Amazona ochrocephala. The sequence continues at coordinate 63,277,571 of CM077879.1, read as the reverse complement.
GCCATCATCACAACGCAGCTGAGATTTCCATCTGCAAGTTTAAACTGAGGAGGCCACAATTGTTAAAAAGCACAAAATGAGGCTGCTCTCCTACAAACTGGGGGGAGGGGTGCATTTAACCTTGTAAATCTCTGACAATCCTACAATTATCTTTTTTATATACTGGTTTCAGAGGAGAAGTTTAAAAACATGAACCATAAAGGATAAGTACCTGTTAGAAGTGACATGATGGATTAGAACAGCAGTAATTATATGTCACAAGCCACCAGAGAGTCTAGAAAAGTGTAGCCCATTGCATGTTTCATAGTGACTCCTGTGAAGTTCAAGTGATTTACAGAGTGAATAAAATGGAAGAGGATGCACAAAGGCCTCTGACCAGCCAAAGCATGCAGTGAAATACTGCTCATCTTAAACAACAGACAATGCGTGTAGCTACTTTTCTACACCAAAATTTATGAGCAGACAGCTGGACTGAAAGCAAAGAAGTTTTGCTAGACAACTGATACTAAGACCATGTTAAGAAACAGCTTTCCCCGCCAACTATTTCCTTTAGTAAAATTCATAAATGGCCTGTCCTCCAAGCACTTTGTCTAAACCCAAATCAGCGCATGAGTTGAGTATGATCTCCGCAGAAGAGACACGTTACATTTTGTTCTAAATCCATCAGGAGAGGCAGCCAGCCTGGTGTCTGAGCAGCACAAAAAACTGGCTGGAGGGCAAAACTGAGAGCTTTGAAATAAGAGTACGAGTATATTAAATGCAAAGAAAGCATATACACGCTACAAAAGCCTTATGCTTTTCTAACTTACTGAAGCAAGGTGGGTTTGTAGAAGCACACAGCGTTCCCCTAATTGCACCATGTGAAGTACAGAAAAATTTTGCTATTTGTTCTTACATATTACAGTCATAAAAGCCTAAAATCCCACCTGTCTCTTCAGCCAGCGGCAGTCTGGCTCCATCAGGGCTCCCATCCACCAGCAAGGTGCAGAGCTCTATGGACCCAAGGAGGTTACCTCCCGAGCCTCCCGCACTGCTGCTCATCAATCAGATGATGAACGGCTGCAGTTTGCAGTCAGGAGTTTTAAGGCAAGCAAACAGCAGTGATAATTTACTTCAGAACATCACGCTGTGAACTGAGTGATTCAGCAGCTGATTCACAATCCCTCAGCTGTCCAGGAATGGGGCAAGGGGTGCGGTGGGTGGCTGCGATCTGCGATGTCACCCATGCTATGCCATCCCCACCAGTGAATCAGAGCCCTGACACTCATAATTTCTGTAGCATACTTTGTGCCTCACGCGTACTTCATGCTGAAGAAATAGAAAATTTATGTAGTCAATAGAGACGGAAGCAGATTCCCCTACGCTGTCATTAGAAGAGTATCACTGATTTCAATGTGGTAATACACACCCACTAACCTTGGGGAATATGTTCTATTTTATGTGACAGGGATGTGAATCTCCGTAATCCTAACTTATCTCAAGTGACCTAGGGCAAAAGATTTACCTTCTCTATCTGCAGGGGCAGCAGGGTCTGAACTAGTTCATGGTGATAACTACCTTCATCAGGAACTGTTCACAGATCCCTGCACAGTCAACAGAAAAAGAATCTTTTCAGTGCATAAACATGGCAGCTGGGAGCTTGGATCTCCTTCTGACTCTGCTACAAGCTCCACACGTGGCTTGAGTCAAGTCACTCAGTTTCTCATTACTGCATTCCTGTGCTTGGCAGTACAAAGACGGATTAGTGTGGGGTTATTTCCTTTCATTAAGTTCCAAGATCTTTTTTCTAAAGGGGTACTGAAGGTGTATCACAGTATATTAATGCCAAAAGCACAGTACTAGCCTTAAGCACAAAGCTGTCTTGACACGGTTCCTTCTTCAACCTCATCAAAGACAGACACCTTCTGATTCCAAAAGATGTTGCTCTTTGCAGACATCCATGCTTGGCCTTTTGGTGAAACCTACAACATGCTTCAGAAGAAAGCACCATTCCCTTTTATAATCATAATAGAAAGCCAAGTTATAATTTACAACAGCAGGCTGTAATAGTGCTAAATAATAGTACTTAATGTAATTTAACTGGCTCTACCTAAAACCTCATCACCATACGTCTCTTTTTCATTTAGATGATGCTGTAAAAATGCTGGTTTAAGGTGAACAGTTCACATAATCTCTGGTTTTCCATTTACTAAGACCTTATGGTTCCATGAACAGAATTTTTACTGTCAGACATAGGTTGAAACCAGTGTAGAGTTTCTGTAGTAGAAATACTTCAGTTAAAAAAACACAGTGACAAAAAAAAACAAATACAGCTTCCAACATCCAGGTTGAAGATAAAAGAGATGGTCCCACTTTGGCACTTAAGAAAGCAAATACAGCTCTTTATACAGATCAGCACTTCCCGCACATCCATTTATACCTGGGCTGAATGTTAGCCAGTGGTTTCTAGACCAGAGCTGGGTCTGAGGTACAGGGTACTTGTAAAACAGCTAGCTACAGTCAGCTTGACTGACTCCTTGGGAAATCAAGAAGTCCAGCCAAACAGGAAGAATCAAGTCCCGCCAAACTGACTGAAGAGGTTTTTTTCCCTGGTCTAGGCAGGGCCATAGTAGGAATCTCCTCTACTCACACACTGCAAGTGCTGATTTGTGTCAGCCTTTAAGACCCAGCAGCAATTCCCATGCTTGACTGGAGGTGGACCCTTGGGTTTTGCAATTAATGGGTCAAAGTCTCCTTGCCCTGAAACAATTGCACCTATTAAGTCAACACACAGTAGTTATGGTATTGAACAAACATATAACAGCTCGGGTTGTGAAGAGATCATTGTAAACGCAGGCTAATGGTGTTTGAATCCCTGCAGCGCGTTTGAGGGAGGATCAACCTGCAGCCCTGATGGGCAGGTTCTGTCAGGTCAGCGTGCTACTTTCATGAGGAAAGCACCTGGCCTTGTATCACTGAGACCAATTATCTCAGAAAATATCCCACTCCCCAGCCTGACTCAAGCATATTTATCCTCTGTCTTACTGCTTATGAATCTAAGTGTCTCATTGTGCTGGCTGATGCAGACTCACAGCTTCCCAGGCTCACCTCTCACCTGGCATGTAACCTGGTATTTCTGGCCCTATTTCCAGATGGGAGAAGACACAAGCAAGAGCACTTGACCCTGTAGGAGGGGTAGGTAACTTGGGGAACGTTTTACTCTGGGAAGAAGATGCATTTTAATGAATCAAAACAGTCAGAACACGTGGATCTGAATCATGGAATGCAATTCTAGAGCTGCCTAGTTAAGAGTGAGCTGCATTGTTTCCATGATCCTGTTAATCTTCTAATTAAGAACACTGCCATACTGAATATTATCCGTTCATGTTCCTCACTGTAGTGATTTCAGTTTTTTTTAATACTACTTCTCACAGCAGCTATAATAGATGAGAAATTAGCAATAGCTTTCAGCGAAAGGTAGTCTTTGCCTCCTGTTTGTAAATTAGGTATTGTCCTTGCTGTGGCTGCTAAATCACTCTGGAACTTTTGTTTGCAAGCTCATTTTCTAGCCAAGTGTTTAATAGGTGATGCGGCTCAGTCCCATAAACCCACACCAAGTAAAGGGCAGTTGTCAGTGCTTGCAGAGAATACCTGCGTATCTACCAACATTCGGGAAAAGATGCTTAAGTATTAGCAAGGACAAATTCTGCCTCCTTCAGTGAAACATAGGCAACCTATGCAAATCAACAGCTTCTTCTTGTACTGCCCAACCATCTACTGAACAGCAGAAAGCGCTCAGATGACTGGAGAAAAGGAAGACGTGCTGAGACAAAGGCAAAATTAGCTTTTTATTTAGAAATACTGCATAAAGATATAACGAAATAAATGGTTCTGATCATCTCGGCAATTGAGAGCTGACTTCTGCCATGCTGACAATGCTTTAAACGAAGACCATACTTCAAATTAAATTACTTATGACAGCTACTCTGCACAATGCTGGAGCTTTGACACTAATCTCTCCAAATGGGTGAGAATGATCACAGTTAATGGAAGGAGTTGTCAGCCCCACAAACTAAGCAGGGACACAGCTGCAAAGAACAACACACCCACATCAGGGATGTGCAAGAGAGATGAGCACCACAAGCTTGCTCTTACCCTAGTCATTTCACTCAGCTGCCCCCACGATTTCAAAGCATAATGGCACTCTGGTTAGAATCAGTACTAGCTGACTGACTGCAACATGCACAGAAAAAGTTTCTAAACCCTCTGATTTATATAGCAAATCTCTGGGGTGCGAACCACCCAATATTTCTTATACCTCCTCTCTTTGCGCAAGGCACCTAGAGCTTGATATTCAGAAAAGCTTACAGCCATGATGCGTCGCTGTTATCAGGAGTGTGCAGCGTCTTTGACCCCAAACATCACTTAACTCTTTCACAGATGATCACTTCAGAGGTGCTTGAAAGTACCAATTCTAACAAGTTTTAATCATTTAGCATTGTACCACTTTCCCAAGGGTAACACCAATGCCAGGTAGCCATGTGGTCAAAGGTAGCTAAAGAAAGATCCTGCCCATGGTGTCATTTCTTTTTTCAGCTCACATTCCTTCACTGATGGGGTATTGTTGAACTGTGCCTGTCATTTCTGACACGGGTGTGACAGCAGCTCACCCTATAGACCATGAACAGGTACAGTGACTCATTGCATTACCCAAGGACTGTTTAGATAACTCATACAACCGGAGCAGGCATAACACCACACTGTGCTGTCCCCAGAAACTTCCACAGAAAGAAATCATGAAGAACGTGTATCAATGGGTGTTCATTGTACCACACTAAAAAGCATTTTTCCCAGTGTGTGGCACTGCTATGAGCTTAACTCCCAATAAAACAGTAATTTCTTTCCTCTTTTACAGTTAACAGAACCTTTAGTGGCTTGTTTCAGTCCTGCCTGTTTATGGGAGTAATATCCCCATCACTACTCCAAAATCAGAGCTGGGTTTTGCCTATTAAGTCTCTCCAGCACAGCTCACCAGTTTGACACTTGTCTTGAGTATACTTAGCATTGATTTTCAGTTGATTCCCAGCTTCTCTCCAATACATCTTATTTGGAAGCTGTAAGGTAAGTCTGAAGGACCCATCCCTCAAATGCTGCTCTCGGCTTTCAAAATAGACAGAATAGAGACCTGGTCCTGCTTGCCCAAGTTTCCATTCCTCACAGACAGCATGTAGTGTTAGTCCACCACACCTGCAATATCACTGAAAGCAACCCCTTGACACTTCCCACTTAGATAGATAGCTGTCAACCTGAGGCACGGAGTACCTCTTTATTCGTGGTTCTTTTGACTTTTCAGGCCATTCTTCCCCTTTGAGAGGAGTCGGCTCTCCTTTGCTGCATTCAGCTCCTCTGAAACTGTTTGCCTTATTCTCAGTGCTATATTTAGCTTTACACACAGGCAGACAGGGAGGAACTGCTTGTTGTTAGATTGCCTTAGTTTACAGCCTGGCCTAGGCACAGTAAACGTCACGGATATGCAACACATTGGCCTTGGGTCATTTACTCTCCATCTGCCCCTGAACTGTTCCCACCTCATTCACCACGGGTGGGGGCTTAAAGTTTTACCACATTCACATACAGCAGATGCTCAGCAAAAGAGAAGCCCATGAACACACACCACACCCCCCCCCCCCCCCACCTGTCCTGCCACACACCTATTTTACACAGCCCTACAACCACAGTCTGGCACTTTACTGCATTTTCATCCCTCCCATCCAAAAAAGCAGCCATCAGTTGAACTGATGGGCATAAGGACAAACGGGAAAAGCTTCTCCCAGGACTATAGCCACAGAAAAATCACATCGCACAGTTTTAGGACCCGGTTCCATCTTAATACAGGGAAGGGGGCAGGGAGAAGAGCCCAGCCACTGCACCGCTAAGTGCTTTTTCTGCTGTGTTTTTCTGCTGGGTTGGTCTCTCTCCCCTTCCGACTATCCTGATCTCCCAGAAACAAGCATCTCTGGCTGTACAGAACCGGGTAGCTTGTAAGGATATAAACACCAGAAGGAAAAGGACCATCCTGCTGGGACTAGCAAGAAGATGGATAGATGGAAGGATGGACAGACGCACAGTCGAACGCTGTAGACACCCCGGTCAGTACCTGAAGTGGCCGCAGGATCTCCCAGCCCCAGCCGCTACTCTACTGCCGGCAGGAACACATCGTCCACAGCTTGGCTTGGCTTGGCTCGGCTCGGTTCCGTTCGGTTCGGCTCGGCACAGTACAGCACAGCACAGCACGGCACGGCTTAGCTTAGCTTAGTTTAGCTTAGTTTAGTTTAGTTTAGTTTAGCTCGGCTCGGCTCGGCTCACCACGGCTCCCTTCGCCGCCGCTTCCCTCCCCTGGACTCCGCGGGGAGAAGGCGGATCGCAGGGAAGCGGGAGGGCTCCTCCCCCGCCCCGCCCCGCCCCGCCCCGCCCCGCCCCGTCCCGTCCCGTCCCCCCCGGCTCCGCCCTGCCGGTCGCACATGCAGCGGGGCTGCCTCCGCTCGGTCTCCGCTTGTGTTTTCGGCCCGGGGTTTCCTAAGACCAGCGCAGTTTGTCTGTTCAGTGGCCCTCTGGGGATCTGTCCTTCCAGTACTCATCCAGTGAAGCCTGCAGCCAATCCACAACAGGCTTCAAAAAGGACTTGTGCAGGCGAGGGTTGGGGTTGGATGGAACTAGATAATCTTTAAAGTCCCTTCCAACCCAAACCATTGTGTGATTATATGTAATCATATAACTTGGCTTACTAGCTTCCATCTGATATGCCCTTGCTCTTGCATGGAGTGACAAACACTTTGCTCCAACTCACTCTCTCCAAGAGCACTGAGTTTTCTCCATTTCTTTCACAGCATTCTCAAGTCACTGCTTTTCCAGACTGGAAAGTCCAGGTCTACCCAGTCATTCCATAAACAGCATCTAAATCTCTTGATGATCGTTGTTATCCTTCACCAAGATTTTTGCAAACCCTCTGAGATGAGGGAAAGAGCTGCATGCACACATTTAGGGTGCAGTTGAATCTGAGATTTAGGAAGCTGTACACCAACTTTCCGTCCTAGCAATACCACCCCTCAGAACACCCAGTCTTCTGACTGTGAGAGAGCAGCCAAGTCAGAGCTCATGCTTCACATGTGAAGCTAGTGACATGCATCAGATCTTTCACTAATTGAAGGAAAGCTGTCCCCAGTAGTTGAATGCCTTTGCCCATGTAACTCCCTTTCTGGAATTGTGACTTTCAGCTGCATGTGATCTCACTGTGGATTCTATAAATCACTTGCAAGTCTTTGAGTTCTGGGTTCACACAAAAGCCTGCTCTGTCCCCTTGCACACTGTCACATACAATGTGAAGTATAACAAAATGATATTGCAGTGTTACTTCTAAAGGAAGATGACACAATGCAAAGTCAGAAGTTACAGCACTTACACACGTATCCTGGTCCTTTTCCCACTTTGGTGAGTACATCAGGGGATGGTGTTACATGTCTTCCTCAGTGTCACGGTTGAACCTCAGCCGGCAACTAACTATCACACAGCAGCTCACTCACCATCCCCCTCTGCCCCACTGGGATGGAGAGAGAAATGGGGAAAAAAGGAAAGCCGGTGGGTTGAGATAAGAACAGCTTAATGACTAAAATAGAGTACAACATAATACTAACAATAAAAAGGGAATTAACAAGGGGAGAGAGAGAAAACAAAAAGGGGAAAGTAAAATACCCTACAAATAACAGTGACACACAATACAACTGCTCACCATGGCAGTGATCGGCCCCTCACGGTCAACTCCCACCAGTTTATATACTGCTCATGACGTGCTGTGGTATGGAATAGCCCTTTGACTAGTCTGGGTCAGGTGTCCTGTCCCTGCTTCCTCCTGGCTTCTTGTGCCCCTCCTCATGGTGGAGCATGAGACTGAAAGGATCAGGATAAGTGCTACTGAGCAACAACTAAAACATTGCTGCGTTATCAGCTTTGTTCTCATTGAAGCCAAAACTCAGCTCTGCACCAGCTACTAGGAAGAAAACTAACTCTATTCCAGCTGAAACCAGGATGCTCAGGCTCTGCTCTGTGATATTTCTATCTTCATTTCCTCTCTGTGACAGGTTTCCTAATGCAATAAACTATTTAAGTGTCCTGATTCCTGTTTCTCTTCAGAGAAACAAGGAACCTACAAGAAAACTGCAAAAAATGTACTAGAAAAAGATTTAGACTTCATCCAGATAAGAGGTTTTCCCCTTTCCCTTTCGCCCTTCTTAGACCCGAGGACAAACATCTGGTTTTCCGCTCCTCTTGTCTCATGCATTCTCAGACAGGAACTTTGATTAAAGCAGAAATATTTTACTGAAGTAACTGCATGTACAGACACATCTATCCTGGTTCGTTTTGGTGCAAGCAGCCTGTGGGCTCCTTGGCAGAGAAAATTATCCCAGAGGAGCATGGGGTGTTGCAGTGTACAACAGTGCGCATGAATCAGCAGCGCTGTGCTGCTGCAAGACTGGCAAATGCTACAGTTCAGTGAGCTGTAGTCAAGTATCACGTTAAGCAAGCAAGGGAATTTGTCTGCTGTGCTTGGCATTGCTCAGGGCCCATTTGCAGTATTGCAAGTGGTTATGAATAGCTTGGCATGGGTTGAGAGGAGATAAAGGATTGTAAGGAGGTAAGAAGTACATTTATGAGTCAACAGTTTGAACGCAGAACATGCCCAGTCTGCATTGCTCACTTGCCTGGCTTGTTCATTTTTCCCATTTTTTATATGGTAGTGCTCACAACAGCAGCACAATTAATTTGTTAATAATTCTCACATTAGGAGAATAAAGCATGAATGAAAACCAGAAAAAAAAACCCTAGATGGATGCTGAATAAACCAGTTAGACCAGTGCTCACGAAACAAGTTCTGTGCAGGCAATGTTCTCCTAAAATCCAAGCCTGGGTCTCACAGCTAGATCTGCTGGCATGAAACCCAGCATCTAGCCTGGGCTGTAACATGTGATCCTCCACTGTGGTAGAAATACAGGCCACAAACTTGGACTGCAAAGCAGACCTCTGCTTTTCCTGTTTATTTATGTTGTAGAAAATTTCATCCACAGCCCCATTGTGTCTCCATTATTGCCATAAAACCAATTTTTTTCTTCTGCATGTGAACACTGAATGTGTTACTTCAAAACAAACTGGATGTTAGGAGACAAAGAGATTTTTGTATCTAGTGGATGCTTAAAACCTCAGGGCCCACGTATGCAAACAAGCTACAGCTTTGGCCAACTGTAACCAGGCTCCTTGGTTTTCAGAGCCACTCTAGAAAAGGCAGGTTGAAACAGCAATACCCCTATGGGCTGCTGAAGAAGCAGGATTTGAACTCCCAAAATTTCAATATTTATATAGAATTAAAATGTTCTTTTTTCAAGATATTTCTGTTTAATTTTCTGGTGACTAGTAGCTTCCTATCGACATATTCGTACTATCCAGTGTTTCCCAAGACATAAGAATATATAATGAATGGAGGGGAAAAGCATATTTAATGGCATCAGATGTCTTAAGGTCCTTTCCAACCCTAACTATTCTATGGTTCTATGATTCTACGACTTGAGGAAAGGAAACTTTAGAAAAATCACCAAGCCTGGGAATACACAGAATAGAGTTGTCGACTACATGCAACTTTGGGTGTGGACTAACTTCCGTTATGTGGTTGAAAATCTGTCTACTGATAAAACAACCTACATGTTCCCCCCCGTCGCTGCCCTGTCTCTGGGTTTTTCCTGATCCCATGTAGTACTGCTTGTGCTATGGGTCCCAGCCAAACACTTATAATTTCCATGTGATACACCAGAAACCACTTCCCTCAGTTTTCCCAATAATCTTTGACTGGTTAGATCCTGCAAGCATGGTCTGTGTAACAGTTACGTGATGCTGAATTTCAAGCATAAAGAGAGAACATTCTCATCAAAGAAGAATAATTAAGAGAAAACAGCCAATACCCATTCTTTTTTTCATTTTAGTACCTGTTGCTGTGCAAATACATCGACTCTTACCCTGCGGTTTGTAGCACTTCCTCACATAAAGTAGAAAGACATCAGGTTTCATTTAAGCCCTATGTTTATTCATTTTGAACTTGAAGTAGAAGCATATTAAAAACAGATTACAAATCACTTAAGAGCTATTAATGCTTGCCAAAACTAACCTGTGGTTTTAAATAAGAAGAAAGTCAAAGTTAATGAAAAGTAGCATTAAACTCACTCTAGAGAAGTCATATTGCATAAAAAGGGCACAATATATCTGGCATTGCAAAAAGTATTCAGCAGAATCAGACACACAAAGAGTACTCTTGATACAAATGGAAGGGAAGGATTTGAAGTCAATTGTTTGAAATTCAGAAGTAATCATTAGTCTGACAACATTAGCACACACCTAAACCTGTGCATATAGCTACTGCTGAAATCAGGACACCTGCACAGGTACAATTATTTGCTGAGCAGGTATCAAAACTCTTAACCATGTTTGACTTTTCAATTCACACTGTAAACGTGTAGAGGGATCAGTCCAGCAATCACTTGAACTTTGTCTTGGCTTCCGGTTTGAAATTAAGTGTATATTTCAGTGATTTGACAGGGTGATTCAAGCACTGTCTTCAGTGTTTAGATGGAGGGGTGTTAGAGTGCAATTGTTGTATGTGGAGATTAAGAGACGTATAATCACTCAGGGCACTTGACTGGTAAGCAAACATTTCCCCTAACGGATTTCTCATACCATGACTTTGATTTTAGCTGTTTACAGCTTTGTCAGACATTAAGCAATTGGAGCTAAAAGTGTTGATGGCAGGTGCCTGCTTTAGGCTAGGGCAAAATTCAGATAAAATTATTCATGCTATTCTGGGAAGGTGGTGGACAAAAGTCTACTATTACTGCTTGTGTTCCTGTGTTGACTATAGCTTTTTATTTGTTACTATAAACTATTGAAGGAGAGCATCCTGTGACAAAGCCTTGGGCAGGGACTTGAAAATTGAAAAAATACATTTGCTGTAATTTGCCTCTTATGTTTTGCCTTTAATGCAAGAGCACATTTAAGAATTTGTCAGCATGGTTGTTTCAGACCTCATGACTGACATCGGTCCCAGGTTTCAGGGGCTGAGCTGGACTTGCTGGGAAGTGACTCCCTTCTGTGCAGTGGGCACCAGAACTGAGAAGATGGAGAGTCTTCTGTATTTTCAGTGCTTTCTATGTTAGCATCCAGGCAGCGTGAAAAAGAAGAAAAACTTGACAAAAAAAGTTGAAGGACCAAATATTATATGTTGGAGAGAGAGAAGATGTGATAAGGAAATTGAGTATTGGAATAATAACCATGACATACAGTTAAGGAGGAATCTTACAGATGAAATTAAAACCGTAAGTGACATCTCTCAAATTGACTTATTTCCATTGGAGCTCAGTACCATTTGTGAAGGAGGTAAGCACTGCCCAGGCGAGCAAAGCAAAGCACAAAAGAATCAAATTATGTGTCATCTGGCAGGCAAGTGAGAGGAATATGCACCTCCTGAACCCCAGTGCTTCAGAGACAGAGAACTCCGAAAGAAGGGCCGAATGCAGTCATTTCACATACTTGAACTTGACAAGGTACTTCTGTTGTTTAAGTCGACATCAAATCTCTAAAGCAATTCACCTTTGAGAAAGACAAAGCTAAGTGCTGACATAGGTGGGAACAGAAGGGAAAGACTGGCATCCTTCAAGAGTGTTAATTTCTCCCCCAGATGACAAAGCAAGCCATTCTGAAGCATAGCTCACTTGTCCCTTGTAAGGTATCGCACAGTTCTTTTTCTTTTCCTATGAAACCTCTGTGTGAAGCAAGCAGTGAAATAGGAAAATACTAAGAGCTTGTCGCAAGTCTCAGCTTCACTTTCTCTTTCACTGCATCTAACTTAACCTTTCTCCAGGTCTGCTCAGTGTGAGTGATGTATTCATAAATTAAGACAGATAAGGCTGAAATTATGCTGGAAAGCATCTTCAAGCTCTCAAGGACAAGCAAACCCTCTTTCTTTTAGGACAGTTTATAGGCTGCTTCTTCCTTGAGAGTCTCACTGAATCCTTCAGTGTTAATGCAGCATGGAACCACTAGCCATGATGAAAAGTGTCAGTATTTGACCTACCCGAGAATGTATTTATACAAGGAGCAAATTGCTCTGTCTCCTTTCTAGTGAACATAACTTTGACAGTACTATTGGGACACTTTATGTAAAAAGTCTTAAACCATCACAAGAAGTGCAGCTCAGCACATGTTGTTTCACTAGTTCCTTACAAGCTGGGAGACACAGAAAGTTGGTAAAGCTAATCCCAACTCAGTATGGCTTAATCCTGACTTTTATCTCTAAGAGAAGCTGTTAATTTGTTGTAATCACTAGCGTTATTGATGGCCTCCATTTAACTATTCCAAAGGAATAAACTGTCCAGAGTGAAATAATGAAGTTTCCTGTTTACTTACATAAAGCTTCCACTAAGTATCTCAACTAATAAATCTTTAAATCTACTTGCAATTTGAAAAATATTCCACCTTGTTTTATAAGGGAAAGAAAATGAGGAATTATCAGAGGCAGATGATGTAGCATGTGAGCACCTAACACCTAGAACAGAGCCAAACCTGATCATAGAATCATAGAATGGTTGCAGTTGGAAAGGACCTTAATAATTGTCTGTTTCCAACTCTCCTGCCACAGGCAGGGACACCTTCCACTAGACCAGGTTGCTCAAAGATGTTGAACAGCACCAGTCCAAATACCAGTCCCTGAGGAACACCACTCATCACTGATCTCCACTTGGACATTGAGCCATGATCCCCAAGCCCTCTGCGGGCTTGAGAGGTCAGAGCCTCGTGGATTAGGACATGCCTAACTTCAAAGCAAACCAGTTGAAACGATACCTTGCACAAATGCTGTATTTAACTATGGGTAAAAGCTCTCATTTAGGACCTTGTCTGATGATATACACATAGTGTACAAATACTAGAGAAACAGGAGTACTGATGAATGTGGTCTGGCTTCTTCTCCTAGTGGATAACTTCAAATGCTTCAGGCTGTGTCAATGACAACTGCCTTAAGCTTTAAAAGCCCGCAGTCCTTCATTTAGTAGCATTATTCCAAAACTGGATGTTTTGATCTTTACTTCTGTTTAGCTATTGTTTTATGGTTGCTATTGCTGGAGGTTTCTCTCTCAGCCTCTCAAGACAAGGAAACATTTACAAATTCTCCTGCTTCCTCACCCTTTCTTTCAGCCTGACATCCTCTCAAATGCTACTCGACAGACTGCAGCAATCACCCTGTGAATGGCAAGTAATTTCCTTACTGACAGCCACCCATTTACTCTGACATCTGCCAGCTCCCTGACACTTGAATAAGCATTAAGACGTTAACAGTCTGGCGCAGGTTTAAGGGTTTGAATAATAATGTTCTGTGGACTCACTAAACTCACACAGGCAGCCAAAAAAACGTCGTGCACTAAACTTTGCCATCCTTGTGGCTGGGAAAGCCTGATGCAGGGGTGATGCAGTGACATAGAATCATAGAATCATAGAATAGTAAGGGTTGGAAAGGACCTCAAGATCATCGAGTTCCAACCCCCCTGCCATGGGCAGGGACACCTCCCACTAAACCATGCCATCCAAGGCTATGTCCAACCCCACCTTGAACGCCGCAGGGATGAAGCATTCACAACCTCCCTGGGCAACCCATTCCAGGGCCCCACCACCCTCACAGTAAAGAATTTCTTCCTCATATCCAATCTAAACTTCCCCTGTTTAAGTTTAAACCCATTACCCCTTGTCCTCTCACCACAGTCCCTAATGAAGAGTCCCTCCCCATCATCCCTATAGGCCCCCTTCAGATATTGGAAGGCTGCTATGAGGTCTCCATGCAGCCTTCTCTTCTCCAGGCTGAACAGCCCCAATTTTCTCAGCCTATCTTCATGACATATCACCTACCTGAAAGAACGGCCACCTTTTGCTATTCCAGACAACCAGGCCTGATCTCTGGCCACTGATGCTTTGGATGTCTTTTCCTGTACTGCAGTACAATTGGGATATGGGCTATAAGAAACAGACTCACTGGTTTGGGAAAGTAACAGAAAAGAGCAAACACAAACAAAGGAAATCTTCAGGGAAAAAAACAAAAAAACAACAAAACCCAAACAAAATCAAATAAAAATTTAACCAAATAATCCACCCCCTCCCAAAGCTAAAACCAATCCTTCTTCTGAATTTTGTCATGTTCATAAACCCTTCCTGAACTGCTGAACTGGAATTGGAGAGCTTTGAACTGCCTTCGGAGTGCCAAGTCTTGTACTGCAATTATCACAAGAGGAAGTAGTCTCAATTTGAATGGATTATCAAAATGAGAAAATGATCCTACTGTGTTTGCTTGAAGTTTATACTAGCGCTTGGTTTATTTCTCTTGTGTGTGTGCCTAGCATGTAGTCAGCCTGGGAGTATGGTTTAATGGATGAGAAAAAAAAGACGTTTTCTTGAAAGACATTCTCTTCTGTCACTTCCAACCATACCAACCACATTAGACTATGCCACAGAGGAAATTCATCCTTTTAACAGCAGTGATGGCTCGTAGACAAACCTCAAAGCAGTGGTTATAGTAAGTAGCTTCTGTACCAGTTGACTTGTAGGAAGCCTTGTATGCCTCCCAGATGTTTAATAAACTTGACAGTGCTCTCTCAAAATCTTGGCTAGAGTTCAGTCATCTCCACACATAACCAGTGCACAAAGGATTTCAGTACTTCACAAACCACTCTTTCGTTTTGAAGTATGAATTAAGCATGCACACATATTTGTCTGTGCTTGCTACTTTGTGAAGGGAGCTGCCTTATTTTCCACCACTATGTGCTGAAAAGTAAACTTCTATTTCGACAGAAAAGACAAGGAAAATGAAGACATACTGAAAAATATTATAATAATGGGTTTATTACTTTAAAGGTGTTCAGTTGCAGATCACTGAAGAAAAAGGAAGATTAATTATGAATGAAAGTATTTTGTCAGCCTGCATGAAAGGAATTTGGTGAGTGACCTCTGTCAGCCTCCAGGGAGTGGATCCATGTTTTCAAAACTCACTGCATCACCCAGCAGCTGCATGGGGAATGGCTTTCCTATTCTGCAAGTATCTGTAAGATGTCAAAAATCCCTCCCAAAATAGAACACAGAGTTGAAGTCACCCCCAAAAATGCATATTCATGATCCAACAATCCCAAACATATTTCATACTGTAATTTTTAGTTATACATGCTTTTAAAAGCTTAATTTTCAAATTCAATATATTACATTACTTAAAAACTTAATTAATAAATTAGCCAATGTGTCAAAACAAAGGTTGGTTTGGGGAAAAAGAAAGAATACCCAATTGCTAATGTTCAGAAATACCCAAGTGGAAAATCCCAAATCTTTTTCAGTTCTGCCCCCCCAGAAGAATGTTATCAGATTGTTTTTGCAAAAATTACCCTTTTATTTCCTACTCTCTCTACTTAATTGGAAGGTTGCCTGCTGTGTCCCCAGCTGTCCCTTTCCAGCTTTCAGTGGAGAAGAGGGTAACAAAGCTCTGCAGAACAAAGCCTTCCCCTCTCCACCTCCCTGAGCACACACACAAATATTCGAGTAGCTACTACACCTGAAGCAAGAAAAATAGCTGGCACTCAGCCTTCAATCCCTTTTTTAGCACGGTGTATATCTCCCAGAAAGCTTGGAACAACAGCTTCTGAATCTGTAGACTTCAGGAGGTACTGTCTGCCAGGCAGGACATACTGAAAGCAGGGAGCTGAAGCAAACCAAAATCATCTCCAGCTACAGGTGGAAGCACTGGCTATGTGTTTGTCTATTTGGATAGGCAACTCTGCCTGCAGAAATCTGCTCAGTCTTTCCTTTCCTGAAAAAAATAAAATGGTGGGGTAGATCGCAAAGACTTGACACTGAGACAATACATTTGATGGACAGAAAATGGACACACTGAAGTCCCACAGGAAACAATACAGGCTTTGTAGTTTATACTGACACCATTTGACTCTTAAGTGTTTCATTCTAAAGCAAGTACCAGCCATTTGAAAACTGTTTAAATGTTACTTGATCCAACAGAGCTGACTTCAAAACTTGGAACAGAATTAATAGTGAATGCTTCAATTCTTGTTTAAATATGGCTCAACAGGTGTACTTCTACACCCCATAGGCTGCAACACCCATCTGCTGTGTCAGTTCACTGTCTTTCAATGGCAGTTTGCGTCTCCTCCTCTTTTAACATAATAGAAAGGAAAGGCACAGTGCCAGAAACCAAGACTCAGATTCTGCAAACTGTTATGCACTCACACAGCATTAATAAGGAGGTGACCTGTGAGAGAGACTCATTAAACATTTACACGCTACTTCAGACAGAGCATGTGAGTACAGGTATGTAGGACACAGTCTGAAAGGAAGGATGTTTACACTATAGAGTGCAATTTCTTCTTCAGATTCATAGTACTGTTTAAATATTATTGCTTTATTGTCACCTACTTAGCAGAGCTAACCTCAGCCAACTAAGCTGCTTCTCATCACCTCTGACCTTAATGCTGAGGTGAACACCACTGCATGAGAGGCAATTAGAGAAAATTCATTAGAGGACTAATTTTTTAAAAAAGAGTGGGTTTGAATCTGATTTTTTTTTTCATTAATTCCCGATTCTTTCCTGTACCTAAACACTGGTACAGCCACAGTGTCAGAATTCAGAAACACAACAGTTAGATGCAGAAGCTGTTATGAAAAGATATGAAAACGTGTCTCTGGAAATCAGCAGCACCACAGTTTCCAGTGTTCTGGGTTATTGGGGTAACACTGTAATTGCCTTTCATACTGCAACAAAATCCAGACTCCTCTTGCCATTTTTCAGCAATCCAGTTCAATTGCCAGCTCCAAAGATTTTATCAGAAATGTTATAGTGTGAAAATATTTGCTTCCTTTCATGAAAGAAATGATTTGATTCTATGATGCTATGATTCTATGAAATTTTATGAAGCAAAAAAGTCTAAGGTTTCCTTCATTTGATTTTTTTCAAAGTTTTATGGCTATAGGAAGAAGCACATACATATGGCCTACATGTATTTTTAATGCTCAAAAAGGCATGTGAAAACAATCCTATTTTTACATCAAGATATTTCAGCTCATGTGCCAATTGTTTGGGAGAAGGAGGCAGAAGAGGAGGTTCTAGATGTTATCCACAGCACCCTCATGCCCCTCATAGGCTTTGTATTAGGCTTCGTTCTAGGCACAGGAAAGTGCAGCTGACAGAGCACATCTACTCTGCTTTGTTTTGGATGGTTTGGGAAGAAGATTTTGTGTTTTTTTTTAAGAAGTGATTTCTATTTCATATTTCAAAGTGAATAGAACATTTTCACAAAGCAATTTCCATTTGCTTCCTGATGGAGAATTTCAACACATTTATTTTTACCCGTTAGTCAAATAGCTCTCTGTTTCTGAAGAATGGGTATGAATAACGGCATTGGTCAAAATCCTGGCCTGTACCTTCATTTGTCTCCAACATAGAGGAGAATTTCCTTAAGTTCAGATTAAGCAATAAGAAATTAAGAAATATATACAGTTTGTGGAGGATAATCTATGTGAGTGAGTACTTCCTCCTGCAAAATTAATAGCCATTCTTTGAGAACAGGATTAATTTAACAACAGGCTTAGATGCAATTCACAATGCCAAATGAGCAGGTGGCATTCTACAGTCATGCAGATGTTTCTGCCTCTCTTGGCAAACACAAATGTTTGATGTGATCAAAGTCAAAAGGGTTTTTGCTTTTGGTGAACAGTCAACACTTGCTCCCATTTCCAAGGTCTCCTTACTTTTTCTTCCTCTGTTTGTGTAAGGACATAGACATACAGGCCTTGTTTCATGTTAATTGCACGCACAGATTAGAGGTTATCCTTTAAAGTATTATGTCTAAGGCAGCACAAAGATCTAAGAAGATTGCCACATCTTAGGAAATGCCCTTATATATTATATTTTGGGAAAGGGAAGGAAGGAAGCATTTGGATAAACAAGGTGGACTGGCTAAAAAAGAAGTCCAACCACAAAAGCAGCAACAAAACAGGCTGCAAAAGATACTTAAGGGGGATTGTAGATCCTAAGAGGAAATCAGAGGCCATTAATTACACTTTTCAGTAAAACATTTTACTGCAGTTTAAGCACTGTACAGCTGTGCTGTAATCAAACAGGGAGAATGCCAGGAAGGAACAGTGTGAAATCCATGTGTATGAGTGTCTGCTGAGTCTCTGGGTCACCCACATAGAAAAAAACCCCAAGCCAGTACTGAGCAGCTTCAAAAGCAAAGGCAGGTAGGTGATTACATACTGTTTCCCTTGAGTTCACTGTGCTTTCAAAAAACAGAAACAGAAATGAAAACCACTTCCCAAAACAGTTTCTGACAGTTAGGAGAACGTTTATGAGCACCCTTCACAGCTGCAACCATCAGACTTCACAGTATCAAGATGAGCTGCAGAGTACCAATAGGAGACGGCCTATTGAAATAAAAACAATGCTAGCTAAGCATCGTGGTAGCTTTATCATCAGTAAATGATCCCCCCAATATTTCAAATTATTTAACTTGATTAGAGAAAGAACTTACTCTGGATTCTGGTATTTTACAATGCATGGAGTCTGAGGTGAAAATTTTCATTTCCATAAACATCATGGAGAAGAATATATCATGACCGGAATAAAATTAATCTACTGGCTTGAGCCCTGTGGGGTTTCTTTCCAGAAGTGTTGACCAACTGACCTCCCCTGCACTCTCCAGAAGAGGTTCTGCTTTCATTCATCTGCACACAACCCCTGCTACAACACTTTCAGCTTTCCCATCATGAGTCTTGAAGGCATGCTGGTGATGCAGGTAAAGGGGAGCAGGATTTGCCCTTCTGTATTGCTGAATGACACAATATGGGCCCAGCTTGACTGAGGCATCGGTCTCTGAAGGGTGAACTCTTGTTGACACCCATTTTCAGAGGCCATTTCAAAGAAGTCATAGGTGTGAAGAATTTCAGTAGCCTGGAAGCTAGAACCAGTAGTAAGATGTAAAGAAATTCAGCTGCTGTTAAAACCGGCATTATAATCTGAGACCTGAAGGTTGAAAGAATATTCTCTTCTTCTCTCCCTTCCATAATTCTTCTATGTACTAGCACCACCATGAGCAGAAGAGAAACTGCAAACTTGAAAACATGGACAAGTTGATGAACCTTTTGTGGTAGGAGCCCATAACTTTAAATGGCAGCCAGTGCTGCAACAAATCACCCGCTTGCAGTGATGATATAAAAATTACTTCAGAGAGACAGTGCGTAGACTAAAGACATTATTTAATGTGGCTGCCAGAAAGCCCGTCACAAAAGCCCTTCATGACTCCAACAGCTGGTCCTAGTTGCCATGAGGCTTCTTGTGTGTTCTTCTCTGGAAGGCAGGAAAACCAAAACCATATTCCACATATCATCAAAAGAGCTGTGCCTGATTTAAACTAAATTGAACAAGGAAAGGCTCCCATCTCCACCCATTATGGAGATGGCTTTTCCATCACAGACAGCTCAGAAGCATCATTCTGATCTACTCTAATCTCTGGAGAATCAGGCAGCAGTGGACTTTCAAGTACTATGATCAGACCCAGCAGAGGTAACCCAGAAAGCTTTAGGGGTTTAGCTTCATTCATCCAAAGGACGGAAATCCTCAAAGAGACACTGCTACTAGTATTGATGTCTTAAAAATTATTCAAAATGTTTACTCAACAGAAAGCACAAATCTTTACTAGAGAATACAAAAAACATGTTTTACAGTGGTGCACAAACAGATCCTTTCTGGTGAAGGCCTTACAAACATTTATACCCCTCTGAAGCTGTCAAACTGATCTGGTTTACAGGGGAGAGAAAAATACCGTGGTGAAGCAGAGGGACATAATTTCCCAAATTGCTCTAGCAAACAATGAGAAATAGGTGATAAAGTTTAATTAAAGTTTAATCCACCACATTAACCAGCTCACCTCTCTAAACACTCTTTAGAGATTGAAACTCGTGATTAACACAGTCAGAAACTAATAATCCATAGGCTTCCACACCCTTCTTGTTTAGGGGTGGATGGCTGGGTCCTGGCAGCAGCAGTCACTGAGGGTTGCCAGTTGCTTCCTCAGAAACGCTGCTCAAGAGATCACTGCTCAGTTAAGACACTGTTAGCTGGATCTCTCAAAACTAGGTGTCTATGTCAGGAAAACACCCACTGGTGAATCATTTAAGCATTCTGAAATGGTTTATCCCCAGCTGACCAACTCCCCCCCCCCCCCCCCTCTTATATACTGGGCATGACGTGTTGTGGTATGGAATACCCCTTTGGTTAGTTTGCGTCAGGTGTCCTGTCTCTGCTTCCTCCCGGCTTCGTGTGCCCCTCCTTACAGAGCATGAGACTGAAAAGTCCTTGATCAGGGTGCTACTGAGCAACAACTAAAACATCAGTGTGTTATCAACATTGTTCTCAGACTAAAGACAAACCACAGCACTGCACCAGCTACTAGGAAGAAAATTAACTCTGTCCCAAGTGAAACCAGGACACATTTTTAAGCTCTGGTCTTCTAACAACATGTCTGACTTGCTCTGTCTATACGGACAAGGTCATCTTCCTTACCAGAGACAAAGTGGGTCCACAAACCACCACAAACTGCTGCATATGATAGCCTAGGTCAAGGCAAGGACCATGAGTTTCGATAACACTAGCTGATAATGGGTACCTTGTAACTCACAAGAGGCAGACAAAACTCCTGGCAATTTTGCTTCGGCCTAGTGTGTGCATTTTCAAATCTGGCTTGCATCCAGTATGTGAGTTTACTACAGTGCTTTGGAAAACATGATTCTCTCCATGCACTTCCGTGTGCCTCCCTGCCTCCCCACCATGTGTTACCAGTGCACATCTGTTGAATAGCTACCAGTGCATTTCTGAAAATCACTTTTCTAGCATTTCATTGTTTTGTTGGAAAGTGCAATTGAAACGTGAAGAAAAATGATGCAACACAAAAGCAGAGCTCTTTCTTTTCAGTTCAGTACCTGGCAGACCAAAAAGGTTGCTCCGATTAGTAGCGGTTTACTAGCTGAGAACTAGCTTCTGCCTGGGGCTGTGTTACTGGGGCTGTCTGATCTGGAAGACCAGAATGGTCCCTCCTAAAATGCTCTTTCCTCTGTAATACTCATGTCCCTTTTTAATAGGAGAGATTTGTAACCAAAGGAGAACAATTTACTCCTGTTTATGCCAGCATTAAAATTCAGGAAGACAGACACTTTCAGAGAAGGCTTGCTATAATTACAAGATTGCTTTCTCCCCCTCTGCTTTATAGCATTGCTGTAACGATGACTATTACTTTTAATACTGAGATACTGAGCAATATATGTGTAAATTTCCCATCTCTCAAAGTGCTTTTAACAGACAAAATGCACTAATTTAAACAACTTAGTATGCTGGGATTTAGAAAACAACACAGGAATAGAAAATGTCCTTTTATTTGACATGTTACCATTTGTTAAGTGTAGAATAGCTACACTGATAAGAGATTCAACATCATATTAATGATTATTATTTCACAGATGTTAGTGTTTCTGATTTTTAGGACGTTAGTGATCACTCAGCTAGTGGTTCAGAAACAAGAAAAATCTTGTTATTCTGTAGAAAAATCTACAGAGCTACATGCGGCGGACTTGCTATGGAGTTATTTTCATTGAAACACAATAGCTTATTCAAAAGCAACTTTTCAGACATAATCTGGTGGCCCAGATTTTCCAAAGCTTTTTTAATTGACTGTACTTATAAGCATTTTCATTTGCAGTATTTTTTGTGAAAATGGTAAAGAAGGCAATGAAATTTCAAGTTACATGGGTGCTTCTGAGTTTAAAAAACATGCAGCACATGAACAAATGGTAGCATTCAAAAATAATAGAAGCAACTTCAAAAAATGCAATCTTTTTCTATGTGGTACTTTTCAGTAGCTCTAAATGGAGCTGATTTTCTGTGGCATATGTAACTAGGCAAAGAGAGGTGTAGGGGCTTGTAAAATGGGATATATTTTTCATTAACATAGAGTTGCAACATGAAATTTGGCTTATACCAAGTATCAGCAAAGTGAATTAGCAGCATTTTTCTGAGAAAGCTCCACAGTGAAACCAAAGTCTGAACCCTCCTCTGCCTCATGCCTTGCATACTCATTACTACCTTTGCAAAGCACACAGACAAACCATCCTGTAAGCACAAAAAGTGGGGATGAGAATTCCGAAGCTACCATAGAAAGTTACATCACCTTATAAAACTATAGGATAGGCTGAAACAGAATGCTGAGTCCTTCACATACAAATATCCCCAATGTGCAAGATGGGAGCTCTGGAATTCCTGGCTAAAATTGTACCACAGAGCAGAAAAGGTAATTTCTCTGGTTCTAATGGCATCATGCTCTTCAGCCGTTTCCCAAGAGCATGTGTAGTCCTGCAGAAGTAATGAGGAAGATAAGGCAAGGGAAAGTAACAAGAGAAAGGAGCTGAATTCTGACTGGAAGTGAGGTGTTTACATACTGTGACAATCAGTTATGTTTCCCCAACTAAAATGGTCTGTAGTCTGTAGAACATATTGGGGAAGATGCCTGGCTAAGAGAGTATATGAAGGCTTCAGAGCAGTTAGAAGGAGCTCCTAGAGAGATAGAGCTGAATCCCTGCTTCTGAGGGATGAAGATCTGTACGAAAGATATACTGTATCTCCCTAATGCCGCAGCTCATTCTGCCCACATTTAAGCAGATTTCTTTCTCTTACTCTTTATTGTGACATGTGGATCAAATCAGTGTTCTGATCCCTTCTAGATATCACATACTTGCTTTGCTCAAGTATTACCATCCCACCACACACTTCCTTTGAAAGCCCTGCCTCCCTCTCCACTGCTCACTTCTTTCAGTTTAATAGTTCCCAAACTCTGTCTGTGTTCTGGCCACAAAAGGAAAGTTTTACTCCTGTAACACAGATGCAGACTGAACAGCACACTCCCTTTGCCACTGTGATACTGCAATATTGGTTGGCTCCCAGGATGTGAGATATGGTGGGACTTACTGGCTGAAAATGCTTTATAGACTTCATACTCAACCTCAAGCGTGAATACTATTGTTTAGATATGGCTGGTTTCTTTAGTAATGCCAAAGGGCCAATCTGCACATGCAGGAAATAAAACAACACCTGGGAGATAAACTTGCTTTTGTAGTAATGCTGCCCAGAGTTGTGAGGTCAGAGGGGTTCTGTTTTGCTCAGTCTTAACACCTTCCAGCCCTGCTTGGAGGTGAACATGGCGAGATGCTTTGTGGCCTGTGACTAGTCTCACCGTAAAGGACTTATTCCATAATACCTAACCTAAATCTATCCTCTTCCAGTTTAATGCCATTACCCCTTCCTTCCTCTGTGAGCTGCAGGGTGGCATGGAGCTGCATTCAGCGTCCCACGCTGTGAACTGACAATGTACCCAGACATTTCCGTATCGGTGCAAACACAGGCTTTTTCATGCTGTAGTAACTCTGAGAATTACTGCTGCAGGGAGGTTGATATACATAAATTCATAGGCAATTGTCATTGACCCAATGGGAGTCTCTTCTGTCAGCACTGGTTATCGACCAGGCCTCTCTAAAGCTGGGAAGAATTGTGTCATAGACAAAATGCAATAATAAATAGACAATGTGGCCACATGTTGAAGGGTAACACTGGCAGTAACCAGGAGAAAACAAAACCTTATTACAAGAAAACCCACTTTGCCCATTTTCCTTCTCAACTGAAAGTCCCAAAACACAGTTCAAACAGAATAAATGTCTTCTTCAAAAGACTGTTTGGATTTTGAAAGCTGGTATTTTGGGCAAACTCTGACAGCTGAGGAAAAGCTTTATCTGGATACCAGTACCTATTAGTAAAAAAAATCCTTCATTTTTTCATTCCAGCCAAATGATGCAAATGGCAGTACTGAGGCTTTGGTGAAAGGGGGGTAGGAGGGGGAAAGAAGGAGTGGAAATCAATGTAATACATATCTTGCAGTGGAATTTTCTAAGAAAGATTCCCATGAATGAAGGTAGGTTATATAGCAGCATATGGTTGCCAGCAAACTCAAGTAGTGCTTTCACATCCATTTTTGTCTGCAAAGAAAGCTTGGCAAAATACTTAAAAAGATAGGTTTTGAGCATGTATTTACATCACAATGAAAAGCTCTGCTAAGGCATAGAAGACCTGTCCTGACAAACATTTGGCACACTGAACTCTGTAACTAGTGGCATGGAAAAAGAAGCAGGAAGGAGTCTATCTGGCATTTCAGGAAGAGCCCACTCTGAAGCTCTTAAGGCTGCAGATTTGAAAGCTATTCCTTTTAATGTCAACTGCACATATTTAAGCCAGCACTCAGGCTGATCTGGACAGAACCCTGCATGACCAATACAACAGCCACCAAACAGACCTGCACAAAATGTTTCTAACTAAACTGCAACTTGTTTTTGCATCACAAATGTCGGTGTCAAGACTGTGCTGCCTGCACTACTGAGTAAAAGAACAGCTGTTAAACCACACAGCATATTGAGAGCAGAGTATTTCAGATAATGTTTGCTTCCTTCTTTGTTGTCCCAGCCAGACTAAACTTCTCACTAAAAAATTATTTAAGTAGCTGAAGCACAAAATGTTTTTTCTTCCAGGATTTAGAATGGGCATTTTGGGTTAAGTGACTTATTAAATGGAGCACATGGATGATTTTGGCACACACCCTCTAATTATTTCTATTACAGCAACAAATGTAAGATGTCTTTTTTTTTTTTTTTTTTTCCCTTCTTTATTTTTAAAGGCAGTGTGCTTTTAAAGCAAGTCTGCAGATCAACATACTTCCTTTCCCCAGTCTACTGAATGAAAAGCAAAGGAGGTTTCTGGGTCATGGGAGACAGCTGAAATGGCAGCCTATATGATCCTCTTTCCCTAAACATTTCCCTCAGGTAGGTAAGGCAGAGGAAGTAATATTTCTGTATTACTTACTGAAAATATAATGACTTACAATGTGCAAAGGGAAATGATAACCATTAAAATTATTTACCCTTAAACAGACAAAAATCCTTATCATTAAAGAAATCCAGCTTGGTGCCATCCCATTTCTCTAGGTCGGTGTCAGGTTCTGAAGTCCAGCCTGCCTTCATCTCTCTCTTCTGCCTTTATTAACAAACAGGGACAGGTTGTTTCCTGAGCTGTAATTCAGGCATGGGAAAGGCTCCTTCTGAACTCCTTCAAAACTAGTGCGAAAACTTCTTAAATCCACCTCAAAATTCTTCTTTGCTGAGCAAAAGAAATGCATAAGTGCACAGGCCACTGATGTGCATAGACTGCCATGTCTGTTACTGACTGGTATTGGTTGCATCAGCTCCTGATGCTCCTTTTTCTGGGGACATCAGTTTGTTGTCCATTGTTCATAAGTTTCTTATGGCTAAATTATGTTCTTGCTACAAGATCATACCATGCTGAGCATGACTTTGTCATGGACCAAGATACAAATAAATGCAGAAAGTAAGTTTCCGATTAAAAACAGTAACAGCAGCTCTACCCATAGAAATCTGAAGCAGAACAAGAAACTTCACAGAATTTTCCCAGGCGGGCAGTCTCTAGCACCATCCATATTTACAACACAGTAGAAACACTCATCCTTACAGGAGAGAAAACTAGTGTCATTTTGGCTCTAAACTAGGTGAAATTTGAAGACTTCCATGCAGCTTGTGGGCTGCCTTAATTTATTTCACCATTTGCCTGATCTCAGGTGAGTGAGGTTTACAATGATTAATGCACTGCTAATACCTGACAGGGCTTCCTACCTAATAATACCACCAGAAATTGGGCAGGAATCAACACAGAATCACAATGGCCCTTAAACTCTGTGGCCTTAGTCCAGGTCATTCCAGGTGCTATTAACTTGCCAATTTGCACTAAGCATGCATGGGCGTTGGGGAAAAGTACTGAAGTATTTCTGCTTTTGTCCAGAAAAAACATATATACATTCTTAGAACTAGAGTGGGAAAAAATGCATGTCTCTGCTCAATATCGTTCTCTGGTTATTTTTACCAATGAAAATTATGTTTCTTCTCTGCAGGCATGCTATTTTTATGTTTTACAGTCTGTCTGTATTTCAAAAGGAAGGATTTTCTTTGACAACATACAAGAGGAGCAAACAGATTGAAAGGGAAAACACATGGGTCACTAGGACCAATACAGAAATAACCTTCAAATGAACTTTCTTCTAGGGTTGTTTTATCCTTCATACAGATGTATGTTTCAAGAAGTGTCTTTGGGCAACTACACAAATCCCAATCCTTTAGTACAATTGTACTAACTTTAATCGCAAGCAGTTTGTAATCGCTGAAATACATTCTGACTTAAACTATTAAAGCATTTGACAGTGATGCATGCAAAATAGCATCCTGTGATTAGGTTGTGTCATTAGTGGGAGATGTTTCACCTCATACAATGATTAAATCTACTTGATAGCTGGTGTTATGTTTACCACTGCTGTTTGATCAGGCATTCACACACGACAGCAAATCTGCACTCATTGAGATGAGGTCAGTGGCAGTCAGCTCAGAAAGGCTGTAAATAATATAACAGCCCTTGTATCTGAGCACATGGAATAGAGGAAAAAAGAAAAAATGTCTTGAAACTCATGAAAAGAGCCAAGAGCCTTGCTGCCATGGCCACGCAGCTTCAAGAGTTTCTGCCCATAACAGCTTGTTCCCAGCTCATCCCTGGCCTTTGTACCAATAAAGCTTGTCTGGGAAGCCATGGTAGGAACACTACTTGAACACAGAACAGAACTGACAGGATGACTTCTGGGTCAGCCTCCCCAGTCCATTTCACCCTTTCATCTCACTAACAGTTGTACTGCCACAACTGAAGATGATCAACTAGCCTGAAGACACTTAAGTTTGCAGAACTACTGAGAGGTTCGGAACAGCCAACCGTATACTGGGCTGCGTCAAAAGAAGTGTGACCAGCAGGTCTAGCAGGGTGATTCTCCCCTGCTACTCTGTTTTCATGAGACCCCACCTGCAGTACTGTGTGCAGCTCTGGGGTCCCCAGCACAGGAGAGATGTGGACCTGCTTGAGTCCAGAGGACGGCTGCCAAGATGATCAGAGGGCTGGAGCATCTCTCCTGTGAAGACAGGCTGAGAGAGCTGGGCTTGTTCAGCCTGGAGAAGAGAAGGCTCCGGGGAGAAGTTACAGCAGTACCTAAAGGGGGTCTACAAGAAATCTGGAGAAGAACTTTTTACAAAGACATGTCACGACAGGACTAGGAGGATTGGCTTTAAACTGACAGACGGGAAATTTAGATTAGATATTAGGAAAAAAATCTTCACTGTGAGGGCGGTGAGGCACTGGAACAGGTTCTCCAGAGAAGCTGTGGCTGTCCCACCCCTGGGACAAGGCCAGGCTGGACAGGGCTTTGAGCAACCTGGTCTAGTGGAAGGTGTTCCTGCCCATGGCAGGGGGCTGGAACTATGTGATCTTTAAAGTCTCTTCCAATCCAAACCATTCTATGATTCTACATGCCTTTTGGCAGCAGTGTATACATCTATACTAATTTAAGGCAGTCATTAAAATACATTCTTAAACTGATTTGTTTATCAGATGTGGGGACAACTTGTTCTGAGCATGTTCTCATTGGTATCCAATAAGCTGTAAACTGCTATTTACACCTCCGTAATGTCTGGCCAGCATCGTGGTGCAGCTGGCTATTCCAAATTACTAAGGCAGTGTGGTGATGACATCCTTACTCAGCCAGAGAGAAACCTTTCATAGGCACAGTTACACTGGCAGCAAATGAGTTTTAACAGCACAGACTGCACTGGCAGAGGATGGAGTGAATGGTATTGGTTCAAGGCACAGATTTGCTTTCCTCTGAGTGTACCAGTCTTGTCTTGTGAATTTCCCACTGCATACATGGCATGTAACTCCAGCAGGAGCAGGATTTTCCTCTCAAAAACCGAAGTTGTGGCACACGAAACTGATAACTTCATTCCCACTGGGAAGCAACTATGATTTGAGAAGCCTCTCATATGATCAATTTATTTGCAGGAAGTAACATACCACCAAAAAGTGTCTACAGGCAACTCCAACTGCATGTGCTGTAGCAGGATTTAAGAACTGCAGTTCTGGAGGATGAAAAGCTATTATCAACACATATATTCTGTTTATTTGCACCCAGGGAAACTTCTAGCTGTAGCTATCACCCCAGAAATGTTTTCTTTGATTTCCATTTTTCCGTAAGTAATACCTTAGCATAAGCATGCAACTGACAGTGAACTAAAGGCAAATTTTGGTCTTAGGGGTCTGACGTGAAGTGAAAAGTAACATTACCACAGCAAGCATGCCTGGATGAAAGGTACATCAACAGCCTGAGAAGACCACTGCAGGCAGGTCAGTCTCCTCAAACCCTTTATCATCCTAAAGCAATTAATTCCTGTTTAATTTGTTTTCAGCCAAGAGACAGCATTGAGCTAAAAGCATTTATTCAATCCAGAGATTCACACTGAGCGTGTTAAATTGCAGGCTGGCAATATTTACACACCAGAAGGGTCCTCCCTCCTCCTTTTCTCTCTGTATCTGGCACTTCTCTGTCCATTTTTTCTTTTAAGGAAAATGTAATATCCCAAGCAGGGTGAAAGGATGAGATCAGATCAGATGAGTGCCAAAGCAATGGAATTAGGCAGAGGACTACAGTGGGGATGAGTGGTTAGATGGAGTTAACCTTTGTCCCTTCAGCTGTTCAAGGGTCTTTTTGCATTAAAAATCCAAGTACCTCTAGCAATATCATTTAAAGAAATCTGTATTCCATCCTGATTCAACCTGACTTGAAGTTGTTCTTCTGTCTTTTCTCTATGCCCATAAATAAAACAAGCCAATGATTTATCCTCCAAAGTCATTCCGCATTCAAGCTTCAATCCAGCCAAGGATATCTTTCTAGCTTAGGAGTACAGTTTCTGTCTGTAATGAGGTCTCTTGGGCATTGTGTGTACTCCTGCAGTGTTTTGGTGGATGGAGGCCAGAATGTCTGGCCTTGAGCAGGACTGATACTGACACAATTGTTCCTGGGCGATGGCTCATTTTGTCTGGTCAAACACCTGCACATCAGTAAAGATCCCCAACTTTCATTGAGATGACTCATAGAAAAGATGGCCCATCTTATTCATTTCAGTCCAGTGGGAGTCTCCAATACTCAAAGCGGAACAGTATTGAACACCAGTGTCCTGGTTTCAGCTGGAATAGAGTTAATTTTCTTCCTAGTAGCTGGTGCAGAGCTGTGTTTTGGCTTCAGTCTGAGAACAATGCTGATAACATACTGATGTTTTAGCTGTTGCTCAGTTGCACTTACCCTGATCAAGGAGTTTTCAGTCTCCTTGACAGTGAGGAGGGAGGGAGCAGAGACAGAACACCTGCCCCAAACTAGCCAAAGGGATGCTCCATATCACAGAGCATCATGCCCAGTACATAGACTGAGGGGAGTTGACTGTGAGGGACCAATTGCTGCTCAGGTCAGGCTGGGTATTGGTCAGTAGGTGGTGAGCAATTGTATTGTGCATTGGTGCTGTTTGTTGTATTTTTTCCCCTCCTATTTTGTTTTATATTCTCTCCTTGTTACTTCCCTTTTTTTTAGCATTATTACTAATAGTATTACTATTATACTGTATTTTAAATTGTTCCTACCTCAACCCATGGGTTTTACCTTTTCTTCCCCATTCTCCTCTCCATCCCACTGAGGGTGGTGGTAGTGAGCGAGTGACTGCATGGTATTCAGTTGCCAGCTGGGGTTCAACCACAACAACAGAATACTCAAAATATAGAGCATTTTATGTTTCAGAAACCTTCCATTATAGTCAGAGAACAGCATAGCACCAGAGAACAGAGGGAAGGAAAAAACCCAACAAGTGCTTCATGCTCTTGTGGCACAACATTTTGGTTTGCCGTTTGCTTCTCTTTGCTCAAGAGGTCATAGCAGATGGCAGCATAATGACATTTCACTATTATTTTCAAGCACAAAAATGCTAGTTAACTTGTCAAGTTATATATCCTGGAAGTAGACAGGGAACTTAACCAAACAGATGCTTTCCCCTAAATGCTGTGGCTTCATTGTAACCCTGAAATTCAGTCCAGATTCAATGAAATAACCTCAAAATCTGAACCAAATTCCACACGAATTTTTACTGAGTTTCAGATGAAAATTAGATTAATGTTTTTTGGCCAGGGACCATGGGAAATATGTTAGCTTCACATGATCAAACCACAAAAAGGATGAAAATGAGCAGTTTAGTCTGAGCTTTGTTTTGAAAAGTTTGGTTTCTTTCAAATGCAAAGCAAAGCTCAGCTGCTGGAAGTTCAAGTGATGCCAAAACAGCAATAAAACTTCCACTAAGTCCCTGAGAAATGAAACACTAGTATTTTACAGCGCTCCTACGTCCCTTCAAGTGTTCTTAAATGGAAACTCTCGTCTTCTGTTTTCTATGCTTTTTTTTTTCCTCAGTCTACAGAAAAAAACCTCAGATCCACCTCAAACATTACCCCTCTGCTGAGAGATGATGAACAAGCATTAGTTTTGGTTTACGTATTTTTTGCTCCTGCATGTTTGTTTGTTTGTTTTAATATGAAAAAGAAACTACTACATGTATTTGTTTCAAAATTGAGTGCTTGGTTTTGGCAAATTGAAGTTAAAAATTAAATACAGGGACTCACCAAGCCTATCTTGTCGTAACTAATATTCCTGACCACAAGTAAAGACAGAAAACAATTACCTGGTTCCCACCACTTGTACACACAATCTGCAACACAAGCAAAACAACATGGATAGTCATGTTATATACAGTGCTCATGTTATATACAGTGCTCATGTTATATACAGTGCTCCATATTGTACATGCATGACAAAGTAAAGTGCCACATTTAGAAGTGGCATAGGCTTCTGCATTTAAAAGAACAGCCCTCCAGACTGTGGGGGTGTCCCTGCCCGAGCTATCGGTTGAGTGAAAGTTTTATCGTCATGCTTGATCACACCCAAATCTCAGAAATCAGCTGCATTAGTTCAATCTGCCTTCTGGCATCAGTCATAGATGATATAAATATTGTTACAAATAGGAAGATCAGCGCAAGAGTATATTCCAGAGAGTAATATTCCTCCCCACACCAGTGTGTTTGGTAAAGCAGAAGAAAGTGTTTAACCTATTATTGAGTCAAAACATTCTTAATACACACCAAAAGGGATAAATGACATTCTAGTGAAATACGTAGATTTTCCAGAAGGTGCAACAGCCATCAGCTGCCGGAAACAAACAAGGTCTGCATAAAAAGGACTGAATAGGAATGGAACCTCTGGAAAAATTTCTGAAAGGCAGAAGGACTACAAAGCAAATACGCTGCACTAGGCAACAGTGTTCTCTGAGAAAACAAAGCAGACGGCAGCTAGGCCATCAGTTTCCAGGGATGTAGGGCCAGGAAGCGCCTGCAACACCACAGCCAGGTACAGGAGGGACACTTTTTAGGTATCCTGGTGTAAGCAGATAAAACTTAATGTTTTTTTTTTTTTGTTTTGTTTTTTTCAGTGGCTTTGTACACTTCAATTAAATACTTCTAATTTGTATTTGATCTTGATTGAATTAAGATCATTGCAAGGTCACTGGCAACATCAAAACATTACTCGAAGGTAAGGACTTGAACTATACTTGTGAGCTAGGCTGGCTGAAAGCTCCTGAAAATGAAACACTGCAAAACAGCCAAGGACGAGGCATTATGCCAACTGCACAGCTCTGGTGGATAGCTAGTATTGCTGAAGATGATCAAGAAGAAATGCTTCCACTGAGGCCAGAGATCCCTCATGCAAGTCTTCAGGGATGTGCTGGAATCCTGAGGCCCAAAGGAATTTTTGACAGTATACAACCTACTGTACGGACAGTGCCTCAAGAACTAAACATCTCCTTGGCTGTGATTCCAGTACAAGTTCGGCTGTCCTTGCCTGTTTGCAGCATTTCAAACATTTCCTCAGCATCATGTGATGTTGCTATGTATAGCAGAGATCATCTTATAATTTAGATGACAAGTGCGCCTCGGGACTCTAACAAGTTCCTACAGAGATCCAGGCTGAGACCCAGAGTTCCCCTGGGAACTATTTCTGTAACAGAAGAAACCAGCGCTCAAAATCTCATCTCCTCTTTGAACAAGACTACTCCACTTTGTGCATCTTCCCAGTCATTTCAATATGCTGAGTACTGTGTGCTCTGAAATCCTGCTACAATAAGGTTGAGTGGAAAAGTGTATTTTTAAATGCACATCCATTAGGATATTATGGCTGATGTCTCCTTTTGCAGTGCATTTACTTGGCTCCATAAATATCCAGTGCCCAAGAGTAACCCTTGGCTAATAATAAAACTAACTGATACAGTCAGTACACTCAAGTTTACTGATGGGAGGCTGGAACAGTCTGATTCTGTGCAAAAACAGAAACCAGGCACTGGCTACTCCAGTACTTCCTGCTTCAGAGCCCCTTGCTGCCACTTTCACTCAGCAGTTACCTGGGGGTTATTATAAATACAATTTGTCTGAAAGACCCTGTGCTTTTTTATCCCTTAAGGAATTATTTAGAGACCCATTATGCTTCAGATCTCCAAGTGAGAATTTGCAGAGATGTTTCTGGCAGAATAACTTATGCTAGAAGTTCATTTAGAAGGTGTTACCAAAATCTGAGCAGTTAAAAGCCCATCCTGACATTCAATAATTTTTAAGCACACAGGAGACTTTGCAGCTCCTTCTGACTGTGTCATTAAACACCATTTCTGAACTAGCAAATAATTCAGGAAGCTCCATCATTCGGAGTTTCAGTTTTGGTCAATTTGCTGTTTACTTACGGTAAACCAGCTCTCCTTATGAGGAAGTTCCCAGCCAGGTTAATGAACTCACAATAACAACAGCAAGGCTATAAGGGGCTAAATCACAGCCCCCACAACAACTCCCAGAGGATGTGGCCCCAAATCTGTGTCGTAAAAGGCTGCACTGTGCCACTGTGGGAAAGCTGGGGACCAGCTAGTTGTGTAGGACACTTCCAGGGCTAGAAAGACCCTGCCAGGCCACCAGGCACATCCCCAGGGCAGCTCAGGAGTGGATGCTTTCTCCAGGCCAGTGAAGCACAGCTCCAGACAGCAGCACTGCAGCCCACAGCAGAAAGATTCATTAATGTGAGGACAGTACCTAGGGGTCATTATGGCCCAGGTGCTTAGCAGGCATACAAAAGAAAAATGCAGCAAAGTGATGAAAAACCCCAGCAGCAGATGAGGGTTCACCATCAAACCAGGCATCTTCAGGAAAGTCTAAGGCTACTGCTGAGGATAATGATGGATAATGGTGGCTGCGACTCAAGTTCACTTTTGCCTTCATCATAATGATAGCCACACAACTGAGAAAACGAGACAGAATCCACCAAAGTTGCAAATAACTATGTTGCTTTTTGAGATTAATCAACCATGGAAAGCAATGGATATCACAGGAAAATGGTGCTGGACAACCTGCTGCTAAGAAGAGAGACACCCTGTCCTGTGGCAATGGGCAGACAGCACTCTTCTGTTTCAGTCCCAAGGGTGACATAGTTCTACTTTGCAATTTCCCCCCATTATTTCTCCACTTTCCTATGGATGGAGGCAAATTTGTTCTCTCTGTTTAGTTGTCTAGGAGACCTCCTGCTGCATGTAAATGGACTCTTTTTTTAATTGGAGAAACAAAGGAAAAATAGTTGTGTGCTTTTTTTTTTCCTGCTGAATGTCCTTTCTGTTCACCAGTTCATCTCAGCAATCATATGGCACAGACAGAAGTTTGTCTGATCATCTTCCTTCTTTAAACACGCTCAATCAAAGCTTGCAGCTTTAGTTCTAGCCTATGAGAACTTTCCATAATACTCTTAAAATTAGCAGTTCTTTCAGGCTGCAGCAATCAAGTGGGCCAGTGCATCTACATGGTGACAGCCAACTACTGCTCCCAGGCCACTCCAGTCACATTTCTTTTGCATCACATTCGACACTCAAGGTCAAATGACATGGTAGCTTTGAAGCTGCATTGATACTTCACTTTATCTGTCTCTCAGGGTTAGGCTGTTCTTGGCTGAGCAGCACAGTGGAGCCTGTTTGTCTCCCTCTGCTTGGTTGCACTGTGAGCATCCATAGTAGGGAGTACTTCTCTGTACCTTGCTGGTAGGGGTGAAGTTGAGTGCCTCTCTAACTCCTTGTTGCCCAGTGTATCTAACTGGAAGCTAGCAGAGGAGCCAGCAATTGTGGAATGATGGGGTTAGTTATTTCTACATGTGGACAAATGGTATGCAGAGAAGAAATGGTGGCTGAGACTTAAGCTCAATCTTGCCTTGCTACTGCTGCAGTAGCATAACAGCACATTTCATATCTTTCTTGCTTAGGTAGGACTGAATACCCACCACTCTGTCCAGTTTATCATCAGGCTATGATAGTACCCCTTTTACTACAGATACAAGATTACATCTTCCTTTTAGGATCTATGCTGTTAAATCCTCAGGACAGAGATAGGAATTCTCTCATGCCTTTAGAATCAAAAGCTGCATTATTTTCTGTAATGGACACATGCAAACTAGCCAATTGCATTCATTCATTTTCATCTAAGGCTAATTTCTCATAAACTATTCTATTGTGAGTAACTCTACCTAACAACCTGCTTGCTCGATTTAAATCCCCCTTTGCAGGTTTGATTCAAGACCTTTTGCTTTCTGAAAACATCTACCCTGTAGAGAGCAGGTTGCGGGGTATCCCTAGCTTTTCAGGTCAGCTTTCTTATGCAGAAGAGCAGCAACGGCATCATTACAGATCTGATGGATAAAATACAGCTTGTCAAGCTGAATGAAATCCATCTTCCTTGTTCATTTCCACTCAGTCTCCTCCTAAGCCCACCATTCAGCACCCCTGACATGAACAGCTGAAGTTCCTCATCTGTATTCTATAAATTGTGCCCTCTTCTACCACGTCTTTGTCTATCACAATAAGCTGTGACGAATCTGTTATCACGCAAACTCCTTTATACTCTGTAACGCCACTTACAGAATCCCAGAACCTGTTCCATTTTTCAGGCTGCAGAGCTATCAGGCTGAGAGACTTGCCTCCCAGCAATACGCTTTTGTGGCAAGCAATCCACTCCCACAGAAGGTTACATTATACTGTATAATAGAGAATAAATTCCCTCCTGCTTGTCACAGTTTTTCAGGTTGCCACTAAAAGAAGTAAGGTAATGAATAGTATCAGTAGGAACTGTATTACTGATAGCTATAGGAAAAGGTTTTCACCCAGGTTTTTATTTGAAGAACAACAGCTGAAACACAGTATGACTTTAAAGTTTCCCTTCCTCCAACTCAGGGCCTGCAACTTGAGTAAGGATTCACTTCAAAGCCTGAATTTGCTCTCTTCCTATACCTAGCAGCACAGCCCTCTCATAGAACTGTCACCTTTGCTAAAGCTGTCCACAACCTGGAGGGATGCTTGGGGTATGCTATTTTGTAAAAGTAAGTCATTTCATACCTTAGGTAACAGTCAGTATGCATCCTTCGTATAGCTTTAACAGCACAAGCTTAACCATATAACAAAGATAAAGCAGTTCTCCTTGATAGCACAAACCCAAATAACCCAGAGATTTTTCACTTGGATTTTAGAAGAAGGAATTTACGGCAGAACAAGATACATTTGTATCATTGTGCCTAAGGCCATTCTCAGAAACCTAATGGAAATAGCAGCAGTTATGCAGAAATGAGAAACAATTATACCCCAGAGAAGTTATGGGGAAAGTAAATCTGCTTACAGTTTTGAAAGTAGACGTCCTGCTGTCTAGAAAGACTACTCTTTATCTGCTAAGAGGCATAGCACAGATTTTTTTGTTATGCCTGATGGGAACAGCTGGATCAGCAAACAATAGCATTTTGTCTTTCGGATAAGGATAAAAA
Organism: Amazona ochrocephala; assembly: GCA_039720435.1. Lineage (NCBI taxonomy): Eukaryota > Metazoa > Chordata > Aves > Psittaciformes > Psittacidae > Amazona > Amazona ochrocephala. The sequence continues at coordinate 63,241,524 of CM077879.1, read as the reverse complement.
CCATTAGGAAAGATTGCATAGGATCTCCCCTCCATTACATTCTTGATCTGATGCATCTCCCATTGATGCCACCTGAGCAGAAGATATTGCCACAGCATCTTTAAAGTCTGTTCCTCTGCTCTGCAACCATTCCTGAACATCACAGACACAACCACACACAAGCTGTATTGAGCTAACAGGACTGTGGCCTTTATGTTACACAAGCTTGCGTTACACCACCACCAGGGAAAATGGGATTTCACCTTGAGCATTTATTTTCATTTAACACCGATGACTCAGATCTTCGTGAGTGATATCTTTCCAACAAGACACACATTCCTTTTAGGAAGGGAACTTAACTGGTGTTCTGAAGGAGAGGAAGTTGCTGCTGTTGAATATCTTTCCTTTCAGTCACCATGGGATTAACAGTCACATGCCCAGCTGTGTGCCTGCCGGGGCTTGTTTCCCATTTACTCTCCAGTGGTTTCTTGCTAGCTTTTTCTATTTGCATTTCAAGCGCTTTCTTCAGTGTCAAAGGGAGTGGGTACTTCCGCTAAGAACTTTGACAAGGGAGAGAGAAAGAGGGAAGAAAGCAAAACATGCAGCTGTAGTAACAAAAGCATAAGCCAGTGTCTTCTCTGAAACATCACACTGTGTTATTCAATACAGGTAGAAACTTCACAAGGTTGGTTGTTGCGTAATGTTTTTTCATATGAAGTATGTTAAAATGCTGCACAAACTGGCCCAAAATACTCTGTTATGTAAACAGATGCACTTCACAAACATAAAGTAGCAGAGAGCTATGCTGAATAAAGCTAAAAAACAATGCTGCCTTTCAGTTGTCTCTTTATGTAATTAAGCAAAGCAGTGTATGGAGAGTGAAGAACCCATTCAGAAGAATAAAATGCTCCCAAAAAAGCTTCAGCTTCCTCCAACAGAAAAGAAGCTTTCTCCAGGCAAGAAGAGCTAAAGAGAAAATACATTTGACCACTAATTTTATTACCACCACTGCTTGAACAGTAGCCTCATCTTTCCCATCAATTTATGTAGCTTAACATTGGCCAATCCCTTCCAGCTTCATTTTGACTCAGCCACTTTAGACTGCTAGAGCTGATTTGAAGTAATTGTAAAATTTCAAAAGCTGTTTGGATGGTGGTACTGCTATCTGTCAATGAAGAAGTTAAGATTTTGTAAAGGACTATGTGTGTGTAAGCTTGAAAATGTTGGGTTTGGAATAGCAGACAGCAAGGAAAAGGCAAAAAACAACGATTCCTTACAAGCTCACAGATCTTGAGGACAGATAGAAGACTAGTAAAAGAGACCATCTGGATCAGAAGAGTAACAACTAACTTCAGAAAGATTAGTAAGGCAGAAGTAGTTTTGAAAAGCTCAGCAAAACAGAAGAGAACTGTGTTACTAAAGGAGCTTGGTTCATCACTGAAAACACACCTGCCCCGAGATAAGAGACCCTTGCTCACAGAGACCCTTATTCACGGAACATATGTAATGAAATAAATACATACTGTCTTTCAACAGAAATGAGAGAATATAAGAATGCATATTTGTAGATAGAGACTATTAAGTATATGGAAGACACTGATTTTTACTCTTTTGAAATGTGTAAAAGTGGCTGGCTGGCAAGACTGTGTGTGTGCTAGCCTTGTGGAACTATATCCTAGCACCCATTTTTGCACAAATATGAATTAAACAAGATCTCGACTGTGTATGAGATTGGCTTACTGCACACTGGGTAAATGAGCCCACATTTGGGACACCAAGAGTGTGAAACAGTTCAGCAGCAGACAAGTGGGGCTTGTGAGGCACTTGCGCACTTTCACAGCATGGTGTACAAACACTATACACACATGCACTTGTGCACACATGTGCATGATGGGAGAACTTCTGTTTACTTTTGCAACATGAGGCACCGGAGAGAGCATCCTGGAGGCACACATATAATTCAAAGTCCAGGCCAGAAACTGTTGAAGGAAGAGTATTCATCTTATTGAAGGCACTGTCATTTGAGCAACTGGCATCTTTCCCTCAGAAATACTGCAAGGATTATCCAGCACTTGGATAATTATATGTTTAAGAGCAGTCCTAAAAATAAAGTGCATTGCATGCAGAATGAAAAACAGACTGACACATTCTGTTTAGCTAACAACATTTAAAAAACCTCAAACTCACTACAATTCAAAATTGAAAGGAATTGATAAGGACATAAATGGCTTCTGGCTACCCCACAACAGCCACCTCAGCATCTTGTGCAGCTTTAATTGTATTTTGTTCAAAACCTTCAGTACAACTCAGTAATATATAAATAAATAATAACAGATGACCACATCTGCCCCTTTATAAACACAAGGGAAAACTGTCTATACAGCACATTACTTACTATTTAAATAAAATGTTTGAAGCACAATATGTGAAGAAAGGTCATTTAAAAAACAAAGTCAAATCACGGCATTTGAAAACCAAACACCCTTCTATCTGGCTGAAGTGATTTCTTTTTTTCCATGCCTGAAACATTTGTTCCGCAATTTGAAAATGCCTCCTTTTAAACCTGTTGTACAATTCCCTGTGTGTAGGCACACACAAACACCCATTTGCTAGCATAGGCATACACTCATCCACATGGCGATGTGCTATCCTACAGCATGTGCACATATACACACACACTATCAGCTACCACTGTCTCAGCCTGTTGCAGGGAAATAGAGCAAAGGTCAATTCTTTTTCTCTATTAGGAGTCCATTTTATCAGTTAGCACAGAATCTTCCTTTACAAGGTTTCTCTTTTGAAAGCTCATTTCATGTAATAGCAATCTACTTGCTGCTGCTTTTTCAGCTGGGTCTGCTTTTTTTTGATCCATTATACATCAAAGTAAATTTGTGTCAGCCAAAAATGATGTGTTTCAATAACACTGATTTATTTCTTTTTCTCTCTTTTAAAAATATCTACAGGTTCACTTTTGGAAGTCTTTCCTTTTTCAGTATTTTAACCTTTGAAACGGATGTTAGCAATTACTGTTTTTTTCTAGGGTTTAATGCTGAGTCTTTTTGTACTAAGACAGGCTAATACCTCTTTTGTGCCACTCCAAATGACAGAACAGAACAGTAGCAAATGTCAAAATCTAATCATAAAAATCACTTGAAAGTAGTACAAAAATACTCCTCAAATTCCACTACCACGTAATACTCCTACCCACTTTTCTACTAAGGATGATCTAGTTCATTAAAAGGGCTCAGAATATGGAATTCCATCTGTCCTGCACATTCACAGCAATCCTGGCAAAGTTTTTCTTGAGTAACTTATGTTCTTGTGCTCTTTACCTTTTGACAGTCATTATGTGGTACCTTCCGAGAGATGGCCAGAAAGCCCTGGACTGTAACCACTTTACATCTAACCCTCTCTGTGGTGTTTCAAAGTGAGAGTTCAACACCTGAAATAGTGAAAAGAGTCTGACATTTCTACCTTGACCATTTTGTTCCAGGTCTGTCCTTTTAGTGTTACGAAGGTCCTTGGGGTTTGAAAACAGCGTATTGAAGAAAAGGTATTCTAAGAGAGAATGTTCTCACCTTAGCCTCTTTTCTTTTTTCCAGTAAGCAGTGGGATCCCATGTGCATATTTTATATACTGGCACTTGTCTCCACTGAACACACAAGGGAGTCAGGGAAAAGGCACAGATCTGTACTACTACAGACCAAGCAGCAGTACTGCTGTAGGAGAAATGGTCAGGTATTTTTAATCAGCAAGTACAAAGTAGACCTTAATTTTACAGAGCCTTGGGTGGCATGGTTTAGTGGGAGGTGTCCCTGCCAACGGCAGGGGGTTGGAACTATATGATCTTAAGGTCCTTTCCAACCCTAACTATTCCATGATTCTATACATGGAGAAGTGTCAACTAAGTGTCCACTATGGGCACGGTCTGTTTCCTGTTTGTATGCTGCCTTTTTCACCCAGTTCACATGCAGATGAAATTTGCAAATCAAACAACTTCAACAGGCGTGCTTGAAATCAATATTCAGAAGTGCAGCTTCTCTTCTGAAAATGCAGATCAAAAGCAGGAGTACAATTCTGGTAGCAAATCAAGTGTCTCCAAAGCATTTGCTTTACCTCTTCCTATTGGGGAGAACTGCAGTTTTTGTTGACCCCCCCCCCCCCTCCAGATTTCCAAAAATCCATTTTAATGAAATCTGACAGAAAGACATGGAAAAAGATTAAATAATTTCTCACAGGATCCTCTTGTTCTAATGCTGCTGAAGCCATGGCACAGAGAAGTAAACAAAAAAGTTTCAGGATAACTGATCTGTAACACTTGTGTTTCACTTTACCTCCCAGCAGCCAGATGTATATCCTACCACACAGAAGGGGACAACTGTATCAGGCAACACCACACTACATATACAAAAACTCTTCTTCACACGATTTCAGTGATAGTACCCATCATTATTAAATGAGTAACCAAAGTCAGGCAGTAACATTGCACCCAGTGTACTCTACGAAAAACATGTTTCAAGAGTCAATTGCCTTCTAACCCTACAATGCAGGAACAGGCTTATTCCTAATCATCACTGGGAGATGAGATACTCAAAATCCCCTTACAAACAAAACCACAAATGGTGTGAATTATTTCCTTGCAGAAAAGGCTGCCAGCACATTTTGTGCCCTTGGAAGGGCTCAGTTTATGATTCACATCGACTCCAGATGATCTGTTTTTCAACACTGCTCTAAGTAAACACTGCAACTGCAAGCACTCTGCACAGAGTGCAAAAAACATGCCAAGGCACCCTTGCCATTATGCATGAAGAATGTCAACAACCCTGACAGGAAACAGTCTGAGATTTCTGTCTCCCATGAACACATGCATGCACCTACACACGTTTCTCCTATGAAATCCTGGCTCATGCAGTGCACCTGACACTAAGCCAAAAAAGCAAAAGGCTGTTCAACAGCAGCTAAGAAGTGTTCATTAGCCCTAGGCCTTACGTGGTGTACTGTAACCAGTGCAACCAGGCTGAGAAAGTCCTCTGGCCATTTTGGAGTGTTTTACAGCTGATTGTAAGGGCAACTGGTATTTTAGAGAATCAAAATACATGGGGATTTTAAAATCACACATGGGGATCTTTTCATTACCTTGTTTTTGTTCAAATGAAGCAAATGGGAAAGGTGTTACCAGTTCTTGGGCTTTTCACTGATACAGAAATTAGTCCCTTAGAGCTCTGATCTAAGAAATCAATTAATGTACAAAAAGCCCCAGCAAAGCATGCTGCTTTGGATATAAATAGTAGATATAAAGCAAGTTAGAGACTATCAGTAAGATTAAAACTGGCTTACAGCTCCAGACCCTCTAGGTAGGACCCTGCAATGGCGTAGTACTGACCTGAGAAAAAGCTCCATCTTCCTCACAAACCTCCTAAAGCTATCCTTAAATGACAATAACAGCAGGCCTTGCTTTGCTTTGACAAAGTGATTGAGCTAGCTCGTTTCTTTCAACTTGTTTCCTTAAAAGCAGCTAAACCTTCCTTGAATAAGGGGTTAAAATAAACCTGTGAAGCAAATGTTTAATTCACCTTTAAAAGGGAAAAGGCATCTATTGCTTTGTCCATCCCATCACAGAAAAAACAGAATTATCAGCTGCATTAGGTGCTGTATTCCTTGGAGATATGTATATTCTCCACAGCCCTATTCCTTGCAACCAAGATGAATATTGGAAAACCAGAATCTTGGGCATGGGTTTGGGAGGAGAAAGATAAACAAACTCCCCCTGTGATTTTCATTAAACAACAACTTTGTACCTAATGATGCAGTGCAGCATGTTTGCTTTCAGCTAAACACACTTAAAGTCCTTGGGTAAATTAAGGCTAAATAAAACACCCTTTTAAGAATATTTATTTGTTCTGAACTGTTTACATTCAGGAAAAAAAAAAATCCTTTATCTGTTGATTAACAAGAGTCTCAAAGCATCGCACAAACAAAAATTCAAAGCTGCTTCTTAAAATAGGAAAGCCTCAGTCTTGTCCAAAGCTTTCTGGGCATTTTAGCAAGCAGCAATGATGAGAAATTACTATAATAGACAGAACAAGCTAGCAAATAGTCCTGAAAGACAAAAGACTAAGGGCGTGAGGAAACCCTACAACAGGAGCAATCATGCCACCCTATCAGAAACCTTAAGAAAATAGGTATGATTTGAGCTGTTTCTGGAAAAATGCCACAAAGCCACCGTGGTGTGGATTAAAAATCATGAAGCACCATCATGAAACAGTTTACTATTCGAATGTGTTAAACAGGCATGTAACTGAAAATGTTCTGCTTTTAACTGAACATATTCTCCTTTTAACTGAAAATATTCTGCTTTTTTCCCCTTAGTATGTTGAGCACAAGCTTAGGATCACTGTGAAGTCAGTCCTCTTTTTTGCCACTGTACCCCAGCTTTTATCACATGGGTTTAATTATTTTAACTACATGTTTTGTTGGAATTCATATGTACTTTATCACCCGAGGAATGCAATATTTCCATATGGCAAGAACCTTGTTGTTTGAAACATGCTCTGAAATATACTTCATAGAATCATAGAATAGTTTAGGTTAGAAAGGACCTTAAAAGCTCATCCAGTTCCAAACCCCTGCCATGGGCAGGGGGGACACCTTCCATTAGACCAGGTTGCTCCAAGCCCCATCCAACCTGGCCTTGAACACTTCCAGGGATGGAGCATTCGCAACAATTAGTGTTTCCTGGGGTTGTTGTGATCCAAGTGCAGAACCCAGCACTTTGCCTTGTTAAGCCTCATAAAACTGGCCTCAGTCTATTGATCCAGCCTGTCCAGATCTCTCTGCAGAGCTTTCCCACCCTCCAGCAGATCAACACTTTTGCCCAGCTTGGTGTCATCTGCAAACTTACTGAAGGTGCACTAGATAGACAACTCAAGACATTACAAGTGAGGGCAATTTTCGAAGGCTGATTTCACACATCCCCAGCCTCAGCCTATTTACCTCACCTCAGACACTCCCTGAAAAACTCCAGTCCATCACTGACTTCTACCTACGAACTGTTCCATGCAGTTTCAGAGTGCTGAGAGTGTGCACTGGACCAGATGCATCACTGTGTCATCGCCCTGCTTCTCGTGGCACTGCAGTCAACCACTGCCAAAACACAGAAGGGTACCAGTGCACCTTGAGTCCTGCTCAGTATGGCTACTCTTGGGCATCTGGGTTGCACTGTACTCATACTACAGGGACATTCACATGCACTTGATTTGATATGTTTATGAAAAACAAAGTAAAGTCTATAGGCTAATGAAAAACCACGTACTGGATGTCTTCAGGAATACGCCAAGTTCTCTCAAGTGAAGAGAATATACTTACTGGAAGCTGATCACCAAGCAGAATATGCTTTTATATGATTAAGGCTATAACTTAGCCAGACAGAGCAGAAATTCGTGTTAGGCTTTGAAGTCAGTAGCAGTCAAAACATTCATGAGTCAAAGGGCTTTTCCTTCAGAGCTAAACTTGTTTGTGGACACCTGAGCTAAGCAAAGTAGGTACAACAAAAATGAATGACTAAACAAAACAGCTGGGTTTGAATTCCTAGCCCTGAACCACAGTCAAGACCATAAGATTTCCTCAGACTTGCTACTTACATATTGAAACTGTTCAGGTCCTGCAGTCAGGGATGTTGCTTTTCTTGGGATAATTCTACTGCCCCATAAATAACAATCTGAACCAGAATCAAGCATAAACAAGCTTATGCAGGGTTTCAAAGCTTTAACTGATTGTGTTGGAAACTTAGGTACTACACTCACTCCAAAAACCTCTTGAGGAAACCCAAACATAACTTCTCTGAATTACTGAACTGTTTGCAAAGACACACTCTCTCAAATATCAGGCTGTTAACGTATTTTTTAAAAGAGAAGCTGAAGTACAACTGCCAACACTAATCTGAGACTTGGTCCAATTCTACCATTTTTATTTGGATTTCTCTCTATTTATTTATTTATTTTGCCACAAGGCCTGAAATACTTGGTGAAAAGTATCATGTGAGTCTAATGCATCTCAAACTGATGGCTCAGTTCTTTTCTTAGTGTAGCAGCATGCTGAATTACTACCAAAACCTATGAGACCAAGCCAGTCTACACTGCAAATGGGCTTTCCAGCTTTTCTTCAACCACAACTAAGCATGCCTCCATATTCTCTAGGTTAGCACTTAGGAGCTGTCTTCACAGGGAAGAGGTGTCTAAGTACAGAAGCAGAATTTATTTTCCTGTGTGTCAGAGAATTGGTGAAAAACCACACCAAGTCATTCATGGAAAGCAGAGAATCCAGGCAGGTTCTCTCTGCTGCCACAAAGCAACACATAGGCAAGGAAAGCCAGACTGAAAGTAGCACAACACTGAATCACTCGGCAATCTACAGACATGCTATCCTTTCTGCTGTCACAAGGAGCAATCAGCGTTTCTGGACAGGGACACTTGTACTGTGTCATACAAACTCTCCTACCCCACACAACCTGTAAGAATACATTCATATACAACAACCCCAGTCTAGTTATTTCTCTCCAGAACACACTACCTTCTTGCTTAAAGTCATCATCTTTAACACAATCTTCTTATTCTGGTTTGTTAAAACACTTCAGGTAGCACTGTAGTCCCCTAAATAATAAATAAATAAATAAATGTGTTGCTCCAACTCCTTGTATAGGTTTTTCTGTTGTTTTATAGCTGCTTGCATGTTTCTTCTGCTGGATTTAGCAATTCCTTTGGTCTTCCATAGCCCTTGCAGAAAAAAGCCCAACAACTCATCTCCCTTACAACAGTACAGTTCAAAAGAAATTAATATCCCTGTGATTGGTAGTGTTTAGGACTGTTAGAATTAACTTACACCCAGCTCACCCTTGAAATTTCTTAAGGAAACCGACTGATTTCTGCAGCTGTTAAAGTGACATTATACTCCAACAGAAATGCTTTTGGTCTCTCCACTTCCTTCTCTTGCTGTCATTGCTTCAGCTTCCTCTTTCCTTTTTAATTTCCTGATCTCATTAAACCAGGCAGTTTTTTTTTTTTATCGCTAGGGAGGACTGATTTTATTTAAAACCTCTTTTATGGTGCAGGCATTACTGTATTTGGGCAGGGAATGAGCCAACATGTCCGTTGCATTGCAGCTGGGGTTCTGCTTTCATGTCTCTGGGGCAGAACCATCACCTGACTTCATTCTTAAGTCTGTCCTGATAAGTAGTCTACGTAATTCAAACGAGCAATCTAAATTTATCTTGTTCTTCAAAGTTAAAGCTAAAAGAGCAAAAAAAGGTCTTAATTTGATCTGTCATTTCAGATCTTTTGATGTATCTCTTGAAACAGAATAATGCTGCAGAGTCTGCTTGTCTTGAACTCTGATTTTGAGAAACTGCATTTAGAGCAGATGAAGGTCCCAAGGTTTCTAATGTACTATCAGATATGAACTTCATAGTATCGGAGGATGTTTAAGGAGCTTCAGCCTCTTTTAATAACCCTGTTTAGCGTAGCAAGCAGTTGCTGCTGCGCAGAAGCTGCAGAGCTCATCTTCCAAAAACCCCGTATTTTTCCTGTTTTTCACAAGAAAACAGTACTTCTGTTTATAAAGGAAGACTGAACAGAATTAAGCTGACCTTTGAAAATAATCCCCTCCTGGGACTGCACTATTACCATCTGTCTATCCAGAGCAACAGAGCTCTGCCAGGCACACCCCACAACTAGCATGGCTCCCCTCAGAAAACTGACCATAACCAACAAACATGGGAGCTTTCTGCCAATCCTCTCTCAAACCTCAAACCTCACAGCATCCTAGCTATGCACTTTCATTTTCCCCTTGCACTGCCCATTACTGCTCAGGTGTCTTCACTCTTACGAATATTTAGTATGTCTCCCTCTGTACTCAAGTTTGTGTCACATGCACTGTTTAACAAATTAATGCAAACAGGCAAATGACAACCCATAGAACTTCAAAGATGTCTTGAATCCCAAAGCTGGCTGATTGCCTGCATGTCCTGGAAAACAGGCATTTTAATTAATCTGTCTCTTGTAGTCATGTTGGTTATTGACCTGCTACATTACAACACAGACACTTTATTCCTGCGAGCCAAGGTGTGCCATTGAAAAGAAAACTAAGTTCTAATGATCCAAGAGATACAAAAAGCACAACTTTATCCTAGCTTTGATGAGAAGTAATGTTTCAACTCCCAGAGACATTCAGTGAGTGGCTCTACATCCAGAATGAGCTTGGGATGTAAACAGAAGCTGACCCTACATGTCCTAAGTGTCATTTCCGCTAGTGTAGAGAACACAAAACCGAAATGGAAACTTAAAATTGAATGGTCTTCTCAGCTTTGGCTTTGCAGAAACAACCTGTCCCTTGCGAGAAGCTGTCCTGCCGTGTAATAATGTTAAATAACTCCCTAAGCAGAGAATAAGTAACTTGCGAATTCATTTTGGGAGGCTGAGTTCCCACAGGGATCCTTTGATGTCTAATAAGAGGATCTCTCATATTATAACCTTTCCTTGTGGATATTCTTCTCTTCAGCTGCCCTACTTTGATCTACAAATTTTGAAGTCAACAGTGACAACAGGGTGGCGAGAAGACTCACAATCACATGATAAGCATGAAAAAAGAGAAAAACATCCCTCATTTCCCCAGAAAAAACAGCCTGAAAGGAGACACCACCACCAGTACTGCTGCTACAGAAAACGTGTTCAAGTCTGCACGAGAACTGCACCCAAGTCCAGCAAGTTTTTGAAAGCCTTTTCCTTAATAAAGAGACTAACCTGAAATCCTGAAAGAAATCACCTTTAACAATTGGAGTGTCCACAAAACATCAGGGGAACTTACTTTAGTTGAGTGATCAGGGAAAAATCCCTCAAAAATATTGAGTGCTGTAGGTAGCATCTATCTCTTGAAAGATCATTATCCTCTAGATCCATAACAAACATGGTTATCCCACCAACCATTTCACAGTTGTCTTCTGGGTAAAATTGCTAGAGATCATTCAAGTAAACAGAACCAGATATCCTCGTGGAGGCAGGCACCAGAACCTGCCGACTACTGTCTCTTCTGCCTGTGCTTTTATAGAATCATAGAATGGCTTGGGTTGGAAAGGACTTTAAGATCATCTAGTTCCATGGGCAGGGATACTTTCTACTAGACCAGGTTGTTCTAGGCTTTGTCCAATCTAGCCTTGAACACTGACAGGGATAGGGCAGCCACAAGTTCTCTTGGGCAACCTGTTCCAGTGCCTTGCCATTCTTACAGTAAAGAACTTCTTCTTCCTTATATCTAACCTAGCTCTCTCATGGGAGACGGTAATGAGTTTGAACCCATTACCGCTTGTCCTATCACTACAGTCCCTGATGAAGAGTCCCTCTCCAGCATCTTTGTAGGCCTCCTTCAGATACTGGAAGGCTGCTATGAGGTCTCCACACAACCTTCTCCTCTCCAGGCTGAACAGCCCCAACTTTTTCAGGCTGTCTTTATACAGGAGGTGCTCCAGTCCCCTGATCATCCTCCTGGCCCTCCTCTAGACTTGCTCTAACAGCTCCATGTCCTTCTTGGATCAATCATACAGCTTGCTGTCATTGGCAAACTTGCTGAGGGCGCACTCAATCCCACTGTTCATGTCACTGACAGAGACGTTGAACAAGACTGATCCCTGAGGGACACCACTTGTTACTGGTCTTCCAATTGGATGTTGAGCCGTTAACCACAACTCTCTGCATGCAGCCATCCAGCTAATTTAGACACAAGAATGTCATGTAGGATAGCGTCAAATGCTTTGCACAAGTCCAGGTAGATGATGTCAGTTGCTTTGCCCCTAATCCATCAGTTCTATAGCCACATCATAAAAGCTCTCCACCTTCCCTCCCCACAAACCAATTACATGCAAATTGGGTCAACCAGTAATGCTGAAGAACAGCAACTCTAAGACATCTACCCACTCATTTGACAACCTGTACCATTCAGGGTTATCATCGAGCTAACACAACTATGAATAGAAGTGGTGCTTTTGGAAGCAGACAGCTGTGACCTAACATCCAAGTCCAAGTGAGTTAACCAATGTCACCAGAGTTAGGGCAATGCTGAGAGTGCTTCTGTAAGAATAACTGTTTCTAGATCATCTTTGTAAAACCATTTTTCTCATTCTTGCCTGGAGAGGCTGCCACCAAAACCTGTTATTGCCACAGTTAATCCTACAACACAGTTCACACACACTATTTTCTGTAACAACCTGTGGACTTTCCAAACCAATACAGCACAGAGTGTGGGTGTAACCACAGGAAAAGCAATCACGGGCAAAGGAAGTAGTAATTCTACATATCCTTCCTGCAGTTTTATGCCTACATGTAAGATCTGCAAAACAAGTAACTTTATCTGCACTAACCTTGACAATAATTTTCCCCCCGAAGAAGTGAACTACTACTAGAACTGCAGGGTCAAAGCTACTAGTCAATAGCTGCAGATTAACTAGACACTACTTTTAACTATATAGGGAATATAACAAGAAACATAGATGTAGATGTGTGTGAACTGAAAAAAGTCTATCTCCTCTCAGTATAAATTGTCCTTCTGATATAAAAGCATGTCTTCAGTGTTACAACTAGCATTCCTGAAATGATCTTTGGTTGTTCTCCCAGGAGCTGGGCTTAATGTCAAGAGCAGTATAGCTGAAAAAAGATCTTAACCAGTAAAAGAACTGCTCCTGAGGCTGTTGGCGAGGTCAGCCTCTAAGCTCTTCGAGGGTTTCAGTACCAGGATGTATTAGATCCCACCAATTTTACACAGACAGTGCAACACACAAGTACTACATTGGCTGCAAAGTAGGTGATAAGTTATCATCTGTGAGCATCTGCCCCAAGAGGTTGTGTTTTATTCTTTTGGAGCAAGGGAGCATAAGTGGAGTAATGAACATACTGCTTTGTATTCCTAATGCAGAACTGGAACTGACACATAGGTATGAAATTTGAGTAAAAGCACTGAACACTTACCACACAAGGTAGCTTACTCTTTAATTATGAAGAAAGCATCAATCGGTACTTTTCCGGGGCAGTGGCTGCAGGAAAGTTCCTTTCCACTACTGACAAATCATTACCTTTCAACATCTACACAGCTTCACCACACTGTTTACAGGAATGATCTCTGAATAATGCTGCAAGTGGCCAATCTCAGAGCTTTACAAACCTATCAAGTGGTGAACAAAGTCCTTTAGAGCACACTCAGACCACCTTATGTCAGTCAGGCCGGTCTCCTGCTGTTCAGTAAAGGCCAGATACTAAGACCTGCTGAGCACCTTCTGTTCAATTTAGCACAAGACTGAGACGCTTGTCAGCTGTCAGGATTTAGGTTTGAGCTAAACTCTATTTTTGAATCCTCATTAGCACAGGAACTTTCTATCTTTCATGCAGCAATACTTTTCATAACAATAAGCACAGATATGCTAATGCAGGCTGATTTAGAAATAAAGGCTATTTTTAATTTTCTGTGGTTTTTTATCAAAACATTCCTCCTATTAGAAAATGGAGTTGTATCAGAAGTGATCTTTTCTGAGGGAAATGATATATTCAAGTCAACTTCATCATCTGGAAAATGAAACAAGCTTTTCAGCTGGCAAATATCTGTACTTTCATCAACCACTGCAGTTTCACCCTCCTTAAGCTCATGCTATTTCTTGCAGGGCCCATTCCCTGCATGGCATTTATATATAACTCAACAGTGTCTCTCAGCTGAACTGCTATGGAATATCATTGAAGAGTATAGTAGATACCCCATGATAGAATGTACTAAGTGCTTTATAATCAATGACTCGATTTCAAGATGAGATTCAAGAGGGAAATATGTTCTGTGCAGCTGCTGCTTTTTCTAGGCTGAAAAAGTGAGTAAATAAAATGTCATGTCATCCTTCTATGCGTTTTGTCTTTTGGGAGCAATTCCATAGATGAAAAATAACACAAATAGCTTCATACAGCAGCTTTCACAAATAAGATTTGTCCTTACGCTTTGGAACATTTGTGAATGCTATAGCTTAATTGCCATGTTGTAATTGTACTGATCATGCTTTAGAGATGACCTGGGCTAACAAGGTGAGAGTTCGCCATGAGGTTGCTGGACCACAGTAGTTAACAGGAGGCTTTCCACTCTATGCAATGTGATTTGGAGGACCAGAGAGATTCCATTTGAAACTGGAAAATGACGGAAATCAGCTAAAATCAAGTAACACGGACTCTTCTATAATCACAATTATTATACTGTCTGGCTAAGACTGCGCACGTCACCTACTGATGACAAACTATGTGTTATGCCCTTTTGGCACTTAAAATGCGTGCGTTTTTCCATCCTGACTGCAACCTCAGTCTCATCAAAGACAGAATATTCTCTTAGATCCTGTTGTTACATGAATCTCCTTCAGAGCCGTCCCTCTTTTTGATTGCAGATGTACACAGGACTTGACCCCTCTCCCGAGGGCCCCTGTGAACAGGAAAACATGGGCAGACAGCACACTTGAGAAAACAGACCAACTCCCCATGCCTCTGACCTTGTTACAAGGGTGGTTTCAACAAATGAACTCAACAACCACCCTTAACTACTCAGCCTTGTCTCTGCAACAGACAGTGACATGTGCCCTGTAGTCCAGAAATCTGGGAACTGCCATTCAGTTTATTTAAGAACCTCAAGGAAAAATGGCAAAAAAGCTGCAGCAGCAGTCAACTGTGACAGAGCAAGCCAAGCCTCCTTCCAGATAATCCAATCCTCCCACTCACTCTCATTTAAGCAGTAGCATATCTGCATCAATTAACTGGCAGTGCTTGTTAGTAGGCTATTAGACACCAAGGAGCAGTGTGGCCTGTAAAAACTGAGAGAAACAGAAACAATAGAGGCAAAACAACAAACAAACAGTACAGGGAACTTGGGCTGGTTTGGATCTTCAATGCCCTCCCCAACCAAATGGCCGCCTTCCTTCCTGGAACTGTCCAGGAAACTGAGCTGTGCCATAGAGAAGTCATCAGGGTGTGGTGAGGACAAGGACATGGTACAGTCACCAGGGAAAATTTTGCATCAGTTTTCTTAAGTGAAAAATGACAAAATTAAACTGTCTGCTGAACTCTCGTACTCACATTAGAGTAACTCTTGAGTCTAATAAAAGAATGCTTTCAATATTCATTGCATTTACTGCACACTGAAATACAGCTCCATTTTACATTTCAAGTTGCATTCATAAACTCTTATCTCATTGCCAGTTATAAACCTGTTCTTTTTCCCATTTGAGGTTAAAATGGATCGTGAAGGGATGTTCTGCACACCAACAAATTGAATGAATGACTATTCAAAATACAAAGATAAAGAAAACCTTTGGCATTGTTCGGAAGACAGTATCTTAAAAATAAGATTAGAAACATGTGTTTGTGAATTTAATTGCAAAAATTTCTGTGAAGCACAGAGGCAAAGCCTAATGTGAAGAGGACTACTCGTCTACATAGAGCTTCAAAACCTTGGCAGAAACTACAAGGATGTGCACCTCCAGGGAGGATGGGGCTAGAACTGGCAATTAAGGCAAATACCCAATGAAGGAAATAATGATAAACCAGCAGACCTTCCATTATTCGTGCTTTCTTCTTAATTCCTGTCTATGGTCTTTTCACATGTTTAGAAAAAAAAGTTATGCAGAGACATTGTAAGTAGTTTGACCAACTGGACAGCCAGCAGGAAACTTCCCAGTGATCCAATAGATCAAGCATATATGGAGGAATTTGAGAAAACTGTTTAGTGCAAAGCACCTAGGAGCAATAAGTATACTCACATGGATCATGGTAGCCCTTGTGCAATTTCACCTTTATTCCATGACACAGTACTGCAATGCGACATTAACACTGAATGTGTCAGAAAGTGTGTGCTCACGTGTTTCCTCCCACCCTCCAATAACAATAAAAAAAAGCATTGGTGCTCCTGTGCCTAAAATCTGCTTACTGCTAGCATCTTGTATTCAGGAGCCAGGGATGAAGCGTGAAACTGATTATGTGTTCATGAACAGGTTTACCTATTTTGTCTCAACAGGAGCCATTTCAAGCTGCAGACATGAATGTGAAGTATGAAATTCCTTATCTGCATTCTCCACACTTAGAAGGCTTGGGGAAATCTGAGCCTTGACTGCTGCTACCTCAGGCCTACATGTCTGTGGGCAAACTCAGAGCAGAGGAAACCACTCCACAACCAAACAGGTGCCTTTCATCCTGAGCATCAAAACCAACAGCAATTGACAACAATTTCTGAATATTTTTCAGTTGTTCGAAACCTATCCATCCCTCCTTGATTCTGGCCTGATAAACCAGTTTCTCATCTTCCCACACAACTTCAACAACATCCTGATAATTCCTAGTTGAACCCAAAAGACATAAGTCTCAAAATATCATGTGTCCATATTTGTGTGTTTGGATAACAATGTATTAGTCTATTTTTCAGAGTCTTCAGTTTCCAGACTTCCTGAGCTAAATATCCCCAACAATCTTCAACTCAATGAAGGACAGAATACAAGTGAAGTCCATTAAAAAAAAAAAAAAAGTAATTGATTTACTGACCCTGTAGGAAACTCCAAAACATCTCCAACTTTGTCTTCATTACTATGTTATTTTAGAGGTGTTACCATGTTCAAATGAAATTCAAGGATATGCAATTGTTAAAAAACTACCGATAATTGCACAGAAACGAAGACAGCAAATACAGCCTCTTGACAGCTGCAACTATCTCTGAGAACTGCGAGACATTAGGCGTTTGAAACAACAGTAAGAAGTTACTCTCCTGAGAGGGGTGATATTTACGCAACCTATTAGAGAGATCTGAGCACAGGCAAGCTTCCTTTGATGTCAGTGGCAGCTGCCAGATGCACTGCACTTCTGAAAACAAATCACTGTGGTGCCCTGACCTCTGGTGATCTTCAAGTGGCCTGGGTGGTTAAAAATTGTCATTTCAGAAAGGGAGTTCCACAGCTGAGTGGCTATTCAGACTTTTAGTAGCGCTGTCCCACCTCTCTCCTCCCTTCTCTTTGTAAAGTGGGAGGTTTCTGTGACTAAGGTCACACTAAGACTCACGAGGTTGGGGATTAACTCTTGGGTACAGTAAAGAATTCATGCATGAAGTCAGGAACCATGGATTGGATCCAAAGGCAACACATTAATTTCAGTGGGTTTAAATCAGGCTTTTAGTCAATTATCAGAAAATAGAAGGGCCAGGCCATGCTTTCCAAGTTCTGCCAATCCAACACCAAGTACTGCAACTGAATATAAAATGCAGCTATCAGAGGAGTAAAAAGTTTCAACTTTACAGAGATATTTTAAGAGAGCTGCCACATTCACACTGAAAGTTTACACCATTATCACATTTGGAAAGCAGGAAAAGAGGATGTATTCAAATCAGATTTTTAGGGAAAAAAAGCCACCCCAAAACCAGAAATGCTATTTATGAGTAAAAGAGCAGTTTGAAATGAGTCAAAGAGCCAGAAGTGTATTTAAAAGCTACTCCTACAAATCCACCCAACTGTTTGGATCCTTGCAACACGGTGTGCTCCCTTTAAGTCACCAGGTTTGTCCTCAGTTTTCAGAGACTGCCTGTACAGGTTTTCTGTACTGGAACATGAAAAATTACTGCTATGTGAGACAGCAGAACTACAAAATCATAGCTGGTTCATAAACAAGAACTAGCAGGCTGTCACTCAAGCTTACCAGGGGCCAGGTTGAAAATCAACACTGGAACATGATATGTGTGGAATTCACTGCTGAAGATGACTGTGGGTCCTAAAAGTTGACCTAAGTTGAAAATGAGACCAAACAACTTCACAGAAAAGGAATCCACTTCTGGCTGAGAAAAAGCCACTTACCGAAAATACTTCAAACAGTACAAAGTAGTAGTTGGGGGAAGTCTCACCTAAGCATACATATGTTCATCACTTTGTAGGTGTTTATATGTTGGTCACTGAATGAATTAGTGGACAGGTTGCTGACTCCAGCCATTTTGGGTCTGACCAGATATGGATAAAGACCATCCTGGTCAGATACATTTTTTATACCAAACCATTCTCTATACCCATAATATGAGCTCTGTTCACCACAGCTGCTCTTGTCTGCACATACAATTCTTCCCTATGCTTCCTTGCAACTAATGAAGATTCATGTAAAACAAAATACTGGTCTGGACATATGCAAACACCCAAATTACTCACAGAAGAAAAGGGCTGTGGCAAGGCTTTCCGTGTGATCACACAAGCATATGGTGACTTGAAATAAAAGAAAGGCCACATTTACATGTTGCTAAGTAATTGGTTATGCAAACATAATAAAGCCAAAATTCAATGCACATTTTTCCTGGTGTTCATGAGAACACAGAGAGATATAATAATTGGTGAATTGAAAGGCAATTTTCATGGTTCATGTGTTCCCTGGTGGTCTGGCTTCTGCAGCCTCAATATTGGAACAGCTGTTATTTTGCTCACTGAAAATGTGGAGGTGTGTGATAGCTTTGCTACCAAAAATCATTCAGAAAGTAACTAGTGAAAGGAACAATTCAGTTTCTTCACACAGGCCACATCATAGAGCAAGGAGAAATTAACAGATCTCACTGCCATAGGCTCAGTATATAAACAACTTAGTAGTAGTTTGCCTTGACTTTAATAGCAGGTATGCTTCATACCACATTTAATATAATTAACTAAAACTCTAGGTGCAATAATAGAGCCTCAGGACATCTAGAGGGGAAAAAGAGGGGGAAGGGGTCAGACAATTGGGGAATGCAAATTCCATGCATGAAGGCATGAAGAACATCGAGTATTAGGAGCCACAACACTCAAACACTATCTTTACAAGTCAGCTGGGTTTACATGGATCTACAAAGTCAATCAGATCTTAAAAAAAACAAGAATTGTAGCCTGAGTTCTACCACAAAAGGTTATGACCTGAATTTTTAAGCTGTATTCACTTCCTCTGCCTAAGCACTCCAATTGCTATAAAGATAACATCTGAGGTGGCAATAAGCCTACAGCTCCTGCAGCTCTGGCTACATACCAGGAGGAAGCTCCTAAATTTATTCAGAATGCTAAGGGTGAAAGTAGAAACCTGTACTGCACCAGTATAAATCTGAACATGAAACCTGAATATTTTGCTTTGAAACGTAAGAGCTGAAAACTAATCCTACCATTAATTGATATATCAGCTGAAATGAATATAGCAGGAATAAATAACAGTTACAGTAACAGCTCTAGGCATAAACCAATGGTATGTGAAAAAGAGCAGCTGAAGTGAAAGTGGGCAGCATTTTGAGTTGACCTGGACCCTGGGCTACCATACTAACCATCTGCCAATTTATATTACTTGATATACCTCTTTTCAACTGGAACACCAGGTGTTTTAAAATGAAAACCCCTCAATCCTGAGTTAAGAGCTTTATGCTACATGCACAGAACTGCCAACTCCTCAGCAGCAGACAATCACTTCTACATCAGAGCTTCACTAAGTGTTAACCTGCCAGACAGCATGGCACCCTTGCTTGGACTTGGTCTTAAAAGTCCATGTTTAAAAAGGGTTGGAGGTGAACAAATTTAATAATAAAATAATTAAGTTGCCCCTCAGCAGTTCTTTACCTCTTTACCCTCCAGAAACTGCCTGGGCTCTAGGGCAGCTGAGCACTCTGAGCAGTGCTGTGAAACAGCTATCTGCTGCTGTTCAAGAGAAGCACAGCAGGCACCATTAAACAAACACAGAACTGGTAATGCAGCAGAAAACATTCTTCCCAAGCAAGCTGGGACTGTTCTTTAAACAACCTGCCCTCTGGGTGGGGAAGATATATCAGAACAGCAAGATAAATCAGTGAACACCCACCACTTAAGTGTGGGAGATCAGAAAGCCTGTTTTAGTCATCAGAGCTGCCTGCCTCTTTGGGAATCTTCCAGTTAATAAAACCAGGAGATGAATGGCAGCCCAGGATGCTACTGAAGTTTAACTGAAAACATGCTGCCAAGTAATGGCAATCTAGGAGCTGTATTGAAGAGATTCTTCTTTTTCATGGAATGCATCTCCTATCTCAGTCATCATTAATGTGCTTTGTCTTGGATTTTAGTAGCCACCGGCTCCTAGATGTCCTGGATACACACTGAATTTTCAGAAGCTACCTTCAATGTTTCCAAGAGTTGGGTCAATAAAGTGGAAATAAACTTAGAAAGGAAAGTATATGTGAAAAAAGAGCTGACGGAAGAGTGGGAAGAGGGGATTCATGCTCAAGTCAAAGCTGAAGCCAATGGACCAGCAGTTGACTGAGAGATGTGATCAGGGTCAGACTAAGCAGCAGGAGACCGCCACTGGTGAAGAGACTGGATAGGGACAAACGCTGGTGTCACAGAGCAGCAGGACAGATCAGACAGTTGTACACAAGGCTAGGCAAGGCAAGTGTACTGGGAGGGAACAGAGAGTGGGTCTGGAGCTGGGCTACTGTGAGAGCAGGGCAGGGAAAGGCAGTAGTGGAAGCAAGGGGGTCCAGGGTAAAGAACCAGACTGGACAGGGAGCTAGGACAGGTCCTACTTCCCACCAGCCCTCTCTGCAGCTGGGAATGCCCGAAGCATTCACCTTTATCTCTCTTGAGGGAGAGCAGTACTCTGTAGATAAGACTATAAACTCATGTAAAATATTTGCCACATTCCTAACTATTTTACATTTCGCATTCCTTACACATTGCTCCTGTATATTTTCTCTTTCTGATCTAATTCAGCTCTTCTCTTTCTGCCTCCCCTTCTTCTCTCCCGCTCCAGTCTGATAAACTTTTAAATCCCTAGACTCCATCAATCCTCTCCCCTGTCCATCCTATTCCCCTTGTTGATAGGCTGGATGGAAAAACTGGGATTTTATGCCTTTAAACACATGCTGCTGAGCCACACACATGGAAGAGGATAGTTAGTTATTCTTTAGGAGCAAGGAGCAATTTCACTGTTATGATAACAGTAGCTCATATCATGAAACCCAATACAAACTCAGTTCTTTAAAGCTCAGTCCTACATTCCAAGGCCGCCTCCTCTCAACAAGTTCAACAACAATTTTGCCTAACACAGAAAATTTCCAAGACAAGATGCACAAGTTTCAGAAGATGAATCCAAAGCAGCAGGAGGATGACAACTGTTCTACCTAAGAATAAGCTGGAAATTGACAATCAGTGAAGTAAGACATCAAGTCTAACAGGCATTTATTGCCTACATAACCCTTTTTTTACTGGTTTGCCAACAGAATGATAACAATGCTATCCACCACAGAAATTATACATGCTGATCCTCCAGAAATAGGCCCTGTTGTACACACAGTACAATCCTATCCTGTACGCACAGTACTACATACCAAAAGAGAAAGCAAATACTGCATAATTCAGTCCAATTCTCTAACTCCCACTATGCAATAAACATTGGTTTTCATTGAACATTTAACATTAAAACCTTGCTCTTCTTCCTGTCTGCTCACAATAAAGTTGACCACATCAGAACTATAATTCTTACTTCTAACATGCACTAATCCAGTGCTGGTTTGAATTTAATCTCTTCTGCTTTGATTCTTCAAATCTTTGCAGTTCTGTGAGGTCCTGCCAACACACTGCCAACTGTTATCTCGTTTTTGCTAGCACGCAATTGTACGCTTGCAAATTCTGCCCCCTTGCTGTTGACCTTTTCTACTTATCAACACACTAGAAGATGAACAGTTCACTGTTTTGACTTCTAGTCCTAATTTTGATAGCTCATGTCAAAGAAACATTAGGTGTAATTTGGATTTCCTTCCCACTGCAGCAGCAGAACACAAGATAAACAGGAAATCTGTGACACGATGAAAGACAAACCAGACACGCAAAAGGCACTGCTTATAGGCAAGAAACCAATAACTACTCAGAACTGTCTTCTCCGGTTAAAAAAAAAAATAAAGAATAGATTTGTGACTTTTACTCAAGAGCATTCCTGATTAACCAAGAAAAAGAAATTAGTGTTTTATTTTCAAGAAGCTTTATTACTGTTGTAGCTTTAGCACCATTCTTTGTCTATCTTACATTTAAGAAAAGTGCATCTCCTGGTTTTTGAGTGTGGAACACTGACCTTGTCAAACCTAACTGAGGGATCTCAAGTAATTCTGTGGGTAACATTCAGTATTTCATGAGCAAAATTGCATTGGTGTTTTCAGAGCAGGACTCACTCATTACTTTCTCAAGGTCAAAATCCTGCCGTCTGTTTTTTCCTGCCCAATAACCATTCTCTAAAATACATAATTTTAAAATGGTAGTTACCAAGCATAAACTCCAGCATAACTCCAGCATAAACCAGTGAGAAAAAAAGTGAGAAAAAAAATTCTTCAGCACTGTGTTATTAGTGCAATATACACAGAACCAAAGACCATGTGGAAAGACTAGAGTCATTTCCCTCTAGCCTGTAACAACTTTTGCACTTCTTTCTGGCTAGGAAGGAAGAAATTTAGAAGGTAATAGGCTTTTGATGAGATCTGAATGATTAAAACTAGAGAAAAGCTCAGCCCAAGTAGGATCTTCATGAAACTCCGGTGCGGTGGGGTTTTCAGAAATGACATTTACAGGAAGGTACCTGCCTCAATACCATTCCAAAGAACAAACACAACCTTCACTCCCCCCCAACTTGGAAACAGCATCTTAGTTTGACAGGGTTACCCTCATTTCTTATATACTACTACTAAATCCTGGGAAGAGCAGTAGTAGCTGTTTTCTTTGACATTTCTAAGGTCTGTTAAAGCCCAAGAAACAAGTGTAAAGAAAAATTAAAGCAATAAGAGACAATCATCTTACAAAATCTCTCGAGGCCTCTGAAATCTAAATGCATTCTCTGGGAGTCATTTAAAGCTGATGATTTCAGCAAAGGTGCAGTTATCTACCACAAAGCAATTATAATGGAGCCTTCTCTGTTTTCTGTCAGTGTTCAGTTTCTGTAAGAAGCTACAGTGCTGCATTCCTTGGCCGACATACAGTGCCAGGCAGTGTGGGCCAAGGACTCACATTGGCTCATGAGGCTTTTATCTGTGAATGTGTCACAGTGGTTCTACTTGCGTTTCTATTTCACTGTAGTTAAGAGCAGCCTTTGCTCTTGAGGAATGGAGAAAGCAATGACATTAAAGCATGCTACAATGGCATTTAGAAATAAACTGAAATCCCAGGACGTAACCAGAGATACCAAGGACAGCAAGCTAAAGCTAGCTCTGGCTCCTCTGTATCGCAAGGAAGAGACTGACTGCCTAGTACAGCTCTAGTATACATACACCCTTCAGCTCTAGTACATTCCTGAACAGGATGTACACTCCAGCCCTAATCGGCTGATGGCTCCTACTGAAGGCTGTGCAGATGGGTTATCTCATTAGCAATTAGTATCCATCTTAACTTGAAGACAATGCCATCATGTACCTTATGGAGTCCACCTAGGAAACAAACCATGTTTAAGAAGATAGCAAAGACAAATCTTTTTCACAATCAGATTATCTTGGTTTGGTTTTCCATACTACACACTCTCTCAAGTACTTACTGAAAAGCTTCAAAAAACATAATGCTGTTTTATCCTGCTCCAAAAACTAAGTTCTGTGGGCACCTAGCTCAGCCAAAACAAAGAGCATTTTCTGTTTTCATATGTTAAAACTTGTTTCTCTTTCCAGTTCTGCGCGTTGCTGTCATGGAAACAACAGTTCTGCCACTTGGAGCTACGTGACAGGTGAGTACACTTCCATTACAGGCTCTATACCTCTCTGGAGTCCTTCTGGTTCAGTCTCCAATGGTCCCTCCTGTACCTGATGGTCCCCACAGAATGAAAACGCAACTGAAATTCCCAGCCTTCTTTGCCAGCAACACGCAAAGCCAAAATCAAATCTAGGACTCCAAGCCTCAAGCCAAACAAGGTATCTACCATATTACGAACCTTTTCAGGAGAGCAGTGTAGCAGTGATGAGAACTAGGAATCTGCAAAAGAAATATTATTCCCTCTTTGTGAATTCATAACCCAGATGTACATCCTGCTTGTTAACCATAAAGGTAAGACTGAATGCTGTACTGAGGCAAAAACCCCCCAGCTTCCTATTTTGTACACACCTTATCATACATGTTCCTGTATCACCAGTGATTGTTTCTTCCTGCTGCATTTTAATTTTAAACACCTTTTCTTGCCTACCTGCTGGTAGAGTCCTTACCAAGGACAATCTAACTTTCTTCTTTCTATAGAGGCTCACATCTACATTTCCTTTGTAGTGGTTTTCATCATCTCTGATGAAAGTTACCCATAACTCTACCCTGCTATACAGAGCTATATATAACTCTTAGGCCAGCTGGCAGTACTTCTTCTAATGTGATCCAAATAGGATGCATATATAAACTCAAAAGGCATGGCAACGAGTCAGGCCATGAGTTTGCAATGGGCAAATTACTGTGCTGGATATTAATTCACAAGTCCAGAGCTGTCAACACATCTGTGCTTTTGCTACACTGACTGAGGTATGCTGGAATCCCCACAGAGCTGGCTCCCAGATTTGAAAAATAAAGTAAAACACAGTCTCAGCTTTTGACAACAGTCTTTTTATACAACTTTAGCCAATTCAAAACCAAGTAGCATTTTCACATCTGTTGCAATGTATATTTCCTGTACAGTTACAAGATTAAGGACTTCATTTTAAGGGTCTTTACTCTCAAAAGCTTACAATCCTTTCAACCCACAGATATCTGCTATACCATCTGTCCTTTAGAATGGATTTCCTTCTGATACACAAGGCAAATGTGATGTGACAAATCCTACAAATAGTAAGGCTTATATTATAATGCACACAAGCACAGGTAACAATGGTTTCAGTGGTGCATCCCCCTTTTTCAAACCAAGAGCCCCAGACAAACTTTTGTTATAAAAGCCTTTCCTTGTGAAAACACATCCTCACACACACTCAGACTTTCAAAAGCTTTCAACAAATACTCTTTATTAATACTGTGAAAAAAACTTTTACTAATGTATTTTAAAATACTTTCTTATGGATAATTTCCAGACTGCTTCAGAAGTCCATTTAATGTATCACACCACCCTTAACATTGGTTATTAGATTGGTAACAGACTAAAGAAAACAGATGTTTTTCCTGTTACAATCCTTACAGGCACATCACAGCCAAAAGCTTTTCCAGTGAGTCACATTTTCACAAACGTCATACTCCTTGTGTTGTGCTTGGAAATGAAGCAAAACACTGATGACTCCTGGCAGACTTTTGCCTCTCCTACCCACACCCCTTGAGCAGTCCAGGGAGATGAAGCTAATCCATAAGCCATAAGGGAAAAGTTCTTCTTCAGAGGCTACCTGCCATTGATTTGCATGACAGCCATATTTTGGGCCTTGACTTCCACTTAAGACACAAGCTTTCATTTTACTCAAGAGATTAAGATTCTCTTCGCCACCTCAACTTCCCACCTGTGGAGTCACTCAGATCTGCAGGTCTGAAGGCAGAGTTGAATCTAGGATGCTCTTTTTATAGGCTGCTACTTAATTATTGATGCTACTTCGACAGGGTGATGATCAGCTTCATTCTAAGCAGGCAGAGTCTGATTTTTTACTGAGCCCAGTGAGGCTCAGGACCCTCAGAAGTGTCCCTGTATTAGACCAATGTTAATTCTAGTTTTAATATATTGTTTCCAGTGACATCCAGCAAGGCTGTTACAAAGGAAAACCAGAGTAAAACACCAACAAGCACTTAGAGGATAATTTGTCCCTAAGGAAGCTTTGAAGCCATGAAAACTGCAAGAATCACATCCTGCCTCAAGTTAACTGTTTATGCTTTTTAATATCCATTACACTAATACCAGTAATCATTCTCACCCATTAATACCACATCAGTTTATGAATTCTACAAGTGACAGATAAGGTGGGTATTATCTGGGAAACAAATTTTCAACATTTCTACTTAGCATTAGCAGACAATCTTGAACTACCCTTGCATAGGCATTTAAGAAATAGTGAAACCTTAGCAAGGTTAATTGAATATTTTCATTAACTCTACACATAGCATAACACAACTCTGAAACATAATTTAACTATTATTTAACTAAGATTGTGTAACATATACAATATTTTTCTTAAACATTTTCCAAGAAAGGTAAGGTTTGAAGATTTACTGTTATTTCCCCTGTCCACTCACAGTTACATTGCAGATTTAAATAGATAATGAACTCAATTCACAGAATTAATTTCAAGAGGAGGTAATAGAGCTTTTGAAGTGTGGATGCAGCGCACACATTTCCTTTAAATCACTTGAAATAAGAATCAATTTCAAGGAGACAGTAGCAGTAAAATTCCTATTGACATAAAGAAAGCATGAAAAAAATCTCGATGGAAACCTCAGAAATTGAGAATGTAACTCCTCCTGAAGGGGAGAGGAGGGGAAATGACTCCTATATAATTTTTTCAAATGTTGTGTTAGTATTTATTCTGATGTTCTTATCACTGGAGCTGAATTTTGGATCACTTTAACACAGTTGATCCTCAACTGCTAGTGCATATTAACAGCCTCCCATATGAAGACAGGGTGAGAAAGTTGAGGCTGTTCAGCCTGGAGAAGAGAAGGCTGAGTGGAGATTTCACAGCAGCCTTCCAGTATCTGAAGGGGGGCTAGAGAGATGCTGGGGAGGGACTCTTCATTAGGGACTGTGGTGAGAGGGCAAGGGGTAACGGGTTTAAACTTAAACAGGGGAGGTTTAGATTGGATATAAGGAAGAAATTCTTTACTGTAAGGGTGGTGAGGCCCTGGAATGGGTTGCCCAGGGAAGTTGCAAATGCCCCATCCCTGGCAGTGTTCAAGGCCAGGCTGGACAGAGCCTTGGGTGACATGGTTTTGTGTGAGGTGTCCATGACCATGGCAGGCGGATTGGAGCTAGATGATCTTAAGGTCCTTTCCAACCCTAGCTATTCGTGATTCTATGCTCTTCATTTGTTACTGCGATACTAGGTTACATCAATACCATAAATGAGGAGAAGTATGTGTTTTTTGATTTGCCATTTTAGATAGATCTTTTTACAGTTTTCCAAGAGAACTCATCAGCAGAAAAACATGTAAAAGATGACAAGCAAATATGAAGTTGTTGAATTCAGTTACCCATTTCCTCAAGGGGAAAATAGGAGCTGCTTTTACTGTCCTTAGCACATAGCACAACAGTTTATTCCCCCTGAGGTTGGTGGGGCTCCTCAGTAACCCACTAACCTCAGCGCAGACTGCTCAGAACAACTGGGAGAAGCACATTCAGTTCTTCAGTATTGAAATAATGCTGTCTACAGGCACATGACCACCGAATACAGCCTAACACTTAGGTCCTAACAGTGCATTCAGTTGTCTAATATTGGACAACTTCAATAGCAAATTTGGCAATGCTATTTCCAGAGATGTAGCACCCCACATGGTATCTCCAGCTGAGAACCTGATCTTCATCCACACAGAATCACTTCCTAAGGGTCAGTGTCAGAGCATTGACTTTTCACCACCTTGGAAGAGGAGTCTATGTTGTGTTCCCTTCATAGAGCACTAAGAACTCAAGAAATCCACTTGCTGGAAATTTTTAAAGCTAGCCTTGGGTGACACACAAGAAAGATCAAATCATCTCCACCTCTTCAGGTTTTCAGTGCTGCTTATACTTCAATTTCTGTACCACTATTACATAGACAGTCTTTTTAGGACTGACCTACATAAAGCCTCTGGTCTAGGAAAGTCAGTAAACTCTGGCTTGGACTAATTCACACAAATAGTTCCACTGAGACCAATAGGAAAAGGTAGCTTACAAACATAAAATGCTTTGCTGAATCACAACCAAAGCTTCCTAGGCCATTTTAACCACAAAAGAGGAAGAAATCAGAGCCTCAAGCTTTTACTTTTGAGCGCTATATTATAAAGGTCCCAGTTTCCAGATCCTCTCCTTCTGAATTAGTGCCCAAATGCAGATATAAGCTTGACCAAAAAATAGTGAAGTTTATTACTTGTCCAGGGTTTTCCTACATCTTCTTGCCTTTTGTTCATTCGATAGTCTTACATCCAAAGATCAGCCCTACTTCCTTGAAGAAAAACATAGGAAAGCAACAGCCTAGTGCCAGCATGAGCAACTCATCTACAACCAGAAATCTACAGCAAGCCAACTATAAATGCTTCCTCATATTTGCTTTTTTTTGAGCATTGGCTCATGAACTTCAGCAACAGTACTCTTTTCTGGCAACATACGTCACTACCTCCCTTACCCTCTCCATTTACACCAGAGATACCTATGTGGATCTATAGGGCATATGAAAACGTTTCTGGCAATTAAAACAGTATTTCCAAACCTGAGCTCACACATCCTAACAAGTTACTTCCTCCACAAAATTTCTACGGCAATCTTTAGAACTACATGGATTTGGAATATACCTACAAGTAAGCATTCATGTCCCATTCTCTTTTCACTTTTGATCCTGCAGAACTTCCAAGTAAGATTATTATTTTACAATTATTCTAAGCAAGTTTTCAGAACTGCACTTAATAGCCTAATTTTGTCAACACCATTCATGAGGCTGCTATTGTGTGTAGTACCTCTCAGCTTTAAGCTTTTTTTTCTTGTTTTATAAATGTTGCTCAGGTTAACCTCTTTGGTGAGAAACCTGCCCTATGAGCAAAAATAAAACCAGGGCTTTAGCCAAGAATGGAGTGAAGAGAACTCCTGCTCTAAGTGGTCTTTCAAAGGACTATCAAATTATAGCAAAAATACTTTGGCTTTTCCGTCATCTACTGCTGGCATCAAAAAGCTGTCCTGGAGACTATTAGTAAGAATCAGTGTCAACCACTGAAGCATGTATGAATGCAGAGATGCATACATGTAGGAAAACAGCTTGTCCCATGAGCTAGAGCACTTTTCAGCAATACAACTAGGATGTAGCACTGCAACAGAAAGCTCAGATGACCAAAGAGAGTACTCACTTTCTAACATTCATAGGTGTTGATTCAGGAACTCAGATGCTGAACTGTAACAAAACTGTACACTCGAAGGTCAGAGGGGTTGTAGCTATGAGATCTATGCTGAATCACAATCTCCATTTTAACAAGAAGGCTGATCAGACTCCTTCAGATATCTCATCAACTGTAGCAAGACTAACTTTGTGGTTTTGCACCTACTTATAGAAGTGGAGAAATATGAGGCACCTCTGGAACAAGGCGACGTAGAGTTTTACTCACTCATCTCTTCAGGGACTAAACCAAACACCTAAAATATATGGATCTGGTCTGAACCTGGGAACCAACCTTGATGAAATAACGAGGTACATGAGTTCTGCTATGTTAAACACTGTTCAGCTGATCCAATCAGTGATGTTGTCTGCCACTCTGGGGGAAAGCAGGGAGTGGGAAGGGTATCAGAGACACAGATTACAAGTGGGGAAAACCCCAAACACATAGGACAACTAGGGGCAGAGGACAAAACAATACAAGCTGCTTATAAAAGAAACAAAACAAACCAAAAGGAACTACCTGGCTCCATTCCTTCTTTTCTGTGGCTCAAAAGCATTGCTCAGCAGAGAGATATGGCATGCAGGTGTTAAGCAAAGGAAGCAATATAGCTAAACATCACTACTTACCTCCCCCAACCTTCTCAATCACGCTGCTATACCTGCCCTTACACAGAGTAGCAACTCACTCCAAAGGTGCTCCCAACACCCTGCAAACAGCAGAATTCGCAACCAGGTTCTTCAGAGTCATTAGACCTTTCTACCAGATACCTGTATTTTCACTGAGCATTTTTAAGACAACTGCCGCCACACTATGAAATTAAGTGCATGCTCCATAGTCATCTTGGAAGCAGACTACACAGCTGTGGTTCAAGAAAGAAACCAGTCACAATTTGGGATGCACCTGAAGTAAAAATAAGCAATACCCAATATTAATCCACTGTACCCTGGGGATAGCTACTTTGGCAGAGAAGATACAGACGCCTGAGAGCAGTCTTTGTCTGGAGCACAGAAATGATACCAAATTTCCCTTCAGTCTGGCAGCAATTTTTCAACAGATGACTCCTGGGAAAACTCTCTGACACCCTCCTGTAAACTAACAGGTAATCAAGCAAAGCCCGTTTTGTCATTTGAAACAAAGGTTTGTTAAGTTTTCTGTTGAAATGTAAACCTTTCCACATTTCAGGTAATGAGTGAGGTTTACGTAATGGACCCTCTGATCCAAGGAGGAAATGCCTCTCTAATGTCTCCAATAGCTTGCATATACTTGATAAAACTCATTTGTGTAAAGAGGAATGGTACTAATTTCTGTCACCTCTCCAATGAGTTCACCTTTGAACAGCAGTTTCAAAATGGATACCTCCAAGTGGCTGGAAATCATCCTTGAGTATTTGGAATGAATGGATTCTTAAAAATTGGACAAATACAATTGTGTTAATTAATGTACTGATTTTTAAACTGCTGCAAAAGAGCTTAACAGCTGTGAGCTGTTCAGACCACCCAACTTAGTGAACAATTTGATCTCCTTTATTAGATACAATGAATAAGAACAAAAGCACAAAGCTAAACTTCCAGAGTTATAAAATATAAATATTAAGATAATATAGACATTTAACAAGGCAAATTTCAGCCTTCATGTTTGCCAGGTTTAAAAGCAACTAAAACCAGCCTCTGTTAAATGCCATTATCTCATCTAAACTGAGGACTAATTCTTCATTGTATGTTGGGATAACATGCCTGATCTCAGTCAGTGCTAATACTTGCTTATTGTATTACCAAACAAAAAAGTAGTAATAAGAGTTACAAAGCCAGGAATAGTGATATTACATTAGCAGTTGCAGAACCAACTTTTACGCAGTTCACTGACCCATTTTCTATTACCAAGGGCTCAGGAGACGACTCTAACATCAATACAAACCATTCTGGCCATCAGCAGACAGAATAGGAAAAAACTATGCAGAGGCTTTCTTCCTTCCATTTTCTTAACTGGTTCAGTCAGGAAAATATTATATACAGAGTACTTTACATAGCACAGTACCATGACAGTTTTAAGGATGCATGTACCACTGTCTCACCTAAGAGAAAGCAAGTAAAGCTGAACCCTTGTTACCACCAAATTTATGACCATCCAAATTCAGGACCTGAAGCCATTTCTGAATCTTACAAACTTATAATTCCCTTTTAGCATATTCCATCCCTTATCTCTTTGGTTAATCAAATGACATTCATGAAAATAAATGGATGCCTCCAAGCATAACTATTTTTTGCATAATAGCAGACTACTGACCTCGCATAAGGCAAGTTTTGCATCAATTGGCAATTTAATCCCGCTACTGTAAGAATATGCTCTGCATCTGAACTTCTTCAGCTCTCTTCAAAACCCAGAGAGCTGTCAGAACATAAGGACAATTTTGTCATTTGTAGGCCCACAAGCTTCCAGGCAGAAACAAGAGATCAAAGTGACAACATACCAAACAGGTGCTGGGGGGCAGAGGAAGCAGCTTGAGTGACTCTAGAGCTGAACTCCAAGATCGCATGATTTGAACTTCCAAGTAGGAAAGAAAAAAGAAAAGAACTATCCTTCCAGGTTTTTCAAACTGAGCAAGAATTTACTGCTCAGATACTCACATCCTTTATGTAAGTTATGCAATAAACTGAATTTTCCACTTGATTTTCCCAAGCACGACTTCTAATACTGCCTATTCAACCAGCCACGATTCATTGCGCAAACAGATCTAAAATATCCAGGTTTTGTTATTGCCACTGAAGCACCGGCTCCTGGTCACAACAGGAGTGAAATAGTGTGATGTGTTGAAACCAGATTGCTGAAAGAACAAAAAAAGAGCAGAGAACAAAAAGGAAACCTCTTCTGCTTCCAACAATCCACCCCACTTTACCTGCTGTGAGCAAGCCACAGCTTGACCAAGATTGTGGGCTGTTTATTAAGGACATCTTTCAAATTCCCCTTCCCCTAGGTAGAAATGTAATCAGGAAGAGGTAGTGGAAAGCTGGCCACAAAGTGCTGATTAGCAATAGCTGGCTGAGTCAACAGAATTGTTGTGTTGGTTTGGTCTTGTTTTGCATTTGTTTGGTTGTTTACCACTAGCCCCTGGCATTGCTTTTGGCTCTCAACCAAAGCAACAAGATTCCAGACACAAGAGTTAAAAATGAAGATCACAAGGACTTTGGGTTTACTCCCCATATGCATTTTCAGAGTGTAACAGATGCTTACAGTTCTTAAAGCAATTGAACAAGAAAAGTGCCAATCCCAAAACATCACCTAGAGGCAAACTGAATACATGCATCTGCATGTATTTCCCTATGCAGCCCTGCAACATCAGTTGCCCACTGCACAAATTAGACCACAACTACCTTTTCGGTAAAATAAGCCACTGGATTATTACAATGTAATTAAATTAATTAGTTATTAATTGAAGGCCATCACAAATCTGCCACTGATTTTAAGGTGCCAGAATTTCTTTCTGAATGCAAGATCCCAAATAGACAACTGCATGCAACATTTGACCTAGGCAGGGGTGTCTACCTCTTGTTTCTTGCAAAAGGAAAAGAATGTGGACTGTGAGGAAAATCAAATTTAACTCCCAGTAGACACCACCAGCTTTGTGATAGGAGCCAGGAGAACTGCATCCGTGGAAACACTCCTTCCACAGAAGCTAATGTGGAAAATCAAAACTGCAAAAGTTGGACAAGGAATCACTGCACAAGATGCTTGACCGCCTTTCCCAATCTGTGCTGCTCTCTCAATTTTTCTGATCGACACCTCTTATGTTTAACAAAATTTATGTCACCTATAACGAGCAAGGAAAAGGACTGCAGAGAGTACTCCACAATGCATTCCTTTACTGTCAAGCAAGCCAGCATCTGGCATTTATCTCAACCATCAGCACAGAAGAGAGTGGCAAGCACAGCAGCACTGAGACATCGCTCTCTGGCTGACAGCTGGTGCTGTCAAGACAAATTACTGCCAAACGCATGCAGACCTTCTGGCAAACTCCGATAAACCAAGGGACTATGCTATCACTGTACACCTGCCAGCCTTCATTCAGGACAGAGCAACCTGACTTCCCTCTTGATCCTTCCCTCCTCTTTCCATCTGAAACTGTCTGCTCTCAGCAGCAGCCAAGGCAGCCCTCACACCTTGCAGCAGCTACCTGGGAATCTGCACAGACCCTCCAAAATGCTTTCTACCTTCATTATCCACAACAAGAATTTCTCAGGATTTTTTAGTATACACGTTATTTTTCATATCACATCTGGAAAATGTTGGCTCCCAACAGCCACCAGAAATAGGTTGCTGCTTTTGATGGCCATTTTCAAGACCTTTATTTTGTTAAAGTGAGTACATTATGCCACTACCTTAATTTTTGCAAGCTTCCAGTTCATAGACTGAAAATGTTTTCACATACGAGATATCCAGCTGTTTCCTTTGCTGTCTCCCCGTCTCCAGTTTTGAACATGCAGGGCCATGCCATGCGGCACATTCAGTGCTGCGGGTTCTCTCTTCTGTCACATGCTAAATGCCCTGCTGCATTTACAAAGCTCCTTTCGTTCTTCCTGTATCTAGGCAATATAAAAGTAGAAGTGCAACAGCGAAAGAGCTCATGATTTCTGACACTTAGATATCCATTAATTGCCTATCTAATTTAATAATGAACTTTTCTGCCACAGCTGTCACTGCATACAACTCTAGACTGCAATCAGAAATGCATACTGCAAAACTCTGCACTACTCCCTTCCTACAGACATTATTACCCATCTTCCTTGAGGATAAGATTTCCACCTAATAGTATCTGCTGCCCAGAAAGTTTATTTTTAGCCTCTGTCTTCCCTTCCTTTACTTGAAAAGGAGCTAAAGTCCCATCTTCACATATATTAGATCTATTCCCACTCTTCAAATTTTGCAGGGGCACTTTATGTTAGAGTCTATTAGATTTGTTCAAAAAAGAGTGACAATAAGTGAATTGTCTGGTCTGGCATGCAAACTATGGGTCTTAAATACTGAGCCACATCTTCCTTCTTTCTCTCAATTACATGCTGGTAGCTTGCTTGTAGATGGCGTATTTATATCTACATATACAAGAAGCTCACTTGTATAGGCTTACTTATCAACCCTTCCTAAAAATTACTCAGAAGAATCATGGAATATCAGGTTGGAAGGGACCTCAAGGATCATCTGGTCCAACCCTTCCTGGCAAAGCATGAGCTAGACTAGATGCCCCAGCACGCTCTCCAGCCAAAATCTGGAATTGCCCAACACTGGGGAGTCACCACTTCCCCGGGGATATTGGTCCAGTGGCTGATTGTTCTTATGAGAAATTTTCCTCTTGTGTCCAATTGGAATCTCCCCAGGAGTAACTTGTACCGTTTACCATAATCTTTTCCATGTGACTCCTTGTAAAAATGGAGTCTCCATCTTCTTTGCAGCCACCCAGTAAATACTGAAACATGGTGATAAGGTCTCCCCTGAACTTTCCTTTTTCCAAGCTGAACAAATCCAGCTCTCTCAGCCTTTCCTCACACGACAGGTTTCCCAGTCCTTGGATCATCTTTTGGCCCTACTCTGGATCCTCTCCAGCCTGTTCACACCTTTTTTGTATAGGAGGGACCAACTACATCCAGGAAGCTGCCTGTAATGGCAAACATTAGAGGAACCACACAGAAGCAAATGCAGCCCTAGTGGCAGACAAGATTTTAATGCAAAATGTACTAAAAGCTCTCAATGAGGAGCTGAATACTTAATGGCTTAGCCACTTACCAAAAAATGCACCTTTCATCCATCTCTTCACACCATGCAAATGGCTGGCTCTCATCAAAACATCAAAGCCATCTTTCAGCCGATTAACTAGGTTTTAAGAAAATGACCTTTCCCAAAAGAAAAAATCCACTTTTCACCCAGATCTGACAGCACACTGTCACATAGCCCAGTGTGTGCCAGGCTTGGTGTTAACTAGTGAATTTACAAGGAGGAGCAAGCAAAAGAAGGATCATGTATGAAAATACGTGCATGTTTTTGAAATAGAAATGCTTCTTTTTCTTAATCATGGGAAAGCTCAGCTATATCCCATGCCTGTTTCCAGAAGGTTTAAAGAATCAAACCCAAAGATTTCATCATATGTAAAGTCAATTATATATCACAAAGTCAAGTTTCAATAAAAATTAAACTGCTAAAAATATACTGTATCAAAAAACTTGCAATAGTTAAGCCCTTACAGAAGACAGAAGCAAATAGTTGATATAAATTTTATATTGCCAACGTTACAGCAACATATAGGAACCTCAGCTGCACTTCTGACTGTAATTAGTACCCTGTGCATCAGTCAGCCCATAATTACTGCTCTGTTTGGAAAAGCTGTTTGAATGTGTGTCTCAGCTTACACATTAAACACCCTGTACTTTCCCTTAGGTTAGAACTGAGGTTTACATTTTCAGTAAAGAAACCTTGCATGAAAAGACACCAAAGCATCACCAGAAGATGCCTGCTGCTTCAGAGCTCTAGTTTGAAACAACTTCCTCTTACCTGCGGCAAGTCCAGTTTTAATTGTTCTGTCCCATTTGGAGTCAGTCCCAGCTAAGTCAGGAAAGCAACTAAGTTTCCCACTGCTTTCAGAGACTGCTCACGAGCCTCGATACTCACAGGGTAACTTGGCTTCCCATAGCTTTGGCTTCACATAGGCTGCTTTTTACTTGCTATTTAGTTTATTATCAAGCCAGTTGGTTCAGCTCACTAATCTGTTGTAAATTATGCTTTATTCATAATCATTACTTTCTGTTAGAGCAAGAAATTGTTCCGATTCCCCTGCAGCTTGGTGAGTGCTAGCTCAGATTAGAGAGAGATGATGGAAATACAGTGTGGGATAGAAAGAGCACAGTGACCTCTTTCAGCAGCACTCTGGGCTTGAGCAACATTGGATTATATACACCTTCAAGAGCACCTTCACCCTTTGTCAGCCAAGCCTGGAAAATGGCTCATTGGTTACTTTCCAAAGGAAAATTTTGATAGGGAATAGTGGAAGAGGGATGGCAGTAGCACACCTGGCTTTTTATTTATCCTTTTGAAAGATATATACAGTAGGGTCAGGGTCTGAGCATAAGAGCTGCACAGCTCCACACTGTATGCAGGGCTGCCTCTGGCCCCATTCCCCTTATCTCTGAGCTCTACTGAAAGCACTTTCAACTGCCTTTCTCTGAAGCAATATGACCCTTCTTTTTCCAATGAAATAACCTCTCTACACATCTCATATGCAATACAGAGATGAAGTAAACAGAGCCAAGTCATCACTAATGAATCAGTGTCATTCAACTTCAGTTTAAGATCTTTAATCAGAAATTGTAAAATCCATCACTTTGGGAATTGAAAGTTAATTACAAAAATAACTTCCACAGCATGCAGTCAGCATATGCTGTTTCTCAGCCCTCTTCTTGATATGGGTGGGAAGGAAAAGAAACCAATCGATATGAATGTTTCTGAAATTCAGTGCTGAATCATTGACTAATATTGAAGTGTAAGGCAACTTGAATCCAGGATGGTTTCAACTGCTGCTGCTCCTGACACTGGGATAACATGTACTTTAGAAAATACACTGTTCATGCTTATTGGGTCCTCTTTCTTTAAAAGTTTTAAAGGGAAAGAAATCATGGAAGTAAAATGCAGTCCCAAGGTGTGCTAAATGGAAAAATTATTGTTGAGAAAAATAGTAAGCACCACTGCTTTTGCTTGGTGGAATCAGAAAAACTATTCAGTTTTCAGATGTAATAAACATGTTGAAACAAAAACTCATTACTGCCTTCCAATGAAGTTGCTACAGACACAGCCACCTCTTGATCATCACACACAGCCTCTCATTTGTATTAATTACCTGCCTATTAAGCTCTTTCAACCAGCAACCCCTGCTGGATGAGACATTTCTTAAAGTGATATTTCCACAAAGAAACATAGTGATCGCTATTTAAACTGGGACAAATACTACATTAGCACAAAAAGCTCCTCTGTGACTTGGGCACAGAGGCTGGCTCTCCTTACTTGAGTCATCCTGCTGCTTAGTGACCTGATCCCCACCATCTCTGGATACACTGGAAAAGTGCCAGACTATTAGTGTTCTAAGGGGAAGAAGATGTTGGTCTAAATTCATAGCTCGTTCCTATTTGCACATCAGAAAAGCCTTCTCTGAGGCAAGAAGCTTACAGTTATTATTGGTGGCACTGACAGCTGTGAATCAAGAAGCCACACTCTGTAACACCAGCACAGCTATTCATATAGCAAGCAAGAAAACCTTTCTCAACGGGTGTCAATTTTATGGGAAGATAGGCTGAGAAAATTGGGGCTGTTCAGCCTGGAGAAGAGAAGGCTGTGTGGAGACCTCATAGCAGCCTTCCAATACCTGAAGGGGGACTATAGGGATGCTGGGGAGGGACTCTTCATTAGGGACTGTGGTGAGAGGACAAGGGGTAATGGGTTTAAACGTAAACAGGGGAAGTTTAGATTGGATCTGAGGAAGAAATTCTTTACTGTGAGGGTGGTGGGGCCCTGGAATGGGTTGCCCAGGGAGGTTGTGGATGCTTCATCCCTGGCGGCGTTCAAGGTGGGGTTGGACATAGCCTTGCATGGCATGGTTTAGTGGGAGGTGTCCCTGCCCGTGGCAGGGGGGTTGGAACTCGATGATCTTGAGGTCCTTTCCAACCCTTACTATTCTATGATTCTATGATTCTATGATTAACCACTATTGACTATTTGTTATGCCTGATCACCCTTCATCACCCTTCATCAAAAACTGCAGCAACATCAACACTACCATTGCACAAGTTCTCTTATGCTTACACTCAGGACACATCACCAGCACTTAGTTGTGGAAAAGGTTTCTCAAATGCTTCCCAAAACACCTTAAGCACACAAAGTGAAGATATTTGTCAAGAATACTAATACTGAAATGTAGTTTTTCCATCTCCAAAACACAGGCCTAAGAGGTTAAGTGGGTTAACTTGTGAACAGTAAAAGGCAATACTCAAGTCTCAAGAAAATACATCCATTGTTTCAAAGGCTAAAGAGTGCATATTCAAAAGCAGTCCAACACTCAGCCCTTTTTCAAGGGCAACAAAAGTTAGTGCTTACATGCCATTGTCTTTGAAGTTCTACCCTTACATACCATGTGGTTTTGACTGAGGAAGTGGACTGGAATAGCAACTGATCATCTTAATCATGAATAAAACTGTAAGGAAAAAAGAAAGAATTGTAGTGAAGAATAAAGGTCTTCACCAAATGAGATCTTTTGGGAGGCCTATGCACTCCTGAAAAAGCTTTCAGAGTCAGTCCAAGCCACTAGCCTCCTTTTTGTTCAGTCATTTCCAAGGTACTTCTGTTTCTACTGTGACCACCTAAATTTCTATTAGCTGAAATCAATTATGTCCACAGTACTATTTCAATAGTCATAACAAGGAATCAGGAGAGGGTTCAAGAAAAATAAGGATCAAGGATGCACTCTAAGTTTGCAATAAGAGCATGTGAAAACCAAGCATTAAGGCTAAGTCAAAAGCACAGAAAATTACAGAAAGACTAACAAGTCCTATGGATTGCCATCAAAATCCTTAGTTCTGTTTTCCTCTCAGAAAACTGACATGACTGACAGGGTAAAATTAAGACAGCAAAATCTTGGAAAGGGACATTATTTAGACAAGCATTGGGCTGTCAGCACACCAAACACCAGCTCTGTTTCCAGTAAACATGTACATTGAAATTGCCATCTTCCCAAAGGAAACTTGGCAGGCACTTCTAGAGTCTTTATGGTACCATTGCCCAAATAAACTGGCCACAAACCAAGTCACACGCTGAAACCAGCTGAAAAGAGTTGCAGCAGTTCCAAGCTAAACTGGGGCTGACTCCAACATGTGCATCTCTCCAAGTTAGCAAACCACAACATCAGTACTACCTTTTACCGGTTCATTTCCTGTGGAACTCAAGACAGCTAAAAAAGCAAAGTAGCTGATGAAGCTCCAAGGAAAGACTGCTTCTTTCTTTTCCTGGACTGTTAAGCAGGGTACACAAACTACCCAGCAGTGAGGTGTCCATAGATGCAAATGCTTAATGCATGCCATTTCTTGTCCTATAAATGATCCTTTGCCAGCAACTAAAATGACAGGTTTCAGGAGAAATGTCTTTGCATTACAGGAAAAATAACATATAGAGACCTATCCTTGACCATAAATCACAATAGACTTCTTAAGACAAACATGCTTACTGAAACACAGTCTCAGGACTTCAGCAGTTATTAAAACAATGGCTAGTGAGAGCATGTAACAGTAATGAAGGATGGTTTCAAGAATCAGCAGTGTGTACCTTTTGTCAAAAACATCTTCTAAGATTGAAAGAGAATATTGAGGTAAAGTTTCTCAGCTATTTAGCAAGCCACTTTCTCTCCCACCATCACCATCTCACCTCCAGGTATCTTAAACAAACAGGTTTAAAAGAAAATTTTAAAATAGATTTTAGGAAGCCATACAGTTCCAATAAGACAGTGTGCATGAAGAGCTTAATGAAAGGCTCTGGGTCAGCCAAGAGAAATACTACAGGAAACTGAAGATGCCTTGATGCTGCATTTTCATTAAAAGAATTACATATATATCACAACTCATTTGCCATTTAATGCTTCCTGCATCAAACAATGAACTCTTGTTGTGTGCCACGTTTGCTCAGTTTT
Source organism: Amazona ochrocephala (assembly GCA_039720435.1). Lineage (NCBI taxonomy): Eukaryota > Metazoa > Chordata > Aves > Psittaciformes > Psittacidae > Amazona > Amazona ochrocephala. Next base: position 63,201,826 of record CM077879.1, on the reverse strand, counting down.
ATCTCATCTTCCTGGCTGGCGACTGACTTGACAATCTAAAAAACAAATGCTACTTATCCTGTTAGTACGCAAAGTACTATAATACTAGAGGATGCAGTAACTACCTAAAAGCTATCAATTCCATACACTTAGACCAAGCATGAGGGGCAAGCTGCAAAACCAGGATCTTTCCAATGGAGACAAAATGAATTTCAACAGCAGAAATTCATTGAGATCTCAAGTATATTAAAAGTTCCTTCCTAACAAAGAAGGTGGAAAGAGAGAAAGGGCAATGTCAGAACAGGACGTGAATTCTACAACACTTGCCAGCAGCACAAATCCAAGATGATAACACTGCCACTTATAAAGCTCTCCACACAGAGCGCCTTTGGCCCTCTCTGTCCCAGGTGTAGTATCATGAGGAAGGCCATCAAAAGGTCTCCGGAGTCACTGTCCAGCTGAGTTGTTTACCATGAGCACGTCAGGGATTCCCTCCCGTAAACACGATTCAAGCCACCTGCCTTTCCGTCGCGGTTTCAAGCGAAACAGTTCTCCAGTCCTTCCTGTCAATAATCCCGCTGTGAGACATTGCCACCTCGTGGGTCCTGCGGGTATGAAACAAAAAGCGGAAGAATCGAGGCAGTTTGGCAACGGCTCAGCTAAACTGACAACCCCAGGTTCAGAAATATTTTGGTTCCTACACTTATTAAATCAAAGAACATTTCTCTGAAAGCAAACCCACAGACAAGATTGAAGTAAAATCCGCAAAACGAACCCTTTTAGTCAGAGCACCCACAAGTTCAGACCAAAAATGATCCGCAAATTCAAGTTGTAGACTAGCTTTCCAAGTAAGACAACAAACGTGTATGATGCAGGCCAAGCGAAAATCTATTCTAATGCTCTGCAAGGGTTTTTTCCCCCTCCCCTTTTACTGTGTTTGTGACCAAATACCTGCAAATGTGTGGTTAACTGGGAGCCTAGTGGCCATGATGCATTGAAAGGATAGTATTTTACTTGCTAAGAAGGTTATACAAGGAGTTAATTGCCACCCTTCTATGCTTTACTTTTCAGTGTAATTACCACCTAATTTAAAGACCAAATGGACTTGCCAAGACAAAATTGCTGTTTAAAGTCATCCATGGAACACTGCATGCCCTGAGTGGATTTCATTCTCCTCTGGAGAGTCAAATTTCCTTTGCAGTAATAAAATCCTCAAACATAATCTGATAATTATTTTTTAGGAATCACCATTTTGCCCTTATTTATTTCTACGAGCTATTGAGATTTCAAATGCATTTTAAACTGTGCTCTTTGCTTTAAATCCTAACACAGTGGGAATGACAAATCTGGTCTCATTTGTTTAGTTGATATGTCTACTCAAGAGAAGTACACTGGGACTGATCACAGTTTGAGTGCCAGATACATTTAACCACATAAGCGTTCTCCCCTCCAAGGATCACTACCTCTTCCAAGTACACAGGCTAACAAAAATTTACAGAGAATCTTAATTAGAAGTGAAAAGCTTTCAAGACATAAAAATTCTCTTCCTGTTTCTGTTGTTCAGCTTTTAGTCTCATTATTACAAAGCTATCATCACTTTTCCTAGTCTGTTTGTCACTAAGCATCCTTCCAGAGAGTACAAAACTCAAGTAATTCATAGAATCATGTGAAGGACCTTTAAGACCATTGAGTCCATTTGTATATGGAAGCCCTTCGTTATACAGAAGTGACACCTTCCGCTTCAATTTCCTCCTGCAATTAATTTAGAAGTGTGTTTGGAGTTAAAAAAATGGTGGAGAATGCCGATGAGTTTTTACTGACTAAAAAGAGCAACCTCTTTAGATTAAGGGAAAAATCAGAAGCAGAACCTAGTTCCATCCAGTTTCCATGGGAAACCATGACCTACTTCAAAATCCTAGTGATATCAGGATACTCACCTGCTTCCTGTGCTCATAATGCAGAGGAATAGGTCTTACCATGAAGAGAATATTTATGTAATTTTTCATTGTACAATATATCCAATGAAAACAAAAGTGTTATCTGCATCAGGCCGATTTGAACTGGCTGGATTATTCTAATGTATATTCTCTTTTCCAAGATTCATGTGCATCCACTCTTAAAATCTTATTGCAAACAATCCTATCCATTATAATAATTTTTATATCAAATCCATCTTTCTTATCATTCAGTGTTTCCATCTTGCCAAACAGTGGACCACAGATCTTACAGGCCTATTGACCATTGGAAAATGAAGAATGGGGTTGATTGAAGAATAGGGCTGTAAATAAGTAACCTGGAGGATGTTAGGCTTTGTTAGCAACTATAGAGATAAGGAAATGGCTAAGATAAGCATTGCAAAAGAATTGGCCAGACCCAGCCTGGTGGTGGTTACTGACATGACAACAATCCTAAAATGGAGTGATGAAGAGGAAGATGATGAAGAAATAACCACCAGGGGTCCCAAAGCCCACTACCACATTTTAGTGCGCATGCAGGAGGAAGTCTCTGGAAGTATGATGCAATGCATAAGTAACTCAATGAATATGTATGTAATCTGATGAATATGTTTGTTTAAGGACAGGATAATCACAGCCTGGTTGATGCTTGGATGAGACATGCTCAGAGGAGTGATCCCTGTGTCTCCCGGTGCAGCAATAAAGAATACCTGCTTGTCAACTTTAACTTTGTTGGCGAGTTCCTGGAGATTTCTCCGAATCAAAAAGAGATCAATTTCAGAACTCTGTCACTGCTATCATCCAATTTTGAGTCATAAAACACAGGCAATCACAACAGCATGTAGTTTTGCAATATCTGCATTTTTCAGGCCTAACCCACCTCTTGATCCTTGCCTTGCAACTGACTTCACTGCAAATACAGTGAAGTCAGAGAAATTCTGCTGCTCTTTACCAAAACAGGCAGCACTGGTTTCTGTATCACAACACCAGGAACAGTACAAGCTACTCTTTATATTGAGCAGTATTCATATGCTGAGAAAAACTGCCAATAACATTTTGTATAGCAGCACTGTCTGAATACTCCCATCAGAAGCATGTTTGTTGCTTACCATGTTTGCTATCTGTTTAGTGTGGATGGTTTGTGTGCTCAACTTCCTGCTTAACCTTCAGCATGAGTTGAGCTTAAAACTAAGGTATAAAGGCTGAAATCATGAGGCAGATCATTATTTATACTGGTCGAGCATTTGCCTTACAAAACAAGTTTGCCTTGGATTTTTTTTCCTCCCTCCAAAGCGCACTGCCTCCTCCACTTTTTATTTCTGCCACCCCAAAGTTTGAAGGGTTCAGTGGAAGAAGAAGGAAACCTACTAAGAAGTGCATGCATATTTTTAAACTTACTTGTTGCAGCTGGGTACTGAACTGTACCAACTTGGATGCGTTACATAGGGCCAGGTTCCTAGTCTGTTCTTTTATTTCCTGTGTATTACCAGTTATTCTTTATATAGTTTTTACAGTAAGACTTGGCAGAATTTGTTCTTCATTCCCTTTCTCTGTGTCTCCAGCATTTTACAGCATGAAGGTGATGAGAAGCCAAAGGCTGATACAGTACAAACGAGCCAAAGTCAGAATGTTATCTTGCAGCTGTATCAGAAGGTCAGCTATCTCCAGTTTCATGTCAACAGCAGCAGGCATGCTTCAAGGACAACTGCTCTTGTTATGTCCTCTCCAAAGCTTGCAGCTCTGCTTTAAGCCCCAGGGTAAAGTTGAGGGATAAACTGGAAGGAAGAAAGGAAGAATGCGGCCTGCAATGACAGCTGCCATCAAACGGTTTCAGCTTGGAGAGGTCCCCAGGATGTTTAATACATTAATCAGGTATACTTTTGAAAGTTTGTGTCTATACTAGAAAGAAGTTGTAATTGGGAAGGTCAGAGCTATGCAGATACAGAGATGGGACACCTCCAAAGCCTGCTAGTTTCAAAGCAGCCTAAACCCTTGCCTTTTCAGGCTGCTAACACTGTATCAGAACTCTCCCATTGTGAAATCCATGTAACCTCTTCAAATAAAAAATTACAATGTGACTTTCTCCACAGCAATAGAAGTGCAACTGTGGGTAGATTGAGATACCACAGACACCAGGAGAAGCACCACAAAGCCCATCCCTTCTAGGTCATTGGTCCAAGCTGACAGCAGATGAGAAGGGCAGAGAAAGCGTTACCATCTGCTGTCTCTCTGGCATGCTGTACGGGGTGAGCTTTGCAATCCTAGGCCAGATCCTAGAAGACAAGTATTCACAAACACACTAGCATTAACTGGAGAAAGTCCAATATGTGTCAGAAGTCTTCCACATCACTGCCAAGTCCCACTTAAGCAGCTGTAGCAGGTGGCATCTGCCTCTCTCCAGCCAAAGCCAGAGCTGAACTTCACTGTCACACCATCAGGCGTATAGATCTACCTCTGGGCTCAAGTGTCCCACACACTACAATGCAGGATGAAATATCCAAAGCAGAGTCGTCAAAAAGGCATGTGCCACTGTAGATACAAGGCAACACGAAACTTCACCATAAAGAGGCAGACAGAGGGACAGCTACTGTGGAAAATAGGAGCAGGTATTAAGGAAAACTTATACACACAAAGAACCTTACGAGTGACGGCTCAGTATACAAGACCCAAGCAACTGCAGATGAATGGAAGGCAGGAAAGAAAGCAAGAAAATTAGGACATGTGTAGAACAACTTGGTGGCAGTTCTCAAACCTCTGTCTAGGCTGCCTTTGGGATAAGCAGGGAATTTCCTCTACTTCAAAAGTAACTTCTTCTAGAACTAATCCTCTGGCATTTTTCATGAGAACACATTAAAAAGCCGCTGAATGCATTCCCAAAAGCAGCACCACAAAGAAGACACTGCAGCCTTGTCACAGTGCATTACTGTCAGGAAGGTGCAGGAAAGGAAAAGATACGACAAAATGCAATCACGAGGAAAACCACAGCCAAGTCTCCAATGCTGTAAACCCACCTTATGGTATTTTCTAAGGGCTATACAAAATGGTTGCAGCAGACCTCTAGCACACTATGGTAACATGACCTGCTACGAGCTGACCTGTTAGAGTTTATATGCAACTTACACCATTCATCTGTGCTACAATTCCCTGCATATTTCATATCTCCAGATATCTTTTCTATAGTTGACCCAAACACAATAAAACAGGCAGCCAAGCACTTGCCTCAAGGTTAGTACAATTTGACAGCTGAAGTTGTTGAATGACAGCTGAAGAGCAAAAGCTGATGCTGCAAGCAAAGGAACAACACTGCAGTGCAGGCATTTCAGTGTTTTCATAGTTTCCTAGTAACCTGTACCAGCACAACTGATATCACCAGTATAAGTCGATAGTAGAGACTTGGTTTTATAACCTTCCAATGCCCCATTTACTGTTAACCCCGTCTCAGCTTTGCCAAAAACCTGCCAGCAGGGGTTACAATGTCCACCAACACTCACCTGGCTAACTCTGACCACAGCAGCTTCTACATGAGGTCTTAACTGTAGTGTGACTAATGGTGTGATGCATGCAGCTTTTAGCAGTCACTCCTACAGGCATTAATCTGTCACTCACATGCATGACATTCACCAAACATGAAACTAAACTTGGAAAAGCAATAGAGCAGCACATTGCAGTAAGTAAAAGCCAGTAAAAAGCCTATTATGCGCTCCAATACAACCCAAAAAAATAGCTTTCTTCAGCATCCTCACCAAGATTGTTAATTAACAAGCACTGCCAAAGTTAGTGTGACTTTTGCATGGCAGCTGGTTGTCATGGGACACCATATCCTCTAATGCATTCCCATCACCCCAGAAAGAGAGAAGATACTATCAGAGGAAACTAGTATTGACCACAAATGAGTAGCATGCAAAAGAATTCTAGTAAAAATATATGTAATTTTTAGCCATAATGATAACTATCCTTAAGGTAAAATTAAACTGAGTTTCTTTGTCATTACTCTTTCTAGTTGCTTCTGGAAGTTGAATGTCATTGGATGGCTGGCATTACTGTAGTTCCCAGTTAAGTCATCATCATCTGCCCCAAAGGGTCAAGACTGAAGATAGAAGCAAAAACCAGCTATAACAAGTTACCCATGGTCATACAAGCTATTTGCAGATTCCAAGCTGCATTGATTCTTGACATTATCAGAAGCTGAAAGTAGCAAAGCAACAAGAGCAGTGCTTTATCTATTCCAACAATAAGTTTCAAAATTGCCTGATGGCTCCCAGGGCATTAATTGGCATCACTTGTAAAGAACTGCGGAAAGAACAGATGGGCTGCTAATGATGAAAAAGTAAAGTTTAGACAGTTTAGAGAATGGCATCACACCAATACTGACACCTTGGGCTACTCTTTGGAGACTCATTTTCCAATATGATACATACAGTGGGCAGGGAAGTCAAACAGGAGTAGGTTATTCCCACACGATCCCTCCTCCTTAAAAAAAAAAAAAAGAAAAAAACAACCAGCTTTGGGATCTACCCTTCATGTTAAAGGACAAACTAAAGACTCAACCTATCTGGTCCACAAGTCTTTTTATCACTTTTTGACATGACAGTCATCAAAACATTATCACAAAAAGAAGTCCAGCTCCAAGTATACACAGTCAACAGAACTGTGGCACCAACTTGACCAAAAATTTACATGCATCCCTAAGCTTTAATAGGCTTTGAATCAGTGATCATGTGCTATATATATGGGTCCTAGTACAGCTCTGCAATACTGACTTTAACATTGGTGACCTCACATCTTCGGCATACACTGGCAAGCCTCAGATGGTCAAGCTACTTCCTTAAGAGCGTCAACTGAATACCAGACTGCTCCAGAAAACTGCCTTTACTAATTTACAATTAGGAAAGGTGTTATTTAAAGAATCCTGTAACTGTAACCATTCCTAAGGTATTCTTTATTTCCAGTTTTGTGTTGCATTTCAAGTGTCAAGGTATCTCAAATACAGCTTTTTGCATTATTGTAAGTGGTATTAGAGCAAATCAAGTATCCATTGCTTCATTGATCTTTTGCAGTTGCTTGAAGGTACTTACAATTATATCAAAGATATTGCATCAATGTTTTTTGCTAGTAAGAACGTTTGATTCTAGTTGAGCTATTTTTACTGCACTGAAAATTGAATTTTGTCTAATACCAGTGCCACCATTTTCTCAATGCAGTCCATCTCATTTGCAGATCAGTCTGAGCAATTGTATCGATAGGGCTCTAGGGAAAAGAACTCCTTACTTAGTTTATGCCCTTCCATCAACTATTTCATTCTGAAACATCACAGAATTGCTTTTTATTACTACCTGATTCTATAACATTATTTTTAAACAGACTAGGTGGGCCGTTGCTTTACACATGTGCTTCACATCTGTGCTTCCAGACGTGTTAGGCTAAGCATTATAATACAAAACGCTTTGACAGTGGCTCAGTTGTATCAATTTCAAGAGTATCTCTCTTTTGCTTTGGTGTATTGATAGTTCAATAGTACATTTACTCAAAGATTGCAATGGCACAGCTGAGGCATCAGATTTAGCTTACAGATGATGCAAATCCGGCAAAGAAATGAATTCAACAAAAGCACATTTCCTTCATTTGCCCAGTCTGTACAAGTGGATCACATGGTCTCCCATAGGTATAAACTGTTGCTAGGGCAGCTTTCCAAGCTATTCTTACAAGTAGGTGGGGGCAAGTGAGCTGTGTTAAATGCACACAAGCTGTCCTAAATCTAGGAAAGCTTAATCAGCTAAATAATACTGCTGCATTTACCTAGGTAGAAGTTCCTTCTTCCAGAGTAACCATTCCTCTGACATTGCCTGGTGTAAAAAAGTCTCAATTCCTCAGTTCAGCCCTTTGGCATTAACTCATAAGTACAGTTTATCTTGGGCAGCTCTACTCCTAAATGAAATGTCTCAGGGAAGTGGGATGAGTCTCAGCCCTTTTATCCCAAGAAAGGAAGGAAGTAAGTAGGGACTAGATCCTTCTTCTGTAGTCTCTATTTCAGATGCCACTGTGTTCACATATGACATATATCACATATTGCCCTGTTCCTCTTGACAAAGCCCAAAAGAACCATCAGTACTGAACCATCAGCTCTGACCCAACAAGTCTTATTTATCATCAGCACCAGGAACTTTTTAGAAAAAGCTTAACATTGTGTTATATATAAAGTGTATACATACATATATATATGTGTGTATATATATATATAACACTAGCCGTCAGACCTATGAACTTCTCTCACATCAGATTTTTGCCCGAACATTGAGTATTTTATATAAACTAAGCACGCTCCCCATTTTTCTTAGGGAAATCTTAAAAACTACTAAAATTAATCAGCTCTTGAGTCCACAGGAAGCAGAAGTCCAAAACGACAGCTCAGAATTAGGAATTGCTCTATGCCCTAAGACTGTTGTCACTAAAAACTCCAAGAGATTTAACACCCAAGGTGGACAATTTTTTGAAACACGCAATGATTATGTTGTTTTGTCTCAGCCTGACAATTTTTATGCAGAACTGAAGGTTAAGACTGCTCTTTCTTCTAAGCTATCCTATATTGTCATCACAATGTTTTAGAAAAAGTCTGTATGAAATTCCAAAATATATCACATATTAAGAAAGTGCATATTAGCTGCAGGGTTATGTGCCAGGATACAGATTACAGTTCCCGGCTTCACTGCTAACAAGGATCAAAATGGAGTATTGTTTGTAATGAAGTTGCAACTTCACTCACTATTCACCATCAGTAGCAGAAATTAGCCTTATTAGTGTTACTAAAGCGGAGGATCAAAAGTCCCTTTCAAAGAAGTAGCAGTAATCATAGGAGGGAAAGTAAACCCCAGCTTTCTGAAAGTGAAAGTTGGTAAGGTGTCCCTCCTTCTTGCTCTCCAGCACATAAAAGCAAAGAAAGGAATGATGGAAAAAAGGAACTTCCAGCTATGACAGGACCAGTTACTGAGACCTCAGGATTTGCTCCTAGAGCTTTCTACTAAAGAGGACACATAAGGGGAAAATAGGAATAGAAAACATCCTTCCTCCTGCCAACTTTGGAAACTCAAGGCAACTGGAGTTGAGTAAGAACTGCAGCATTCAGATTCCATTCTGTGTGTCTCCCAAACAAAGGCTCAGCTGCTGAATATCATAATGCTTATTGTAACAGTTCATCACAGAAAGGAGACAATCCTCTGGGATCACACTTAACAAGCTACACAGCACTAAGATGAACTATATATACCGCAGGGTTCATCAATACAAAAGCAGTCACGACTTTACTGAACATGGGTATAAGTAACACAAGTGCTTCTCAGGGAAGGCAAACCTCTTAAACACCTTAACGATTCACGCAAATTAATGGCTAGTATCTCAGGTGGACCTGATCACACTACAGTCCCTGATATGTAAATAACCCCTATCTAAAGGGACATGATAAGTGCTCCAGAGCAGTCAGGGTTGTCCATGCATTTCAAGCACATATGAACTACAACTTGCTAAACAAAAACCCCAAACACACACACAAAACTAAAGAAAAACAAAATGATAATCTTACTATTTAAAGGACGTCTGCAGAATTATCAGCTTAGAGTATGAGGTCCTCACTGCTTCTTTTCTCATACTTGAAAGTAGAGTAGCAAAATTATTTTTTTTCCTATTCATATCCACTATCTTTTTGTAGTTCAAGTACTAGTAATAAAATTAGCTTTATAGGCAAGTTACATGACATGAAGGTAAGGCAAGAAGTAGAATTAAATCACCCTCTATTTTCATTTCAGTATTCTGTCTTCCCTTCAAATAGTGGGAATGACAATTCCAGAAGCAGAGCATGGCACAGATGAGCTGGGAATCACATCTCTTTTTTTAGAGGCATCCTATCCTGGTCAATTTTTGCCTCTTCTTCCCCCAGAACTTCTCTCTTCCCAGTTGCATACTATGCTTCTGGGTGTACACAAGTATTTTTCCTGGAACCTCTGCCAAGGTCTCCAGTTGTCCAGCCCTCACTCACAGTTCACTTAGTCGCTGGCAATGGCAGAAAGCTGTTTTTCATTGTGATAGACTTCATTCATTCCACTGAAATTTAATAGCAAGGTATAATTCAGAAGAAACTGTGAGAAAGTATTTTTACTGTATCCTTAATACAGGGCTAGGCAATAAGCACTACTACTGAAAACAAAGGGGAAAGCTCTTTGGCTCTCTTAGCAATATCTCTTCGATTACTCTCTTCTCTGGGTGTCATTATTGTGTACTGTCACTGAAACTCACTAGAGGTTCTTATCACCAGGAAATACAACTCAGCTTAATGTTCTTGTAAAATACCAGCTTAATGAAAGACCAAGTAAGATGAGAAACCAGTATGTAATTACACATATTAGTTGGTTATTACCAGGTCTCCTAACTGATGCTCATAAAGGAGGTATGTATTTAGACTTTGTTTCCTTGCAAACAAAATGACTCCCTGTCATGGGTTCAGCAGTAGCAGTCATTTTTCTCCTTCTTGGTAGCTGGTGCAGCGCTGTGTTTTTGACTTTTGGCCTGGGAACAATGCTGGTAACACCGATGATTTTAGTTGCTGCTCAGTAATGTTTATTCTGACCAAGGACTTTCTGAGTCTCATGCTCTGCCAGGGAGGAGGGGAAGCCAGGAGGAAGCAGAGACAGGACACCTGACCCAAACTGACCAAAGAGGTATTCCATACCACAGCATGTCATGCCCAGGATGTAAAAACTGGGTGCAGGAAACCTGAAGAGTTAGTTCACGGCTCGGTCGTCGGGTGGTGAGCAGTTGTATCCTCTTTCCTTGTGTTTCCCTGGTCATTATGATTATTGGTGGTAGCGGCAGTGGTTTGTGTTGTACCTTAGTTACTGGACTGTTCTTTTCTCAACCCGTGGGAGTTACATTCTTTCAATTCTTCTTCCCATTTCCCCCTCCCCACTCCCCCAAGGAGTTGGGGGGAAGAAAGAAGGGGGAGTGAGTGAGCAAGCTGCGTGATTTATGGGTTAAACCACAACAGTCTTCATTCTCACTGTCCCTGTGTCTGCCTTCCAAGACTTGGGTGGTATGGTCAGAGCATTTGCCGGTAAAGACTGAGGCAAAGAAGTCATTAAGAACCTCAGCCTTCTCCAAATCCAGGGTAGCCAGTTCTCCCGATAGCTTCTGGAGAGGGCCCACGGTGTCCCTAACCTGTCTTTTATTTGCAATGTACCTATAGAATCCCTTCCTGTTATCTTTAACATCCCTAGCCAAGTTTAATTCTAAGTGGGCCTTAGCTTTCCTAACCTGGTCCCTAGCTTCCCGGACAACATCCCTGTATTCTTCCCAGGCTGCCTGTCCTTGCTTCCACCTTTTATAAGCCTCTTTTTTCCTTTGAATTTTCCTCAGCAGCTCCTTATCCATCCAAGGAGGTCTCCTGGCCCTCCTGCGGCACTTCCTTCTGAAAGGGATGTATCACTCCTGAGCTTGCAGCAGGTGATCCTTGAATAGCAACCAACAGTCTTGGGCCCCCCTGCCCTCTAGGACTGTATCCCATGGAACCTTACTGAGCACGTTCCTGAAGAGGCTGAAGTCTGCTCTCTTGAAGTCCAGGGCAGTGAGCTTGCTGCATGCTCTTCTCACTGTCCTGAGGATCTCAAATTCAACCATCTCATGATCGCTGCAATCAAGGCTGCCCTGGAGCATCACGTTTCCTACCAGCCCTTCCCTGTTGGTGAGGACGAGGTCAAGCATGGCACCTCTCCTTGTCGGCTCCTCTATCGCTTGCAGAAGGAAGTTGTCTTCCACACAATCGAGGAACTTCCTGATTGCTTGTGCCGGGCCGTACCATCCCTCCAACAGATATCAGGGTGGTTGAAGTCCCTCATGAGAACAAGGGTCTGCGAGCGTGAGACTATTTCTATCTGTCTATAGAGCGCTTCATCCACCGAGCCCTCTTGGTCAGGCAGTCTGTAACAGGTCCCCACAATAATGTCTCCCATCACTGTTTTCCCTTTAACCCTGACCCACAAACTCTCTGTTGATTGCTCACCTGTCCCCAAACAGAGTTCCATACTCTCCAGCCTATCGCTAACATAAATAGCAACTCCCCTTCCCCGCCTACCGGGCCTGTCTTTCCTGAAGAGCCTGTAACCTTCCATTGCAACACACCAGTCATAGGTGCCATCCCACCATGTTTCTGTGATGCCTATGATATCATAGGCCCGTAGATGTGCACACATCTCTAATTCCTCTTGTTTGTTCCCCATGCTATGGGCGTTTGTGTGGAGGCATCTGAGCCGAGCTCTAATCGAAGCTGGCTCATTGGCTGGAGCAGCTGGAATATCTCTACATTGCTCCGAATATTTACCATAGGTGATGGCAACTGATTGGGTGTGTTGGGATGGAATGACGCCCCCCTCCCCCAACACATCTAGTTTAAAGCATCCTTGAGCTGTCTGGCAAGCCTCCTACCAAATCCACCCTTCCCTTTCTTCATCAGACCAGCTTCACCAGCCCCCAGTAGACCTGGCCTACTAAATTGAGTCCCATGTTCAAGGTACCCAAACCCCTGACTATAGCACCACCCTTCTAACCATTTATTAACCTGCCCAATCCTCCTAGCCTTTTCAAGGTCCTGCCCTGTATCCTGGAGAATTGACGAAACGACAATCTGAGCTCCAGAGCCCCTAACCACCTCTCCCAGAGCTCTGTAGTCCTTCTTTATGTTCTCTGGGCTACTGCTATCTATATCAGTAGCACCCACATGGACGACTAGAAGTGGATAATAGTGGGACTGACTAGAGCAGGCAGCCTCTCTGCAACATCCCTGATCCGAGCCCCTGGTAGGCAACACACCTCCTTTGAGACTGGGTCAGGCCGACAGATGGGTGCCTCTGTGCCTTTCAGAGTAGCGTCCCCTACCACTACGACCTGCTGCTTCTTCCTGGCAGCATCAGTAATGATCTTCTTTACCAGTGCATCAGACGGTTGTTCCTGGTGGGAGTGTGGTTCCTCATCAGCCCCCTGCAGGACAGCAAAGCGGTTCTGGTTGGGAACAACAGAAGTAGGAGGAAGCCCCTTGTTTTTAATTGCCCTCTTCCTCCTTTTGTTATGTTTTTTTTTTTTTTTTTCTGTTACAGTTTACCAGCTTCCTGGGTTAGCGGCTTCCTTTACTGCATGAGCAACAGTAGATGCTCGAGGCCCCTGCACAGCCTGGTCCTGGAGCAAGTAGTGCTGCTTCCCCTCAGCTTCCCTGACACCTTTCAGCCTATTGACAGCTTCCTGCAGTTCAGCCACCTGCTGCAGGAGGACCTCCACCAGGGAGCACAGAGTGCAGCCCTGCCTATTGAGCACCCTCCCCTCAGGACAGCAGTGCAGGCGCTCTCTACACCCCGAGCTCTGCGCTGCAGCCTCCCTTCCCATCGGCTCTCTCTGGGTGCCTACAGTGGCTACTGCCGGGGCAGCCAGAGCCGAGCTCCCACACCGGGCCCTGGTCATACAGCGAGTGCTCACCATCCCGCTCGCCTGCCCGAGCGAACTGCCGCGCGAGCTGCCTCGAACCCGTCCCGTTCGCCGCGCTCCCTGGGGCAGGTTTTTACCCAGTCAGGGCTGGTGCCGCTCCTCCTGGCACAGTCCCCTCTGAGTCAGCTCCTCGCGTCAGCTGAGCTGCCGGCTCCTGGGCAAGTCGTGTCGAGGACTTGAGGCTCCCTCTGTGGCTCTTGCTGCTCTGAACTGAGGCTCCTGGACACTGAGCTTCCCCCCAGTCAGGTGTTGAAGGTGTCCTCACTCGAGCTCAAATGTGTAATCAGTTAGCTTAAGCCTACCAGCAGTGTATGGGGGACAGAGGGGTGTGTGTTAGCGCTGACTCTGGAAAGGCTATGTGCTGTTGGAGATGACAGTTCCACTTGTTTAGGTCTCTTTCTCTCCCTAAGTAGGACTGAATGAAAGCGCTATGATGCCTAATGTATCCTGTCCTGCCTCACTTCCAGTTCTAGATCTGTAACAGGTGGCAGGGCTTAGGTATGTTTGCTTCAATTTGAGTGATGTTTGTCCTGCTTTCTCTTCAAATTTCTGTGTAGGCAAAATTTGTGTCACCCATCTCCTAAGCATCCTCTTAAAGCACATATAAATGAAATCTGATGTACATGAGGGAAAGTACATGCTAACTGTTAGTAGGCAAGACCCAAAAGACCTTCAGCATCCCCAGAAGATGTTGTATCAAATAAAATTATTTCCATTACTTACCTAACAGAAAAGCCATCCTTCCACAATAACCCAAGAGCCATAAAAATGTTTCTCTATTTCTACAGACTATAATACTTTGTCTTTTAATTAATGTATCAATAAAGGTCTTTAAAGGAGGTGGATCAAATATTTTCAGATGAAACAAAACCATAGAATTGCTTGAATTTTACAGTTCATCAGGAGGCGCAACTTTAATTAATGGGATACCTTCTCTGAAAGCTTCAAACTGTCATTGCTAAGACGGCCAAAAATCACACACACACGTATTTGCAGTGACTTAGTAGGAAGAAAAAATAGATAGATCCTTTATTACTACAAACCACTACTTATATACCTTTTCTAGCACACACGTGTCTTTTTAGCCATGGGTTAATATTAGTTAGCAACGCCACATTATTGGATGACCCTTTACCTCATTACTAAAGTCCGTTGTTTTGCCAAATTCTTCTTTTGTTGCTAGTTGCTCCCCTTATCTGACCCGCTGCTCCAGACGCCTTTTACTTTCACATTCAGATGCCTTCTACTTTCCCACTCGGATGCCTTCGGTGCCTCATTTCTCATGGATACACTTTAACATCTTCGAGACCGAGTTCTAACTTCATGCCTTCAGTCAGGGAATCCACGGGCCTGCCATAGCCCCCCACCACAATTCCCCCTTCTTGTTTTTTGACAAAAAAAGCCATGTCTATCATCCGCTGCAGGGCCCTTCACAGACAGGATAATAAGCAGGGTACCACAAGCATAATACAAAGAAGACCAAATAACATCACAACCCCATCTTTTATCACAGATACAATCCAACCTTCCAGTCCCCAAGAGTTCAACCATTTCCCCAGTCCAAAAAATCCATCATCTTCCTGCAATTTTTGAGCTTGGTCCATCAATTTCTGGATGCTGGAGTGAATGGGCTGAGAGTGATCTGATAAGTTCATACAACACATTCCATCAAATTCTTGACAACGATGCCCATGTGCTAACAATAAAAAATCAGTGGCTGCTCTATTTTGAAGAGTAGCATGTCTTATAGAGTTAACATCTATTGCTAAGGCACTTAAGATTTTTTCCGTCTCATTAGTTTATTTTCCTGACCCGCAAGCAAGCTTATTTAATTGCACTAACGCTCTAGTAGCAGCAACTCCTGGTGTAAAGAAGCTAGTTATAACAGTTTCCCCTCTATTCCAGAGATCAACATTATCATTACAATTGGAGTCAAGCATTGTTTAATTTTGGCGACCTCTGTGTAACTGTGTGTAAGATCATACTTATGTTGGGTATAAGCCACGATAGCTGTCCCAATGTACATGGACCTCGTCTTGGTTTCTATAAAATACTAGGATATGCTTTGTCACCACACAATAAGAATATACCTCTAGGTAATGCTTTTGGTAAGCTATTGATAGTAGTTTCATTAACAACTGAACACCATGAACTATTATTTGCCGTCATATTATGAAACAGAGGACTGTTTGATTGGACATCAGCAGAATTGTGATAACAATTCAGGTCCAGCCACAGAGACTCTGACCCATGTTAGCCTGATCATGTCATGGCCGTGATACACTGCATTCCTTTCTAGCCAAAACACCAGCATTGAGGGGCATTCGCTGTGCCCACAATATCTGTTTCTTCTGGATCTCTCTTTATGTTGGGCAACGCTTGAACCCAATCAGAAATAGTTGCATTATTTACTACCCCTTGTACCGGCAGGCCAACTAGACCTGTATGGAAAGGATGATCTGCTGTACGTATCGAAGCACAAAAGGTCGTTTGATTCAGTGTCCTGGCTAAGGTCACCCAGATGTTAGAGCTGTTCCATGGCGTCAGTGAGGGTAGATGCAGATTTCAGTTTGTTGGAGTTGGAATCCAAACCAGGATGCACACACTGAGCAGGAATCTAGTGGGGGCCTCCATCTGTAGAAACACAAGTACACCCTCTTCCCCAAGTTATTAACCTAAAAGGACCTTCCCAATTATGATTTTCCAAAGACTTTACCATTACCATAACAGGTTCTTTCTCTGGTATCAGATCTGGGCCTACATGGCTTAGCGCAGAAAAATGTCTAATCATTAGGGGGACGTTTGTGTCCGTGTGTAAATCAGAACTGGATAATGTTAAAACATTTAAGACAAACAATGCTTTGTTGATTCGTGCATTTGGGGTCTCCTCTATCATTCCCCCTTTTTGTTTTACTAGCATGTTTTTTACAATTTGCTGTGTCCGCTCTATCGCTGCTTGACCTGTGTAATTAACATAGCCAGACACTACTCCAGGCAGCATTTTTTCAGTAAGATTAGTCTGATTTGAAGTCACTTGAACCTTTATAACATGTGGCATACCAGTGAATCCTACACACTATGTAACAGGTCGGAATAATGGAGGATTTAAAAAATGTGCCCAGTATGCTTGTCCATTACCCATGGTCAGACATAATAGAACAGATATTACAAGGATTTCTGTCATTGTTGTTTCTTTCTATTGTTGAGTTCTGGAGCTTTATATGTTTTGCTGGCAGACGGTATGGTCCTGTTGCTAGCTGGACATGGCCGTATCCTTGATCCCATGTCAGCAGTGACTCTGGTCTTTTCCACTCGTTATCATGTAGGTCTTTATATAGAACCAGTGGATTGGGCAAGGAATCGTCTGTCAGATGTCACAAATGCTGTATTGTGGAAAGAGAATCAAAACTAGGCAAATTTAAAGAATTTAGTGCAAATTGCGCTTTTGCTAACTGTTTGCATGGAGAAAATCCTTGCATTCCCCATTTTCTGTTTTATGTATCTGCTATCAATACCCGCTTTAGATGACCCTACTTGAGCAGGGGATCTGGACTAGATCATATGATCATCGTGCAGATCTGGTGTCCTCAACATAAAAAGGACATGGAAATATTGGAACAGGTCCAGAGGAGGCCACGAGGATGATCAGGGGACTGGAACACATCCTGTATGAAGATAGGCTGAGAAAGTTGGGGCTATTCAGCCTGGAGAAGAGAAGGCTGCGTGGAGACCTCATAGCAGCCTTCCAGTATCTGAAGGGGGGCCTATAGGGATGCTGGGGAGGGACTCTTCATTAGGGAAACTTAAACAGGGGAGGTTTAGATTGGATATGAGGAAGAAGTTCTTTACTGTGAGGGTGGTGAGGCACTGGGATGGGTTGCCCAGGGAAGTTGTGAGTGCTCCATCGCTGGCGGTGTTCAAGGCCAGGTTGGACATAGCCTTGGATGGCATGGTTTAGTGTGAGGTGTCCCTGCCCATGGCAGGGGGTTGGAACTAGATGACCTTAAGGTCCTTTACAACACTAACTATTCTATGATTCTGTGATTCTATACCTCCAACATATGCCAACCACATGCTGCTTGGCCTGCCCTTCTCGTAATGCAGTTGTTACACGATAATCTGACGCTATGGACTTCAGACATGCAGGATGATGGTGACGAGCAGAATAAAGAAGTGCTGCATGATGCGGAAGATGAAAACCAGTGAGACGCAAAGGCAACAAGAGAACCGATCTCTGACCACCCTTCCCTTTCCCCACAACAACCCTCGGTGTCACTCAGAACTACCAAATCTGAGTTATACATTGGGGCTCAGAATTTAGGTTCTTGCCCTGTTTTTTTTTTTTTTTTTTTTTTTTTTTTTGGGGGGGGGGGTTCTTTTACGCAATTTAAAAGTTCTTTTGTGGAAAGACAATCAAAACTAGACAAACCAAAGAATTCAGTACAAATTGCGCTTTTGGTAACTGTTTGTGTGGAGAAAATGCTGGCATTCCCCTTTTTGTTTTAAAGAAAATGTTTGAGCATATTATGGGTTCGTTCCACAATGTTTTGACCTGTTGGAGAATGGGGGACGCCAGTAACATGAGAAACTCCCCAAGCTTGCAAAAAGGATGCGACCTTCATCGACGCATAAGCAGGGCCATTGTCTGGTTTTTATCTGCTGTGGAACCCCTAATGTTGCAAAATGCACATTGCCAATGGCAAATGACATCCCACGCAGATTCACCAGTATGAGCTGTGGCCACAATGGCAGAAGAAAATGTATCTATGGAAACATGCACGTATTTCTGCCTGCCAAATTCAGTAACGTGTAACATCTGTTTGCCAAACGTGTAGGGTTTATAAACCCCAAGGATTAGTACCAAAGTAGGTAGGAACATGCTGACTTTGACAGTCAGGGCAGGCAGCGATGATGGCACGTGCTTCACTATTGGAAATTTTAAACTGTCACTGTAGAGCACGAGAGCCTTGGTGGAAAAATTGATGAGATGCTTGTGCTTGTTGTTTTATGTTGGGAACAGGTCTGAGGGCAACCGCAGATACTAGTGCGTCTGCCTTTGCATTACCCCCACTATAAAACCTGGGAGGGTGGTGTGACTCTTAACATGCATAATATAATAGTGGTGTCTCTGTTTTTGTATTGTTAGCCATACTAATTTTAGGATCCCAAACAATTTTTCATTGGACACTTGTCCCAAAACTGCTTTGTCTAATCGCTGTACCAACCCAGCTACATAAGCAGAGTCGGTAACAATGTTAACCGGACCAGGTAAATGTTGAAATACCATTGGTATTGCTCTAAGCTCTACTTCTTGGGGTGATCCTTCTTGATATTCTATTCGGTGCTGCTAGTGAAAGTTTTCTTTTCGCACAATAACAGCTTTTCCAGTTTCCCCTGAACCACCTGTAAGCACCATTGGCATTTCCACTGGACGGCTCTCTGATAACAGGGGAGGCCATCCCTCATATCAAGGTCTGGCATGGCATGTGTCCCCACCGCTCAACGCCTGCCGGTTGCAGCCAGTGGCGGAGCTAAAGGTTCTTCTTGGTGGCAAACACAGAGGCCAACCCAGTCTTGCCCTTGACTGTGGTAGGAGGCATTTGGTCAACCTCAGTCCTTGCACCTCGTTGTCAATGCAGAGTTTCATCTGCTTCATCCAGTAATGAATTGCTACTATGGCAAAGCACATACACAGATTTACATTAGTGGTATGTATACTACAGGGTGCAGCAGCATGCTGAAGATGCTAGTGGCAGTGAGGGACCAGCCAAAAAAATTTCTTACCAGTGGAGTTCTCTCACCCTCTTAATTTGTTCCATTGTCTGCTTTATAATATTATCATGTTAGAATCTTTCTAGCTTTTGCCTTAGCATTTTCTAGCAGCTGCTGCAAATTTGCATGCTCTAACATCTGTTTTGCAAGTGACAAATCCATACAATCCAAGGTGTAGTTTCTTATTAGCAACTGGCTAGTAAATACAGGTGGTTTTATACACAAAATCACAGTCTCTAATAATAGCTACTTTACAAGCACACATATTCAAGCTGTTACTTTTCAGTTGCCCCCAAGTGATGTTTTGCAATCGCTCGTTTTTCTCTTCCTCTATCTCATTCTGCTCGAGGCGTTCACGGTCAGCTCCTGTAGCTGAGGCATCAGGCTCTTCCACTCGTCTGTCCAGCACATGGCAAGGCTTGACAAACTGCAGGCAGCCGCCATGGATCTGTAGGTAGGAGGACACAAACACACCCTCTCCTCCAGGTTATCAGTTCTTGAGAAGACAGGTTAAAGTGATTCCTTAAAGAGGCATTCTGATGAAAAAGGAATGTGAAGCAGCTGCAGAAGAGAACTGCACGGTGTGAACGGTCAAGGAGTTTGCTGCGTCATTACCCATTTTTTTCTTCTTTCTCTGCCACCCTGATGCTGCTTGGGTGGTGGCTGGTAAAGCTTGTGGGTGCGCTACCCCTCTCGCTTTTTCAGTTAGCAGTTCTTGTTTCAACCGATCTATCTGTTCCTCCAAGTCTTGGATTCACCCCCAGGTTACCTTAAACACACTAAGCAGGACTCCTCCCCTGCACCCAGTGTGTTGAAGGCCTCTTTAGGCTTTGTTTGTGGTGTCTCTACCAACAGCCCCAATACTTCAATAGATCAAGAGTTTTTTGATTTTGTTTTTTTTCTTCACTCCATGGCTCCGGTGCCCATTCCGGCCGTGCCACCGGTGGAGCACTGGGAGCCGAATTGAGGGCAGCTCCTTTTGAACGTGGGTACCGAACTTTGGTTTTAGTATTATTTTTATTTATTTTTTGTTCCAAGTCTCTCACCCCGCTTTGCCGGCTCCAAACACCAGCCTGCTGGGCAGCAGCCATAAACACCAGCCTGCTCAGCAGCAGCCATAAACACCGGCCTGCTCGGCAGCAGCCATAAACACCGGCCTGCTCGGCAGCACCCATAAACACCAGCCTGCTCGGCAGCAGCCATAAACACCAGCCTGCTGGGCAGCAGCCATTAACATCAGCCTGCTGGGCAGCAGCCATTAACATCAGCCTGCTCAGCAGCAGCCATAAACCCCGGCCTGCTCACCAGCAGCCATAAACATCAGCCTGCTCAGCAGCAGCTACAGCTGTCAGCCTGCAGAGCAGCAGTCACAAATACCTGCTGGCAACCGCACTTTTACATTAACCCTTTCTTGCCCGAAATGTTAATCTGCTACCCATTAAAAACTTTTACGCGAACCCAATAACAAAAAAAATACACAGAACGCCGTCTGCCCTCAACACACACACGCACACACACACATACGCATGGGATCCCACAAGCACACTCCACACAACCACAATATTTGAAACACAAAATCCAGGCAATCATTACTCCCACTACACGGCCCCACGTACAGAATGTGGTGCAACGACCCTGTGAAGGCAATCAGGAAACCAGCTCCGAGCAGCATCATCACAGTGCAAGGTGGCAGGCTCAATCTCAGTGGGCGTCCCCGCAGAGGCTCTGCCACCCCCACATGGCATGAGGCTTGGGCTTTCATACTGACCAAAATGCACACTCATTCCAATGCAGGTGGCCAGCCTACATCAGGAGAAGTGGCCAGCAGTATCTATAAAGGTCTGCAAGGGTCAGTAGACACACGGACATACTTATATTTACAAACCTCTAGTACATAAGCATCACAGAGAGACTATATAAAATGAGTTATATATGGGGCTCCAAGTCTGTGGACTGTTACCATTCATTTGATATCTTTTGATAAGAGCATACGAGAGACCTTCCCACTGCGGGTCTCGATCTGGCACATACACCACCAGCAAAGCACACAGTACATTGGCATCCCCCACCCATCTCGCTTCTCCCTTTACAGATGCCTATTTATCGTGAGGATCTGGGGGATATAAATCAGGCTTCTTTCCAGATCAACAGGCACCGGATCAAAAGGACTATCCAGGTCAGCATCGGAATTATCAGGCGTCAGAATTGCAGGAGGAGCAGCAGCAGCAGTCTGATGAATGTGCACAGCCTCCTCATTAATGTGTTCTGGAGTTTCAGCATTATCAAGTGCAATTAAAACATCTCCTCCCACGGGTTTCAGGTGATCTGAGAGTAGGCTCTTTCATGGGATTAACAGGACCTGGGTCAAAGGATCGTCTTCATCCCCTCCCTCAGTCTTAGCGGCCATGGCAGCAACTGGTGGAGGTTCTGGAGGGGGGTGGCGGGGGGGAGCTCTGAAACAGGGTAATCTGGTCCCTTCATGTCTTTTTCAGGATTAGAAGGGGTATGAATCAGTGACTCTTTAGGGGACCTGTGTTGTCGATTAGCTGTAGCTGGGGCACCCGGACCATGCATCTTATCATCAGAATCTTCCCCCAGTGGCTTAATCTTCTTCTCCCCCCCAGTTTTTACACCGGACTACGGGCTCCCTGGATGGCTCTTTACACTGCACATCAAGCTGTGCAGCAGGGGCCGGGGGCACAGTCGCACGGAGAGAAGCTCCATCCCCCTCGGTTGGAGGACTCTTATTTTGAAATCCTTCCTCACCATGGGTGCCCGCGCTTTGATCATTAAGGGGGGCCAACGGCTCCACTTTGTCTTGCTGCTCTTTAAATGATTTTAAAGTCTCAAAGAGCAACCGCCACATTGTCAGCAATACCTGAGACTGTTTCTTACTCCATAATAGCATTTTTCGGAGGACTCGTTTATCTACATCCACCCCCTGCTTTTGTAACATGGTTGTCCACATGGTCAATGCGACCCATCCCTCTTTACTTAAAGAGGCTCCCCTGTCCCCAGCAGCTCACCTGTCCAGGTGTCTTCAATCAGGCTGGCCACGCAGTACCTCACTGCTCTCAATGCTACACTGGGCGCCATCTCCATGGCACTCCTCCTCTGTTCTTTTTGTTTTCCTTCTCTCTTAAGTTTAAGTTCCAGTCCGATCATGCCTTGGGCGATCACGTCGGGGTCACCAGATGTTGTTGTCGAGACGGCCAAAAATCACACACACACTTATTTTCAGTGACTTAGTAGGAAGAAAAAATAGATAGATCCTTTATTACTACAAACCACTACTTATATACCTTTTCTAGTACACACGTGTCTTTTTAGCCATTGGTTAATTTTAGTTAGCAACGGCACATTATTGGATGACCCTTTACCTCATTACTAAAGTCCATTGTTTTGCCAAATTCTTCCTTTGTAGTTAGTTACTCCCCTTATCTGGCTTGCTCCTCCAGATGCCTTCTGCTTTCCCATTCGAATGCCTTCTGCTTTCCCACTCGGATGCCTTCGGTGCCTCATTTCTCATGGATACACTTTAACATCTTCAAGACCGAGTTCTAACTTCATGCCTTCAGTCAGGGAATCCACGGGCCTGCCATAGCCCCCCACAGGGTTCCTTCACAGTATAAAATTTTTCAGATGCTCAGCCTCTTTGACTGCCATCTGCCTGACAACGTGCTTACTTCTGCTGTCAAATGGGTGGACTTGTGCAGTATGGAGAAAGACAGCATGTGAGAGGGGTTCTGAGCTGCGCCTTGGACAGAGTCTTTAGGTTTTGTTTTACTTTGATAATTACCTCCAGGTATTTTCCTAAGATGCATTATATTGAATTCTGAAACCTGCTCCAAATGGTATGGTATATAGACAGAGCTTTTATTTCTTGGTTTGTTTGGGTTTTTTCTCTAATACTGAAAAGTCCTCTAAAATCTGTCTTTAAAAAATCAGCAGTGAAAGATGAATTGATGGTATGCTATCTAACTGCTGTGAAAAAAGTATTCAACTATTTTATTAGAAGTGAATTTATGTTATTATGTTTATGTTAATTTATTTCATTACTTCACTTTGAAATTTGGAAGGATCTCTTCATGGTTGTGTTGTGGTTTTTGGTTGGTTTTTTTAGTCTTAAACCAAGATAGTGTAGATAATTTTTAATTCTTATTAAATTAAAAACTTACTAAATCATGTATCATTTTTATTAAAGCGCTTTCTATAGTGACATATATTTAAGCGAGGCTACATTCTGAAGAGAAACTTATAATCTTTTTGTCATTAAGGACCAGAAAATGTATTTGCTGCAAACTCCCAAGGAAACCCACTTGATCATTTTGACTTAATTTTTTCAGAGGTATAGATATCTGCCCTGCAAAATTGCTTCAGGGATAAGTTATTGCCCTATTAGCCCAAGTGTGAACCACTCTTGTATCTCAGCAATACAGATGTAGTGAACGTTGGCTCCAGAATGAAGATGTTCATTTTGTTGTTCCTAGCCTCTTACAGTGCAGCAGGGAAAGAAGATGTTTGAAAGACCTCGTGGCAGTGCAAGTCCATTTACATATTAGACCTATATTCTTGTGCTGTTTGAGTCCAGGTCTGACTGCAGGCTGCTCCTTCTCCAGTTGATCAAGGAAGCCTCTACCATCTTTGCAGAAATCAAATTCTCGGGTTGCATATCTGATCCAAGTGATTTTAGAGCAGTCATTAGCAAGCACAGGCTTGCAGAACTTCTAAGCCTTTCTTCTCTGTTGAAAATTGCTGCAACTGTTCCAAACTTGGTCCTCTAAAGGGAAGGAATGTTCTGTACACTGAATGAGAAGTGAACCAATCAGTGGTGGGGACCCCTGCTTCTGTTTGGAAATAGGAAGAGAAATGGCATGAAAGTTGGCATTGTGTAGTCACAGGTCCTTATTTAATGTCTTTGGTAGAGGCGTCTTTAAATATGGAAGCATCTCTATTTGGCATTTATGACTATCTTTCACACATTTGTTCTGAATGTTTTATGGGAGAGCCTAATCACCTCAGTCACAGTCTCCTGTTGCAGGCAGGGAGTTTTCATGTGGGATCAACTTTCCCTTTACTCTGCTCTCGTGAGACCTCACTTGGAGTACTGTGTGCAATTCTGGTGTCCTCAACATAAAAAGGACATGGAACTGTTAGAACAAGTGCAGAGGAGGGCCATGAGGATGATCAAGGGACTGGAGCACCTCTCGTATGAAGATAGGCTGAGAAAATTGGGGCTGTTCAGCCTGGAGAAGAGAAGGCTGCGTGGAGACCTCATAGCAGCCTTCCAATACCTGAAGGGGGCCTATAGGGATGCTGGGGAGGGACTCTTCATTAGGGACTGTGGTGAGAGGACAAGGGGTAATGGGTTCAAACTTAAACAGGGGAAGTTTAGATTGGGTCTGAGGAAGAAATTCTTTACTGTGAGGGTGGTGGGGCCCTGGAATGGGTTGCCCAGGGAGGTTGTGGATGCTTCATCCCTGGCGGCGTTCAAGGTGGGGTTGGACATAGCCTTCGATGGCATGGTTTAGTGGGAGGTGTCCCTGCCCATGTTGGGGGGGTTGGAACTCGATGATCTTGAGGTCCTTTCCAACCCTTACTATTCTATGATTCTATGATTCTAACAGCAGCCTTCTGGTTTTCTTCGTTGCAGTCATGACATCTAAGTGTGGTATGCTGTCTCACTGTGTACCAGAAGGGAAATGGCAGCAGTAGAAGGAAGGCACACGTATAGGGCACAGGGCTTAAACTTGGTCTTTGCTTTTCTATTATGCTACCAGGATCCCTGACAGGATGAAAATAATGTTCCACACGCCTTCCTAATGTATAGTAGTACCTCCTTGAAGGACTGAAGACATCTGATGCACTTTGAGATAGAAATGGTGTTCAAAGCTCACAGGTGACCCACTTCATAGAGCAAGCCTTTCTTCTCTGCTGAAAACTGCTGCAGCTATTCTGAATTTGGGAGTAGTGCAACTACTGCAGTAGAGAGGAATAGAAACAGCACAGGTGATGGCAGGGAATTTGTTCCAGTGCTGCATTGATTTTCTTGAGGTTTTATTTTTTGAAGCAAATATTAGTCAAAAAAATGCTTCCTGCTATGATCTCAAACCTATGAGATGTGAAGCCAGTCATTTAGGAAGGGTGTTCTCAATCAACTTCTGAGTCAGCAATCAACTCCTCAGTGTAATAAATATGCACATCAATTACAGATGTTTTCTATTTCAATTACAATTTTCTATAAACAGACATATAATCACCATAATTGCTACCAATAAAGCAGGGGAAATGCGAGGGGAAGACCAGTTCTCACTAGTCATCGTGAAAATACAATCCTAAAATGAATGACAGGGCCATTATACAAAGTGCTTTTTCCAAGCAATTCTATCTGTGCAAGTTCAGCAATAAACAATGCGCTGGATCTGTAGCTGAGTTACATTGAGCTATTTCAGTTGAAGCAAAGTCAATGATTTACTGCAGCTGAGGATATGACCCAATATTCTTTCTTATAGTATAGCTATTTGAGACTTGGCATGTTAAAAAGATACCATCTTTAATGAGGTATGTCTACAGAATATTTAACATTTAGAATATGGAAACATTTGCTTGTTGTCTCGCATACAGAGGTTTTGCTACAGGGGAAATCGTTATCCTCTTTATAAAACGGTGATTGCTGTTAAAATCCAAGTTGTATTTTAATGTTCTAATTTAGCTGATCCCAGTCACCACTGAGGGTTGCAGCTTCAAAAGCAGTTCAGGATAGTTTGGTTTAGCAGAGAAATGTGGCTGCCTTCCATTTTCTCCATAACAAAATAAGGGATTGTTTGTTGAATTGCATCAGTAGGTGCTTCATCTTAAGAGTGAAATAGCCTATGTCTTGGCTAGAGGAGGTCAACAGATGATTTCCTCCTCCTCTCTCAGGTGCTGATTAAATGTTATATGTCATTTGCAGGTAGGACCTTCGGACCATCTCAAGAGGGCATCTGTGGTGTCAAATGATGTGCTACATTTACCAAATGCATTCCAGCTGGAGATCAAAAATCTGCCTGTCAGCAGATGAATATGCAGGTCTTTAATTGCAGCGTATGTCTCCAGCTTCTAAACTGCTGCAAAGTATGCACCAGTAAGGCAAGGGCAATGCTACTGGAGGCATAGTGCTGCCATATGCTGTGCCATCTTCGCTTAAGGGATCAGCTCAGGATTTTCATTGGAACAGGACTAAAGAAGCTCTTGCCAGTGCTCAGGTATTCTGCTGCTCCGTGCTAGACATAATGCCTTGTAATTATTGGTGGAAGAACTGCTTATGAAAAAGGAGCAGTTGGTGGAAATTCAGTTTAAAAAAATTGATAAAGTGGCTGTCCAAGCTTCTTCTTTTTCTATTTTTTTCTATTTGTTTTAATTTCTCCATAGTCTGAAGCACCAATAGTATTGGTAGTGAAGAGGAATTACTACCCTAAACTCTTGGGTTTGGAATTAACTTTTTCCACAAAATGATAATGGCAAACATTATTGATATTTTTTTATTATTTCCTTTTTTAGTAAAAATTATTTGATATTCAGCAGATTCATTATGTCAAAGCCCTGTTCCTTGAAAGTCTATTTCCTTTCAACCTCTGGGCTTTTAGACTTTTAATGCGAAAATCTATTTGGGCTTTGTTGTTGTTGTTGACTCCTGTTGACACTCCATAGCTGCTGGTGAATTTTTGTAGTCTCTGAGAATGTGTGCTGGTGGAAGTAGCTGGTCTTTTACTCATTCCAAAGTCCTGTTGCTCACTATGCAGACAATGCAGTGCCACCTCTCCAAATGTCTTTCTTACTCGTTTTGAATAGGAAGATTTTCTTAGGAAATAGTTTCTTCTGTCATCCTAAATTATTCCACAAATTGACAGTCATTTATTACAGCAAACAAGTTACCTCCTTCAGTATGGTGTACTATTAAATACTTGAATTTTTAAGTTTAAGAAAAAAAAACATTTGGTCAGTAATGGTTGAGTTTTACATAAAGGCTCTGTTTGGTGCCTCCCTTATTTTCTATTTTCTGTGAGCTGCTGCTCCTACTTCAGAATCTCCTTGCTTCTTGTTTCTCTGAAACTATGTTGTGCTGGCTCTCTGAGCATATCTGTTATCTGAAAGGCAGGTTGCTTGTGTGAAAATGTGATGCCCCTGGTTATGGTTGTGATCTTTCTATTAAACCAGTACAGTCTTGCTAGGCTTATTGCATTTATGTTGCTTTAAGGATCTCTTATCCTTGTGTGTCTTTATGTCAGTTTGTACGAGCATCTTCGTGCTTCTGTGCCCACATGTATGCTGTGGAGTGGGTCACAGAGCTCTGACAATACCGCTGTAGTTGAGCCAGTACAATTTGTGTTGGCAGGAAAGCTGTGAGGGAGTTGAGGATATGCTTTCACATGTAAATCATTTAGAGCCTGTAGTGTTGCTGTGTGGTAGCTGTGCTTATCTGTTCTGTCAGTGCTGAAATGTAAACGTTCTTTGCTCTTCTGCTTTTGTGTGGTGAAGTAATTGCTATCTGTCTTGGAGTTTTTACCCTTCTCATATGCCTTTAACAACAGAACATAGGGGAAACAACCAATCTGACTTGCTGCATGCAGCTTTCCTCATTCTTAGACAGTTAATTAGTTTTCAGTGGCAGATGCTATGTGAGTACTTTAGGGAATGCAATTCATGGAAGCAGAGCCACTGTGGAATTTTTTAATGAGGAGGTCTTAGGAGCTCTAATTCAGCATGAATCACTTCTGCTTTGGATTCTGCGCTGTGCTTTTTTGTGCCTGCCACCCACCCCAGAGTCCCAGCAGCATCCAGAGGCCCCAGCTGAATTCAGAACTCTGCAGGGAGGCGAGGAAATGCACAGAAGTCACTGACCTCAGGACATTAAAATCTCAGTTGACAAAACAGAAGAAGGAAGGATGTTCCAATTGAAGTACTCTGAACTGACGTGCAAAGAGAAAAATACTTCAAAAAGTGCCTATGACACTTAGGAGCGCATGTTTTCTTCAAGAGAAGTATAGGCTGACTTCCAAACTGGAGCTGGTCGGTCACGAAAGCTCTCTTGATAAAAATTGGCTTAACACGCAGCTTAACTTTTGCCTGGGTTAAACTGAAGCTTGTCTGGCTGGATGTGGCTAGTTTGAAACAGGGTAAAGCTAGCCTGGCATTAGGGAATTTTGCTGCCCAGGTCGGCCCAGGTCACATTGGGTGTGACACTGCAAAATATTAATTTCTATTTTTTTCTATATTACCTTTTTATTACCTTTATTATGAAGTAATTTTTCTAGCAGTAGCTTATGTTAAAGCTGTTTGCATTTATCATGAAGTAGAGAGACAAGTGGTGAGAAGATGCGGAGAGTTTCATCTTGGAAATACAGCTTCTCTTGATCCCTAATTTATGTAATGCTCACAGGTATGTGAGCTGCATGTAGTCCTTATACACTTGTGTGCTAAGTGTACTGTGTTCTGCTGGGTAACATGTTTCCATCACTATGTGGTTAAATATAAACTTCCCTAAGAATACACCGAAAAACACAATCAGACCTCAGCAGCGTCACGTAAGAACAGTTAAAACTTAAATATTTACTACTTCACCTGGTTTGAGATAGTTGCAAATTCTAAATGCACTACAAGCTCAGTTGTTCTTATTAAGAGGAATAAGGGGATCATTGCTTAATGAAATTAAAGCTCTATGTACTTTTTAATTCATGTCTAAAGTCCAGGCCTCTTTATGGCTGCTGTAGAAATCAGCAGTGTTTAGTGAGTTAAGTGTGTCTATCCATTGTCCTATTAAGTATAAGCCCAAAATACATTATAACCTGGGATTGCTCTGACCCAGGTGTAGGACCTTGCTCTTGGCATGGTTAATCTTTATCAGGTTGGCATCAGCCCACCTCACAAGCATGTCTAGGTCCCTCTGGATGCCATTCCTTCCCTCCAAAGTATCAACCGAACCACACAGCTTGGTGTCATCGGCAAACTTTCTGAGGGCGCACTCAATCCCACTGTCCATGTCACCCACAAAGATGTTGAACAAGACCGGCCCCAACACCAATCTCTGAGGGACACCACTCGCTACTGGTCTCCAGCTGGACATTGAGCCATTGAGCACAACTCTTGGCTTGCGGCCATCCAGCCAGTTCTTTATCCACTGAGTGGTCCATCTATCAAATTGATGTCTCTCCAACTTAGAGACAAGGATGTCGTGTGGTTCATTTCCTTTTTTTTTTGTGGGTTTTTTGACTTTGGTTTTGTGGTGGGTTTTTTTTGTTTGTTTTTTTTTTTTTTTTTTTTTTTTTTTTTTTAAAGAGTAACATGAACAGAACTGCATTTTAGGACTTGATTGCTGATGGGCTGGATTTTTGTCTTGACAGGAGTTTTTGAAGATTCATGCAGTGAAAGAAGAAACAGACAATGGCTTCAGAATCTGTGGTCCCAGAGCAGGGAAAACAACATCTGGTAAAGGGAAAAAGGCAGCAGCAGCAGCAGCAAACTAGGTCTTCGAGCAGCGATGGTGAAGATGACATCTTTGGTTTTGAAGCAAATGAGGCTTGGAAGGATTTTCACAGCTCTCTTCTTCACTTCTTTGAAGCTGGAGAGCTCTGCGATGTTACACTGAAGGTGATACTGTCATGCATTCATTGCATTTAACAGTCTGAAGATTAAGCTGTGAATAAGTGTGCTGGAGCTGGCTGTGAATTTAGGCACGGGTATGGAAGCCATAGAATACCTATTGAGTCTGAGGCATCTCTAGATGTGTTTGTGGGTTTTTTTCTTATTTAGGAAGTTTACAACTGGTATGTAAACACTTAAGTTCTTGACAGTCTGAGGGAGGAAGTTCATGACTTTGACCCAATTTGCCTGCTAAACAAGTTCCCACAGTTGATCAGTATATTACTGCACAGTTTCAGCTTCTTGTAACCTCCTTGCTGTGACACACTTTCATCCCCAATTTTATGTCTGTTTTTGCATTCTGCATTGCTTTGCTAAATCTTTCCTGGCAAACAGGATTTCTGGAACAAATCTGGCTTCAGGCATTCTCAAAGGGAAAAAAAAAAAAGGAAAAGCCAAGTCAGTTATGTTCCACAGCTGATGAAAGAGTTAAAGGAGGAAGAGGAAGCCAGTTTTATGATTCTTGCATAACACTGCTTTAATGCATTCTTTGTAAGTCATCTGTATGCTACTTACATCCTGACACAATAAATTTATATCTAGCATCTGTAACAGTGGTTGCCAGTGCCTGCAAGTATGAAGTATTAGTTAGTTGGGCATCTTAGTAGTGCAAAATAGTTATTTAAGAAAAAGAGATGGAGGAGATTTGCTCCAAGAGCAAATGACAGGCTGGATGAGGCTTTCTGAGCAGCCCGATCTAGTTGAAGATGTCTCTGCCCATGGAAGGGGAGTTGGAGTTAGATGGTCTTAAGGTCCTTTCCAACCCTAACTATTCTATGAGTCTATGATTCTATGTTCCTGCTCATTGCAGGAGGGTTGGACTTGGTGACTTGCAAAGGTGCCTTCCGACTCAAACTAGTCTATGATTCTATGAGCTGTATGCAACCTCTTGCCTTAATATGTGATTTATTTTTATAAATCCATTTACAAAGAAATGGCCTTACACAGCAGAGTTTCCCAGAATTGCTAGTGCCCATCTTAGCTCCCTTCATACTTAAATCGATACAGGCAAGTCACTAAGACCATAACTCTTCCAAGGAGAGAACTACCTTTATTTTTGGGTCTTCATCTTCTGAAATCAGATCCATGAAGTCCAGGACAGCTTATCACCCATGATCATGGAATCACAGAATGGTTTGGGTTGGAAGGTAGTGAAATAATAAGAATAAACTAGTGGGGTGTATTATTGTGCAGAATTTGGGTTGGAAACCTTAAAAATCATCCGGTTCCAGCCCCCTGCCATGGGCAGGGACACCTTCCACTAGACCAGATTGCTCAAGGCCCCATCCAGCCTGGCCTTGAACACTGCCAGGGATGGGACAGCCACAGCTTCTCTGGGCAACCTGTGCCAGTGTCTTACCACCCTCACAGTGAAGGATTTTTCCCTAATATCTAATCTAAATCTCCCCTCTTTCAGTTTAAAGTAATTTTCCCTTGTCCAGTCACTACATGCCCTTGTAAAAAGTCTCTTTCCAGCATTTTTGTAGGCCCTCTTTAGATACTGGAAACTGCTCTAAGGTCTGCCCCTGTGCCTTCTCCAGGCTGAACAAGCCCAGCTCAGCCTGTCTTGATAGGAGAGATTCTCCAGCCCTCTGACCATCTGCATAGCCTTCCTCTGGATTCACTCCAACAGGTCTATATCCTTCTTATGCTGGGCTTACGATGCAGTTTTTCATTGTACATGGTAGCCCCCGTGTTGCTGCAGCAGAGCAGCAATCTCCCCCACAACCCCCTAGAAAATCTGGTGAGACTGATGAAACGTCCAAAAATGATCTGTCCTGCCTTTGTGTTTCCAAACTTTGCTATTTTTAGGATTCTTTTTTTTTCTTATTCTGGGGCTTCATGCTAATACACAGCTTGATTTACTAGCTGTAAAGCAAACACTAATCTGCATCATACATGCATCTATCACATATTTGCACAAACACAAAGTTGTGTGTAACGTACTGTAAATATTTCAGTGCAGAACTGCACAATCCCTGGCTGGTAGCAGTGATTATGTTTCTGCTTTGGCTTTCTTTTATTCCTCTATGTTCCTTTTCTGTTTTCCTTTTCTTGGGGCACTGGCTTTTGGAGCACTGAGCTCTTTGTAGTCCAGCTGTGCTCACATTCTGATATCTAGGGCCTTTCTGCTATGCCCGATAAAGAACTCCAAACTGACTAACTGGTTCTGGGGGGGTTTTAAGAATGAGCAAGACAAGTGCCAGCGGAGCATGCACAGTGAAATACTTCATGCCCAGGAAACAAATAGCTGCCTATGCTTTTGCCACAAAAAGCCAGAAGAGCTAAAACACTGAAAGTCAGCCTGAGGACTTTTCTTGCCTTTTGGCATTTAAGATCCTTTTAAGGAGCTACTGGACTCACAGATCTGTAATTTTTTGTTTCTGCTGTCATTTAAATCAGCCTCCTTAATTCTGCATTCCATTTTGTTATTTGTTGTTTGTAAAAGAATCACGTAAAAGTAGGATTGAGATACTGAGCATGGCTAAGTCCTAAAGCTGTGACCTGATCAAAGTAAAGACCCAGGCTCCTAGAAGGGGCTTCTTGCTTCACTTCCTCCCTTCTGCCACCGCCCAGGGCATATTTGCAGCAAACTTAATGCTTACGTTATAGACCATGCTTTTCATTTTGTAGTGCTGATTGTGCGCTCCTACTGGTACATTCAGGAGACAAAAAATCTGACAACTACCCTATTGGAAAACAGTGGAATGGAAGAAATTGCAATTAAATCTTGCTAGAGGTCAGCCATCTAATATCCGTCACGGGTTTGCATTTTAATACGTATCAATATCACCCCCCAAAAGTCATCCCAGAGCGTAGCAGCAGCTATACCAACGAAGTTAAAACCAGCAGGTTTTGGTTCTTCGGATACAACAAAGAAAGATATGAGGTTTCAAATTCAGTACCGGCACAGAGAAACCCAGGTAACTAAGACAATCTCGTATATCCAAGTGTATGAGCAGAGGACTTGGACTGTAAGTGACACACAGTCAGAGCAGTATTCCATACCTCCCTGCCTTTAGGTTTTTGCTATTTTTGAAACAGGATCTTTATGTTTTTGCAGTCTAAAACTGTTCTAGCTGCAGCAGTCCTGTTCATGGGTCACACGGTAACACACAGGTGCATGGGAAAGCTGAGGTAAAGGTGAGACAAAACTCAACAGGAGGCTGCAAACATAGAAGAGCCTTTGAGGATAAAGCTGCAAGCCTGGCACAGGTGTTCCTGCCACAGTGACTGGTCATTGCTCATTATAAACTGCACTTTTTAAACATCATTACTGTTTCTCTGTAGTTTGAAGCAGGTGCCAGTCAGGTAGCATTGCACTTCATGTGTCCTTCCCATTCCCTTTTTCTAAGGATTTGCACTGAGGTATTGATCCTGTGGTTTTCTTAGGAGAGGAATCGCGCTTACTTCTCTGGTTGGCCCCATTTACGCAATAGGAGGTTTGGATGACAACACTCGCTTCAGTGATGTGGAAAGATACGACATTGATTCCGATTGCTGGAGTGCAGTTGCCCCAGTGAACACTCCCAGGGGAGGAGTCGGCTCCGTAGCCCTTGTGGTAAGTGACTTTTTCCTCCCAAGGTGGGGCCAACCAAGGAGCTGACCTGCTTCTCAAATCTGCTTTTACAAGGCAGAACACAAACCAAAATGCAGCTGGTGGGTCTGAGCACCTCCAGTCATCAAAATCCTATGGAACTGTGTGCAAGGTGAGGGTATTTAGGGTAATACTCATATCAATCTGAACTACATGCCCTGTTTCAGCAGTATTTGAGGTACTGGGAGCAAGTAGCCGGACCATTCTAACATCAGGCTAATGCCTCATGTCTCACTCCGAAGACTGGTTCGGCATGGTTACTATGTTTGAAGGTGGTGAACACATCGGCACTTAAATCCCCCTGTCGCTATGTATATTCTGCAAAATATCTACAATACTACATAACATTTCACTTCTTTAATTGCAAGAGAGCATCATTAGATAATTAAGTTTGTTGCTGGAATTCTTACACAGAAGTAAATAATTGGGGCTGTATGGATATACCACATTTGCCTATAATTGTAACAAGGCTTATGAAAAGCTGAGTAAATAGATATACATTACACATAATCTTTCTTTATACAACTGTTTTCCAGAACCATGTTTATGCTGTGGGTGGCAATGATGGTGCAGCATCTCTTTCTAGTGTGGAGAAATACGATCCCCATTTGGATAAGTGGATAGAAGTGAAAGAAATGGGTCAGCGAAGAGCTGGCAATGGGGTCAGCGAGCTCCATGGCTGCCTGTACGTTGTCGGTGAGTAGAGATGTGGTATTTTGTAGTGCTCTTTCTGCCAAGTACTGGCATTAGTAAAAGGCTGTTGTTGATAGAGGAACTGATAGGTAGACCTGACCTGTACTTTGTGTTCTTGGGCAGGAAAAGAAAGCGAGCACAACCAGGACAGGTTTACGTGACAGGATGTTAGTGAGGAAATAAAAAGCAGTTCCTAACCCACATTTCAGGATGCCCATACTGTTGAGGACAGTATGTCCATACAGAAAATCCTCTTGAGATTCATGAATCTTGAGTTTCCTTTAGGAAAATTATTAGGTTCACGTACTTTCAAAGCACTCTATTTCTATTTTGAGCTTAAACGGTAGCTTTTCACAAAGTGGTTACACTTACTCCACATCCTGCTGTCCTAGGCCTGTCTTGATCTGCTCTGCGTTGCATTTACCTGCTTTCCTACGGGAGGAAGATGCCAGGTAGATACGCCATAGTGATAGCTGCAGTGTTCTGCCTAGTGTATCATCATAAGTGATTTAAAAAAGCTTTGAGTAAAACGCTCCTCTGCCAGCTGCCCCAGCAAGGGGAATGCAGCGCTGAAGTCTAAGTTGAGGATTTTTTCCCTGAAGTGTTCAGCAATGCTGCCGTTTGAAACCACCACAAGAGGGTGTTCTGCTTAAGCCAAAACAAATCAGGCCCATCCTTTTACTGGTCTTAGGTTTTTTCCGTTCCCAATTAGAAGTTGTTTCATTGTAAGGATGTGCTAAGTGCATTTAAGGAGGAAAATAATAGAAACACCTCTCCTTGCAGCTTGAGTAGACCACTGTCACACTGGGTGATGCTTACACAGTGACAAGAGGGAGAGCCATTAGATTAATTTTTAGAAGCTTGTGAAATTCGTGTAGAGAGCTGGGGCTGGACACTAGCCCACTGAATGCCAAAAATAGCCTGATAATGCCAGTCCTGCATATCACTGGCACTAAAAGGGCGTAAAACTGACAATGTGATGATTCTTTGCAGGTGGCTTTGATGACAACTCTCCGCTGAGCTCAGTGGAGCGGTTCGACCCGCGCAGTAACAAATGGGAGTATGTGGCAGAGCTTACAACTCCGAGGGGTGGTGTTGGCATAGCGACACTGATGGGTAAAATCTTTGCAGTTGGAGGTCATAATGGCAACGTGTACCTGAATACAGTGGAGGCATTTGATCCCATAGTGAATAGGTAACTTAAAATGCTTTATTTGGCTTAAGACAATGAAATCAGCCTATATGAAAACATAACATAATACAAATAGCATGCAGCAGGAGTCTAGCTGCTGTTTCCTGGTAGTAATTGAGTAATATCCATGACTAGCTACATTTATGCCACTGGGGTCTTCTTGTAAATACTTAAGCACCTCCTCCTTCTTCCTCCTTCTCCATCGCTTGTCCTCTTCCCTTCATTCAGTAAGAACCTACATCCTTCTGGTTGCTTCAGTCTGATTTCACACTGAATTTACTCATGAAATAATATGTAACTAGCGGGGTGTATTATTGTGCAGACTAAACAGCTGGGTTGTATTTCAGATGACTTTGGAAGGTCCCTTCCAACCCACCCTATCCTGGGATTCTGACAAAGAGAAGCAATACTCAGAAAGGACAGGAGCTTACTTTTCTTGTTTGCCATCTTCTTCAGGTGGGAACTCGTCGGCTCTGTGTCACACTGCAGGGCAGGGGCCGGTGTGGCTGTGTGCTCTTGTTTCTGCAGCCAGATCCGGGACGTGGGCCAGGGATCCAGCAATGTTGTTGACTGCATGTGAGCTCTGCTGCCTCCTCCGAATTCCAGAGGAATGCGAGCAGGGAGGCCCTGCAGAGCTTTTGAACACCGTGTTTTGTATGGTAGCTCAAGAAATAAACCCAGTGCATTTTGTTGTGAAAATGTTACCTTCTGCAACTGTAACGCTTTTGGCGGCTGCCTACCAACAGTGATGCAGACAAGCCTGTGAAAACACAGACTACAAGTGTGACCCACAGGAGAGGACCTGCCAAGAGCTGCAACCATCCCGGTTTTGAGAGGCTCTAATTTTAGACTCGTTTGAGGCAGCTGCTGCAGGAACCCTGTTGAGCTGCAAACCAGGCATGGGGTGAGTGAGGAGAGAGGGCAGCCGGGGGTACTGCTGAGCCTTCCCCAGCAGCCCTGCCACGTGTTTTCTGGAGGACTCAAGTAACATTTAATGGAGCCCATTTTCAGGAATGCAGTCTTAAGCATTTCCTAATTACAAGATCTTTGTAATACAAAGCATCTCAAGTTTTAGAAGGTAACGACATCCCCGTTGCACACTAAGGTAACTGCCCACCTCCTAAGGGGCCACGGGCAGCAGTGGAAATCGCATCTTTTCCATCTGAAACCTGTCGTTCCAAGTACTTTCTCAAGCTAATACATTTGTTAGGAAGCTGAAAAGATCCTTGACCTGAGTTTAGCCACGGCAGCACTGGAATTCTCAAGGCTTCAATAAAATTTGTAGTAACTCCTGCCCCTCCCCACCCAAGGCAAGTTTCTGTTTAGACATCATTCCTGAAG
Organism: Amazona ochrocephala; assembly: GCA_039720435.1. Lineage (NCBI taxonomy): Eukaryota > Metazoa > Chordata > Aves > Psittaciformes > Psittacidae > Amazona > Amazona ochrocephala. The sequence goes on along the minus strand of CM077879.1, from coordinate 63,165,105 downwards.
CAACCAGTGTAATTTGTCCTAATAGTGTGGGCTTCAGTGGTGTCTGAATCACCATTTTTATACAATTGGCAACACATAATAAAAGTTGCAGTATTCTGCAAAGACCTTTAAATACAACTCCAGGAGGTGAGATGTCCAGTTTCAGTATCCAGTAGTCATAACTCTAGAGGTACTGGCTCTTTTAAGGGAGTTAAGCCAGGAAGCTTAGCCTCAAAACAGGTAGATGACTTAAAGCTTACGTAAACCAAAGACAATCATCGGCAAGAAGAATTGGAAATAAACCAGTACTTACATAAAAAGTGTAAGTAGAAACTCGGCAGCGCTGTGTACAAAGGTGTCCTGCATGGAGCCGGAAACCCTGCATTCGGAGTGAAGTGCAGCCGGAAAGACAGCAGATTCCTGTTCCTGCATCACCTTGCACTGAACAACCGACAATCCCTTGTGACCAAACTTTCCAGCTTGTTGCAAGTGACCAGGAAGAGCAGCAGACTCCTCTGCATTCAGTACCAGGGTAGAGGCAGGACAGCAAGAGCATAAGGCGCAGGCCTGTTCTGCTGCTGAGTTACTGTCATTCAGCTTTTCTGTTTCATGTGGGTTGCACGTCGGTAGCACCCAGGGACAAAGCGAACGGTACTGTAAATAATGAACCATTGCAATAAATTGTTTGTACTACAAAGCACCTTGTTTATAGCGTGATCGGAGCGTGCTTTGGCAGGGAAACATTACACCATTGAGTATTTTTACCTAGTGGCAGGTGTCCCTGCCCATGGCAGGGGTTTGGAACTGGATGATCCGTAAGGTCCCTTCCAGCCCAAACCATTCTGTGATTCTGTAATTCCCAATAGGAAGCCTTTGTTAGCAGGGAAAATCCTGTGTTACAGCTGTGAACTGTGCTACCCTGCCACTGCCCTGCCCCTGTGCAAGGACATGGTCGCCCCTGTGGCTCTTGATCTAAGAGGGGTGGTAAGAGAAGGTCCAGGTACCGCCTATAGAACTGAGCAGGTTCTGCTGTGGATGTTCCAGCTAACGAGGAGCCTTCAGAAAACATAAGTCCCGCTTTTCACCAAGTGACCCCGCTGTGAAGGCCAGCGCTGCTCGCCCGCTGATCCATTCCTCCTGGTGGGGAAGTGCCAGCGCCCATGGGTGCAGCCTGTAACTCGCACACACCTGGGTGGCACTGGTGCCTGCACGGTGGCTGCTGTCAGAGGGAGAGTTTTCACGGCTGTGTGTTCAGCCGTGACATGAGGCTAGAGCAAACGCGCTGGGACTCTGTACTGGTGGGAGGAGCTCTGCTGTCGGCCTTGTAGCTGGAAGGCAAATGGTGCTAAAGGTGATCACGATCGAAAGACATTTCAGTTTGCATCCCCTCCACCCCCGACATCAGCCGTGCTCAGGCTTCCAGAGGCACGTCACTAAGGGCTGGCAGGAAAACCGCAGACAGGTTTACGAGGAACAGCCCTGTTGCCAGCAGAGTGGTGTCCACATTCCTAATCTTGGATGGCACCAGAACTACGAATAGTTTGTGCACAACTGGTTTTAGAAACACTATTGCTGGAAATGCGACAATGAGGTCAAAACATCAAAAAACCCCAAACTCTAGGATTACTGTGGCGACCAACTGTAATCACTTGGCTGTGATTTAACACCAGCAAACTCGTTTTAATTCCTCCAGTACTGGCAATAGGATGATGATGATGAAGTAACACGCACCTCCCAGGCTGAGGGAACATTGCAGCACTGGTTCCCCGTGGTGAGGCAGCCCCCAGGGGCAGCAGACTCAAACTCCCGCCACATCTTCTAATTTAAACCTAGGATTTGTGATAGCGAACTCTTTAACATTCAAGGTCATGAAATCCTTGCATCTGAACGTGATGCGCATCCTAATGTGGAACAGAATCATAAAATGGTTTGGGTTGGGAGAGACCTTCAAAGTTCATCTAGTCCAACCCCTTGCAATGAGCAGGGACATTCAACTCGGTCAACAGAAATTGTTATTGCTTCTGTTAATGATGTTCTTTCTGCAACTAAAAGCCTTGACCTCACCCATAAAAATCATACACCCAAAGATGTCCATCGGTACATCCATTAAACAGAGACAAAAACCATTTTGGAAGAATCAAGTGCGGTCACGGTTAATCACATCGAAGCTTCCAGCCTGCCTATTTGAACCATGTGACGGGCTTCCCAGTGGGAGCAAGACCAGGCTCTGGCCCACTCCTGACTAGCCCCCTTGGCCATGTATCTCCACCTGCAGAGTCCCACTGCTGCCCCAGCTTCTGGGACGTGCCCCCTCCATTTCCTGCTGCCGCACAGCAGCCCTCATGCACACACTGCTCCTCACCTCGGGACTCCAACTGTGGCTCCCCAATTCCTCCAAACCACACTGCTGCCAAGGGCAGTGCATCGTCTGCTGTGCCACCCAGCCAAAACCAAACCAAGCGCGGCTCTATTAGGATTAGACATCTGCTGCAGCGTTCAGATGAGGACAAAGGAGTCCAGAAGGTGATGCACGTGCCACCTGCATAGTTTAAAATGGACACCAAACACAGGCACGCACTGTTAGTTCCGTCAGAGAGAGTGCAGGCTCCTCCTGTTGGAACACCAGCTGGGAGAAAATGATCTCGCTGAGATGTCGCCTGCAGAGGGGGATCCAGCCCTGTGCATAACCAAGCCTTCGCACGGGGCTGTGAGCACCCAGGCCATGCATCCTAACTAACAGGCATTGCCAACAGGCTGCTGCAGGGAAGCAGGGGGTAACGTTGATCCCAGCCAGGCAGCGATTTGTCTAATCCGAACAGCTGTGCTGCAAGCACGGCTCTATTAGGAATGAGATGCCTTTGGGGAAGAGCAACATTAGAAAGGATTCCAAGCTGTGAAAGCACAGCCAAATTCTCACAATCCCCATGGAAGGTTGACAGCACGCCATGCTTGTGGCTGGGGACTCCAGATGGCTCCCACCATTAAATGGGCCTTCTGTCTTCAGTTAGGCTGAGACTGCTTTCAGAACTATTCTCAGCACTGCTGCAGTGCAGAGCTTTGCAAACCCAAGTACTTAATTCCAGACGCTCCACTTAAACGTGTTGCTGGCTGCTGTTACCATGTCTGTGTTTGTTTTCTGAACCCTTGCGTGTTCTCTCTACTGGAGCTGGCAGCAAATAAAGCGCTTCCAGCCAAGAGATGGCACTTAGATTTGCAATCCTTTTCTGGCCCTGGCAGCAAGATTGGTGGCGTTGCTGCCGCCTCGTGGCATTCCAGCACAATTCCTTGGATCCCAGACTGCTGCATTTCAAAGCTGTTCCAGCACAAGAAAAGCCAACGGGAAGCTATGTGATTCCTGCCGCCTGACTTGCCGAGTGTGCAGGGGTTGTCGTGCTCCATCGCTCCAGGCAAAAAGCCCATGCCAATCCACAGCTGCCCTCAGTCTGCCACCAGGACGGTGACTCAGGCTTCCAGGGAGTGCACACAACCTATGGCAGGTGGGGCAGCAGTGACCTCCCAGAGATCAGACACACGTGCACTGGGCTGTGCTGAAGAGAACGCACGTGTGCCTGCGGCCGCCTGCCTGGCTTCTGAGTCACAGATTGGGTTGGGTTGGGTCGGGTTGGGAGGGACCCTCAAAGCCCGTCCAGTCCAACCCCCTGCAGTGAGCAGGGACATCAACTAGAGCAGGCTGCCCAGACCCACATCCACCCTGGCCTTGGATGTCTCCACAGCATCCCATGGGCACATTTCTCCCAGTCCCTGTCTTTGCCTTCTGTGACTTGGGCACTTGGCTGGAGCTCTTGCTGGTGAAGGCCGAAGCAAAAAGATGTCATTGAGTACCTCAATGTCCCTTCTCCATGCCCAGGTACCTCGGTCTTTCTTTCATTTCCTTGTGGAAGGGGGCCATGTTTTCCCTTGCCTTCCTTTTACCTTTGACATGCCTATAGGAGTTCTCCTTGTTGCCCCTAATGTCCTTGGCCAGATTTGGGTCTGTCAGGGCTTTACCTTTCCTAACCTGACCCCTGGCTGCTCTGGCCTTCTCTCAGTATTCCTCCCAGGCTACCTGTCCTGGATGACAGTGGACAACATCGCCATATCCCTACAATACAGAACGCTGGACCCAAAGAAACAATAACCTCAGAGGTAGGGAGTAGGAGAGGAGAAAAACCCAGAGGGAACTCCAGGAATCCCATAGCTTGACTGAAAACATCACTTGTGTTTAACATGGGTTGTAACATGCCCGAGTCCTCATTTCAGGAGCACAAAGTTGACAGAAAATGGTGGCCCAAGAACACTGCTGGTTTCAGGTAGTGATGGGTTACTAAAAGTGCCATTAGTATCAAGAAAGCACAGGCTGCCAACAGGCTATTTTAGTGTTTGGAGAGCAGCACAGCGCTGAGAAACTGCAGGCAACTTTAATGCAGCTCCTTTGCCAAATGTCACATTTGGCTTTGAAAAGGATAAGCCAAGCCAAAGCGACAAAGCCAGATAGTTTATGGTATGTAACAAATCTAGAAGAGATTAAACACGCTTGCAAAATTAGATGTAGTCAAGAAAGGCTCAATAAATAAAGAAACAAACAAAATCTGATTGCAAAACAACCCCGAAGTACTTTTGGCTGTTTCAGCTGGGGATGGGGCCACTGCCTTGGGCAGAGAGCTGAGTAGGGCCACGGATGCTTGCTGCAGCCCCACGGCCTCCTGCTCCCCCTTTGCCCTCCCTGGCTTTTAGATGACCTCCCTGCTGGCACGTCACACCTCCTCCTCCTGCTGCATCCCTCCTTCCACTCCCCATCTCCATCCCACCTCCAAAATGAACCCTCCTTGCTTTGGCCCCAAGCAAGGATTGTAGGAAACAAACCTTTTGGGGTGTGAGGGGTAGGGAAATGATGGAACAGAGGGCCTGAGTGACACAGGTGCAGCTGCACCCTGGCCAGCAGAGAGGGCAGCTTGAGTTCAACTAACCCTCGCTCCCCACCAGAACCAGAACAAAAGCCACACATGTATGGCCACAACCACCGGCTACCTTCCCATGCTCCTCTTCTTACCTTCCATGCATCTTGCAGCCGGCCTGGGGGTGCCCTGCTGTCACACCACTTGAAACACTGATTGATGGCAGGGAACTGAGCCCCAGTCCCACCTTGCCTGAGCAAACGCACCACCAAGCTCCTCCTGTCTAAGCCTGTAACTAAAATTCCCACCAGATGCTCACATGGGGATGTTTCACATCTGGGATTTTTTTTACTAAGGAGATATTTCTTTCCTTTACTCTTTCTTCAATACCAGCTTTGCCATTGGGGCTTTATGTGTGCAGCAACAAAGTGCATTGACTCCCCCACAAAAATTGTACATTTTCTATACGACATCTGTAACAGCAGCGTATCTGGTGGGTATTACAACAGCCTTCAGTATCCTCTACAGCTTACAGACTACGTTAGAAAACCACATCCACTGTTAGCAAACATCTTGGGCGCAGTGTCTGATGCAGAAAGGACCTGAATAACGCACGAATTGTATCACAATAGTGCATAGAGACCTGCAGAAATCACTCTTCCAAGGAACAGTTACGTTGCCCAACATGAAACAAGATAATGGGAAAAGCCCCAAACAAGAACTGTTAAGGCCATTGCAAGGAGCTCACCTCACACAACCAAAGAGAAGCAGAGCTACCATGGGGTGTGGAACCCTGTGGGATTCCCTCAGGGAATGGCATTTCCCTATCGGCGAGTGCTCAGAGCCAGGCTCTGGTGGCTGTCAGTGGCTGACTCCAGCACAGTCTTCCCTGAATCCATTTCAGGAGGATAAGAGGCTGATGCCTTGAATCATGACCCTCCTGCCGCCCTGAGCACCTAGATTTGCACACGTTCTTGTTCCTAAAGGAAAGGGCAAGGGGTGACAAACAGGGGAGCAATCGAAACAGAGACTTCTCGTACATACATTCATACTTACACCTCATTCAGAAGGGAAACACTAAGACCATTCAGAGAGAAAAGGCAAACTGCAGCTTCTCTACAAGAAGCATGAAGACACTTGCAACAACTCATAACAAATGGGCCACTTGATTTATTGTCTATTTTGTTAATAAGTTTAAGATGTACAGATTTATAATGGGAACCAAGAGGGAAGGGAGAGGACAAAATGAAGACAAAGACATCGCAGTCAGACTTTGACCTTAATTTACAAAGAGATCTCTGTGGGGTTTTCAACTATTAAATAAATGGCACCTTAAAAATAGAACATTTGACAATTTCAACACATGTATTATTTCTTCTAAATAAATATGGCATGGAAATGAGTTCGCTTTGCTACCATAGCTGCCTCCTTTCCTTACGGGACTTCACCATCACCCGTTTCCCTTGCAGTCAGGATTTTGTTCCTCAATGGCAAATGTGATTTCCTCCACTATTACGTGTTTTGGTTTTATTCATTCATTCAGTCACACTTGCTAAGTCCTGACCAGGCCCAAGTGAAAATGATGAGCATCTTGCCTGACCCTTCACAGGCCTCTGACCTGGCTCGAGGCTGAAACACCATGGCTTTTAAAAATAGGTACCTGCCAGGGTAGGCGAGAGGACTGCAGGCTGCCCGGTGGCAGAGGCCATTCCTACAGAAACTGCTTTTGGAAACGCAGACCCTTTGCTCTCCACTTCTGTGACCATCCAAACTACTAGCAGTCATTTACAAAATACTGCTGCACACACGCAGACCTGTTCCTCCATCCTGAAATCATGTGGAAAAGGGAGCTAATCCTTCCCTGTAAGTACAGTTATTTTAGGGCACCATTCTCTTCACCGCTCCCACAGGTCTGTCAGAGACAGGGCAAGGGATGCAAGAGGGGACCAGAGGGCTAAGGCACACTGTGAGATATGAGGAGAGCAGGATGCTGCTGTCACACAACAGGAAATCTTTGGGTACAGAATGGTGTCCCCCTGCTGAACACACAAGTGCCGCAGATGCTGCCCTCACAGTTCTTGCCACCTGCAAAATCACATTTGCAAAATGCAGCCCCCAACAAGGAAAAAATGCTTGCAAACAGCTGATTATTCCCTTTGGCGTTCCCTTGACAAATTCCCAGGTTGCTGGGCTCATCCTATAGTTTGGGTGAGAAAGAGCACAGGAGTTACCTCCTATATGGAGGATGTCCTACTTGGGTACCAAATCCTGCTTTTAGATGTTCACTGACACCATCAACGGTTACAGGCAAATACCCAAACACAAAATAGGTCTTATGCTCCATATTCAACCTCCTAGTCCCTCCTTGGAGAGAAGCGATTCCTCCCCATGTAAGCTCTCAGACCCACAACAGCATCCAAACAATCACAGTGACCCAGTACAAGCCAAGTTCCCCCACCCGTCATAATGGCAAAAAGCAACAGTTCAAGAAGTCCTCAGTGTGAGTGATGTCCCCTCACCACAGCAGGGGCAGAGCTGTTTCCAACCACACTTGGTCATTTTGACACCCCAACCCTGTTTGGCTTACAAGCTTTAAACCAAACAAGACCCTAAGTAACACAGCTCAAGTGCTAAGAGCATGTGTGCGTGGCAAAGAGGAACAAAGCAGCGATGACTTGAGTAAACACGCAGCACTGAAGGCAGTGGCTTTCCCCCAGTTCTCAGGACAGCGGGTGGCTGACAAATGCAAAAGGGTGAGGTTGGAAACAGCAAGGCAGTAATTGTTGTGGCTTTTCTTATAACATAACGCTGCCTGTCACGGATGAGGTTGGCACTTGCCAATGCAGAGGTAAAGACACCAAAGACTGCGCCTGTGTTTGCAATAACCCTTCTCTCAGATGCCTTCTGGACAACAGCTGTTGCAAACTCTGGGATGTTGCATAATAACCTCGGGAGGAAGATTCCCTTCTTGGCGCACTTCTTCATGTATAATTATTGTTCTGCTGGTTATTCATCATAGAAATGTTTGTAGACCATCAGTACATTGAGCCGTTCAGACAATTCATTGCACTTTGTCGTTTTAAAGGAAGGTGCCATCAATGCTGTGGCTTTCCTCCTAAAAACAGTTTAAAGTCTTTCCAGGGTACCCAGATCCATCCCACGATGATTCCTTTTCCTTTGCTGGTGCTTTGTAGCTGACAATTCAAGAGTTTGACACGAGAACAATCCAATAACTCAGTAGAGAGAGGCTGAGACTTGGAAAGTGCAAAAAAAAAAAAAAAACCCAAGGGGAGAAAAAAAAAAAAACAACGATACGAATGATCTTAAGAAAAATAAGTTTGATGTACTTGAGAAGAAAAAGTTGTTCCAGGTACCCAACAAGTTCTTCCAGGTACCTAACAAGTACTTCCAGGTTCTTAAGTCCTTCCAGGTACTTAAGTTCTTCCAGGTAAATAGCAAGTTCTTCCAGGTCCCTAAGAAGTTGCTCCAGGTACTTAAGCTCTTCCAAGTTTTTAAGTCCTTCCAGGTTCTTAACTTCTTCCAGGTAACTAACAAGTTCTTCGAGGATACGAACAAGTTCTTCCATGTACTTATCTTCCAGGCACCTAGCAAGGTGTACCAGGTACCTAAGGAGTTCTTCCAGGTACCTAAGAAGTTGTTTCAGGTACTTAAGTTCTTCCAGGTTCTTTAGTCCTTCCAGGTTCTTAACTTCTTCCAGGTAACTAACAAGTTCTTCCAGGATGCGAACAAGTTTTTCCAGGTTGTTATGTACTTCCAGGCACCTAGAAAGTTGTACCAGGTATCAAAGATGTTCTTCCAGGTACCTAAGAAGTCGTGCCAGGTACTTAAGTTCTTCCAGGTTCTTCAGAAGTTCTTTCAGGTACTTATGTTCTTCCAGGTACTTAATTTCTTCCAGGCACCAAAGAAGTTGTTCCAATTACGTAAGAAGTTGTTGCAGGTACCTATGACATTGTTCAGGTGCCTAAGACATTGTTCCAGGTACCTAAGAAGTTCTTCCAAATACTTAAGTTATTCCAGTTAACTAACAAGTTCTTCCAGGTAATTAAGTTCTTCCAGGCACCTACTATGTTGTTCCTGGTACCTAAGATGTTCCAGGTACCTAAGAAGTTATTCCAGGTACCTAAGAAGGTGTTGCAGGTACCTAAGAAGTTCTTCCAGGTGCCTAAGACGTTGTTGCAGGTACCTAAAAAGTTGTTCCAGGCACCTAAGACATTGTTCCAGGTTCCTAAGAAGCTGTTGGAGGTACCTAAGAAGTTGTTCGAGATACTTAGGAAGCAGTTCCAAGTACCTAAGAAATTGTTCGAGGTACCTAAAAAGTTGTTGCAGGTACCTAAGAATTTGCTGCAGGCACCTAAGAAGTTGGTGCAGGCACCTAAAAAGTTCTTTCAGGTACCTTACAAATTCTTCCAGGAAACTAACAAGTTCTTCCAGGTACTTATGATCTTCCAGGCAGCTAGCAAGTTGTACCAGGTATCTAAGATGTTCTTCCAGGTACCCAAGAAGTTATTCAAGGTACTTAAGAAGTTGTTTCAAGTACCAAAGAAGATGTTCTAGGTACCTAAATAGTTGTTCCATGTACCTAAGACGTTGTTGCATGTACCTAAGAAGCTGTTGCAGGTACCTAAGAAGTAGTTCCAGGTACCGAGGAAGTTCTTTCAGTTACCTAAGAAGTTCTTCCAGGAAAATAGCTAGTTCTTCCAGGTACCTAATAAGTACTTCCAGGTACCTAACAAGTATTTCCAGGTACTTATGTTCTTCCAGTCACCTAAGAATTTGCACCAGGTATTTAAGATGTTCTTCCAGGTACCTAAGAAGGTGTTTCAGGTACTTAAGAAGCTGTGTCAGGTAGACAAGAACTTGTTCCATGCATCTAAGAAGCTGTTCCTGGTACCTACTATGTTGTTCCAGGTACTGAAGAAGTTGTTCTAGGTACACAAGAACTTGTTCCATGTCCCTAAGAAGTTGTTCAAGGTACCTATTACGTTGATCGAGGTACCTAAGATGTTCCAGGTACCTAAGAAGTTGTTCCAGGTACCTAAGAAGGTGTTGCAGATACCTAAGAAGCTGTTCTAGGTACCTAAGAAGTTGTTCCAGGTGCCTAAGAAGTAGTTCCAGGTGCCTAAGAAGTTGTTCCAGGTACCTAAGAAGTAGTTCCAGGTACCTAAGAAGGTGTTGCAGGTACCTAAGAAGCTGTTCTAGGTACCTAAGAAGTTGTTCCAGGTGCCTAAGAAGTAGTTCCAGGTACCTAAGAAGTTGTTCCAGGTACCTAAGAAGTTGTTCCAGGTACCTAAGAAGTAGTTCCAGGTACCTAAGAAGTTGTTCAAGGCACCTCACAAGTTGTTGCAGGTACCTAAGAAGTTGTTGCAGGTACCTAATAAGTTCTTCCAGGCACTTAAGTACTTCCAGGTTCTTAAGTTCTCCCAGGCACCTAACAAGTTCTGCCAGGCACTTATATTCTTCCAGGCACCTAAGAGGTTGTACCAGGTATCTGAGATGTTCTTCCAGGTACGTAAGAAATTCTTCCAGGTAAGTAAGAATTTCTTCCAGGTACTTAAGTTCTTCCAGGTAACTAACAAGTTCTTCCAGGTACCTAAGAAGTTGTTCCTGGTACGTAAGAAGTTCTTCCAGGTGCCTACTATGGTGTTCCAGGTACCTAAGAAGTTGTTGCAGGTACCTAAGAAGTTGTTTCAGGTACCTAAGAAGTTGTTTCAGGTACTTAAGAAGTTGTGTCAGGTAGACAAGAACTTGTTCCATGTATCTAAGAAGCTGTTCCCAGTACCTACTAGGTTGTTCCAGGTACTGAAGAAGATGTTCCAGGTACACAAGAACTTGTTCCATGTACCTAAGAAATTGTTCAAGGTACCTATTAAGTTGCTCCAGGTACCTAAGATGTTCCAGGTACAGAAGTAGTTGTTGTAGGTACCTAAGAAGTTGTCCCAGGTACCTAAGAAGTAGTTCCAGGTACCTAAGAAGTTGTTCAAGGCACCTCACAAGCTGTTCCAGGTACCTAAGAAGCTGTTCCAGGTACCTAAGAAGTTGTTCCAGGTACCCAAGAAGTTGTTCAAGGCACCTCACAAGCTGTTCCAGGTACCTAAGAAGTTGTTGCAGGTACCTAAGAAGTTGTTTTCAGGTACCTAAGAAGTTCTTCCAGGCACTTAAGTACTTTCAGGTTCCTAAGTTCTCCCAGGCACCTAACAAGTTCTTCCAGGCACTTATGTTTCTCCAGGCACCTAAGAAGTTGTACCAGGTATCTAAGATGTTCTTCCAGGTACCTAAGAAGTTCTTCCAGGCAAGGAAGAACTTCTTCCAGGTACTTAAGTTCTTCCAGGTTCTTAAGTTCTTCCAGGTAACTAACAAGATCTTCCAGGTACCTAAGTTCTTCCAGGCACCTAAGAAGCTGTTCCAGGTACCAAAAATTTGTTCCAGGTACCTAAGAAGTTGTTCCAGGTACCTAAGATGTTGTTCGAGGCACCTAAAAAGTTGTTGGAGGTACCTAAGAAGTTGTTGCAGGTACCTAAGAAGTTGGTCAAGGTACCTAAGAAGTTGTTCCAGGTACTCAAGGAGTTCTTGCAGGTACCTAGGAAGTTGTTGCACGTACCTAAGAAGCTGTTGCAGGTACCTACGATGTGATTTGAGGCACCTAAAAAGTTGTTTGAGGTACCTAAGAAGTTGTTCCACGTACCTAACACGTTGTTGTAGGTACCTAAGAAGTTGTTGCAGGTACCTAGGAAGCTGGTCAAGGTACCTAAGAAGTTGTTCCATGTACCTAAGAAGTTGTTGCAGGTACCAAAGAAGCTGTTGCAGGTACCTAAGAAGGTGATCCATGTTGTTCCACGTACCTAAGAGATTGTTGCAGGTGCCTAAGAAGTTGTTCCAGGTATCTAAGAAGTTGTTCCAGGTACCTAAGAAGTTGTTCCAGGTACCTAAGAAGTTGTTCAAGGTGCCTAAGAAGTTGTTTGAGGTTCCAAAGAAGTCATTGCAGGTATCTAAGAAGTCGTTCCAGGTACTCAAGAAGTTGTTCAACGTACCTAAGAAGTTGTTGCAGGTACCAAAGAAGCTGTTGCAGGTACCTAAGAAGGTGATCCATGTTGTTCCACGCACCTAAGAGATTGTTGCAGGTACCTAAGAAGTTGTTCCAGGTACCGAAGAAGTTGTTCCAGGTACCTAAGAAGTTGTTCAAGGTGCCTAAGAAGTTGTTCGAGGTACCAAAGAAGTCATTGCAGGTATCTAAGAAGTCGTTCCAGGTACTCAAGATGTCATTGCAGGTACCTAAGAAGTTGTTGCAGGTACTCAAGAAGTTGTTCAACGTACCTAAGAAGTTGTTGCAGGTACTCAAGAAGTTGTTCAACGTACCTAAGAAGTTGTTGCAGGTACTCAAGAAGTTGTTCAACGTACCTAAGAAGAAGTTGGTTTTGGTACTTAAGAAGAACTTGTTCCAGCTACTTCAGAAGAACTTGTTCCAGCTACTTAAGAAGAAGAAGAACCAACTTAACCAACTTGAGCACCAGTTAAGGCATTTTGGTTTCCAGTCTCAGCCAGTGTAAACCTTCTCTGACATCGTGGACCAGTCTGATCAAGCTACTGGTCAGTGACAGCTCATCTGATGCTGCGTTGAGCTCCCCGAAAAACTCTGGGAAAAAAGAGAGAAAACATTTGGTTGGTTTCACACAAGAGGTACGGAGGGACAACAGCAGCACTGTCACTCGGGAAGTCCCATTAAACACATTGTTAATACACAGAGCTCAGCGGTATTAGAAGGCTGGGAAGTGTTAACAAGCATGCACGGCAGGGAATATGAGAGGAAAAGGCACTCCCACGTGCATACACACTGAACCACTTCCTCCAGTGCTGGCTGTAAAAGGGCATTAAGACTCCATGGCAGTGGGCAAAAGTCTGGGTGCTCACACCCCAGTCCCTGCCACATGCTCCTCCAGATGTTAAACAGGCCAGATTTGACTGTCTTTCTGAATGATGCCCAGGAGCACACACACAGCTGTCAGAACAGCCCCTTCCCTTCATTCATCCTCCAACCTTGCAGCCGTCATGATTTCTCAACTGAACAGGTTTGAACATTTCTATAGCTTGACAGGCTATACAGCTCTAATTTGGGTTGCTTTTAACCGGGCACTGCAGGCAGGTTTAAGATAGTCCTCCTATCCTCCCACCCACTTCAGGCATCATGCTCCTTCTGCACAGGTAGGAGATGGCTCTTGTAGCCTCTCTGAGCCTGCTGGGAGGTGCTGTCAGGCTGCACTCCCTGCTCTGGGCTGGCAATCTTCTCTGCAGGTGACAGCAACTTATGGGAAATTAGCCCACCAACTCCTTTCCAGTCACCTGTCTGAGACATTCCTGTGTGACCTGCCTTCCAGGGACATGGGCTTATCCCAGTCCCTTAATCCCTCCAGTCTCAAGCATGTTGCAGAGTAACTTTCAGCTCTCCTTTTTTACACACGAAGACTGGAGGCTGAAAACTTCCGCTCAGCTGCATAAGGAACATTTCAGAAGCAGACAACACAATGCTCTAATTCTAATACTTCCCAATTCAGGAGCAGAGAACACATTGCCTCTGATCTTCTGGCTTCTTTTTACAAAATGGATATACATTCCCACTATTGGGAACACAAGAGCTGCAAGCAGAGGCAGAGTCTAAACCCCCTGCCTGATAAAGAGCAGATAATATGATCTGTGACCACAGCGTTGTGTCAAAGGAGCGTCACTTCACATGCAGGCATGCAACCTCAGCTTGCTCTCACTGTGGGAGATCAGAGGCTGGAAGATGACCTATTAAAGCATCATGATCATGGTCCAGCAAGGAGCAGGGTCCTGCACCTGGTTGAGGACCCTCCACAAAGGATGTCAGCTCTGCACAAGTGACTCAGACATCAGTTACAACTAACTGCTTTCCACTGAGTTAGGACTTCCCTGTTCAAGGGAACTCGATAGCTGAAGCCCACTGCTCTTCTCTTCTTATGCCCTATGAATTGCGTAAAAGAATCAAGGATGTGGCCTTTCCTTTACTTTTATATATTTACTCTCTGTACCTCTTAGCATCTGTACTGATACCAACAAGTGAAAATTCAGAAACTCTTCCACTGACCTGAACAGTGACAACAACTGCCCACCCTACCTGAGTATTTACTATTCTCCTGCACAAATCCACTCCCTTGGGAGTCTTTGCTACCCCAGTTATCATTCCCCTACACTGAAACAGCAACACAGAGCAGGCCTGAATTTAGTTCTGACTGATGCAAGACAGTGCTCAGGCTGCCTTCCCCACGAGTTTTCCTCCAAGACTCATTCCTCTGGCTTAGCAGCAGCATCCACCGCTCCTTCCACGTGACAGTCTTTTATTAACCTTTTGAGGCTATAACCCAAATTACTACACGTGAATTGCTGCTGCAAGCAGAGTTTGCTCAGAGGACAGCCAACAGCTGGAGTTACTTTATTCAAAGGTGACTTGCAAAGCCTTTTGAATTCCAGCCACTGCCTCATTAGTGTATTTTTACAACCTTCCAGCAACTGAGCCAGGCACATCGGTCTGTTTTTTTGTGAGCTTGCCAACACATTGTGACAACACATCCCTTGCATCCCTTCACCCATGGCAGCTCGGAAAACTGTGGTTTATGGCAAACGATGCTGCAAATGCCACGTGGAACAGCAGGGTACAGACTGAAGGCACCCAATCTAGGGCTTTTGCGGATTCACCACTGCTTGTGCCACAGGACAGTACAATAATTTTAACAACAAAACTGTAAAATACAAAAAGTAGCAGCAATGTTAGGAGGTGCTACTGGCAAATACTGATCATGGGCCCCAGAACAACTCCAGCTCAAGGGCCGCTCAGCCTCTCTGTTACAGGGTGATGCCAGCCCCACTGTTTTCAAGACAAAAGTACCTGGAAGACTGACCAACAAGAGCACAGGGCTGCAGGCCAAAATGTTCCTAGTGAAAGTGAACCCACTCAGCAAACCTAAGCATCCCAAAGGGAAAAGCAAACAGCAAAAACCTCCTTATGCCTCTTGTGTTAGCAGGAAACCCCAGTTAGCTGGTTTCCTGCACTTGATACACTCAGCCCTTAGCTCTTAGACATTTGAGGATGCCAAGCCAGCCTTTAAATTGGAACACGTCATATGCGGCAACGTGGTTGGATTTTACTGGTATTTGACTTATGTTGTGGCTTGCTATAATGATGATTTTGGTCCTGTGATTTTGGTATTGGTGACAGACTAATTGTGTTATTAATTGTTGCTTGTTTGATAGAATTTTAGTCTCTGTCTCTGTCTCAAGTGTTGTAACTGTGGAGTGTGTCCATGGGATCCCATGTGTGCGTGTGAATGCGAGACTGATAACGGGAAATCGGCAGAGTGGAGAGATCTTGAAAAAGAGTCCTCTAGGGTGCATTTTGGCACATTGGAAAGAAGTGGGAGAGTTTCCTGGGGGCTTGGTATATAAGAAAACATTGATAAAATATTGTAACCAATGGTGGCCTTTGTATACTTTGGAAAATCAGGAAAAATGGCCTAAAAATGGAACTTTGAACTATGATACATTGTTACAATGAATGTTGTTTTTTGGGGTGGCAAGGAAAATGGGATAAAGCAATGTATGCGGATACGTTTTTCACTTTAAGAAACCACCCGGAGTGACAGACAGAATGAAAAATTAATATAGCTCCGCCACATCCCTTCATTTTGGCCTTGGAAAAGGACAGGGAAAAACTGAAAGCTGAGCTGGAGAGATGTTGTCCAGACTGTGATACTGGGGAAAGATGTTTAAAGTTAAGGAAAAACAAGGGCGAAAGGAGGGGAGCTCGGGCAGCTCCTGCGTTTGAGTGTGGGGAAGGATGTCAGGCGGAGGTGTGGGAGTGGGTTCTTCTCCTGTGGGACCGGATCGGTGTGTGTGCTGTGGGGAGTTTGGATGTTGGAAGTGAGACTGCCCTGGGGGGAGTGCCATGGGGTGGCTCCTGTGACTGAATTGGAACTAGACTGACAGGAGGTGGGGAATCTACCCGAGCAGATCCACTGGTTAAATTAAAACTAGGGACTAGAGGAAATAAACTGGAATTTTAGTGGATACAGGAGCAACTTATTTGGTGTTAAATCAAGAGGGAAAAGAATTTGTTACAGATGTGGGAGCTATTGGCCACCAAGAAGGAAAAAAAAAAGAGAGGCATCCTTTCTGAAACCCTTGAAGTACAAATTGGGAAAACAAATAGGAATGCATCAATTTTTATGCATTCCAAATTCTCCAAAATCTTTACTATGGTAACATTTAAAGAAGGCAAAATGGAATTAAGAGTTAAAAACAATCAATTAATTGCAGTTTTGAGTTTCTCTTTAATTCAACAGAAAAGCGAACAGGAGGACCTCCCTGAAATAGAAGAAATCCTTAATCAGGTTGTCCTGGGAGTGTGGGCATCTGAAGTTCCAGGAAAGGCGAAAAATGCTTTGCCTGTTAAAGAAGAAACAAAAAGGGGGGGCCAGCCCAATTAGAATAAAACAATATTCCTTAAAATTAGAGGATCAAAGGGAATTAAAAAAAATCATTGATAAATTTTAAAATACAGATTATTAATTGAATGTGAATAGGAATATAATACTCCTATCTTGACAGTAAAGTAATAAAGTTGCAGATTGGTTCAAGATCTCAGAGCAATCAACAAATTTGCAGAGGATATTCATCCAGTAGTAGCTAATCTGTATACCTTATTGACTAAATTGAATAATAATCGGAAATGGTTTGCCATCTTGGATTTAAAGGAAGCTTTGGTAATGGTAAGCTTTTGCTTACCACTGGCCAAAGAAAACCAGATTTTCTTGGCTTTTGAATGGGAAAATCCTGACACGGGAAGGAAAACCCAACTAACTTGGATGGTATTACCTCAAGGGTTTAAAAACAGTCCAACAATTTTTGAAAATCAGTTAGCACTGGAACTAGAATCATGGAAACCACCCACTCAGATGGGGACTCTGTTACAATATGTGGATGATCTGTTAATTGCCACAGAAACAAAGGAAGAATGCGTCCAGTGAATGGGGGGATCACTGAATTTTCTGGGACTGAACGGTTATCGGTATCCAAACAAAAGGCCCAACTAATTCAAACCTGAGTTCCCTACTTAGGATATGAAATAACAGGAGGACAGAGAGAACTTGGAACAGCTAGAAAAGAAGCTATTTGTCAGACTCCATGACCGTTGACCATCAAGAAGCTCTGCCTGCTCCTGGGAATGACTGGATGATGCAGACTTTGGATACATGATTATAGTGTTCTGGTACGACCACTGTATGAACTGCTAAAAGGAAATCCTCCCTCTTTGGAATGGACTGATTCAGCAGAAGGGGGGCTTTTAGAAATTTAAAACCAGAGCTAATGAGAGCTGCAGCTCTGTGACTTCTGGATGTGACTAAATCCTTTTGGCTATATTCCTATATTGGTTTGGAGTATCCGATTCACCCTTTCAGATCCAGAGACTGTGTTTATGTTAGGAATTTTTCAGGAGATCCTCTAAAGGAGAAGCGGAGCGGACCATACCAGATATTATTGACCACCTTTACAGCAGTGAAGATAAAGGAAGAACCTGCTTGGATACATTATTCAAGAATAAAGAAAGCCCCAGAACCAGAGAAGACATGGCAGATAGAACCTTCAGGACTCTTACGTATAAAATTGCATCGGTCGTAATTTGGGCTTATATGATAACTGGCGTACAAGCTTGGGACCAAAACTTATACCTGAAATTAATGCAGAATGTTACTAAGGTTTTTAATCGTAGTGACTGTTGGGTGTGTGCACAGTTGCCTAAATCAGGAGAAAATCCGGACCTACCATTAACTGGCATTCCAATTCCCAACGCTCTCCCATGGACTAATTTGTGGGTGAACACCGGCAACCTATATCCAAGGGAAAGATTAAGATTTGGGATAGTTAATCCTAACCCAAGTAAAGACTATTATACCTGTATGCAAAGGTGTATTACACCAGGAACCAGAATAGGAGATTGTGTTTGTTTAAATGCCACAGGTGTAGGTCACTATTCAAATTGCAATCAACCTATTAATATAGATGGTATCGTGGTTCAGTGGTGGCCCGTTCCTGAAGGGAAAGGATGGTATTGGTTATGTGGAGAAAATGCTTGTAAGATCCTACCGCCCCAACTGGAAGGGGGTATGCACCTTAGGTGCAGTGATACCCAATCTTGCTATTATTGACATGTATCCTTCTGGAACCTGGGTTAGAAGTTTTGCTAAACGGATTAAGTGAGGGTTTAATCCTATTGCTGAACAGAACACCGCATTTCATAGTTTTGTGAGATGGCTAATTCCATCTTGGAGACTAAGTGAATTAGAGAAGGCAATCGTAAATATCTCAGCAACCACAGAGAAAATAGAGAGTAAAACCACTGATACTACAAACCCGAATGGTTCTAGACATGTTATTGGCTTCACAAGGAGGGGTTTGTTCCATAATCAATGAAAGTTGCAGTTCCTACATAGATCAAAGTGGCAGAATTGAAACAGATCCAGAGGAAATTTGGAAACAAACTAAAATATTTCATGAAATGGCCAAGGATGATACTTCCTGGGGGTTTGAAGAAATATGGAAAAAGTTAACTTTATGGTTTCCTGATCTCTTCTGGTTGAGGCAACTGGTGGCAGGAATATTAATTGTTTCATATTGATTACTTGTGGTATGATACAATGTTCCTTCTGGTATTGTAAATAATCTATGGTAAGTTATGAAGATTGGAAAAGAAATTAAAACAAGCATCAAGTGGAAACAGAAAATTATTTCAAAAAGACTCTAGATAGCAATGGTAGTATAAAATGTTGCCAAAGAATTTCCAAAAGGACAGAAAAAGGGGAGATTTGAGACAAGGAGGTACAAAAGCACAAAATGTAATCAGCTCAAAGTAAGTTTGATGGCTTTGTAATGGAAAATAACTGAAGTGCTTGAAGGGAGCTGACATAGTTTTAGGTCCTTACCTTAGTACAAAAAGTGTAAGAAAAACAATAGGAAAACAGGACCTGGGGATGGGGAGTATCTGGGACTAGCACATGTCCAGGATGGGCACAGTTAAACTAACTGATAGGTAGAAGGACAGGATGATTGCTGCGTCTGTAATGCTAATTAAGCTGGTGCTTCAAAGACTGCCAGCAGTTATGAAGATTGTTGGAAGAAGTAAACGACTAGCAAAGACCACCATCACATTTATGTATGCATGCGGGAAACTGTCTGGAAAATGATGTAATTCATGTGTAGCCTCATGAATATGTATGTATGCCCAAGGGACTATATAAGGATGGCTTACGTGGCAATACCGGGACACACATTAGGTGGAGCTATCCCCTGTGTCTCCCGGCGCCGCAGTAAAGAATACCTGCTTGTCAACTTGAAAACTTCGTTGGTGAGTTTGTTCCTGGAGTTGTCTCCAAACCATATGATATTATGAAATCCTTATACCCAGGTTGTATGTTTCTAATTTTTAAGCAGCCCACTTTTCCCTTTTGTAAACACCCTTATTCTACACCAATCTTGTACTTGTAGTTGCCTACAGTCAGAAACAGTTACTACCATCAACATGATGCCTTTGGTTTTCACATGGGCACCTCTTCTCACTATGCTTCACTAATGAGATGAAAACAAATGATGGCAAGTCAGCAGAGAAGTTACAATGCAGGCTTCTGGGCTAGTGCCATATGGTTACAGATAGCCATGAAAGGGGCAAAATGCGTCAAAGAGCTTTCTCTGGTGCCTGGTTTATCTTCTTTCCTTTTATATATCCTCAGAGCACATTGCAAAAGAGAATCACGCAGCACCCACGGGTTGCAGGAGACTTCCTGTTAGTTATAATGGATACCTACTTTGATAACCTTTGACAGGTCAGCTTCACTGCTCTCCACCCTGCGGTGCTTGCAGACCAAAGGATCCTTGGTGCTGCTCTTACACTTGTTGATGTCACCAACTGCAGTCAGCTCATCGCTGTCTTTTCTGGACCTTTTCTGGGCCACCTTGGTTGACTTTGGCGCAGGAGACATTGGCAGTAGAGGTGGAGGTAGAAAAGCTTTCGTCTGGTATTCATATGAAGCTTTCCAGCTTGACGTTCTGGAGATGGGAAAAGAATTCAGCAATTGGGATGAATATGGTGTACCTATAATGTAGTGACTTTTTACAAACTTAGTTGCATCATGTACCAATTATGTTTAAATTGCTCTGGAAGGGAAGATGACATTCAGAATTCAAAAAAAGCAAATAAACTTCATTGTGCATTAGATACCACATCTTCAGCTGCTAACAACATACAAGCAAGTTGCTTTTCAAGTAGCATTAAGCCCCAGGAGTTGTCCTTGGAATAAAAACTTGCAACCAGGATACCAGGATATTGCAAAAAAGGCATCCCTCCAACACAGCCCCTTTTCACTTAAAGACAGAGATGGGCAATTCTCTGGGAGAAATCACCCAACAAGGCAAATAAACTGCGGCACTGCCTCTCTTTCCTCATTATGGCAGAAGGTGTCTTCTATGGTTACAGGTACTCACCCTGACACTTGATCCTGTACATACTTTGACAGAATTAAACTGAGTTGTTCCTTTAAGACTTGCCTGCTCAACTAGACAACACATAAAGATTGAGAGGGTTCAAGTCAGAGACTTAAAATGTTGCACTTCTTGAACGGCAGGGACTATCACATTTAATAATATGGTAGCATACCAGGTTTCTGATCATCTGAAGTTAGGAATACAAGGCAACTCGGGCAGCTTTAAGCAACGCCAAGTAACTCTAAACCTTGTTTCACAACTGCTCCTTTACATCACTTTCATTCAGCTTCTCAAAGTTTCCACAAAAATAGTGAGCAGTGCATTCCAGCTCATGGACTGCAACACCAGAAGGAGGAAATTAAGCTAAACCCAGTGAAAAGACTGAAATGTAATGTTGCACACCTGGCTTCATTCTGCTGCGCATGGGACAGTCCTCTCCCCTGTTCCACAACCCACTTTTCCCATGGCACAATCCCTACTCACTGCACACATGCTCCTAGCTTCACTTCCTTGTTACAGCTCCAGAGAAGATTATTTTACACATAGCACAGCAGCACCCTCTGACCTGATCCAGCGCCCTCTCTCCCCCTGAATACATCTTCTCCTTTCACTCCAAAAGCTGGAACATAGGGTTTGCTTTCACTGAGAAAAAGGGAGGAATGAACCCCAGTGTCAAAGCCCCTCCATTATTACACCAGGTGAAATATCACCCAACTAAATGTTAGCTCAGCGTTTCAGTGCTTTAAGAGTATGTCTCTATTTTCTCTGCAGAAAAGCAGTTTACTCATATTTTCAGGCCACAAACCTCAACATCATATACCAATCCAAGTCAATGCCTCAAATTCAAGCCACAAGCAAGAACTGAATGCAGTAGCCCATGACTGATGCACAAGCCTCCCATTCCAAGACATGCTCCTGCAAGCATTTGCTCTAGCAAAGATCTGGCCAAAATGCTGCCAGTACAAATTATGCCTGTTGTATAGGGGAAACTGCAGCACATCCATTAGAAGCATTGCAAATGCTATGCTGGAATAAAGGAGAAATTCCGGGCCATAAAGGCCACCTGAAATTCCAGAGACAGTCATGATTCAAAACACACACTTGTGTGTCCATTAAGTCACAGGCACAAAAAGACAACAACAACAAAATGATTTTAGTGGAGAAGGGAAATGCTCTCTACCTGCCTAAAAAGCATTTTGAGGCTACTTCCGTTTCTCATGAGAGCAGAAATAATGAACTCTCTGAGAGTTCAAATATCACAGAATAGAATCATAGCCTTGTTTGGAAGGGACCTTTTGTCTAGTCCAACTCCTCTGCAATGAGCAGGGACATCTTCAACTAGATGGCAAGTTCTCTTGCCATCCCCTCAAACTCCTCAACTATCATGCAGAACAAGCGCATGCTACTCCCCGTACAACAGCTGCCACCCCCCAGATCATCTAGAGCAATCACCTGCTGACAGGTTGCCTCCACTGAGCTTGGGAGAAGGGGAATGACTCCTGCATCCCAGCAGGTAGGCAGTCTACCACACTCTATGTAACTCGACCAACAAATTCTTTTTGCACAAATTTGTTTCCTGCATCAGGTCCAAAAGACAGCAGGGCAAATGGTTGCCTACCAGCTTAAAAGGACAAGCAATATGGGCACAACTGGCCATTAGATTTCCTGCAGTGTAAACAGATTTCCTGAGCTACGCGTAATATATGGATCAGAGCATGCAGCAATGTAAGCTGCAGGATGGACAAGTGTTTAAAATCATGCCCGTCTCACTGGTTAGAAATCTGGAAAATGCCACCACATTCAACACTTGTGCAGCAGCGTACACCAAGAATGGGAGGACGACCAGCCACTGAAACATCAGCTTATTCTTGAACGATTAGAACCGTTGGAATAAGTCCAGAGGAGGGCCACGAGGACGATCAGGGGACTGGAGCAGCACCTGTATGAAGACAGGCTGAGAAAATTTGGGCTGTTCAGTCTGCAGAAGAGAAGGCTGCGTGGAGACCTCATAGCAGCCTTCCAATATCTGAAGGGGGCCTATAGGGATGCTGAGGAGGGACCCTTCATGAGGAACTGCAGTAAGAGGACAAGGAGTAACGGGTTCAAACTTAAACAGGGGAAGTTTAGACTGGATATGAGGAAGAAATTCTTTACTGTAAGGGTGGTGAGGCCCTGGAATGGGTTGCCCAGGGAAGTTGTGAATGCCCCATCGCTGGCGATGTTCAAGGCGGGGCTGGACATAGCCTTGGATGGCATGGTTTAGTGGGAGGTGTCCCTGCCCATGGCAGGGGGGTTGGAACTCGATGATCTTAAGGTCCTTTCCAACCCTAACTATTCTATGATTCAAAAATCCTCAGCATTAAGAAGGGATCGGAAACAGGTGACACCCAAGTATCACTTCACATCTGCAACAAATAAAAAGGTGAATAAATTACATTCCCGCAGCCACATGGTTGGTTCCAGGATTTAAAGACAAATCTTCAGCAGATGCTCTTCGCTTAAGTTTGTCTAGCACACTACCACAGCAGCACAGGGTGGAAGAAGCCTGATCCTTGTACATTAAGAGACTGGCATGCTATTGGCCTGCACGGAGTCCCCAGGGGGCAGAAAGCATCATCTGAGCACCAGAAGCTGTGCACGCTCATGCTCTCTGCTCTCTGGGGCTGCAAATATTTCTTCTGTCACAGGCCTTCTCTTTTTGCTGCTGACGTCTTCTACCATACGGATGTAAGTAAACGCCAAGGGCAAGCCTCCCTCCTATTTCTTCTCTACACAATGAACTTGATGCTCCTGCACGTGTCAGCAATAACCCTAGCATCAAGCAGTTCAGACACTCCAAGCAGTTTACAAGTGAGGAGCCACAAACTCTCTTTTACTATTGCTAGAGAGCAGGCTGCCTGCAAATGTTTTGAGAAGCATAATTTAGTCCTCTGCCTGCAGGTGGTAACTACTGCTTGCTATTTCAGTGTATTACTGAAGTCCGCAAAGGGCTGGAAGGGAAGGATTTATGGGCAGGGATCCGACGTTCTCCCAGGTGTTGTCCTCCTCTGGAAATCACACAGGCATTCCAAAAGGAGCTGGAAAAAGGGCAAACCTCCTGCTATTCGAAAGTACAGTGATTCAAATCCTGAAACTAGCTGGAGACCAACTCCTCAACCCAGAGAATTACACAAGTGTCCTTTCAAAATGGGATAAAAGCTTGAGGACTGGCACAGGCATTTTGATCAGTCAGAGCAAAGCTCTGTTTATTTCAACCTCATTTCCAACTGAGGGCTTTCTGAGAGAAATTTCTCTCATACCCAAATAAAAAAAGTAAGCCTCCAACCCCTTGTGACAACACATTTTACAACAGGAAAACAAGTAAGAAAGATTCCCAGGAAATCACATCCACCTTGGAAAAGTGGGGATGGAGTTTGTGCTCCTGACACTTGTTGGGAAAAGGAAAACTACGCAAAACTTCACGCTCTTTGAAGCCTTCATGTCCAATTATGAACAAAGCAAAAACATTTAGAGCTCTGGAGTCACCTCTGATGACCCTGAGGTGACCTTTGCTTTCCTGATTCTGCGACATCAGAGGAGTGAAAACCTTGCATCCAAAAAGTGATTCCCTTATTTAAGCACAGTTCCCACAAGAGAGACACACTATTTTACAGTCACAACAAAGCAGTTGCCATCAATGGAGATCCTCTCGTTGAAATAGGACCACATTTACTGCCAAAGCTGACCACGGACTCACAACAAACAATTCCACCAATCAGATGTGACAAATCCACTCTTGTCCAGGGAGCAGGATGGCACGAAGAAACCCCAAAGGTCTCTTGTGCCTACCAGTACAGAGCCAACCATTCCCACACAGACGATGCCTGTTGAAAAGATACCAACCCCACAGTCCCTGAGTACCTTACACTGATGCACAAGAGGTTCTCTGTGCACACAGACTTTGATTACACCCAAAGACCTACCGTGCCCTCTTTGCATTTGGCCTGTGCCATTGCCCTGTGGCTGTCCTCCTCCATCCCCCAGTCTCCTCTGCCTCATTTCCTCACACACCTTTTTTCAGTGGAATTCACCTCTTGCCTCTTCTTTTACAGTAAACACTGAAGGGAAGAGTCATGAGACACCACCTTGGAAAACGAGGCTCTGAACTTCCCACAGAAGGCAAATGGCGCACAGTCTGCAGCAACCCTGCACACTCCAACTTCATACCTGGGCTAGAGCCGAAACTCCCTGCCAGCCCACTGAGACACAGACAGGAAAAAGCAAGAATAGCAACAACACAGCCACTTCTGGGCAGTTTGGCCAAATGTCTACTGGCATCTCTATGAATTCTTTTCTTTTCCAACTCGTTAAGGGAAGCAGCTCTTCAAAATGGTAATGAATGAACTTCCAGAGATACTCAAACGTTCTGAAAGTGATTTTGGCTTGTTTTAAGAATTGTGGACTAAAGATACATTTGCCTTAGAGGTAGGAGGATAATGCAAAGAATGTTACCTAGATCTTCGTTTAAATCAGATTTAACTGTTGGTAATAAAAAAGTCTGCCTTTTCACCTCAGCTGCTGGTAAATAAAACGCACTGGCATAAAAGAACATTGCAACTACTTCAGTACAATTTAGGATCAAGGAAGAACACTAAAACTTCAAATCAGTCCTATTTCTGCAAGGACAGACAAAGCCAGTTTCCCCAAAACAAGGTTTCAACAAAGCGTTAAATAGCCTCATTAAAGACAATAAATCTGCTTCAACAATTATAATGCCTTAATTATCTCATGACTTAATAGACGCCAAGTTTTCATTTGCAGGACCTGCTCTTTTGCAGCTTAGATATACACCATCAATCTCCCTCTAACGCTATTTAAAATGCTCTCTTAGTGAGAGAAGGAGCACTAAAATCAGCATTGCTTGTGAAACAACCCCAGTGAAAGCAAAGGCTGATCCTTCTCTGCCAGCGGGGTTAAAGATGCATCACCACAACTGAGTTTGGCATTTCCTCTTTTAAAAGAAGGGCTCTTCCATTCCAGCACAGCCAGGTGCTAACTTGGGGCTGTATTCAAGAATGAAAGCCATCTGGGAAACCCTTGCATGCTCTGTAAAGCTGAATGCTTAATTTGGGCACACAAACGTGCTGGGATTTCAACTTCTAATTAACCAGCACAAGCACTGCTTGTTCTCAGCCAGCTACGCTTCGTAACGCAAGCTACACCAGGTAGCTGAAGTTTCAGTCACGTGTGCTTCAAACAGCAAAGAAAGCAAGCCCTGTTGTGTGAGTGAAAACAAAACACAAAAAGAAGGGATGCACCGGTTCAAGGGAAAGGTGCAGAGGAAGTCCCTGGCAAAATCTTTCTTGACTCCATTTCGGACACTAGCCTAAGCCACCCTGTTCCTCCTGCTTCAACTGCCTTTGCTGACTGTGGGTACACTGGCTCTGAAGAGCCCGCAAGGACACTGAGCAGAGAGGGGATGTTGGCTGAGGACAGAGATATGCACCATGCCAAAGGTACAATTCTGGACCTCTGGGCTAAGGAAGCAGTATTTTCAGATTCTTGTCTACAGTAAGAGTATCTTCTCTCTCTGTTGCCTGGAAAACTGATTGAAGCTCAACAGGGATTTTCAGAGGCAGCTGAGAAGAGCTGAAAAAGATTGTCTGTGGAGGAAGGCAGAGCCTGGAGCAGTTGAAATGAGTATGTTCACTAGCGCAAAGAAAATTCCCAGAAATCATTCAGGAGGAGTGAGCTGGGGCGGAAGAAGGAGCAGCAAAAGAAAGAATGGATTAAGGGAGCAGCTAACTACTCAGTAAGGCACTATCCCACACTACCAGCCAGGGGAGGCTCCCCTGCACGATGTTGGAACAGCATGAAAAGGGTTGATTTTTACAGACCTTACAGAGCTTGAGTGCAAGACTCTACAATCTCAACCAAGATGGAGAGGTGCTCTTCCTCATTTGGGACTGGCTCAGTTTTGTTTGGGGTTTTAATTAAATTGTTCATGATAAGGAAACCAAGCTTTGTAGCCTGTAGCTTGCAGTCTTCCATGGAAAAACGTAGTATGGAGTAATAGCAGATCTTTACATATCACATGAACTGATAGGCACCGAATGGTTCAGCAGTCACGTTGCACACAGGCCCCTTAGTCTTCCAGACACGGAAAGATTTCTAGTGCTTACTCGGGGCTCAGAACCTATCAGTGCTGCCATCTGGACAGATTAATCCTGACAGGTTAATGGCAGCCCACACAAAACTACTTTCAAGCCATTTCTCTAAATAACCTCATTAATAGGTAACCACTTTCACCTGCAAGGACAGCACCAAGTTACTTGTCCCCCAACTTAAAATTTTGTATTGGAGCAATTAATTCATTAGCACTCCTTCCCAGCCTTGTCAAACTTTGGTAGCCATTCTGCATAAACATCTTACACTGAGACTCAAATTTTCAGAAACCTTCTTCTGACGGAATACATGACAGGAGAAAGAAGAAAAGAGAAGCAGAAGTATACACATTCTGTTAAAAAAAGCTACAGAAAAAAGCTCTAGCTCAAAAAGCAAGCAGTAAGTGACAAGATGTTAAGGAGCTGCAGGTTAAAAGAGCAAACAAAACCCCCTTCAATCTGGTACTTTCATAGCTGGGGGTTTGGTTTTGTTTTTAATACAGTCATTATAATCATGACACAGCGTAGTGGCGGACTTGGCAGTGTCTGGTTAATGATTGGACTTGATCTGAAAGGTCTTTTCCA
Source organism: Amazona ochrocephala (assembly GCA_039720435.1). NCBI lineage: Eukaryota > Metazoa > Chordata > Aves > Psittaciformes > Psittacidae > Amazona > Amazona ochrocephala. The sequence goes on along the minus strand of CM077879.1, from coordinate 63,137,942 downwards.
ACCAAAAGAATTCGATGATTCTATCATGAAACAGTAGTGTTTCTGTTGGTGAAAAATTCCCTGCATTGAAATTTTCTTGGAAAAATCAGGCTGATAAAACCTTACTCTTTGGAATCATCAAGTAAACCAGATTTTAACTACTTTCACATTCTTTTAAGTAACTGCACAGTAGAGATGGTAACTGAGTCTGGTTACTTACGATATTGTTGTCTGAAAACGAAGCAACGTATCTGAAGGTCCATCATACTGTGCTGTAAATCGAAAAAGAATCAGTTCGGTTTATTTGCTTCCCTTGTGGCGTATTTTACACTATCGTCTCTGAGCATCAGATTAGAAAGTCACTTTCTTCCAGGATGTAACTGATTGCCATTGAGATTATTTATCACCCCAAATGAGGTTTCCTAATGAAATACCGTTTGTTCTCTGCTGAACTGCTGCCTTAATTTCTAGGTAAGGAATGCATACATCCCTTCAGCATTTCCTAAATTCATCAGTGTTTAACAAAGCACAGGAAATCATGTCCCTTAATCAATGTAAACATTCGATGTTCTCACTGTATGACACACAAAACTATCTGTCAATATACATATAACAGGGTGCTTTCTTTTGGATTTCTACTTACTCTGACTCTGAGCTACACATCCAACATATTGCGATTCCTGGAAAGAAAGGACAAAGTGCAAATTGAGAATAAAGTACATCATCTCTCAATAGCAGTGTACCGGTGATATGATTTCCTTGTGATTGTTACTGTAACAGATACTTTGAGCAACTTGTCAAAGAATAACTCTGAAGTGTCCAACAGCCTAAGCTGGCCTGAGGTAGCTTTGCATGGATAGAAATGATACGTGCTGCTGCTGCCAGCACAGTAGTGGCGTGCGCATTTTTGAGGAAATGTTAAAAAAAAGAAATTAAAAGAGCTGCCAAATACTTCTGCCGAACACAGCGAATGTTTCTGTTAACCAAAAAACGCTTTGTTCGGTAACAAAATGAGATGCTTAAAATACTTCCGAAAAGCAGTCCCATTTGAAGCCCACGATTATGTAAGTCATTGAAACATCATTTATTCATCCCCCTCGAACATCTTACAAGTCTAAAAATACAAAGCTTGCTCAAAAAAGAAGAAGGAAGAGAGATAATTATGCTACCATATAGGCCACTCAAAAACGATTACTCTGAAGCAAAACCTGATCACTCAAGTAAAATGATGCATTGCAAGTAACCGTTACACAATTCAAAATCCACTGTGACTTCTAAAGATAATCTCTCCTAAAAGCCTTTATCTATGAAAGGAGGACAAACTCAGATGAAAATACGTGCAAGAGCTGGAAAGCTCTCCTCTAATTTATCAAAAGCCTTGGCAAAAAGAGGGTGTTTACCTTTGTTGGTAATGGAAATTTGGAAGGCTCTGCAGTAGAAGGAGTAGGAATATCTGTCAGAAGAGGTGGCCATGATTGGGTCATTTCCTGGAAAGCGAATGAGAAGTGGGTTACAGTATTTTTGCTGATACAGGCAGCTGAAGTTTTACCTTTAAGAGATTTACATTCACGTACAAAACAAAGCTGATCCCATCCTAAACCCAAGAGGCAATACCACAGCAAGAAGCCCTCTTGGAGCTCAGCAAGCCAGACCATCATGAGGACTTGCTCCTTTTCTCCAAGCATGTTTGCACTGCCCAATTAGCAGCAACCTGAGTGAAGCTTGTAGAGAGTTAAAGACTTGCTATGCTTGCAGAATCAGGCTATCACAGTTAATAAAGGGAAAAGTAAATAAAAACTGTGTATGAGTAGTTCTGGACTTTTTCAAAGTTCAGGAGCTGCCTATAATGGGAAGTTCTTATATCCCCTTACAGCAACAACACTGAAAGGCTCTTCCAAACCAAGGAGGTCAGCCAGGGAGCTCTGACTGCCAGCCATTCCTCATGCTATTCTACCTGAAACACTGGCTTTTGCTCTGACTGACCAAGATGCCTTTGATGCAGAGCTCCAAGACATGGTTTCAAACCAAAGAGAAAGAATGCCCGATGTGCTATGTCTTTAGGAGTCTTTCTGCCCTGTTGCCCTGCCCTAACTCTCACCCAGCTACCAGCTTGTCGGGCTAAGCCATGGTCTAGGTGAGAGCAGAGCACATACACCACAGCCACGGCATAGGGATCAACCTCCAACCTGCCTCTTCTGGTGCCGCAGCTGGACACAGGTGACTGTGCTAAAGCTTTGGCTTGCACTGCAACAAACACATGAATAGCCTAGCACAGACAAGGATCTTTGTCTTGAACTCACGCTAAAAACACCTTAATGGGGTTAATCTAGACAAAGCCTTTGGGGAAGCAGGGGCTCAGAAATTCAGAACCACTTTGTTGAAATCACACAAGATAGACTTTTCTTGTCTCCCTAGTAAGTTTAAATCCTGAAGAGTGTAATAGCCACTCCCAGTAATAAATGAATTCATTTGGCTGGCCACCCTCCCTCCTCTCCTGGAACAATTACCTTATTTTCACGCTGTGCTCAATAAAAGGGTCACATGTACTCAGGCCCAGGTGAGTACTGGGAGCCTGTGCACTGCCCACCAAACCATCTCTGGCACAGGTTACAGAGACACTTTTGCGTTAGAGCTGGCTTAGCTTTGCACAAATGCACTGTAACTACAGTGAGGGAGAAGCACAGCCCAGCAGCAGTGCCATGCACACAGTGACATTCCTCCCCCTCCCCCACCCCACTACTTTAATGCGTACAAAATACAAACACGTAGATCTATTATTCAACAGCGCCTACCTTCAAAATTTCATTAACGGCTTGGGCATCACTGTGGAAGGTTCGCTACAAGGAAATAAAAAGAAGGAAGCAGCATGAGTTTGCTTGTTTACCACCTGACAGGAGATAAACACATGCACTCATCAAACATTTGTTACCAACAGTTCTCCAAATGCCACGCAAGACCATTAATAATAAAAGGCTAAAAAGCCCCATCAGAAGGGCAGTTTATTCTACAAAGCCTGTTCTTTTCAAGTCTTTAGGAGAAGATATATTCTAATAAAGATGAGAAAGAATCCAAGCGAAAGAGAGCTCATTAAACAATGGTGCTTGTTCAGATTCCCCTTGTTTCATAACTTGTGTTCTTCTATGCACCCAAGTGCACTCAGCAGAATAAGAAGCCAGTATGAGGCCCTAAGCTTGGAGAAGGCAAAGTAAAGCTGGCTGTAAGTGGAAGAATAACCCACCAGACTCTTAAATGCCAGTTCCTGGACTCAAGGGAACACCAACTGTGATTAGGAAAGTTGAAAAGCAGTATGACTAACTTGTGCAGTTCAGAATAAAACCTTGAATGCACCGCCGGGTTAGAGCAACAAGGTGAGGAACTAGTCTGCCTTTACTACGGCAGGCTTGCACAATTGCACAGGCGCACATACCCGCAAACGAAGAGAGGGAGATTTTCATTTAGAAAACAATTTCAGAAATGCACAGGCATTCTGTTCAAGCTGCACAGCAACTGCGGGACAAAACTCTCAGAAATACCTCCGAGTCCCCTCTTCACAGGCAATTCCAAAAACACATGCCCTGAGGCTTACAGAGCACTGTCAGACACACCAGAGAGAGACAAACAAGGAACTCGCAATAAGAATCACCCAAAACTAAACTAAAGTGCTGGAGGAACCACCTAGTACACAAATGAGATGCCCCACTGGCCATGAGATGTGGGCCAGACACCCACCCATCAATCAGAAGCCGTGCAGTGCCCCAACCAGGCAGTAACTCAAGACGGGGACAGCGTCAACCTGCCCAGCACTGCCGTCTTTTGCGGCAGACTCAGTTACACCCACACAGCAGGAGGGACCAGCAGCCCGCTCCTTGGTCTCAGTGTGTTAGCTGGAGGGAGAAGGGGAAAGCAGGAGAAGCACTGAAAGAAATTTGCAAAAGCCCATCTTTCTCCTCTCTGCACAATGCAGTCAACACTTGCCAAAGCTGGGAAACTAAAAAGCTGAGCATCTTTTTGAAAAGAAGGTTTTGCCACAGGTACTACGAGGAATAAGCAGCGCTTTTCTTGGGTAATGGTTGAAGAGCTTTTAAGGCTGCTTCTTTATATAAAAGGTATTCCATTAAATATTACAGCACACATTTTTATTCCACTCTGCCACATGTGTCAAATGCAGCTGAAGGACAACACAGCTCTCGCATGTTTCTGTTAACCAAAAAAACGCTTTGTTCGGTAACAAAATGAGATGCTTAAAATACTTCCGAAAAGCAGTCCCATTTGAAGCCCACGATTATGTAAGTCATTGAAACATCATTTACTCATCCCCCCTCAAACATCTTACAAGTCTAAAAATACAAAGCTTGCTCAAAAAAGAAGAAGGAGGAGAGATAATTATGCTACCATATAGGCCACTCAAAAACGATCACTCTGAAGCAAAACCTGATCACTCAAGTAAAATGATGCATTGCAAGTAACCGTTACACAATTCAAAATCCATTGTGACTTCTAAAGATAATCTCTCCTAAAAGCCTTTATCTATGAAAGGAGGACAAACTCAGATGAAAATACGTGCAAGAGCTGGAAAGCTCTCCTCTAATTTATCAAAAGCCTTGGCAAAAAGAGGGTGTTTACCTTTGTTGGTAATGGAAATTTGGAAGGCTCTGCAGTAGAAGGAGTAGGAATATCTGTCAGAAGAGGTGGCCATGATTGGGTCATTTCCTGGAAAGCGAATGAGAAGTGGGTTACAGTATTTTTGCTGATACAGGCAGCTGAAGTTTTACCTTTAAGAGATTTATATTCACGTGCAAAACAAAGCTGATCCCATCCTAAGCCCAAGAGGCAATACCACAGCAAGAAGCCCTCTTGGAGCTCAGCAAGCCAGACCATCATGAGGACTTGCTCCTTTTCTCCAAGCATATTTGCACTGCCCAATTAGCAGCAACCTGAGTGAAGCTTGTAGAGAGTTAAAGACTTGCTATGCTTGCAGAATCAGGCTATCACAGTTAATAAAGGGAAAAGTAAATAAAAACTGCGTATGAGTAGTTCTGGACATTTTCAAAGTTCAGGAGCTGCCTATAATGGGAAGTTCTTATATCCCCTTACAGCAACAACATTGAAAGGCTCTTCCAAACCAAGGAGGTCAGCCAGGGAGCTCTGACTGCCAGCCATTCCTCATGCTATTCTACCTGAAACACTGGCTTTTGCTCTGACTGACCAAGATGCCTTTGTTGCAGAGCTCCAAGACATGGTTTCAAACCAAAGAGAAAGAATGCCCGATGTGCTATGTCTTTAGGAGTCTTTCTGCCCTGTTGCCCTGCCCTAACTCTCACCCAGCTACCAGCTTGTCGGGCTAAGCCATGGTCCAGGTGAGAGCAAAGCACATACACCAAAACCACGGCACAGGGATCAACCTCCAACCTGCCTCTTCTGGTGCCGCAGCTGGACACAGGTGACTGTGCTAAAGCTTTGGCTTGCACTGCAACAAACACATGAATAGCCTAGCACAGACAAGGATCTTTGTCTTGAACACACGCTAAAAACACCTTAATGGGGTTAATCTAGACAAAGCCTTTGGGGAAGCAGGGGCTCAGAAATTCAGAACCACTTTGTTGAAATCACACAGATAGACTTTTCTTGTCTCCCTAGTAAGTTTAAATCCTGAAGAGTGTAATAGCCACTCCCAGAAATAAATGAATTCATTTGGCCGGCCACCCTCCCTGCCTCTCCTGGAACAGTTACCTTATTTTCACGCTGTGCTCAATAAAAGGGTCACATGTACTCAGGCCCAGGTGAGTACTGGGAGCCTGTGCACTGCCCACCAAACCATCTCTGGCACAGGTTACAGAGACACTTTTGCGTTAGAGCTGGCTTAGCTTTGCACAAATGCACTGTAACTACAGTGAGGGAGAAGCACAGCCCAGCAGCAGTGCCATGCACACAGTGACATTCCTCCCCCTCCCCCACCCCACTACTTTAATGCGTACAAAATACAAACACGTAGATCTATTATTCAACAGCGCCTACCTTCAAAATTTCATTAACGGCTTGGGCATCACTGTGGAAGGTTCGCTACAAGGAAATAAAAAGAAGGAAGCAGCATGAGTTTGTTTGTTTACCACCTGACAGGAGATAAACACATGCACTCATCAAACATTTGTTACCAACAGTTCTCCAAATGCCACGCAAGACCATTAATAATAAAAGGCTAAAAAGCCCCATCAGAAGGGCAGTTTATTCTACAAAGCCTGTTCTTTTCAAGTCTTTAGGAGAAGATATATTCTAATAAAGATGAGAAAGAATCCAAGCGAAAGAGAGCTCATTAAACAATGGTGCTTGTTCAGATTCCCCTTGTTTCATAACTTGTGTTCTTCTATGCACCCAAGTGCACTCAGCAGAATAAGAAGCCAGTATGAAGCCCTAAGCTTGGAGAAGGCAAAGTAAAGCTGGCTGTAAGTGGAAGAATAACCCACCAGACTCTTAAATGCCAGTTCCTGGACTCAAGGGAACACCAACTGTGATTAGGAAAGTTGAAAAGCAGTATGACTAACTTGTGCAGTTCAGAATAAAACCTTGAATGCACCGCCGGGTTAGAGCAACAAGATGAGGAACTAGTCTGCCTTTACTACAGCAGGCTTGCACAATTGCACAGGCGCACATACCCGCAAACGAAGAGAGGGAGATTTTCATTTAGAAAACAATTTCAGAAATGCACAGGCATTCTGTTCAAGCTGCACAGCAACTGCGGGACAAAACTCTCAGAAATACCTCCGAGTCCCCTCTTCACAGGCAATTCCAAAAACACATGCCCTGAGGCTTACAGAGCACTGTCAGACACACCAGAGAGAGACAAACAAGGAACTCGCAATAAGAATCACCCAAAACTAAACTAAAGTGCTGGAGGAACCACCTAGTACGCAAATGAGATGCCCCACTGGCCATGAGATGTGGGCCAGACACCCACCCATCAATCAGAAGCCGTGCAGTGCCCCAACCAGGCAGTAACTCAAGACGGGGACAGCGTCAACCTGCCCAGCACTGCCGTCTTTTGCGGCAGACTCAGTTACACCCACACAGCAGGAGGGACCAGCAGCCCGCTCCTTGGTCTCAGTGTGTTAGCTGGAGGGAGAAGGGGAAAGCAGGAGAAGCACTGAAAGAAATTTGCAAAAGCCCATCTTTCTCCTCTCTGCACAATGCAGTCAACACTTGCCAAAGCTGGGAAACTAAAAAGCTGAGCATCTTTTTGAAAAGAAGGTTTTGCCACAGGTACTACGAGGAATAAGCAGCGCTTTTCTTGGGTAATGGTTGAAGAGCTTTTAAGGCTGCTTCTTTATATAAAAGGTATTCCATTAAATATTACAGCACACATTTTTATTCCACTCTGCCACATGCGTCAAATGCAGCTGAAGGACCACACAGCTCTCGCATGTGGAAGTAGGGGGCTGAAGCTTGCACCCTGAGTTTTAAACAGCCTGCCTCATCAGAAGGCTGTGGCAGAATGGTTTCAAGCAGGTGGCCTAAAAAATCATCCCTGAGAGAGTTGGCCATGCAGTATTTCAGAACTCACCGAGCAGCACCACTGAGATGTGGGAGCTCAACCAAGGCCAGTGGTGGTAACAGCATATAGACTCTGCAAATATGAGGACAGGAGGTCTGGAAGCAGATATTAACTGCAATTGATAAGGGCTGCATTTCAGACAAGCACATTAAGGTCCTGAAGACCTTTCTGCTCCTTCTCATTTCAGTAATTTCCACCTGACTGCATATCTGTATGCCTCTGTTGGCACAGCCCATGTAGAGCTGCCCCTCTGACACAAATCAGCCCTCTGCTGCTTCTCAGGCCCTTTCACCTCAGGTGAAACTGGTGCCTGTAGATATGCAGGCAGTGTAGGTGAAGAATAGCTAGAGCACGCACGCACATCCTATGTTGCCTGCTGTCTCCTCCTAATCAAAACGGACTTGCAATGTGTCTGCGCAGCTCAAGAATACCAGCTACCGCTCTTTGCCTGGTTTCAGCCTAAATTCTTAGCGCTGAGAAAACCCAAGTGAGCAGCATAAGAAAAGCCAGTTTTGCGTTCCATGCCCTTCATTGTGCCAACGTCCCTGCCCACACGTGGGCTCCTTCAGAACAACCCAAAGTCAAAAGCAGACCTCGCACCGTCGTCACTGATGGGGATGCAAGAACAAGCAGGGGAAGCCAGTTCCAAGATTGACCCAAAACACGCACACATGAAAGCCAAAAGGATTCAGATGCGTCATCTGCATGTATAAATGTGTGGTTCCACAAGAATATGCAAAGGGAAAACATTGCTATGGCAGCTGCTGCAGTAAAAAAGACCCCTGCAAACCACAGGGGAACTGACTACACAGCGGAAACTGCAACACTGGTGAAGAGCAAACAAAAGCAGCAAAACTGCATCAAGTAAGAGAGGTGCAGGCAAGTAGTTAAGACATGATTTTCTTCTGATTTCTTTCAGGTTCAGGAATCGTAGCGGTTGTTGTTTTAATTTCTTTCTTTTTTAAAGTTCAGACAGAAAGAATTATTGACTTTTTACAAGGAAAACTATGGAACTTGAGCTGAAGCTTACTGAGATGTCTTCCCACTGTTGCCTGCGGGCTCTGCATTAAGTCAATAACAAATCAGACAAAGCGTGCATAGACTTAGAAACAAGCTGTATTTGAAGGATGAGAATCCCTTCACTGACTTCAGTGTGGGAATACTTGCACACGCTTACGTTTCCCTCGGTGCTATTTTTGTCTTAGGCTCAAGAACATTTATATCAGAAGCTTAAAAAGGGACTTTTGTTATCTTGTCACAAAACCTTTGTGGATATAATTTGTTTAAAATCTCTGATTACACAGAGCTAAATATGTCTTTCATGACTGCTCCATGAATTACAGCTACAGACTTTAAAGGCCATTTGGTTATGTGGAAATTGCCTGAGGTTTCATTGCTACTGCAAAATAACGTACAGGTACTACTTGGCAGCAGAGCTCCTGTAACAGCAGCCTGGGCTGCTCAAGGAAATTCGGGAAGCTGCAGTCACAGAATCACAAACCCATGAGCAGAGAAGGCAATTTTCTGAGCAGATTGCCTAAGACTAGGATTAATTTTCACAGAGGGTTAGTAATTACCGCAAGATACACCATTTTTAGCACAGAAAATCCACCTCATTTCATCAAAAACACAACGGCCACAACAAACAGGACAAAAGTGGAAGAGAGAGAAGAAAAGGTGAACTGAAACTCAAAGAAAACTGAAACAGAAAAGCAACTTTAAAAAACCTTCTTACCCGACTATCTTTGTGGAAAGAGAAGAAACTTGGCTCCAGTGCAGCACTAACAAGGCACCGCACACTGCAGCAGCTGTAAAATGTACGTGTGGGGATGCACTTGTTCAAGTTTTGTTCTAGCTTCAGGCAGCCAGCTGGGTGGGCTTAGCAGTGCAGGAGGAGCAGAAACAAGCAACACATCCTACATCTCCCCTCTCACCGACCTAGTTCTTGACTGTAATGGAGCAAGACTCTTAGAATTCCAGCAAAGCAAAGCTAAAGTACATCTGCTTGCCATTGCTTCCAGCATGAAGTTTCACTTCTACATTTCATGAAAACCAAAAACCATGTTACACTTTTTGCTTTAGGCACACTAAAGCAATACTGAGGCACCACAGAAATGCACAGAAGGGCTCTGCCTCATCTGGTGAGACAGAAATCTTTAACTCTTGCTTTCTTCAGCTGACACTGAAAGCTTCTGGCAACAGAAGCATTTTACATCAAAATGCTCAGTAAACAATGGCTGCACTGTCCTGTTCCTGCCTGGGTGCCGGGAGGAAATAAAACATTCTGTGAAGACCTTACACACTTTTCTAACTTCTATTCCCTTCAGAACAAGCACAAGGGGTTTTTCAGTCTAAGTGTTGAAGGTATGAAAAGCATTTGAGTGAGAGCAGTAAGCCACGATTTCAGGTATCTTCTCATTTCTAATACCATATTGTCAATTGGATAGATACTTTTTACAGTACTTTGACTCCTTGCCTACTCCAGGAAAAAAAACCTGCTCACTCTAACTGGCACAGATAAAGCTGTACAAGTAGCAGAGCTAAAGAAAATTCATGTCACAGGAGATTTTTGTTGATAATCTCTGTCGGCTGAATAAATCAAATAAATCTGTGCTCTGATGACACAACTGAATTTACATATGAATTTCTGTTAATGTAAAATAATCACAGGAAAGGAGCAGAGCAGGAGGAGAAATCACGGCTTTGATATTAGTCTAGGGGCTGGAGGGGGAAACAACTCAGGCAGCTCGGTAGAAGGAGAATGATTTTTAATACTTTCCTAAAGAAAAAGAGCATGAAATCGTTCATCAAAGTCGTCTGCAAAATTTCATACGACCATTAGTAGGAATGGTTTTAAGACTAATACGTACATACGCATAAGTGATATACCCACTATAGCAAAGCTATTTGAAAACCAGAGTGCCATAATTAAATAAATACGCAGCACAAGTTAGGAGATTCAAATGATGGGGTATAACCTTCTGAGGTTTCAAGTTTCTCAGAAGCTCTAGCTTTACTTCCTAAAGTGATTTAACCATTTGAGGATTTATGTATTGCTGGAGGTCACCAGGAATCAGGCTATTAAAAGCAAATGGCATTTTGCAACTAAATTCTAGTCACTTCGATCCAAACTGAGCATAGCTACTGTTTGGTTGGGTTTAGTTTGTGTCTTTCACATGTTTGTTTTTAAACCTGTGCATTAAGGTACCTGCTAACAATAAAAGTGAATACAAAGGATACCCTTTGGCTCTCGAATCAACTGCTTTCACCAAAACCAAATGTTATGTTGATGTACGATGTGCACTGCCAAGCCTACTTTGAAGAAAATAAAGTCTCTCAGCATTAAAGGATTGTCACAACTTCTCATCAATGTCATTCTGCCCCTTTCCTCTCATTTTCCACAAGAAATTGCCTACAGCCGTTTGCAGCTGATCAACACCCTCTTCCACAAAACCCAGACCCCACCCACACTCTCCCTTTCTATTACAGAGGCAAAATACAATCTGAAAACTATTTCCACCACTCTCCTTGCCCAGCTGCCTTAGGTCTCAGTCCTTGACAGAGAAAGGACAAGTGTAGTGACTAGAACTAAGATATGCTCGAGCTTGCTGCTCAGGATGCCTTCCGCTGACAACAACAAACACAAACGAGTTCTGCCCCTTTTGCTCATAGTTGGGGGACAAGAAAGAGCCTACAGTCTTTCCCTGAATGCAGAATTTCACAGGACAGGGCTTTCAAGATATTGCTTATGATTTAGAATTCCACTTTGCACTAAATTTGCTTCAAGAAATTGCTCAAAAAGCATTTGATGGAGTGGGAAACAGAACTGTGTCATGCTTCCCAAGGGTTAAGACCATCTGGTAGAAATCTTCAGGATATTTTTTCTTTACATTTATGCTTTCCTGAGGGTCTACAGTTACAGCTTACAAACTTACTTAGGAGAACCCTGTGTTGTCCACAGACAAAACCCCAAAAAGCCCCAAAACCTTCAACCTTCCAGGTGGCCATAGAACTCACGGCACAGTCAGCTGTCCCAGTACTCAGCCAAGATATGGGACTTCCATTCACAGCACTCAGACCGAGTACTGACACTCTGCATGCACTAACTGTAGGTACAGCACCCCATGACCTTCTCAGCGTATCATTTCCCCCTTCTCCTGTTCAGCAATCTTTACAGGCAAAACAAAAATCATAGCAACAGAAGCAGTCTCTCTAACCAGAAGGCCTGCTGCAGCCTCACTGAGGAAAAAGACACAGAATCATGGCGAGTGCTGCATTTTCACCATCCAAGTATCTCCCCCAGATGTATTGGCAAAAGGCAATCTCAAAATACACCTTCTAAAAATGATAATGTGTGCACAGCCATCAATGCTTCTCGTAGTCTCTGTCCTTTGGTGACCTGTTCTCCTATAGCTGAGCTTACCCTGCCGGCAACAGAGCCCCCCAACAATGGCACTCACCTTTATGGGCTCAGAAGGGATTTCCAATTTGGATAGTTTGGCTCTCGCATTCACCTTCAAATTGGAGATCTTTTCAAAGGGCTCTCTATGGTATTCCTCCAGGAGAGGTTTGAGATCTGGAGATTCCTCTGGTGCCTGATCTTGGACCTCCATTGGTCTGACATAGGCAGTTGGTTTCTGCCGCATCGCACTGGATTTTGATGGTAAAGCTGTGGGAGAAGTCTGAGAGGAAGGCCGAGCACTGCTGGTCAGGTTAATGTCTGAGCTGTCCTGACTTTGCTCTTCCTCTGATCCTGTCACTAGGTCCTGAAACGATTCTGCTTGGCTGTAGGTCAGCTCCTGGCTTTGGCTGCTCTTTTCTGACTTGGAATTGATGTGCAGGTTGGAATGCAGAGGTGACAGAGGCTCCAGTGGAGGAGGCAAAGGTGTCAGAAATGAAGAAAATGAGAAAATGGAGTAGTCCAGGTCATCAGCTTCAGGTGATACCAGAGGAAGAACTCCGTGAAGCCCTAGGAAATTCCACTGGGTTTTGGAGTTGATGAGCCCCTTGACATCCTCATAATTGCCCAACACCTTCCGAATTTGGTTTGACAAGTCATCTGCTTTATCGGTCTGCAACAGAAGAACAGAGGCAGAAATGGAAAAAGCTTGGACCCTCAACTTCAAGAGATTCAACTCCATAAGAGAGATTCTTCAGGATCTTAATTTCGTCACCATGTATCATCCCAAGCAAAGTTACGCAAGCTCATTTTGATCCCGCAATGCAGTCCCTCCAAAGCAAGTGGAACTGCTCTACTCAGTATTAGCTCTTCTGAGCCAACCTTGTAGGTTTGCCTGCAGTCTTCAGGAGCACTAACATCAGACCCGTTTGTTTCTACCACAGCTGCGCACAGACAGGCAGCCAAGCTGCTCTTGAGTGCTCTCCTTCAAACTCCCAAGCTACAGGAAGCAGCCCCCAAATGAATCTGCCCAACCCAAAGACCCTACTGCGCTTGCACCATCTTCAGAGCTTTAAACACATACTCTGATGAGTTTAAGTTAAGCAGATGGGAAGATGCTGGTTCTGCACATATCACACTCAAGTCTGCTACACCATATGTAGAAGCCACAGCTCTGCTCTTCTGCTCCAACCATCTTTCCTCCTCTCCCTCCACCACACCCCCCCACCATTACCTTATAGGGTGCCGCAAAGAGGGGAGGCTTCTCAGGGAGATTGTTTTTCTCCTGCTGAGCCTCCCTAATTCCTCTCTCTCTCTCTCTAGCACGCAGCAGGTTTCTCTCCTCATTGTATAAGCTTTAGGAAAGAGAGAAAGAAAGGATGGTTAACATTTCACACCACTGTTATCAGCAAGTACCTACTGTGCCTTTCAGACAACAGTGTATGTCCAGCATGAAAGTCATTTTGAACAGGATGCTTATAGTTGACAAACCAGTTATGTCATGTTACCATGTGGTAATATACATACAAGGTACAGCAAGCATCCTTCTCAGTAGTTTCTACTCTTGATACCATACATCAAGAAAGGTGGGAACGGAAAAACTATCCATCCACTGAATTGTGAAACACTGGTTCCAGACCCTTTCCAGTGGTGCCCAACGACAGGACGAGGACCAATGGCCATAAACTAAAACACAAGAAGTTTCACCTCCACAGGAGGAAGAACTTCTCTACATTGAGGGTGGCAGAGCACTGGAACAAGCTGCCCAGGAGAGTAGTGGTGTCCCCCTCTCTGGAGACATTCAAAACCTGCCTGGGCACTTTCCTGTGTATCCACATATGCATACACTCAATTCCACCAGCCCCACATCAAAACAGCAATAAAGCTGTGTCACATGAACAGCAGAATAACCTCATGGAAAACCAGATCCTTTAAACTACACCACCTCTGTGAAATACTGCTGCAAAATCTGGAAATATTTATGGACATATGTGAAGCAGCAGCATGGAAGCACAGTATGTGGATGCAGGTATTGGCCTCCTCTCCTACTTCTACTCTACTCACAGGCACACTATGTGGAAGCCCATTTCTTTCTCCTCCCGCCTCTTTCTACCCTACCACACAGTCTACTGCATCCACGCAATTCCTGTAGTCTTCTTGGTACATTCGACTTCTTGAGCATCCCAGTTTGGAAGGGAAGAGCCTTGCCTTCCCCACCAGTGACGTTTCCTCAAATACCACACCAATGATCACCTACTGAAAGGTGATCTGTACTAACACAGGGTTGCAAAAGAACTGTTATAGTACCCAGCCTTCGGAAAAAGTAACCACTCTTTTTCTGAAGGGTGCTACCTACGCTGTGATTTTGTTAAAAATGTACTGCACTTAAGATGACACTTCCTGAAACCAGAGTTCAGCTTTTAAACCAACTGTTTCACATGCAAACGTCTTGAATACAAGATCAAGTTCTACTTTCTCAGAAGTGACCTCTTCCTGGTTTCATGTATTTAAAAGCCAAATGTCATCCCATCACCAAAAAACATACTGTATTATTCCAAACTTGCCACAGAGCAAGCCCAGGAACACTGGCAGCAGGGCAGCTCTTTCAGGGGTACTCACCCTGCCTCTGCAGCACCCAGAGCTTGCTGCAAGGTGATTTTTCTTATTCCCCTTGATGAGAACAGGGGTAAAGCGCTTAGCAACTGCCATGAATTAAGAATGTACAAATGAACTCAAATGTGGCCACGTTAGTGCAGCACAGTGGTTAATTTGCTTGGATAAGTCCGTGCTCAGACAGCAGGAAGGCAACAAGAAAATTCAGTGTGAGTACACCCATCAAGAGATCCAGCTTGACACCTTCTGCTCATCACCAGGATTACAGCACCCAGCACAGCCCTCACTGCTCTGCAATGGACTGCTGTGCAGCATTATCCGCTCCCACAATGCTTCTTCCTCTTGATTACCTACATGCCACTCATAATAAATACAAGCGCGCATTTCTCCCAATTGTTGAAGTGAGCCTGAGACACATAAAGAAATCTAACTCGAGCGTTAGCTTACAAACCCCAGCTGCAGGAAATCTCCCACTGTACCCATCTGCCTCTGAATTCCTCCTCTCAGTGGCAGAAATCCAGCACCTTGGATGAGCTGTTCCAGGTCTGCCTGGGAAAATATGTAGGCTAAACCCTACATTCTACCCTCTATAAAACCTATCCTACACGGCCATTTGCTTTTGGTCTTGAAGTGCCTTTTTTGGTGTTATTTTTGTTCCGTAAAATCAATTTCCTGTTAATAGGTTTAAAGGCAGCAAGAGAGGTGTGCATTCGCAGTCACAACCTACAAAAAATGGAATGTAAAAATTAAGTCACCTTTCTATTTCCTTAAAATAGGCTCTAAAAGAATGCCTTTAACTGGCAAATCTTGGAGAGGTGAGATACTGGCTAAAAAGGCCATTCAAACTAGGGCTGCTGGAGAAAGACCTACTTCAATTATTGTTTTCACACTGGATTCACACACATACTTCCATCTTACTGACTGTAGAAAATGAAACTGTGACTGCTTAGACCTACTGTTTCTTCACACCAACTGTCCCGACATTTTATTCCGGACCTAGCACAGAAGTACTCAGTAAAACGAGCAAGTTAAATCATGGATTCAAGTCTTACAATCTATTTGTCTACTCGAGTTCTTTGACTATACTGACTAAATGTTTACTGCAGGTGCCAGATGCAAATGCAATAAATTTCCTACTTTACATTAAAATTATACAAGCGGATGTGCCTTTTGTTCACTGATTTCATAGAACCGGCTTCCTAAACACTGTTAAAACCCCACCACTATTGTTCCCTGCTCCACCAAAGAAGAATTTTAGGGAGATACATAGTGAAAAAGAAACCAAAATGTTTAGTGAGCAGCTGCTTCATGCATTTTAAATCTCACATGATACTCCTCCTCACACAGCTAACACCCCTTGTACATCCAGCCAAGTGAATACGCCACTGGTTTTCCCCAGGAGCCTGACCTTGTCCATGCTCTGGCAAGCAGCTTCTAAGTCCATCAGCCGCATTGCCCTGTGGTCCACAGCTCCCACATCACATTGACTCCTACACGCTCCATCACGTTGTCATTCCACACGCAGTTCAGCTTCAGCACTATTTCTCCATGGAGAGCCCCTGCACCCTCCCCACACCATGTCATGCAGGTGGATCACCAGTTTCAGCACTGTCTTGCTTTGCTGACACACAAATACAGCACATACACCTCAACTTCTCTTTTATCAATTCTCCTCTTAAGTCAACACAGCCACCCGTATCATTGTAGCACATGAAAGCCTCTTCCTTACACACTTCCAAAAAAGCCCGGGGTTTTCCAAAGCCGCGGCCCGCTGCTCTTTTAGTCCTCTGCCGCTTTATGGGGCGCGGGTCCCGCAGCAGCTCCCTGCCCCACAGGTACCCGCACTGCGGTGCACCGACCCCCCCTTTTTAGAGCGCCGTCATGGTACGACCCCACCTCCCAAATCGCGCGGGTTGTTCTGTCAGCGCAGCACAGCGGCGCGATTGGACAGGAGCGGGGGGCGCTGCCGCCGCAGCCAATCAGGGGAGCGGCCCCGCCCGCGCACGAGTCTCCTCAGCCTGGCCGCTGGCTGCCGGCGCTCTGTGGAGACCGGGACTCCCGCTGCGAGCGGCGGTTCCCTGCTCTCTGCCGCGTCCCTCCCAGGGGCTGCGGGGTCTGTGTGGGGGTGTGCGATGGTTGCTTACTTTTGTAGAGGAAAAGAGGCTCGCGTCGCTTTTAGCGCTTTCAAAAGCAAGAACGGACCGCACGTGGCTACGCAGATGCGGCGAATGAAAAGCTGAGTCTGCTGCTCAAGTTGCAAGTGCCCATACTTGAAATTGCAGGCTAGGAACCTCTCACACAAGTTCTGCTGGGCTCTAGGCCTGGTGGCGGGTTGGAGACTCACTCGAAAGCAGCAATACCTGTCCTTTGCTCTGCGTGTTCCTTGGCACAATCGTAAAACCAAACTGCTCCTGTAACTCCTTTCAACCGGCAATTAACCAAACATTTACCAACATCCCTTCAACTGCTTTCAGCATAGCTCAGATTTAAACCAACGCTGAAAAGTTACACTCCTCATGTTCTGTTCCAGAGCACAACTTGCATCAAAGCACTCAGCAGATAACCAGGGAACAGTTTATACTCCATTTATAGGAAATAATAAATTACAATTTTAAAAGGCCATTTACATAAAGCTTCTACATGAAGCTACATAAAACATAATTTTAAGCACATAGTTTAAAAATTAAAAACAATCAGAAAATGTTTGGGTTCTTCCCATTCCACATCTTTGCCCAAAAAGGAAAGCTCCCTCAGAGGAGGACTCCTCACACTCTTCCCCTGCTCCAGCCTGGGGTCCCTCCCAGGGCAGACAGTCCAATGTGAATCCTCCCCAGAGGCAGCAGCTCTTCATGAATGGCTTCAGCATCAGTCCCTTTCATGGGGTGCAGTCCTTCAGGAACACTGCTTCAGTGTGGGTCCCCCACAGGGTCACAAGTCCTGACAGCAAGGCTGACGGTTGCTGAAGTTGCCAGCATTTTCTTTTTTCCCTTCTTTCATACATTATCCCAGAGGCGCTACCACCGCTGCTGATGGGCTTGGCCTTGGTGGGTCTGCCTTGGAGCCGGCTGGCATTGACTACACTGCACATGGGGGAAGCTTCTGGCAGCTTCTCAAGGAAGCCACCCCTGCAGGCACCACCCCAGTACAACTCAGCAAAGCTTTTGCCTATACAGGCAACACAGCCACCCTGCTTAGGGGATTTCAGGGAGTGTGACTTGTCCTCTGGCTTGCAGCAGGTTCCAATGCTAGATGTGGACATAGCATACCCTACCCAATATCGTGGCATTTAAGAAATGCACTGCAACGCAGCGAGCCATCTGTATCTACACCCCCCTAGATGCATGCAGCAGTCTTGCATTTGCTCTGTGGTCTGAGGTTTAAACACACATTTTCTTAAGGAGTCAATGCTTTAATGTTTTCCTGCATAATCAGTCATGTAGTCATGGCAGAACTCAGGCTTTTCAATATGATACTGAATGCAGTTACATTTCTTATTTCTCCATGCCATTATTCAACTTGGGTATTTCAGTGCTTGTCCCACTAATGCCTATGAAACCCTGCGAGACAGTTAAAAAATCTAACCCTGCAACACACCGCCTGCCATCAATTTCTTCAAAGCACAGAGCAGGGACCTCTGCTGAGGCTCTGAAGAGATTGCAAACCTGCAAAGAATCAAAAGGATGACCCAATAAAACTGCGTCACAGAAATACCTGCTGGCCTTTTTTGTAACATATCCCCTAAACAGATACGCTGTGATGAAAAAGGTGCTATTGTTTTTTGCAAAGGCAAGCGCTTCAGAAATGTTAGCATCACTGACACCCAGGCAGTGACCAAGACATGACTGTGAACCACCGGTAGTCTTCAGGACAAACCTATCCTGGGAATGAAATACCTGCTTACAAAAGAAGGGGAGTTAATGGTCTTAACAAGCTCTTTGGGTCTTGTTCTTCAAGCCTCCACCTCATTGCTGTCATTGCCCCAACAGCAAAATTAATGCCATTTTCATTGCAAGATTGGATGACAAATGCTAAGTAAGTGTGGAACATTTCAAGTGTGATAAATGAGTGTTTCCCTGAAGAAAGCTTTCTGCCGGAATATATCCTGTAATCTGTAGACCTCTCCCTTGCATCTCTTTTCAAGATTAGCAGACTGCAGCTTTTCCCACCTGTGTTTATTCACTGATCAGGGATAAAAGTGCCCCCTTTTTCAGGTCCTTGTCTCTGAAAGTTGTGTTGCAAGCCAAGGAAACTGACCCCAGAAGGTACAATGCAAACAAAACAAATTAATAACATAAGCTTTCTTTATTCTTCAGCTTATCATAAACTCAAAAGGGCACTTCTGAGGTGAAGAGGATTATCAAAGTAATACTTCTTAAAAACCTAACAGGAAAAGCTTCCTACAGGTGATCATAATTCCAAACATATGTAAGCTGTTTATGAGCATGTGCGTTTTAGAAGATCCATTCTTATCTCCTTATGCACTGAGCAAAAATGGAGTTCTCCAGAGATAAAGCCTGGGATTTAAATAAACCCTGCATAGAAATTCAAATCCAACAGAAAAACAAGCAAAGGTTTGCAGGCAACCTGGACGCCGCTGTTTCTTAATTCTGAATTCCTGAAAATGCCGGACTACTGACCTCAGGCACCAGTGATAAAGCACAGGATGGGGGAACATTCTATGTGTTTTATGTACACAGCACCATCTTACCTGGCCATATACTTACAATTTTACATGGGAAAAAAAAGAGGTTTCAACATAAAGTGACAACGTTTCCATATAAAGTGCAGGTGCTGATACATTGCCCAAACCAGTGCTTACAGAAGGAAGATGGGCATCTCTTTGCTCTCCATTTAACATGTCTGCCACGAGTGCTGGTTCAGTCCTACTCACCTCACACACCCATGGATTTTCAAACCTCTTACCTTGTTCCTCCGTTCCGCTTACTCCTGAAGCACCTGAAAGTTTTCCACATTTCCCCAGAGCTTGGGGAAGTTAGGAATTTTCACCTGCTGTGAAATTTCCTTGCTCCTGGGTCTTTGCTGCTACAACGCTACTTAGGGGACTGGGGGGGGGGGGGGGGGTGGGCATGCATGGGGGATAATACTATTAAATTAAACTTTGCACATTGTTGTTTTCAAGAAGCATTAAACAAAACAAACACCAACACAAAGAAAAACTGAACAGTAGCAATCATTACCTAGCTTTTGTTGCAAGCTTCCAACAAAACCGAATCAGGGACTGTTCAAACGGGAACACAGCATCCCTTAACTCAAGAAAAAATGCAGTATGACATTGTACTAATAAAGATATGATAACCTGTTAAGTTTCTGGGACAAATCCCGGAAGCTTAAGTGTTGCGAAACAATCAAGCAGAGTACCAATGAAGAAGGAATAGCTACCAAGCGATATTAAAATCATCAAATACATGGCTAGTAAGCTTTCCTAAAATCTATTTGCTGTAAAGTAGAACATCTTGTGTCTTTCTACATCAGCAGTCGAGGAACTAGCCATGCAACCTGTGCTACTGTAAAGCACAGGTTATAAACCATAAACCATAGAATTTTAAGGGCTCCAGGTATTTGGAGAAATAGATTCACCTGATCCCCAAACTTCTGCCTTCAAATACAGTTGGAAGGCAAGCAAAATTCAGAAACCCTACATGGAAGTATACAGAAAAAACAGCTTAACAAGGTGAATGACGCTGTGTACTGTAAGCAATGACAAGTCTGAAGAAGGCTGAGGCAGCAAACTCTCTGCTGACCCTGACTCAGCAAAGCACTTTCACATAGCCGTGCTTTATAGCACCTTCTTAAACCTAGCTCTTTCCAGAGCCAAAGCTGACTGCCAGCAGCACATCCTTGCTGGGCAAATCATGAGAAGCAATTAGATTTCACCACACAGCATAGCTACTGTAAGGCTAGAGCAGCAGCAGGGCAAAGGGCAGAAACTGAGTAAAACACTTGAAAGAATTAAAAAAACCCAACAACTTTAACAACAACGAGAGACTAAGTTGGATGCAGCCTGTTATGAAAGAAACTGCTTTACAGATGTTAGGAATCAAACACTTCTGAGAAAAGAAATTCAAACAACCCTTTGTCCTCCAATATTAAAATTGAGGAGAATAGATTTAAAAGAGAAATCACCTTCTCCCAGGAACCAGACTGCAGCAGAGGCTGCGCTCTACTAACTTCTGGCAGCCATCGGGAGCCATTTGCATCATCTTCCCTGCCATTGATCACTTACCGCTCTGAATGCCATAAAATATTCCATAGCCATAAGAACCAGCATTGCTTTTCTCAATCCAAATGCGTGCAGAAATCCAAGTGAGCGCACAAATCCTTAATTTAAGGGCTGGGTTGCTTCACACAGATCACTGGGATGGCAACATTGCCCCTTGCTATGCTGAGGCTGTGAACAGGACAGGATATGAAGCAGTGGGGCTGGTGCATTAGGTATCAAGGCAAGGTGTGTTGTAAGCAAACACCTCAGCTGCCTGTGATGAGCAGTTTCCATGGGACAAGGGACTGCTCTCAGCAGTGAGAATCACAGAATCATTTAGGTTGGAAGATCATGCAGCCCATCCATTAACTAGCACTACCATGGCCACCACTAAAAGGTGTCCCTATGTGCTACATCTACATGAGGGTCACATTGATATCCAGTGTTAAACACTGTCCGTTTTGCAACAGATTCTGGTTTACCAAAGAAGCGATGCCTTTTGTGAAGACAGAACGTTAGATATGAAACTCCTCCTCTCCCACTCGGTCACTATGATGCTTGCATTGATGATGGGGGGCTTTATTTTCACTAGGAGGGTCTCAAGGTCAGGGGAGTCCTTCACTGGTGAGACCAAATTCTTCTCCTTGATGGGCAAGGGAAGTTTCTCCTTGTGAGAATTCTTTTCAGGCGCAATGGCAGGCTTGTTGCTCCTAGTGCTGGTGTGGGTTGTGCCCTGGCTTTGAGGAGGGGGGTTGAAAGCAGCATGCGCCTGGGCACTGCCAGGCAAAATGTCTTTGCTGAGCTTGGGGTCCAAGGAGGGTTTGTTGGTGGCCTTGTGACCTTTTCTCCAAAGGTTTAAAAACTGGAATTTCACCTACTATAATGCTACTGTCATATGAACAGCTCCCTGTTAGAAGGTGGACAGTGGCAGCTGCGCACCATCTGCTTTTCTCCTGTTGGTTTGGGTTTTTGTTCACTTGGTAGGTCTATGAATTGTAACTTCTGGAGTGATACGATTAACCCACACTGAACCATCTATTTTTTCCTCTCTTTTAGTCTGTGTATTCTTACATATGTGTTTGCTTTCTGTACTCAATTTACTACTCACCAGGCAGGTTACACATGTGATAATATACACTTTTAAGGGTAGAGCTACTGTGTATTGAATTAGAGCTAGAAAAAAACATCCAAATTATCCTTTATAATGTAATACCTTTTATTTTTTTTCTGAAATTGCACGATGGCTCAGTAACACCTTCATCTGAGAGTGAACATGTAATTCAAGTCTGTCAGGGAAATGGTTACTTAAGTCAGCCATCCCCTTGTGTTAGTGCAGACTGCAGAATGACAAATGCTGTAAGAAAGCACTCCTGTAACACAAATTAGTAGTGGATTGGTCATTTACCTTCAGTGTTTACATTCTCATTTTAATGTAATTAAATTCTATAATTTTGTTAGTGAAAAGCTTATTTTGCACATTTTCTGATCAGAATTCTGAAAAAGACATTGTCTTTATGGGGAATACTCTATCTTTTGTAGCTAAACACCTTCTAAAAACCTTGAAGTGATTGGTAACTTTCAGCAATTCCTATAACAGCTGTTACTACAGTGGTTTTACAGGAATTTGCTTCTATAAACAGCTTTATCAATTCTTCAACGGAAATACAAGTCCTGAGGGTTAAATTAAGTAATCTAAAATGTCACTTTACAATCCCCCCATCTCTGGATACACATAAACCAAACAAGAGCCTGGCAGTCTCCTGTCTCCAAGATGCATCTAGAAGGTTTCTAAGGATGTTTCGTTTAAAAAATAGGACACAGCTCTTAAAGAAAAGTTCAGCACACCAGTGCTATTGCTTTCCTGCATTACAGCCCTGCCCTACTCAGGCAGCCAAGTTACAACTCAGATCTGATTGGGATACATTGGTCTATGTTAGAAGTACAGGGCAAACGGAGTTAATTTGTTTGAACAAAATGCAGTAGCTCAATGCATATTGAGTTCAGAATTCTTATTTCAGCTTAACTGTCCATCCTTTCGTAGCTGAAACTGACATTCCCGTAAAAGATTGGGGTTTGTTTTGTTTTGCTTTGCTTTTTCAGGTTGGTTCAAAATTTATCTCCTGCCACAAACTGGTGCTAGCTTGTGTTGTACCTTACTTCAGAGCCATGTTCCTCTCAGAAATGGCTGGAGCCAAGCGGGCGGTGATCGAGATCAGGGACTTTGATGGCGATGCAATAGAAGACCTAGTGAAGTTTGCGTACTCCTCCCGGCTTACTCTGACGGTGGATAACGTCCAGTCTCTCCTGTACGCTGCTTGCATTCTGCAGGTGGAACTGGTAGCAAAGGCGTGCTGTGAATACATGAAGCTGCACTTCCATCCCTCCAACTGCCTGGCAGTCAGGGCATTTGCAGAGAGCCACAACCGCATTGACTTGATGGAAATGGCAGATCAGTATGCTTGCCAACATTTCACAGAGGTGGTGGAGTGCGAAGACTTTGTGAGTGTGTCACCGCAGCACCTCCATAAGCTCCTGTCCTCCAGTGACCTGAATATTGAAAATGAAAAGCAAGTTTACAATGCTGCTATCAAGTGGCTGCTAGCCAATCCACAGCATCATGCTACATGGCTGGACGAAATACTTGCCCAGGTAGGGCAGATCAAGGTTCCTGGTGTCTGTCTCATCACTGTTTTAGATTTATAGTCATAGAATCATAGAATCATACTTAGGTAGATCTCAAGATTAAAGATGTTCCTACCAGTTGGTGACTCATCTGATATTTACAGTTGTGAGCTGACAGTGAAAGCAGGTTAAATCTCTTGAACATCAGGAAGAAGCTGTATTCTGCAGTGTCTGTAGAGAAGAGTGTTTGCTTTATGCTCATGGCTGGGAGGTGGGGAGCCAACAAAAAGCTGAATCTTTGTTAGAGCAGAAACTCTTTAGATTTACACATAGTGGAGAGCAAAGCCATCACTTCACTTGGTTTGATACTACTGCAGCCTGAAATACTCACTTCCCTTGCTAGTAAGAATCGGTACTTAAAAAGGAGAGCAAAGCTGTTGAGGAGGTTTTTTATATAGCTAGGAAAGTAAAGCTGTAATGGAGATGTGTCATATCAAGTTGTGCTACTTCTAGAATATTCCATATATTTAATTACCAGAAGACCAAGATGTGTTAGCCCTGTGAGCAGCCTAGGAAACATACTCTAGACCCTTCTGTATTCAGTAGACTAGCACTAGTTGTTACCTGTAGGATCTGAAAGGAGTTGGCAGTTTAATCATCTAGACTTGATACGAGTCTGCTCCTTCTGAAAGAAACATAGGTATCAAAAGGTCACTCAGCTGAACTTATATAAACTCCCTCAGTTACTTAAACTGTATATGTGCTAGCTATGGGAGTTTAAAATACAGTATTTGAGACAGGTATGGAGAACCTGTGCTGGGGAAGAGGGAGGTACATGCTATATGTTGCAAAATGTGCTATGATCTTAGTAGGTAAGATCAACTGTGCTGTTTCAGGTGCCACTGAACTCCAACTGGAGTATTTTGCATTTGGCAGAATTGCTAATATTGATGTCATCTGAGTAATGAGAGGTCTACTCACATACTGCTGTCATTGTCTTCATGCATCATTTTTCACATTTCCTGGTAGAAAGATCACAGCTGTATATCAACTGTCTCCCAAAGCCTTTCAGTTTCATCGAGACAAGCATAAGATTTTTTGTACAAAAACCCCTTCTTTAGTACACTGTAATTAAATTTACAGGCAATGTAATTTTAGATTTAAAAAAATAACAATTTTTATTACCCAATTATGGTAGCAGAAGGGATTTACAGCTTTAGTCTAGTCATGAAAACCAGAGTCTAGAACAAAGCAATGAAAAAGTAAGCTGCTTCCTGTGAATACGGGTTATTTGCCAGAGTATATGGAGCCATCAGTTGATCTGAACATTGCTGCTAGGAGAAAACATAACTGGGTTTCCTGACAGTTATTGTCCACATCATAATCAGCCTTACAGGTTTTGCTGCTATAACGAGGCTCTGCATTTGTCAGCCTTGAGTTCTTACCATATCACTAACCTCACAAGTCTGTTAGCAGGGCTGTGGTGGTGCTTTTAATCAGCCTAAAATAAGCTGGGCCAAAGTAAATGAAGAAGTGGAAGTGAAAGCAACTGGGCAAGGAAGAACTGGTACAGACACTTGCTTTCTTGAAGACAGGGACACTTGCCAGCCATATAACAGCACTACCCTGCTGCTCTGAGAATCACCGCAGATACTGGACTTCTTCACCATTGCCTCTGAACTGACTGGGAGCTGCTTGACAGCATTGACTCCAAACCTTAGGAAGTCAGACGATGGTTTACTTCAGTTCCCCCTACTAACACCCATTCCGCCTTTGTGCCTGATTGTGCTTCACAGTCCTCACTGTTTCTTTCACATGATAATGGGAAGATAAATGAAAGGTTTGCTGAAATAAATGGAAAGGGAAAAGGACATTTCAAGGCAGTCTTGGAGAAGATGACCTTATTCCAGATCTGCCCTGTCACTGGGGATTGCTCTGGGCAATAAATACCTGTAGTTGCACTCAGAAGGACCCTTCCGTTCCTCCACCTGGTCACCAGCTCTCTTCTGGGAAACTACAGGAAAGAAACAGAAACAAAACTTAGCCCTCAAGGTGTTTGGTTTTGTTTTTTAAATCCTGTAGTCAAGTCCACACCAGAGAAAGGTGTTACTACACTGGCAATACCTCCTCGATAGAAACTGAGGTCATGCTGATAATGTTTCCTTTTTGACTTGCCACCCACAGAAAATGAACCATTCTAGCAAAAGGCCTCTTTTGCTGGCATAGCAATGAGCTGGAAATCCATACCCTCTGCAGACTAACCTGACATGGCTATCCTGGTAAAGTCACAGGTACTGTCTGCATCACACCAGGCAGGTGGCTGGGCCACGGGACAGTTCTCCACTGCTGCTTAAATGCAAATGGTTGAAGCAAACGTTTGTCACTAAAAAAGAGCTGTTCATATCTCTGTTATCCTGGGAAAAAATACAAAAACCTCTCTTTTTAGTGAAGTGTGTGGGGCTGCCAGCTGACTCAGAAGCTCCATCTGTTGTGCATGTGTCACTGTGAATGGTGAGATTCACTCAGTTCAGCCAGGTACTCCAACTGTGTTCATTTCTGTTAGGTACGGCTCCCTCTCTTGCCCATTTGTTTCCTTATGAGTGTTGTGGCAAAGGGAGAGGTCGTCAAGCAGAATCTAAAATGTAGGGATTTGCTGGATGAAGCAAGAAACTACCACCTTCCCCTGAGCAGCAGGGCAGTGCCAGACTTTGAGTACTCCATTTGCACAACACCATGGAAGCAGACTGCTGGTAATTAAATGTGTGTCTGATTATCCAGTAGGAAGTGGTATGGAGAAGAGGCAGCACATCTGTGCAGGGTTAGCTGGCTTGGTGTAAATGATTGTTAATGACTTAATGCAAAATTGGGAAAGCCATTGGTTACCTCCCTAGTAATTAGGTAATGTGCTGCATTTTCCCAGCAGAACTTTAGCAGTCATTTTCTTTGTTGAAATCATTATTTATCCTAATTAGTTCTATCTGCATTAAAGCCAGAACTGTTAAGTATGGTATGACCAGGCAGTATGCTGAAAACAACAGACACTTACCTTTTGGTGTGAAAAGGTTGAGCTAACTTTTAAACTCTTGGGCTAACCTATATCAAAAGTGATGGATCTTAGACTGCAAATCCTAACTGTTATGTTTAACAAAATCTGTTTATCTCTCTAAGCAAAATCACAAAAAGCATATTTAAAATATGCATTGGTTTTGCAAGAGCACAGACAGTTAATTGGCATAGCAGCATGCCAAGCAAAGTCCAGAATCCAGCATCCAGTCAAGGAGGGCAGCCGTGCCCCTTGGAGTGAAATGCAGCTTCTCCCAAACTACGTAATTTTCAATTCACTCTGCTCTACAGCTTTATCCCCCTTCTTCCTGCTAGTTTTCTGGAAACCTGCTTTATCTTCTTCAGGTGTGCTGTTCTGTGTTGGTGGTAGAGGCGGATCAGGTGACCCATTTCACAGCATTGAATGCTACTCTATCAGTAAGAACAGCTGGTTCTTCAGCCCCGAAATGAACAGCAGGAGAAGGCACGTGGGTGTGATCTCTGTGGGAGGTCAGTAACCCCATTCAGGCAACCCTGATCAAAAGGCACTTGTTTGGTGGAATTGGTACTTTCACTACTTCTACTTGTAGTACTTCTACTGCTTTACTTGTTTAACCTGAATATTCCTCAATTTAGTAAAGCTTCTTCCCATTAGGAGGTTCTAATTCTGAAACAATGTGAGAGCAGGCTTACTGAAAGAAGCATTACTGCAAACTGAGAGAGCTGGGATTGTTCAGCCTGGAGAGGGCTCCAGGCAGACCTTATTGTGGCTTTTCAATTCTTAAAGGGGACTTATAAGAAAGGTTGGGGTGGGCTTCATAGCAGGGCCTGTAGCAATAGGACAACGGGTCCTACTTTTAAATAAACTGAAGGAAGATGGATTTTTTTTTTTACAATGAGGGTGGTGAAAGACTGGAACAGGTTCTCCTGAGAGGCAATAGATGCTCCATCCCTGGAGCAGCGACAGGCTGGATGAGGCTTTCTGAGCAGCCTGATCTAGTTGAAGATGTCTCTGCCCATGGAAGGGGAGTTGGAACTAGATGATCTTAAGGTCCTTTCCAACCCTAACTATTCTATGAGTCTATGATTCTATGTTCCTGCTCATTGCAGGAGGGTTGGACTAGGTGACCTGCAAAGGTGCCTTCCGACTCAAACTAGTCTATGATTCTATGAACTGTATGCAACCTCTTGCCTTAATATGTGATTTATTTTTATAAATCCATTTGCAAAGAAATGGCGTTACACAGCAGAGTTTCCCAGAATTGCTAGTGCCCATCTTAGCTCCCTTCATACTTAAATCTATACAGGCAAGTCACTAAGACCATAACTCTTCCAAGGAGAGAACTACCTTTATTTTTGGGTCTTCATCTTCTGAAATCAGATCCATGAAGTCCAGGACAGCTTATCACCCATGATCATAGAATCACAGAATGGTTTGGGTTGGAAGGTAGTGAAATAATAAGAATAAACTAGTGGGGTGTATTATTGTGCAGAATTTGGGTTGGAAACCTTAAAAATCATCCGGTTCCAGCCCCCTGCCATGGGCAGGGACACCTTCCACTAGACCAGATTGCTCAAGGCCCCATCCAGCCTGGCCTTGGACACTGCCAGGGATGGGACAGCCACAGCTTCTCTGGGCAACCTGTGCCAGTGTCTTACCACCCTCACAGTGAAGGATTTTTCCCTAATATCTAATCTAAATCTCCCCTCTTTCAGTTTAAAGTAATTTTCCCTTGTCCAGTCACTACATGCCCTTGTAAAAAGTCTCTTTCCAGCATTTTTGTAGGCCCTCTTTAGATACTGGAAACTGCTCTAAGGTCTGCCCCTGTGCCTTCTCCAGGCTGAACAAGCCCAGCTCAGCCTGTCTTGATAGGAGAGATTCTCCAGCCCTCTGACCATCTGCATAGCCTTCCTCTGGATTCACTCCAACAGGTCTATATCCTTCTTATGCTGGGCTTACGATGCAATTTTTCATTGTACATGGTAGCCCCCGTGTTGCTGCAGCAGAGCAGCAATCTCCCCCACAACCCCCTAGAAAATCTGGTGAGACTGATGAAATGTCCAAAAATGATCTGTCCTGCCTTTGTGTTTCCAAACTTTGCTATTTTTAGGATTCTTTTTTTTTCTTATTCTGGGGCTTCATGCTAATACACAGCTTGATTTACTAGCTGTAAAGCAAACACTAATCTGCATCATACATGCATCTATCACATATTTGCACAAACACAAAGTTGTGTGTAACGTACTGTAAATATTTCAGTGCAGAACTGCACAATCCCTGGCTGGTAGCAGTGATTATGTTTCTGCTTTGGCTTTCTTTTATTCCTCTATGTTCCTTTTCTGTTTTCCTTTTCTTGGGGCACTGGCTTTTGGAGCACTGAGCTCTTTGTAGTCCAGCTGTGCTCACATTCTGATATCTAGGGCCTTTCTGCTATGCCCGATAAAGAACTCCAAACTGACTAACTGGTTCTGGGGGGGTTTTAAGAATGAGCAAGACAAGTGCCAGCGGAGCATGCACAGTGAAATACTTCATGCCCAGGAAACAAATAGCTGCCTATGCTTTTGCCACAAAAGGCCAGAAGAGCTAAAACACTGAAAGTCAGCCTGAGGACTTTTCTTGCCTTTTGGCATTTAAGATTCTTTTAAGGAGCTACTGGACTCACAGATCTGTAATTTTTTGTTTCTGCTGTCATTTAAATCAGCCTCCTTAATTCTGCATTCCATTTTGTTATTTGTTGTTTGTAAAAGAATCACGTAAAAGTAGGATTGAGATACTGAGCATGGCTAAGTCCTAAAGCTGTGACCTGATCAAAGTAAAGACCCAGGCTCCTAGAAGGGGCTTCTTGCTTCACTTCCTCCCTTCTGCCACCGCCCAGGGCATATTTGCAGCAAACTTAATGCTTACGTTATAGACCATGCTTTTCATTTTGTAGTGCTGATTGTGCGCTCCTACTGGTACATTCAGGAGACAAAAAATCTGACAACTACCCTATTGGAAAACAGTGGAATGGAAGAAATTGCAATTAAATCTTGCTAGAGGTCAGCCATCTAATATCCGTCACGGGTTTGCATTTTAATACGTATCAATATCACCCCCCAAAAATCATCCCAGA
Organism: Amazona ochrocephala; assembly: GCA_039720435.1. Taxonomy (NCBI): domain Eukaryota; kingdom Metazoa; phylum Chordata; class Aves; order Psittaciformes; family Psittacidae; genus Amazona; species Amazona ochrocephala. Next base: position 63,108,408 of record CM077879.1, on the reverse strand, counting down.
GCGTAGCAGCAGCTATACCAACGAAGTTAAAACCAGCAGGTTTTGGTTCTTCGGATACAACAAAGAAAGATATGAGGTTTCAAATTCAGTACCAGCACAGAGAAACCCAGGTAACTAAGACAATCTCGTATATCCAAGCGTGTGAGCAGAGGACTTGGACTGTAAGTGACACGCAGTCAGAGCAGTATTCCATACCTCCCTGCCTTTAGGTTTTTGCTATTTTTGAAACAGGATCTTTATGGTTTTGCAGTCTAAAACTGTTCTAGCTGCAGCAGTCCTGTTCATGGGTCACACGGTAACACACAGGTGCATGGGAAAGCTGAGGTGAAAGTGAGACAAAACTCAACAGGAGGCTGCAAACATAGAAGAGCCTTTGAGGATAAAGCTGCAAGCCTGGCACAGGTGTTCCTGCCACAGTGACTGGTCATTGCTCATTATAAACTGCACTTTTTAAACATCATTACTGTTTCTCTGTAGTTTGAAGCAGGTGCCAGTCAGGTAGCATTGCACTTCATGTGTCCTTCCCATTCCCTTTTTCTAAGGATTTGCACTGAGGTATTGATCCTGTGGTTTTCTTAGGAGAGGAATCGCACTTGCTTCTCTGGTTGGCTCCATTTACGCAATAGGAGGTTTGGATGACAACACTCGCTTCAGTGATGTGGAAAGATACGACATTGATTCCGATTGCTGGAGTGCAGTTGCCCCAGTGAACACTCCCAGGGGAGGAGTCGGCTCCGTAGCCCTTGTGGTAAGTGACTTTTTCCTCCCAAGGTGGGGCCAACCAAGGAGCTGACCTGCTTCTCAAATCTGCTTTTACAATGCAGAACACAAACCAAAATGCAGCTGGTGGGTCTGAGCACCTCCAGTCATCAAAATCCTATGGAACTGTGTGCAAGGTGAGGGTATTTAGGGTAATACTCATATCAATCTGAACTACATGCCCTGTTTCAGCAGTATTTGAGGTACTGGGAGCAAGTAGCCGGACCATTCTAACATCAGGCTAATGCCTCATGTCTCACTCCGAAGACTGGTTCGGCATGGTTACTATGTTTGAAGGTGGTGAACACATCGGCACTTAAATCCCCCTGTCGCTATGTATATTCTGCAAAATATCTACAATACTACATAACATTTCACTTCTTTAATTGCAAGAGAGCATCATTAGATAATTAAGTTTGTTGCTGGAATTCTTACACAGAAGTAAATAATTGGGGCTGTATGGATATACCACATTTGCTTATAATTGTAACAAGGCTTATGAAAAGCTGAGTAAATAGATATACATTACACATAATCTTTCTTTATACAACTGTTTTCCAGAACCATGTTTATGCTGTGGGTGGCAATGATGGTGCAGCATCTCTTTCTAGTGTGGAGAAATACGATCCCCATTTGGATAAGTGGATAGAAGTGAAAGAAATGGGTCAGCGAAGAGCTGGCAATGGGATCAGCGAGCTCCATGGCTGCCTGTACGTTATCGGTGAGTAGAGATGTGGTATTTTGTAGTGCTCTTTCTGCCAAGTACTGGCATTAGTAAAAGGCTGTTGTTGATAGAGGAACTAATAGGTAGATCTGACCTGTACTTTGTGTTCTTGGGCAGGAAAAGAAAGCGAGCACAACCAGGACAGGTTTACGTGACAGGATGTTAGTGAGGAAATAAAAAGCAGTTCCTAACCCACATTTCAGGATGCCCATACTGTTGAGGACAGTATGTCCATACAGAAAATCCTCTTGAGATTCATGAATCTTGAGTTTCCTTTAGGAAAATTATTAGGTTCACGTACTTTCAAAGCACTCTATTTCTATTTTGAGCTTAAACGGTAGCTTTTCACAAAGTGGTTACACTTACTCCACATCCTGCTGTCCTAGGCCTGTCTTGATCTGCTCTGCGTTGCATTTACCTGCTTTCCTACGGGAGGAAGATGCCAGGTAGATACGCCATAGTGATAGCTGCAGTGTTCTGCCTAGTGTATCATCATAAGTGATTTAAAAAAGCTTTGAGTAAAACGCTCCTCTGCCAGCTGCCCCAGCAAGGGGAATGCAGCGCTGAAGTCTAAGTTGAGGATTTTTTCCCTGAAGTGTTCAGCAATGCTGCCGTTTGAAACCACCACAAGAGGGTGTTCTGCTTAAGCCAAAACAAATCAGGCCCATCCTTTTACTGGTCTTAGGTTTTTTCCGTTCCCAATTAGAAGTTGTTTCATTGTAAGGATGTGCTAAGTGCATTTAAGGAGGAAAATAATAGAAACACCTCTCCTTGCAGCTTGAGTAGACCACTGTCACACTGGGTGGTGCTTACACAGTGACAAGAGGGAGAGCCATTAGATTAATTTTTAGAAGCTTGTGAAATTCGTGTAGAGAGCTGGGGCTGGACACTAGCCCTCTGAATGCCAAAAATAGCCTGATAATGCCAGTCCTGCATATCACTGGCACTAAAAGGGGCGTAAAACTGACAATGTGATGATTCTTTGCAGGTGGCTTTGATGACAACTCTCCGCTGAGCTCAGTGGAGCGGTTCGACCCGCGCAGTAACAAATGGGAGTATGTGGCAGAGCTTACAACTCCGAGGGGTGGTGTTGGCATAGCGACACTGATGGATAAAATCTTTGCAGTTGGAGGTCATAATGGCAACGTGTACCTGAATACAGTGGAGGCATTTGATCCCATAGTGAATAGGTAACTTAAAATGCTTTATTTGGCTTAAGACAATGAAATCAGCCTATATGAAAACATAACATAATACAAATAGCATGCAGCAGGAGTCTAGCTGCTGTTTCTTGGTAGTAATTGAGTAATATCCGTGACTAGCTACATTTATGCCACTGGGGTCTTCTTGTAAATACTTAAGCACCTCCTCCTTCTTCTTCCTTCTCCATCCCTTGTCCTCTTCCCTTCATTCAGTAAGAACCTACATCCTTCTGGTTGTTTCAGTCTGATTTCACACTGAATTTACTCATGAAATAATATGTAACTAGCGGGGTGTATTATTGTGCAGACTAAACAGCTGGGTTGTATTTCAGATGACTTTGGAATGTCCCTTCCAACCCACCCTATCCTGGGATTCTGACAAAGAGAAGCAATACTCAGAAAGGACAGGAGCTTACTTTTCTTGTTTGCCATCTTCTTCAGGTGGGAACTCGTCGGCTCTGTGTCACACTGCAGGGCAGGGGCCGGTGTGGCTGTGTGCTCTTGTTTCTGCAGCCAGATCCGGGACGTGGGCCAGGGATCCAGCAATGTTGTTGACTGCATGTGAGCTCTGCTGCCTCCTCCGAATTCCAGAGGAACGCGAGCAGGGAGGCCCTGCAGAGCTTTTAAACACCGTGTTTTGTATGGTAGCTCAAGAAATAAACCCAGTGCATTTTGTTGTGAAAATGTTACCTTCTGCAACTGTAACGCTTTTGGCGGCTGCCTACCAACAGTGATGCAGACAAGCCTGTGAAAACACAGACTACAAGTGTGACCCACAGGAGAGGACCTGCCAAGAGCTGCAACCATCCCGGTTTTGAGAGGCTCTAATTTTAGACTCGTTTGAGGCAGCTGCTGCAGGAACCCTGTTGAGCTGCAAACCAGGCATGGGGTGAGTGAGGAGAGAGGGCAGCCGGGGGTACTGCTGAGCCTTCCCCAGCAGCCCTGCCACGTGTTTTCTGGAGGACTCAAGTAACATTTAATGGAGCCCATTTTCAGGAATGCAGTCTTAAGCATTTCCTAATTACAAGATCTTTGTAATACAAAGCATCTCAAGTTTTAGAAGGTAACGACATCCCCGTTGCACACTAAGGTAACTGCCCACCTCCTAAGGGGCCACGGGCAGCAGTGGAAATCGCATCTTTTCCATCTGAAACCTGTCGTTCCAAGTACTTTCTCAAGCTAATACATTTGTTAGGAAGCTGAAAAGATCCTTGACCTGAGTTTAGCCACGGCAGCACTGGAATTCTCAAGGCTTCAATAAAATTTGTAGTAACTCCTGCCCCTCCCCACCCAAGGCAAGTTTCTGTTTAGACATCATTCCTGAAGCAACCAGTGTAATTTGTCCTAATAGTGTGGGCTTCAGTGGTGTCTGAATCACCATTTTTATACAATTGGCAACACATAATAAAAGTTGCAGTATTCTGCAAAGACCTTTAAATACAACTCCAGGAGGTGAGATGTCCAGTTTCAGTATCCAGTAGTCATAACTCTAGAGGTACTGGCTCTTTTAAGGGAGTTAAGCCAGGAAGCTTAGCCTCAAAACAGGTAGATGACTTAAAGCTTACGTAAACCAGACAATCATCGACAAGAAGAATTGGAAATAAACCAGTACTTACATAAAAAGTGTAAGTAGAAACTCGGCAGCACTGTGTACAAAGGTGTCCTGCATGGAGCCGGAAACCCTGCATTCGGAGTGAAGTGCAGCCGGAAAGACAGCAGATTCCTGTTCCTGCATCACCTTGCACTGAACAACCGACAATCCCTTGTGACCAAACTTTCCAGCTTGTTGCAAGTGACCAGGAAGAGCAGCAGACTCCTCTGCATTCAGTACCAGGGCAGAGGCAGGACAGCAAGAGCATAAGGCGCAGGCCTGTTCTGCTGCTGAGTTACTGTCATTCAGCTTTTCTGTTTCATGTGGGTTGCACGTCGGTAGCACCCAGGGACAAAGCGAACGGTACTGTAAATAATGAACCATTGCAATAAATTGTTTGTACTACAAAGCACCTTGTTTATAGCGTGATCGGAGCGTGCTTTGGCAGGGAAACATTACACCATTGAGTATTTTTACCTAGTGGCAGGTGTCCCTGCCCATGGCAGGGGTTTGGAACTGGACGATCCGTAAGGTCCCTTCCAGCCCAAACCATTCTGTGATTCTGTAATTCCCAATAGGAAGCCTTTGTTAGCAGGGAAAATCCTGTGTTACAGCTGTGAACTGTGCTACCCTGCCACTGCCCTGCCCCTGTGCAAGGACACGGTCATCCCTGTGGCTCTTGATCTAAGAGGGGTGGTAAGAGAAGGTCCAGGTACCCCCTATAGAACTGAGCAGGTTCTGCTGTGGATGTTCCGGCTAACGAGGAGCCTTCAGAAAACATAAGTCCCGCTTTTCACCAAGTGACCCCGCTGTGAAGGCCAGCGCTGCTCGCCCGCTGATCCATTCCTCCTGGTGGGGAAGTGCCAGCGCCCATGGGTGCAGCCTGTAACTCGCACACACCTGGGTGGCACTGGTGCCTGCACGGTGGCTGCTGTCAGAGGGAGAGTTTTCACGGCTGTGTGTTCAGCCGTGACATGAGGCTAGAGCAAACGCGCTGGGACTCTGTACTGGTGGGAGGAGCTCTGCTGTCGGCCTTGTAGCTGGAAGGCAAATGGTGCTAAAGGTGATCACGATCGAAAGACATTTCAGTTTGCATCCCCTCCACCCCCGACATCAGCCGTGCTCAGGCTTCCAGAGGCACGTCACTAAGGGCTGGCAGGAAAACCGCAGACAGGTTTACGAGGAACAGCCCTGTTGCCAGCAGAGTGGTGTCCACATTCCTAATCTTGGATGGCACCAGAACTACGAATAGTTTGTGCACAACTGGTTTTAGAAACACTATTGCTGGAAATGCGACAATGAGGTCAAAGCATCAAAAAACCCCAAACTCTAGGATTACTGTGGCGACCAACTGTAATCACTTGGCTGTGATTTAACACCAGCAAACTCGTTTTAATTCCTCCAGTACTGGCAATAGGATGATGATGATGAAGTAACACGCACCTCCCAGGCTGAGGGAACATTGCAGCACTGGTTCCCCGTGGTGAGGCAGCCCCCAGGGGCAGCAGACTCAAACTCCCGCCACATCTTCTAATTTAAACCTAGGATTTGTGATAGCGAACTCTTTAACATTCAAGGTCATGAAATCCTTGCATCTGAACGTGATGCGCATCCTAATGTGGAACAGAATCATAAAATGGTTTGGGTTGGGAGGGACCTTCAAAGTTCATCTAGTCCAACCCCTTGCAATGAGCAGGGACATTCAACTCGGTCAACAGAAATTGTTATTGCTTCTGTTAATGATGTTCTTTCTGCAACTAAAAGCCTTGACCTCACCCATAAAAATCATACACCCAAAGATGTCCATCGGTACATCCATTAAACAGAGACAAAAACCATTTTGGAAGAATCAAGTGCGGTCACGGTTAATCACATCGAAGCTTCCAGCCTGCCTATTTGAACCATGTGACGGGCTTCCCAGTGGGAGCAAGACCAGGCTCTGGCCCACTCCTGACTAGCCCCCTTGGCCATGTATCTCCACCTGCAGAGTCCCACTGCTGCCCCAGCTTCTGGGACGTGCCCCCTCCTTTTCCTGCTGCCGCACAGCAGCCCTCATGTACACACTGCTCCTCACCTTGGGACTCCAACTGTGGCTCCCCAATTCCTCCAAACCACACTGCTGCCAAGGGCAGTGCATCGTCTGCTGTGCCACCCAGCCAAAACCAAACCAAGCGCGGCTCTATTAGGATTAGACATCTGCTGCAGCGTTCAGATGAGGACAAAGGAGTCCAGAAGGTGATGCACGTGCCACCTGCATAGTTTAAAATGGACACCAAACACAGGCACGCACTGTTAGTTCCGTCAGAGAGAGTGCAGGCTCCTCCTGTTGGAACACCAGCTGGGAGAAAATGATCTCGCTGAGATGTCGCCTGCAGAGGGGGATCCAGCCCTGCACATAACCAAGCCTTCGCACGGGGCTGTGAGCACCCAGGCCATGCATCCTAACTAACAGGCACTGCCAACAGGCTGCTGCAGGGAAGCAGGGGGTAACGTTGATCCCAGCCAGGCAGCGATTTGTCTAATCCGAACAGCTGTGCTGCAAGCACGGCTCTATTAGGAATGAGATGCCTTTGGGGAAGAGCAACATTAAAAAGGATTCCAAGCTGTGAAAGCACAGCCAAATTCTCACAGTCCCCATGGAAGGTTAACAGCACACCATGCTTGTGGCTGGGGACTCCAGATGGCTCCCACCATTAAATGGGCCTTCTGTCTTCAGTTAGGCTGAGACTGCTTTCAGAACTATTCTCAGCACTGCTGCAGTGCAGAGCTTTGCAAACCCAAGTACTTAATTCCAGACGCTCCACTTAAACGTGTTGCTGGCTGCTGTTACCATGTCTGTGTTTGTTTTCTGAACCCTTGCGTGTTCTCTCGACAGGAGCTGGCAGCAAATAAAGCGCTTCCAGCCAAGAGATGGCACTTAGATTTGCAATCCTTTTCTGGCCCTGGCAGCAAGATTGGTGGCGGTGCTGCCGCTTCGTGGCATTCCAGCACAATTCCTTGGATCCCAGACTGTTGCATTTCAAAGCTGTTCCAGCACAAGAAAAGCCAACGGGAAGCTATGTGATTCCTGCCGCCTGACTTGCCGAGTGTGCAGGGGTTGTCGTGCTCCATCGCTCCAGGCAAAAAGCCCATGCCAATCCATAGCTGCCCTCAGTCTGCCACCAGGACGGTGACTCAGGCTTCCAGGGAGTGCACACAACCTATGGCAGGTGGGGCAGCAGTGACCTCCCAGAGATCAGACACACGTGCACTGGGCTGTGCTGAAGAGAACGCACGTGTGCCTGCGGCCGCCTGCCTGGCTTCTGAGTCACAGATTGGGTTGGGTTGGGTCGGGTTGGGAGGGACCCTCAAAGCCCGTCCAGTCCAACCCCCTGCAGTGAGCAGGGACATCAACTAGAGCAGGCTGCCCAGACCCACATCCACCCTGGCCTTGGATGTCTCCACAGCATCCCATGGGCACATTTCTCCCAGTCCCTGTCTTTGCCTTCTGTGACTTGGGCACTTGGCTGGAGCTCTTGCTGGTGAAGGCCGAAGCAAAAAGATGTCATTGAGTACCTCAATGTCCCTTCTCCATGCCCAGGTACCTCGGTCTTTCTTTCATTTCCTTGTGGAATGGGGCCATGTTTTCCCTTGCCTTCCTTTTACCTTTGACATGCCTATAGGAGTTCTCCTTGTTGCCCCTAATGTCCTTGGCCAGATTTGGGTCTGTCAGGGCTTTACCTTTCCTAACCTGACCCCTGGCTGCTCTGGCCTTCTCTCAGTATTCCTCCCAGGCTACCTGTCCTGGATGACAGTGGGCAACATCGCCATATCCCTACAATACGGAACGCTGGACCCAAAGAAACAATAACCTCAGAGGTAGGGAGTAGGAGAGGAGAAAAACACAGAGGGAACTCCAGGAATCCCATAGCTTGACTGAAAACATCACTTGTGTTTAACATGGGTTGTAACATGCCCAAGTCCTCATTTCAGGAGCACAAAGTTGACAGAACATGGTGGCCCAAGAACACTGCTGGTTTCAGGTAGTGATGGGTTACTAAAAGTGCCATTAGTATCAAGAAAGCACAGGCTGCCAACAGGCTATTTTAGTGTTTGGAGAGCAGCACAGCGCTGAGAAACTGCAGGCAACTTTAATGCAGCTCCTTTGCCAAATGTCACATTTGGCTTTGAAAAGGATAAGCCAAGCCAAAGCGACAAAGCCAGATAGTTTATGGTATGTAACAAATCTAGAAGAGATTAAACACGCTTGCAAAATTAGATGTAGTCAAGAAAGGCTCAATAAATAAAGAAACAAACAAAATCTGATTGCAAAACAACCCCGAAGTACTTTTGGCTGTTTCAGCTGGGGATGGGGCCACTGCCTTGGGCAGAGAGCTGAGTAGGGCCACGGATGCTTGCTGCAGCCCCACGGCCTCCTGCTCCCCCTTTGCCCTCCCTGGCTTTTAGATGACCTCCCTGCTGGCACGTCACACCTCCTCCTCCTGCTGCATCCCTCCTTCCACTCCCCATCTCCATCCCACCTCCAAAATGAACCCTCCTTGCTTTGGCCCCAAGCAAGGATTGTAGGAAACAAACCTTTTGGGGTGCGAGGGGTAGGGAAATGATGGAACAGAGGGCCTGAGTGACACAGGTGCAGCTGCACCCTGGCCAGCAGAGAGGGCAGCTTGTGTTCAACTAACCCTCGCTCCCCACCAGAACCAGAACAAAAGCCACACATGTATGGCCACAACCACCGGCTACCTTCCCATGCTCCTCTTCTTACCTTCCATGCATCTTGCAGCCGGCCTGGGGGTGCCCTGCTGTCACACCACTTGAAACACTGATTGATGGCAGGGAACTGAGTCCCAGTCCCACCTTGCCTGAGCAAACGCACCACCAAGCTCCTCCTAAGTCTGTAACGAAAATTCCCACCAGATGCTCACATGGGGATGTTTCACATCTGGGATTTTTTTTACTAAGGAGATATTTCTTTCCTTTACTCTTTCTTCAATACCAGCTTTGCCATTGGGGCTTTATGTGTGCAGCAACAAAGTGCATTGACTCCCCCACAAAAATTGTACATTTTCTATACGACATCTGTAACAGCAGCGTATCTGGTGGGTATTACAACAGCCTTCAGTATCCTCTACAGCTTACAGACTACGTTAGAAAACCACATCCACTGTTAGCAAACATCTTGGGCGCAGTGTCTGATGCAGAAAGGACCTGAATAACGCACGAATTGTATCACAATAGTGCATAGAGACCTGCAGAAATCACTCTTCCAAGGAACAGTTACGTTGCCCAACATGAAACAAGGTAATGGGAAAAGCCCCAAACAAGAACTGTTAAGGCCATTGCAAGGAGCTCACCTCACACAACCAAAGAGAAGCAGAGCTACCATGGGGTGTGGAACCCTGTGGGATTCCCTCAGGGAATGGCATTTCCCTATCGGCGAGTGCTCAGAGCCAGGCTCTGGTGGCTGTCAGTGGCTGACTCCAGCACAGTCTTCCCTGAATCCATTTCAGCAGGATAAGAGGCTGATGCCTTGAATCATGACCCTCCTGCCGCCCTGAGCACCTAGATTTGCACACGTTCTTGTTCCTAAAGGAAAGGGCAAGGGGTGACAAACAGGGGAGCAATCGAAACAGAGACTTCTCGTACATACATTCATACTTACACCTCATTCAGAAGGGAAACACTAAGACCATTCAGAGAGAAAAGGCAAACTGCAGCTTCTCTACAAGAAGCATGAAGACACTTGCAACAACTCATAACAAATGGGCCACTTGATTTATTGTCTATTTTGTTAATAAGTTTAAGATGTACAGATTTATAATGGGAACCAAGAGGGAAGGGAGAGGACAAAATGAAGACAAAGACATCGCAGTCAGACTTTGACCTTAATTTACAAAGAGATCTCTGTGGGGTTTTCAACTATTAAATAAATGGCACCTTAAAAATAGAACATTTGACAATTTCAACACATGTATTATTTCTTCTAAATAAATATGGCATGGAAATGAGTTCGCTTTGCTACCATAGCTGCCTCCTTTCCTTACGGGACTTCACCATCACCCGTTTCCCTTGCAGTCAGGATTTTGTTCCTCAATGGCAAATGTGATTTCCTCCACTATTACGTGTTTTGGTTTTATTCATTCATTCAGTCACACTTGCTAAGTCCTGACCAGGCCCAAGTGAAAATGATGAGCATCTTGCCTGACCCTTCACAGGCCTCTGACCTGGCTCGAGGCTGAAACACCATGGCTTTTAAAAATAGGTACCTGCCAGGGTAGGCGAGAGGACTGCAGGCTGCCCGGTGGCAGAGGCCATTCCTACAGAAACTGCTTTTGGAAACGCAGACCCTTTGCTCTCCACTTCTGTGACCATCCAAACTACTAGCAGTCATTTACAAAATACTGCTGCACACACGCAGACCTGTTCCTCCATCCTGAAATCATGTGGAAAAGGGAGCTAATCCTTCCCTGTAAGTACAGTTATTTTAGGGCACCATTCTCTTCACCGCTCCCACAGGTCTGTCAGAGACAGGGCAAGGGATGCAAGAGGGGACCAGAGGGCTAAGGCACACTGTGAGATATGAGGAGAGCAGGATGCTGCTGTCACACAACAGGAAATCTTTGGGTACAGAATGGTGTCCCCCTGCTGAACACACAAGTGCCGCAGATGCTGCCCTCACAGTTCTTGCCACCTGCAAAATCACATTTGCAAAATGCAGCCCCCAACAAGGAAAAAATGCTTGCAAACAGCTGATTATTCCCTTTGGCGTTCCCTTGACAAATTCCCAGGTTGCTGGGCTCATCCTATAGTTTGGGTGAGAAAGAGCACAGGAGTTACCTCCTATATGGAGGATGTCCTACTTGGGTACCAAATCCTGCTTTTAGATGTTCACTGACACCATCAACGGTTACAGGCAAATACCCAAACACAAAATAGGTCTTATGCTCCATATTCAACCACCTAGTCCCTCCTTGGAGAGAAGCGATTCCTCCCCATGTAAGCTCTCAGACCCACAACAGCATCCAAACAATCACAGTGACCCAGTACAAGCCAAGTTCCCCCACCCGTCATAATGGCAAAAAGCAACAGTTCAAGAAGTCCTCAGTGTGAGTGATGTCCCCTCACCACAGCAGGGGCAGAGCTGTTTCCAACCACACTTGGTCATTTTGACACCCCAACCCTGTTTGGCTTACAAGCTTTAAACCAAACAAGACCCTAAGTAACACAGCTCAAGTGCTAAGAGCATGTGTGCGTGGCAAAGAGGAACAAAGCAGCGATGACTTGAGTAAACACGCAGCACTGAAGGCAGTGGCTTTCCCCCAGTTCTCAGGACAGCGGGTGGCTGACAAATGCAAAAGGGTGAGGTTGGAAACAGCAAGGCAGTAATTGTTGTGGCTTTTCTTATAACATAACGCTGCCTGTCACGGATGAGGTTGGCACTTGCCAATGCAGAGGTAAAGACACCAAAGACTGCGCCTGTGTTTGCAATAACCCTTCTCTCAGATGCCTTCTGGACAACAGCTGTTGCAAACTCTGGGATGTTGCATAATAACCTCGGGAGGAAGATTCCCTTCTTGGCGCACTTCTTCATGTATAATTATTGTTCTGCTGGTTATTCATCATAGAAATGTTTGTAGACCATCAGTACATTGAGCCGTTCAGACAATTCATTGCACTTTGTCGTTTTAAAGGAAGGTGCCATCAATGCTGTGGCTTTCCTCCTAAAAACAGTTTAAAGTCTTTCCAGGGTACCCAGATCCATCCCACGATGATTCCTTTTCCTTTGCTGGTGCTTTGTAGCTGACAATTCAAGAGTTTGACACGAGAACAATCCAATAACTCAGTAGAGAGAGGCTGAGACTTGGAAAGTGCAAAAAAAAAAAAAAAACCCAAGGGGAGAAAAAAAAAAAAAAAACGATACGAATGATCTTAAGAAAAATAAGTTTGATGTACTTGAGAAGAAAAAGTTGTTCCAGGTACCCAACAAGTTCTTCCAGGTACCTAACAAGTACTTCCAGGTTCTTAAGTCCTTCCAGGTACTTAAGTTCTTCCAGGTAAATAGCAAGTTCTTCCAGGTCCCTAAGAAGTTGCTCCAGGTACTTAAGCTCTTCCAAGTTTTTAAGTCCTTCCAGGTTCTTAACTTCTTCCAGGTAACTAACAAGTTCTTCGAGGATACGAACAAGTTCTTCCATGTACTTATCTTCCAGGCACCTAGCAAGGTGTACCAGGTACCTAAGGAGTTCTTCCAGGTACCTAAGAAGTTGTTTCAGGTACTTAAGTTCTTCCAGGTTCTTTAGTCCTTCCAGGTTCTTAACTTCTTCCAGGTAACTAACAAGTTCTTCCAGGATGCGAACAAGTTTTTCCAGGTTGTTATGTACTTCCAGGCACCTAGAAAGTTGTACCAGGTATCAAAGATGTTCTTCCAGGTACCTAAGAAGTCGTGCCAGGTACTTAAGTTCTTCCAGGTTCTTAAGAAGTTCTTTCAGGTACTTATGTTCTTCCAGGTACTTAATTTCTTCCAGGCACCAAAGAAGTTGTTCCAATTACGTAAGAAGTTGTTGCAGGTACCTACGACATTGTTCAGGTGCCTAAGACATTGTTCCAGGTACCTAAGAAGTTCTTCCAGATACTTAAGTTATTCCAGTTAACTAACAAGTTCTTCCAGGTAATTAAGTTCTTCCAGGCACCTACTATGTTGTTCCTGGTACCCAAGATGTTCCAGGTACCTAAGAAGTTGTTCCAGGTACCTAAGAAGTTATTCCAGGTACCTAAGAAGGTGTTGCAGGTACCTAAGAAGTTCTTCCAGGTGCCTAAGACGTTGTTGCAGGTACCTAAAAAGTTGTTCCAGGCACCTAAGACATTGTTCCAGGTTCCTAAGAAGCTGTTGGAGGTACCTAAGAAGTTGTTCGAGATACTTAGGAAGCAGTTCCAAGTACCTAAGAAATTGTTCGAGGTACCTAAAAAGTTGTTGCAGGTACCTAAGAATTTGCTGCAGGCACCTAAGAAGTTGGTGCAGGCACCTAAAAAGTTCTTTCAGGTACCTTACAAATTCTTCCAGGAAACTAACAAGTTCTTCCAGGTACTTATGATCTTCCAGGCAGCTAGCAAGTTGTACCAGGTATCTAAGATGTTCTTCCAGGTACCCAAGAAGTTATTCAAGGTACTTAAGAAGTTGTTTCAAGTACCAAAGAAGATGTTCTAGGTACCTAAATAGTTGTTCCATGTACCTAAGACATTGTTGCATGTACCTAAGAAGCTGTTGCAGGTACCTAAGAAGTAGTTCCAGGTACCGAGGAAGTTCTTTCAGTTACCTAAGAAGTTCTTCCAGGAAAATAGCTAGCTCTTCCAGGTACCTAATAAGTACTTCCAGGTACCTAACAAGTATTTCCAGGTACTTATGTTCTTCCAGTCACCTAAGAATTTGCACCAGGTATTTAAGATGTTCTTCCAGGTACCTAAGAAGGTGTTTCAGGTACTTAAGAAGCTGTGTCAGGTAGACAAGAACTTGTTCCATGCATCTAAGAAGCTGTTCCTGGTACCTACTATGTTGTTCCAGGTACTGAAGAAGTTGTTCTAGGTACACAAGAACTTGTTCCATGTCCCTAAGAAGTTGTTCAAGGTACCTATTACGTTGATCGAGGTACCTAAGATGTTCCAGGTACCTAAGAAGTTGTTCCAGGTACCTAAGAAGGTGTTGCAGATACCTAAGAAGCTGTTCTAGGTACCTAAGAAGTTGTTCCAGGTGCCTAAGAAGTAGTTCCAGGTGCCTAAGAAGTTGTTCCAGGTACCTAAGAAGTAGTTCCAGATACCTAAGAAGGTGTTGCAGATACCTAAGAAGCTGTTCTAGGTACCTTAGAAGTTGTTCCAGGTACCTAAGAAGTAGTTCCAGGTACCTAAGAAGTTGTTCAAGGCACCTCACAAGTTGTTGCAGGTACCTAAGAAGTTGTTGTAGGTACCTAAGAAGTTCTTCCAGGCACTTAAGTACTTCCAGGTTCTTAAGTTCTCCCAGGCACCTAACAAGTTCTGCCAGGCACTTATATTCTTCCAGGCACCTAAGAGGTTGTACCAGGTATCTGAGATGTTCTTCCAGGTACGTAAGAAATTCTTCCAGGTAAGTAAGAATTTCTTCCAGGTACTTAAGTTCTTCCAGGTAACTAACAAGTTCTTCCAGGTACCTAAGAAGTTGTTCCTGGTACGTAAGAAGTTCTTCCAGGTGCCTACTATGGTGTTCCAGGTACCTAAGAAGTTGTTGCAGGTACCTAAGAAGTTGTTTCAGGTACCTAAGAAGTTGTTTCAGGTACTTAAGAAGTTGTGTCAGGTAGACAAGAACTTGTTCCATGTATCTAAGAAGCTGTTCCCAGTACCTACTAGGTTGTTCCAGGTACTGAAGAAGATGTTCCAGGTACACAAGAACTTGTTCCATGTACCTAAGAAATTGTTCAAGGTACCTATTAAGTTGCTCCAGGTACCTAAGATGTTCCAGGTACAGAAGTAGTTGTCCCAGGTACCTAAGAAGTAGTTCCAGGTACCTAAGAAGTTGTTCAAGGCACCTCACAAGCTGTTCCAGGTACCTAAGAAGCTGTTCCAGGTACCTAAGAAGTTGTTCCAGGTACCCAAGAAGTTGTTCAAGGCACCTCACAAGCTGTTCCAGGTACCTAAGAAGTTGTTGCAGGTACCTAAGAAGTTTTTTCAGGTACCTAAGAAGTTCTTCCAGGCACTTAAGTACTTTCAGGTTCCTAAGTTCTCCCAGGCACCTAACAAGTTCTTCCAGGCACTTATGTTTCTCCAGGCACCTAAGAAGTTGTACCAGGTATCTAAGATGTTCTTCCAGGTACCTAAGAAGTTCTTCCAGGCAAGGAAGAACTTCTTCCAGGTACTTAAGTTCTTCCAGGTTCTTAAGTTCTTCCAGGCACCTAAGAAGTTGTTCCAGGTACCAAAAATTTGTTCCAGGTACCTAAGAAGTTGTTCCAGGTACCTAAGATGTTGTTCGAGGCACCTAAAAAGTTGTTGGAGGTACCTAAGAAGTTGTTGCAGGTACCTAAGAAGTTGGTCAAGGTACCTAAGAAGTTGTTCCAGGTACTCAAGGAGTTCTTGCAGGTACCTAGGAAGTTGTTGCACGTACCTAAGAAGCTGTTGCAGGTACCTACGATGTGATTTGAGGCACCTAAAAAGTTGTTTGAGGTACCTAAGAAGTTGTTCCACGTACCTAACACGTTGTTGTAGGTACCTAAGAAGTTGTTGCAGGTACCTAGGAAGCTGGTCAAGGTACCTAAGAAGTTGTTCCATGTACCTAAGAAGTTGTTGCAGGTACCAAAGAAGCTGTTGCAGGTACCTAAGAAGGTGATCCATGTTGTTCCACGTACCTAAGAGATTGTTGCAGGTGCCTAAGAAGTTGTTCCAGGTATCTAAGAAGTTGTTCCAGGTACCTAAGAAGTTGTTCCAGGTACCTAAGAAGTTGTTCAAGGTGCCTAGGAAGTTGTTTGAGGTTCCAAAGAAGTCATTGCAGGTATCTAAGAAGTCGTTCCAGGTACTCAAGAAGTTGTTCAACGTACCTAAGAAGTTGTTGCAGGTACCAAAGAAGCTGTTGCAGGTACCTAAGAAGGTGATCCATGTTGTTCCACGCACCTAAGAGATTGTTGCAGGTACCTAAGAAGTTGTTCCAGGTACCGAAGAAGTTGTTCCAGGTACCTAAGAAGTTGTTCAAGGTGCCTAAGAAGTTGTTCGAGGTACCAAAGAAGTCATTGCAGGTATCTAAGAAGTCGTTCCAGGTACTCAAGATGTCATTGCAGGTACCTAAGAAGTTGTTGCAGGTACTCAAGAAGTTGTTCAACGTACCTAAGAAGTTGTTGCAGGTACTCAAGAAGTTGTTCAACGTACCTAAGAAGTTGTTGCAGGTACTCAAGAAGTTGTTCAACGTACCTAAGAAGAAGTTGGTTTTGGTACTTAAGAAGAACTTGTTCCAGCTACTTCAGAAGAACTTGTTCCAGCTACTTAAGAAGAAGAAGAACCAACTTAACCAACTTGAGCACCAGTTAAGGCATTTTGGTTTCCAGTCTCAGCCAGTGTAAACCTTCTCTGACATCGTGGACCAGTCTGATCAAGCTACTGGTCAGTGACAGCTCATCTGATGCTGCGTTGAGCTCCCCGAAAAACTCTGGGAAAAAAGAGAGAAAACATTTGGTTGGTTTCACACAAGAGGTACGGAGGGACAACAGCAGCACTGTCACTCGGGAAGTCCCATTAAACACATTGTTAATACACAGAGCTCAGCGGTATTAGAAGGCTGGGAAGTGTTAACAAGCATGCACGGCAGGGAATATGAGAGGAAAAGGCACTCCCACGTGCATACACACTGAACCACTTCCTCCAGTGCTGGCTGTAAAAGGGCATTAAGACTCCATGGCAGTGGGCAAAAGTCTGGGTGCTCACACCCCAGTCCCTGCCACATGCTCCTCCAGATGTTAAACAGGCCAGATTTGACTGTCTTTCTGAATGATGCCCAGGAGCACACACACAGCTGTCAGAACAGCCCCTTCCCTTCATTCATCCTCCAACCTTGCAGCCGTCATGATTTCTCAACTGAACAGGTTTGAACATTTCTATAGCTTGACAGGCTATACAGCTCTAATTTGGGTTGCTTTTAACCGGGCACTGCAGGCAGGTTTAAGATAGTCCTCCTATCCTCCCACCCACTTCAGGCATCATGCTCCTTCTGCACAGGTAGGAGATGGCTCTTGTAGCCTCTCTGAGCCTGCTGGGAGGTGCTGTCAGGCTGCACTCCCTGCTCTGGGCTGGCAATCTTCTCTGCAGGTGACAGCAACTTATGGGAAATTAGCCCACCAACTCCTTTCCAGTCACCTGTCTGAGACATTCCTGTGTGACCTGCCTTCCAGGGACATGGGCTTATCCCAGTCCCTTAATCCCTCCAGTCTCAAGCATGTTGCAGAGTAACTTTCAGCTCTCCTTTTTTACACACGAAGACTGGAGGCTGAAAACTTCCGCTCAGCTGCATAAGGAACATTTCAGAAGCAGACAACACAATGCTCTAATTCTAATACTTCCCAATTCAGGAGCAGAGAACACATTGCCTCTGATCTTCTGGCTTCTTTTTACAAAATGGATATACATTCCCACTATTGGGAACACAAGAGCTGCAAGCAGAGGCAGAGTCTAAACCCCCTGCCTGATAAAGAGCAGATAATATGATCTGTGACCACAGCGTTGTGTCAAAGGAGCGTCACTTCACATGCAGGCATGCAACCTCAGCTTGCTCTCACTGTGGGAGATCAGAGGCTGGAAGATGACCTATTAAAGCATCATGATCATGGTCCAGCAAGGAGCAGGGTCCTGCACCTGGTTGAGGACCCTCCACAAAGCATGTCAGCTCTGCACAAGTGACTCAGACATCAGTTACAACTAACTGCTTTCCACTGAGTTAGGACTTCCCTGTTCAAGGGAACTCGATAGCTGAAGCCCACTGCTCTTCTCTTCTTATGCCCTATGAATTGCGTAAAAGAATCAAGGATGTGGCCTTTCCTTTACTTTTATATATTTACTCTCTGTACCTCTTAGCATCTGTACTGATACCAACAAGTGAAAATTCAGAAACTCTTCCACTGACCTGAACAGTGACAACAACTGCCCACCCTACCTGAGTATTTACTATTCTCCTGCACAAATCCACTCCCTTGGGAGTCTTTGCTACCCCAGTTATCATTCCCCTACACTGAAACAGCAACACAGAGCAGGCCTGAATTTAGTTCTGACTGATGCAAGACAGTGCTCAGGCTGCCTTCCCCACGAGTTTTCCTCCAAGACTCATTCCTCTGGCTTAGCAGCAGCATCCACCGCTCCTTCCACGTGACAGTCTTTTATTAACCTTTTGAGGCTATAACCCAAATTACTACACGTGAATTGCTGCTGCAAGCAGAGTTTGCTCAGAGGACAGCCAACAGCTGGAGTTACTTTATTCAAAGGTGACTTGCAAAGCCTTTTGAATTCCAGCCACTGCCTCATTAGTGTATTTTTACAACCTTCCAGCAACTGAGCCAGGCACATCGGTCTGTTTTTTTGTGAGCTTGCCAACACATTGTGACAACACATCCCTTGCATCCCTTCACCCACGGCAGCTCGGAAAACTGTGGTTTATGGCAAACGATGCTGCAAATGCCACGTGGAACAGCAGGGTACAGACTGAAGGCACCCAATCTAGGGCTTTTGCGGATTCACCACTGCTTGTGCCACAGGACAGTACAATAATTTTAACAACAAAACTGTAAAATACAAAAAGTAGCAGCAATGTTAGGAGGTGCTACTGGCAAATACTGATCATGGGCCCCAGAACAACTCCAGCTCAAGGGCCGCTCAGCCTCTCTGTTACAGGGTGATGCCAGCCCCACTGTTTTCAAGACAAAAGTACCTGGAAGACTGACCAACAAGAGCACAGGGCTGCAGGCCAAAATGTTCCTAGTGAAAGTGAACCCACTCAGCAAACCTAAGCATCCCAAAGGGAAAAGCAAACAGCAAAAACCTCCTTATGCCTCTTGTGTTAGCAGGAAACCCCAGTTAGCTGGTTTCCTGCACTTGATACACTCAGCCCTTAGCTCTTAGACATTTGAGGATGCCAAGCCAGCCTTTAAATTGGAACACGTCATATGCGGCAACGTGGTTGGATTTTACTGGTATTTGACTTATGTTGTGGCTTGCTATAATGATGATTTTGGTCCTGTGATTTTGGTATTGGTGACAGACTAATTGTGTTATTAATTGTTGCTTGTTTGATAGAATTTTAGTCTCTGTCTCTGTCTCAAGTGTTGTAACTGTGGAGTGTGTCCATGGGATCCCATGTGTGCGTGTGAATGCGAGACTGATAACGGGAAATCGGCAGAGTGGAGAGATCTTGAAAAAGAGTCCTCTAGGGTGCATTTTGGCACATTGGAAAGAAGTGGGAGAGTTTCCTGGGGGCTTGGTATATAAGAAAACATTGATAAAATATTGTAACCAATGGTGGCCTTTGTATACTTTGGAAAATCAGGAAAAATGGCCTAAAAATGGAACTTTGAACTATGATACATTGTTACAATGAATGTTGTTTTTTGGGGTGGCAAGGAAAATGGGATAAAGCAATGTATGCGGATACGTTTTTCACTTTAAGAAACCACCCGGAGTGACAGACAGAATGAAAAATTAATATAGCTCCGCCACATCCCTTCATTTTGGCCTTGGAAAAGGACAGGGAAAAACTGAAAGCTGAGCTGGAGAGATGTTGTCCAGACTGTGATACTGGGGAAAGATGTTTAAAGTTAAGGAAAAACAAGGGCGAAAGGAGGGGAGCTCGGGCAGCTCCTGCGTTTGAGTGTGGGGAAGGATGTCAGGCGGAGGTGTGGGAGTGGGTTCTTCTCCTGTGGGACCGGATCGGTGTGTGTGCTGTGGGGAGTTTGGATGTTGGAAGTGAGACTGCCCTGGGGGGAGTGCCATGGGGTGGCTCCTGTGACTGAATTGGAACTAGACTGACAGGAGGTGGGGAATCTACCCGAGCAGATCCACTGGTTAAATTAAAACTAGGGACTAGAGGAAATAAACTGGAATTTTAGTGGATACAGGAGCAACTTATTTGGTGTTAAATCAAGAGGGAAAAGAATTTGTTACAGATGTGGGAGCTATTGGCCACCAAGAAGGAAAAAAAAAAGAGAGGCATCCTTTCTGAAACCCTTGAAGTACAAATTGGGAAAACAAATAGGAATGCATCAATTTTTATGCATTCCAAATTCTCCAAAATCTTTACTATGGCAACATTTAAAGAAGGCAAAATGGAATTAAGAGTTAAAAACAATCAATTAATTGCAGTTTTGAGTTTCTCTTTAATTCAACAGAAAAGCGAACAGGAGGACCTCCCTGAAATAGAAGAAATCCTTAATCAGGTTGTCCTGGGAGTGTGGGCATCTGAAGTTCCAGGAAAGGCGAAAAATGCTTTGCCTGTTAAAGAAGAAACAAAAAGGGGGGGGCCAGCCCAATTAGAATAAAACAATATTCCTTAAAATTAGAGGATCAAAGGGAATTAAAAAAAATCATTGATAAATTTTAAAATACAGATTATTAATTGAATGTGAATAGGAATATAATACTCCTATCTTGACAGTAAAGTAATAAAGTTGCAGATTGGTTCAAGATCTCAGAGCAATCAACAAATTTGCAGAGGATATTCATCCAGTAGTAGCTAATCTGTATACCTTATTGACTAAATTGAATAATAATCGGAAATGGTTTGCCATCTTGGATTTAAAGGAAGCTTTGGTAATGGTAAGCTTTTGCTTACCACTGGCCAAAGAAAACCAGATTTTCTTGGCTTTTGAATGGGAAAATCCTGACACGGGAAGGAAAACCCAACTAACTTGGATGGTATTACCTCAAGGGTTTAAAAACAGTCCAACAATTTTTGAAAATCAGTTAGCACTGGAACTAGAATCATGGAAACCACCCACTCAGATGGGGACTCTGTTACAATATGTGGATGATCTGTTAATTGCCACAGAAACAAAGGAAGAATGCGTCCAGTGAATGGGGGGATCACTGAATTTTCTGGGACTGAACGGTTATCGGTATCCAAACAAAAGGCCCAACTAATTCAAACCTGAGTTCCCTACTTAGGATATGAAATAACAGGAGGACAGAGAGAACTTGGAACAGCTAGAAAAGAAGCTATTTGTCAGACTCCATGACCGTTGACCATCAAGAAGCTCTGCCTGCTCCTGGGAATGACTGGATGATGCAGACTTTGGATACATGATTATAGTGTTCTGGTACGACCACTGTATGAACTGCTAAAAGGAAATCCTCCCTCTTTGGAATGGACTGATTCAGCAGAAGGGGGGCTTTTAGAAATTTAAAACCAGAGCTAATGAGAGCTGCAGCTCTGTGACTTCTGGATGTGACTAAATCCTTTTGGCTATATTCCTATATTGGTTTGGAGTATCCGATTCACCCTTTCAGATCCAGAGACTGTGTTTATGTTAGGAATTTTTCAGGAGATCCTCTAAAGGAGAAGCGGAGCGGACCATACCAGATATTATTGACCACCTTTACAGCAGTGAAGATAAAGGAAGAACCTGCTTGGATACATTATTCAAGAATAAAGAAAGCCCCAGAACCAGAGAAGACATGGCAGATAGAACCTTCAGGACTCTTACGTATAAAATTGCATCGGTCGTAATTTGGGCTTATATGATAACTGGCGTACAAGCTTGGGACCAAAACTTATACCTGAAATTAATGCAGAATGTTACTAAGGTTTTTAATCGTAGTGACTGTTGGGTGTGTGCACAGTTGCCTAAATCAGGAGAAAATCCGGACCTACCATTAACTGGCATTCCAATTCCCAACGCTCTCCCATGGACTAATTTGTGGGTGAACACCGGCAACCTATATCCAAGGGAAAGATTAAGATTTGGGATAGTTAATCCTAACCCAAGTAAAGACTATTATACCTGTATGCAAAGGTGTATTACACCAGGAACCAGAATAGGAGATTGTGTTTGTTTAAATGCCACAGGTGTAGGTCACTATTCAAATTGCAATCAACCTATTAATATAGATGGTATCGTGGTTCAGTGGTGGCCCGTTCCTGAAGGGAAAGGATGGTATTGGTTATGTGGAGAAAATGCTTGTAAGATCCTACCGCCCCAACTGGAAGGGGGTATGCACCTTAGGTGCAGTGATACCCAATCTTGCTATTATTGACATGTATCCTTCTGGAACCTGGGTTAGAAGTTTTGCTAAACGGATTAAGTGAGGGTTTAATCCTATTGCTGAACAGAACACCGCATTTCATAGTTTTGTGAGATGGCTAATTCCATCTTGGAGACTAAGTGAATTAGAGAAGGCAATCGTAAATATCTCAGCAACCACAGAGAAAATAGAGAGTAAAACCACTGATACTACAAACCCGAATGGTTCTAGACATGTTATTGGCTTCACAAGGAGGGGTTTGTTCCATAATCAATGAAAGTTGCAGTTCCTACATAGATCAAAGTGGCAGAATTGAAACAGATCCAGAGGAAATTTGGAAACAAACTAAAATATTTCATGAAATGGCCAAGGATGATACTTCCTGGGGGTTTGAAGAAATATGGAAAAAGTTAACTTTATGGTTTCCTGATCTCTTCTGGTTGAGGCAACTGGTGGCAGGAATATTAATTGTTTCATATTGATTACTTGTGGTATGATACAATGTTCCTTCTGGTATTGTAAATAATCTATGGTAAGTTATGAAGATTGGAAAAGAAATTAAAACAAGCATCAAGTGGAAACAGAAAATTATTTCAAAAAGACTCTAGATAGCAATGGTAGTATAAAATGTTGCCAAAGAATTTCCAAAAGGACAGAAAAAGGGGAGATTTGAGACAAGGAGGTACAAAAGCACAAAATGTAATCAGCTCAAAGTAAGTTTGATGGCTTTGTAATGGAAAATAACTGAAGTGCTTGAAGGGAGCTGACATAGTTTTAGGTCCTTACCTTAGTACAAAAAGTGTAAGAAAAACAATAGGAAAACAGGACCTGGGGATGGGGAGTATCTGGGACTAGCACATGTCCAGGATGGGCACAGTTAAACTAACTGATAGGTAGAAGGACAGGATGATTGCTGCGTCTGTAATGCTAATTAAGCTGGTGCTTCAAAGACTGCCAGCAGTTATGAAGATTGTTGGAAGAAGTAAACGACTAGCAAAGACCACCATCACATTTATGTATGCATGCGGGAAACTGTCTGGAAAATGATGTAATTCATGTGTAGCCTCATGAATATGTATGTATGCCCAAGGGACTATATAAGGATGGCTTACGTGGCAATACCGGGACACACATTAGGTGGAGCTATCCCCTGTGTCTCCCGGCGCCGCAGTAAAGAATACCTGCTTGTCAACTTGAAAACTTCGTTGGTGAGTTTGTTCCTGGAGTTGTCTCCAAACCATATGATATTATGAAATCCTTATACCCAGGTTGTATGTTTCTAATTTTTAAGCAGCCCACTTTTCCCTTTTGTAAACACCCTTATTCTACACCAATCTTGTACTTGTAGTTGCCTACAGTCAGAAACAGTTACTACCATCAACATGATGCCTTTGGTTTTCACATGGGCACCTCTTCTCACTATGCTTCACTAATGAGATGAAAACAAATGATGGCAAGTCAGCAGAGAAGTTACAATGCAGGCTTCTGGGCTAGTGCCATATGGTTACAGATAGCCATGAAAGGGGCAAAATGCGTCAAAGAGCTTTCTCTGGTGCCTGGTTTATCTTCTTTCCTTTTATATATCCTCAGAGCACATTGCAAAAGAGAATCACGCAGCACCCACGGGTTGCAGGAGACTTCCTGTTAGTTATAATGGATACCTACTTTGATAACCTTTGACAGGTCAGCTTCACTGCTCTCCACCCTGCGGTGCTTGCAGACCAAAGGATCCTTGGTGCTGCTCTTACACTTGTTGATGTCACCAACTGCAGTCAGCTCATCGCTGTCTTTTCTGGACCTTTTCTGGGCCACCTTGGTTGACTTTGGCGCAGGAGACATTGGCAGTAGAGGTGGAGGTAGAAAAGCTTTCGTCTGGTATTCATATGAAGCTTTCCAGCTTGATGTTCTGGAGATGGGAAGAGAATTCAGCAATTGGGATGAATATGGTGTACCTATAATGTAGTGACTTTTTACAAACTTAGTTGCATCATGTACCAATTATGTTTAAATTGCTCTGGAAGGGAAGATGACATTCAGAATCCAGAAAAAGCAAATAAACTTCATTGTGCATTAGATACCACATCTTCAGCTGCTAACAACATACACGCAAGTTGCTTTTCAAGTAGCATTAAGCCCCAGGAGTTGTCCTTGGAATAAAAACTTGCAACCAGGATACCAGGATATTGCAAAAAAGGCATCCCTCCAACACAGCCCCTTTTCACTTAAAGACAGAGATGGGCAATTCTCTGGGAGAAATCACCCAACAAGGCAAATAAACTGCGGCACTGCCTCTCTTTCCTCATTATGGCAGAAGGTGTCTTCTATGGTTACAGGTACTCACCCTGACACTTGATCCTGTACATACTTTGACAGAATTAAACTGAGTTGTTCCTTTAAGACTTGCCTGCTCAACTAGACAACACATAAAGATTGAGAGGGTTCAAGTCAGAGACTTAAAATGTTGCACTTCTTGAACGGCAGGGACTATCACATTTAATAATATGGTAGCATACCAGGTTTCTGATCATCTGAAGTTAGGAATACAAGGCAACTCGGGCAGCTTTAAGCAACGCCAAGTAACTCTAAACCTTGTTTCACAACTGCTCCTTTACATCACTTTCATTCAGCTTCTCAAAGTTTCCACAAAAATAGTGAGCAGTGCATTCCAGCTCATGGACTGCAACACCAGAAGAAGGAAATTAAGCTAAACCCAGTGAAAAGACTGAAATGTAATGTTGCACACCTGGCTTCATTCTGCTGCGCATGGGACAGTCCTCTCCCCTGTTCCACAACCTACTTTTCCCGTGGCACAATCCCTACTCACTGCACACATGCTCCTAGCTTCACTTCCTTGTTACAGCTCCAGAGAAGATTATTTTACACATAGCACAGCAGCACCCTCTGACCTGATCCAGCGCCCTCTCTCCCCCTGAATACATCTTCTCCTTTCACTCCAAAAGCTGGAACATAGGGTTTGCTTTCACTGAGAAAAAGGGAGGAATGAACCCCAGTGTCAAAGCCCCTCCATTATTACACCAGGTGAAATATCACCCAACTAAATGTTAGCTCAGCGTTTCAGTGCTTTAAGAGTATGTCTCTATTTTCTCTGCAGAAAAGCAGTTTACTCATATTTTCAGGCCACAAACCTCAACATCATATACCAATCCAAGTCAATGCCTCAAATTCAAGCCACAAGCAAGAACTGAATGCAGTAGCCCATGACTGATGCACAAGCCTCCCATTCCAAGACATGCTCCTGCAAGCATTTGCTCTAGCAAAGATCTGGCCAAAATGCTGCCAGTACAAATTATGCCTGTTGTATAGGGGAAACTGCAGCACATCCATTAGAAGCATTGCAAATGCTATGCTGGAATAAAGGAGAAATTCCGGGCCATAAAGGCCACCTGAAATTCCAGAGACAGTCATGATTCAAAACACACACTTGTGTGTCCATTAAGTCACAGGCACAAAAAGACAACAACAACAAAATGATTTTAGTGGAGAAGGGAAATGCTCTCTACCTGCCTAAAAAGCATTTTGAGGCTACTTCCGTTTCTCATGAAAGCAGAAATAATGAACTCTCTGAGAGTTCAAATATCACAGAATAGAATCATAGCCTTGTTTGGAAGGGACCTTTTGTCTAGTCCAACTCCTCTGCAATGAGCAGGGACATCTTCAACTAGATGGCAAGTTCTCTTGCCATCCCCTCAAACTCCTCAACTATCATGCAGAACAAGCGCATGCTACTCCCCGTACAACAGCTGCCACCCCCCAGATCATCTAGAGCAATCACCTGCTGACAGGTTGCCTCCACTGAGCTTGGGAGAAGGGGAATGACTCCTGCATCCCAGCAGGTAGGCAGTCTACCACACTCTATGTAACTCGACCAACAAATTCTTTTTGCACAAATTTGTTTCCTGCATCAGGTCCAAAAGACAGCAGGGCAAATGGTTGCCTACCAGCTTAAAAGGACAAGCAATATGGGCACAACTGGCCATTAGATTTCCTGCAGTGTAAACAGATTTCCTGAGCTACGCGTAATATATGGATCAGAGCATGCAGCAATGTAAGCTGCAGGATGGACAAGTGTTTAAAATCATGCCCGTCTCACTGGTTAGAAATCTGGAAAATGCCACCACATTCAACACTTGTGCAGCAGCGTACACCAAGAATGGGAGGACGACCAGCCACTGAAACATCAGCTTATTCTTGAACAATTAGAACCGTTGGAATAAGTCCAGAGGAGGGCCACGAGGACGATCAGGGGACTGGAGCAGCACCTGTATGAAGACAGGCTGAGAAAATTTGGGCTGTTCAGTCTGCAGAAGAGAAGGCTGCGTGGAGACCTCATAGCAGCCTTCCAATATCTGAAGGGGGCCTATGGGGATGCTGAGGAGGGACCCTTCATGAGGAACTGCAGTAAGAGGACAAGGAGTAACGGGTTCAAACTTAAACAGGGGAAGTTTAGACTGGATATGAGGAAGAAATTCTTTACTGTAAGGGTGGTGAGGCCCTGGAATGGGTTGCCCAGGGAAGTTGTGAATGCCCCATCGCTGGCGATGTTCAAGGCGGGGCTGGACATAGCCTTGGATGGCATGGTTTAGTGGGAGGTGTCCCTGCCCATGGCAGGGGGGTTGGAACTCGATGATCTTAAGGTCCTTTCCAACCCTAACTATTCTATGATTCAAAAATCCTCAGCATTAAGAAGGGATCGGAAACAGGTGACACCCAAGTATCACTTCACATCTGCAACAAATAAAAAGGTGAATAAATTACATTCCCGCAGCCACATGGTTGGTTCCAGGATTTAAAGACAAATCTTCAGCAGATGCTCTTCGCTTAAGTTTGTCTAGCACACTACCAGAGCAGCACAGGGTGGAAGAAGCCTGATCCTTGTACATTAAGAGACTGGCATGCTATTGGCCTGCACGGAGTCCCCAGGGGGCAGAAAGCATCATCTGAGCACCAGAAGCTGTGCACGCTCATGCTCTCTGCTCTCTGGGGCTGCAAATATTTCTTCTGTCACAGGCCTTCTCTTTTTGCTGCTGACGTCTTCTACCATACGGATGTAAGTAAACGCCAAGGGCAAGCCTCCCTCCTATTTCTTCTCTACACAATGAACTTGATGCTCCTGCACGTGTCAGCAATAACCCTAGCATCAAGCAGTTCAGACACTCCAAGCAGTTTACAAGTGAGGAGCCACAAACTCTCTTTTACTATTGCTAGAGAGCAGGCTGCCTGCAAATGTTTTGAGA
Source organism: Amazona ochrocephala (assembly GCA_039720435.1). Lineage (NCBI taxonomy): Eukaryota > Metazoa > Chordata > Aves > Psittaciformes > Psittacidae > Amazona > Amazona ochrocephala. The sequence continues at coordinate 63,081,156 of CM077879.1, read as the reverse complement.
AGCATAATTTAGTCCTCTGCCTGCAGGTGGTAACTACTGCTTGCTATTTCAGTGTATTACTGAAGTCCGCAAAAGGCTGGAAGGGAAGGATTTATGGGCAGGGATCCGACGTTCTCCCAGGTGTTGTCCTCCTCTGGAAATCACACAGGCATTCCAAAAGGAGCTGGAAAAAGGGCAAACCTCCTGCTATTCGAAAGTACAGTGATTCAAATCCTGAAACTAGCTGGAGACCAACTCCTCAACCCAGAGAATTACACAAGTGTCCTTTCAAAATGGGATAAAAGCTTGAGGACTGGCACAGGCATTTTGATCAGTCAGAGCAAAGCTCTGTTTATTTCAACCTCATTTCCAACTGAGGGCTTTCTGAGAGAAATTTCTCTCATACCCAAATAAAAAAAGTAAGCCTCCAACCCCTTGTGACAACACATTTTACAACAGGAAAACAAGTAAGAAAGATTCCCAGGAAATCACATCCACCTTGGAAAAGTGGGGATGGAGTTTGTGCTCCTGACACTTGTTGGGAAAAGGAAAACTACGCAAAACTTCACGCTCTTTGAAGCCTTCATGTCCAATTATGAACAAAGCAAAAACATTTAGAGCTCTGGAGTCACCTCTGATGACCCTGAGGTGACCTTTGCTTTCCTGATTCTGCAACATCAGAGGAGTGAAAACCTTGCATCCAAAAAGTGATTCCCTTATTTAAGCACAGTTCCCACAAGAGAGACACACTATTTTACAGTCACAACAAAGCAGTTGCCATCAATGGAGATCCTCTCGTTGAAATAGGACCACATTTACTGCCAAAGCTGACCACGGACTCACAACAAACAATTCCACCAATCAGATGTGACAAATCCACTCTTGTCCAGGGAGCAGGATGGCACGAAGAAACCCCAAAGGTCTCTTGTGCCTACCAGTACAGAGCCAACCATTCCCACACAGACGATGCCTGTTGAAAAGATACCAACCCCACAGTCCCTGAGTACCTTACACTGATGCACAAGAGGTTCTCTGTGCACACAGACTTTGATTACACCCAAAGACCTACCATGCCCTCTTTGCATTTGGCCTGTGCCATTGCCCTGTGGCTGTCCTCCTCCATCCCCCAGTCTCCTCTGCCTCATTTCCTCACACACCTTTTTTCAGTGGAATTCACCTCTTGCCTCTTCTTTTACAGTAAACACTGAAGGGAAGAGTCATGAGACACCACCTTGGAAAACGAGGCTCTGAACTTCCCACAGAAGGCAAATGGCGCACAGTCTGCAGCAACCCTGCACACTCCAACTTCATACCTGGGCTAGAGCCGAAACTCCCTGCCAGCCCACTGAGACACAGACAGGAAAAAGCAAGAATAGCAACAACACAGCCACTTCTGGGCAGTTTGGCCAAATGTCTACTGGCATCTCTATGAATTCTTTTCTTTTCCAACTCGTTAAGGGAAGCAGCTCTTCAAAATGGTAATGAATGAACTTCCAGAGATACTCAAACGTTCTGAAAGTGATTTTGGCTTGTTTTAAGAATTGTGGACTAAAGATACATTTGCCTTAGAGGTAGGAGAATAATGCAAAGAATGTTACCTAGATCTTCGTTTAAATCAGATTTAACTGTTGGTAATAAAAAAGTCTGCCTTTTCACCTCAGCTGCTGGTAAATAAAACGCACTGGCATAAAAGAACATTGCAACTACTTCAGTACAATTTAGGATCAAGGAAGAACACTAAAACTTCAAATCAGTCCTATTTCTGCAAGGACAGACAAAGCCAGTTTCCCCAAAACAAGGTTTCAACAAAGCGTTAAATAGCCTCATTAAAGACAATAAATCTGCTTCAACAATTATAATGCCTTAATTATCTCATGACTTAATAGACGCCAAGTTTTCATTTGCAGGACCTGCTCTTTTGCAGCTTAGATATACACCATCAATCTCCCTCTAACGCTATTTAAAATGCTCTCTTAGTGAGAGAAGGAGCACTAAAATCAGCATTGCTTGTGAAACAACCCCAGTGAAAGCAAAGGCTGATCCTTCTCTGCCAGCGGGGTTAAAGATGCATCACCACAACTGAGTTTGGCATTTCCTCTTTTAAAAGAAGGGCTCTTCCATTCCAGCACAGCCAGGTGCTAACTTGGGGCTGTATTCAAGAATGAAAGCCATCTGGGAAACCCTTGCATGCTCTGTAAAGCTGAATGCTTAATTTGGGCACACAAACGTGCTGGGATTTCAACTTCTAATTAACCAGCACAAGCACTGCTTGTTCTCAGCCAGCTACGCTTCGTAACGCAAGCTACACCAGGTAGCTGAAGTTTCAGTCACGTGTGCTTCAAACAGCAAAGAAAGCAAGCCCTGTTGTGTGAGTGAAAACAAAACACAAAAAGAAGGGATGCACCGGTTCAAGGGAAAGGTGCAGAGGAAGTCCCTGGCAAAATCTTTCTTGACTCCATTTCGGACACTAGCCTAAGCCACCCTGTTCCTCCTGCTTCAACTGCCTTTGCTGACTGTGGGTACACTGGCTCTGAAGAGCCCGCAAGGACACTGAGCAGAGAGGGGATGTTGGCTGAGGACAGAGATATGCACCATGCCAAAGGTACAATTCTGGACCTCTGGGCTAAGGAAGCAGTATTTTCAGATTCTTGTCTACAGTAAGAGTATCTTCTCTCTCTGTTGCCTGGAAAACTGATTGAAGCTCAACAGGGATTTTCAGAGGCAGCTGAGAAGAGCTGAAAAAGATTGTCTGTGGAGGAAGGCAGAGCCTGGAGCAGTTGAAATGAGTATGTTCACTAGCGCAAAGAAAATTCCCAGAAATCATTCAGGAGGAGTGAGCTGGGGCGGAAGAAGGAGCAGCAAAAGAAAGAATGGATTAAGGGAGCAGCTAACTACTCAGTAAGGCACTATCCCACACTACCAGCCAGGGGAGGCTCCCCTGCACGATGTTGGAACAGCATGAAAAGGGTTGATTTTTACAGACCTTACAGAGCTTGAGTGCAAGACTCTACAATCTCAACCAAGATGGAGAGGTGCTCTTCCTCATTTGGGACTGGCTCAGTTTTGTTTGGGGTTTTAATTAAATTGTTCATGATAAGGAAACCAAGCTTTGTAGCCTGTAGCTTGCAGTCTTCCATGGAAAAACGTAGTATGGAGTAATAGCAGATCTTTACATATCACATGAACTGATAGGCACCGAATGGTTCAGCAGTCACGTTGCACACAGGCCCCTTAGTCTTCCAGACACGGAAAGATTTCTAGTGCTTACTCGGGGCTCAGAACCTATCAGTGCTGCCATCTGGACAGATTAATCCTGACAGGTTAATGGCAGCCCACACAAAACTACTTTCAAGCCATTTCTCTAAATAACCTCATTAATAGGTAACCACTTTCACCTGCAAGGACAGCACCAAGTTACTTGTCCCCCAACTTAAAATTTTGTATTGGAGCAATTAATTCATTAGCACTCCTTCCCAGCCTTGTCAAACTTTGGTAGCCATTCTGCATAAACATCTTACACTGAGACTCAAATTTTCAGAAACCTTCTTCTGACGGAATACATGACAGGAGAAAGAAGAAAAGAGAAGCAGAAGTATACACATTCTGTTAAAAAAAGCTACAGAAAAAAGCTCTAGCTCAAAAAGCAAGCAGTAAGTGACAAGATGTTAAGGAGCTGCAGGTTAAAAGAGCAAACAAAACCCCCTTCAATCTGGTACTTTCATAGCTGGGGGTTTGGTTTTGTTTTTAATACAGTCATTATAATCATGACACAGCGTAGTGGCGGACTTGGCAGTGTCTGGTTAATGATTGGACTTGATCTGAAAGGTCTTTTCCAACCAAAAGAATTCGATGATTCTATCATGAAACAGTAGTGTTTCTGTTGGTGAAAAATTCCCTGCATTGAAATTTTCTTGGAAAAATCAGGCTGATAAAACCTTACTCTTTGGAATCATCAAGTAAACCAGATTTTAACTACTTTCACATTCTTTTAAGTAACTGCACAGTAGAGATGGTAACTGAGTCTGGTTACTTACGATATTGTTGTCTGAAAACGAAGCAACGTATCTGAAGGTCCATCATACTGTGCTGTAAATCGAAAAAGAATCAGTTCGGTTTATTTGCTTCCCTTGTGGCGTATTTTACACTATCGTCTCTGAGCATCAGATTAGAAAGTCACTTTCTTCCAGGATGTAACTGATTGCCATTGAGATTATTTATCACCCCAAATGAGGTTTCCTAATGAAATACCGTTTGTTCTCTGCTGAACTGCTGCCTTAATTTCTAGGTAAGGAATGCATACATCCCTTCAGCATTTCCTAAATTCATCAGTGTTTAACAAAGCACAGGAAATCATGTCCCTTAATCAATGTAAACATTCGATGTTCTCACTGTATGACACACAAAACTATCTGTCAATATACATATAACAGGGTGCTTTCTTTTGGATTTCTACTTACTCTGACTCTGAGCTACACATCCAACATATTGCGATTCCTGGAAAGAAAGGACAAAGTGCAAATTGAGAATAAAGTACATCATCTCTCAATAGCAGTGTACCGGTGATATGATTTCCTTGTGATTGTTACTGTAACAGATACTTTGAGCAACTTGTCAAAGAATAACTCTGAAGTGTCCAACAGCCTAAGCTGGCCTGAGGGAGCTTTGCATGGATAGAAATGATACGTGCTGCTGCTGCTAGCACAGTAGTGGCATGCGCATTTTTGAGGAAATGTTAAAAAAAAGAAATTAAAAGAGCTGCCAAATACTTCTGCCGAACACAGCGAATGTTTCTGTTAACCAAAAAACGCTTTGTTCGGTAACAAAATGAGATGCTTAAAATACTTCCAAAAAGCAGTCCCATTTGAACCCCACGATTATGTAAGTCATTGAAACATCATTTATTCATCCCCCTCGAACATCTTACAAGTCTAAAAATACAAAGCTTGCTCAAAAAAGAAGAAGGAAGAGAGATAATTATGCTACCACATAGGCCACTCAAAAACGATTACTCTGAAGCAAAACCTGATCACTCAAGTAAAATGATGCATTGCAAGTAACCGTTACACAATTCAAAATCCACTGTGACTTCTAAAGATAATCTCTCCTAAAAGCCTTTATCTATGAAAGGAGGACAAACTCAGATGAAAATACGTGCAAGAGCTGGAAAGCTCTCCTCTAATTTATCAAAAGCCTTGGCAAAAAGAGGGTGTTTACCTTTGTTGGTAATGGAAATTTGGAAGGCTCTGCAGTAGAAGGAGTAGGAATATCTGTCAGAAGAGGTGGCCATGATTGGGTCATTTCCTGGAAAGCGAATGAGAAGTGGGTTACAGTATTTTTGCTGATACAGGCAGCTGAAGTTTTACCTTTAAGAGATTTACATTCACGTACAAAACAAAGCTGATCCCATCCTAAACCCAAGAGGGAATACCACAGCAAGAAGCCCTCTTGGAGCTCAGCAAGCCAGACCATCATGAGGACTTGCTCCTTTTCTCCAAGCATGTTTGCACTGCCCAATTAGCAGCAACCTGAGTGAAGCTTGTAGAGAGTTAAAGACTTGCTATGCTTGCAGAATCAGGCTATCACAGTTAATAAAGGGAAAAGTAAATAAAAACTGTGTATGAGTAGTTCTGGACTTTTTCAAAGTTCAGGAGCTGCCTATAATGGGAAGTTCTTATATCCCCTTACAGCAACAACACTGAAAGGCTCTTCCAAACCAAGGAGGTCAGCCAGGGAGCTCTGACTGCCAGCCATTCCTCATGCTATTCTACCTGAAACACTGGCTTTTGCTCTGACTGACCAAGATGCCTTTGATGCAGAGCTCCAAGACATGGTTTCAAACCAAAGAGAAAGAATGCCCGATGTGCTATGTCTTTAGGAGTCTTTCTGCCCTGTTGCCCTGCCCTAACTCTCACCCAGCTACCAGCTTGTCGGGCTAAGCCATGGTCTACGTGAGAGCAGAGCACATACACCACAGCCACGGCATAGGGATCAACCTCCAACCTGCCTCTTCTGGTGCCGCAGCTGGACACAGGTGACTGTGCTAAAGCTTTGGCTTGCACTGCAACAAACACATGAATAGCCTAGCACAGACAAGGATCTTTGTCTTGAACTCACGCTAAAAACACCTTAATGGGGTTAATCTAGACAAAGCCTTTGGGGAAGCAGGGGCTCAGAAATTCAGAACCACTTTGTTGAAATCACACAAGATAGACTTTTCTTGTCTCCCTAGTAAGTTTAAATCCTGAAGAGTGTAATAGCCACTCCCAGTAATAAATGAATTCATTTGGCTGGCCACCCTCCCTCCTCTCCTGGAACAATTACCTTATTTTCACGCTGTGCTCAACAAAAGGGCCACATGTACTCAGGCCCAGGTGAGTACTGGGAGCCTGTGCACTGCCCACCAAACCATCTCTGGCACAGGTTACAGAGACACTTTTGCGTTAGAGCTGGCTTAGCTTTGCACAAATGCACTGTAACTACAGTGAGGGAGAAGCACAGCCCAGCAGCAGTGCCATGCACACAGTGACATTCCTCCCCCTCCCCCACCCCACTACTTTAATGCGTACAAAATACAAACATGTAGATCTATTATTCAACAGCGCCTACCTTCAAAATTTCATTAACGGCTTGGGCATCACTGTGGAAGGTTCGCTACAAGGAAATAAAAAGAAGGAAGCAGCATGAGTTTGTTTGTTTACCACCTGACAGGAGATAAACACATGCACTCATCAAACATTTGTTACCAACAGTTCTCCAAATGCCACGCAAGACCATTAATAATAATAAAAGGCTAAAAAGCCCCATCAGAAGGGCAGTTTATTCTACAAAGCCTGTTCTTTTCAAGTCTTTAGGAGAAGATATATTCTAATAAAGATGAGAGAGAATCCAAGCGAAAGAGAGCTCATTAAACAATGGTGCTTGTTCAGATTCCCCTTGTTTCATAACTTGTGTTCTTCTATGCACCCAAGTGCACTCAGCAGAATAAGAAGCCAGTATGAAGCCCTAAGCTTGGAGAAGGCAAAGTAAAGCTGGCTGTAAGTGGAAGAATAACCCACCAGACTCTTAAATGCCAGTTCCTGGACTCAAGGGAACACCAACTGTGATTAGGAAAGTTGAAAAGCAGTATGACTAACTTGTGCAGTTCAGAATAAAACCTTGAATGCACCGCCGGGTTAGAGCAACAAGATGAGGAACTAGTCTGCCTTTACTACGGCAGGCTTGCACAATTGCACAGGCGCACATACCCGCAAAAGAAGAGAGGGAGATTTTCATTTAGAAAACAATTTCAGAAATGCACAGGCATTCTGTTCAAGCTGCACAGCAACTGCGGGACAAAACTCTCAGAAATACCTCCGAGTCCCCTCTTCACAGGCAATTCCAAAAACACATGCCCTGAGGCTTACAGAGCACTGTCAGACACACCAGAGAGAGACGAACAAGGAACTCGCAATAAGAATCACCCAAAACTAAACTAAAGTGCTGGAGGAACCACCTAGTACACAAATGAGATGCCCCACTGGCCATGAGATGTGGGCCAGACACCCACCCATCAATCAGAAGCCGTGCAGTGCCCCAACCAGGCAGTAACTCAAGACAGGGACAGCGTCAACCTGCCCAGCACTGCCGTCTTTTGCGGCAGACTCAGTTACACCCACACAGCAGGAGGGACCAGCAGCCCGCTCCTTGGTCTCAGTGTGTTAGCTGGAGGGAGAAGGGGAAAGCAGGAGAAGCACTGAAAGAAATTTGCAAAAGCCCATCTTTCTCCTCTCTGCACAATGCAGTCAACACTTGCCAAAGCTGGGAAACTAAAAAGCCGAGCATCTTTTTGAAAAGAAGGTTTTGCCACAGGTACTACGAGGAATAAGCAGCGCTTTTTTTGGGTAATGGTTGAAGAGCTTTTAAGGCTGCTTCTTTATATAAAAGGTATTCCATAAAAATTACAGCACACACTTTTATTCCACTCTGCCATATGTGCCAAATGCAGCTGAAGGACCACACAGCTCTCGCATGTTTCTGTTCACCAAAAAACGCTTTGTTCGGTAACAAAATGAGATGCTTAAAATACTTCCGAAAAGCAGTCCCATTTGAAGCCCACAATTATGTAAGTCATTGAAACATCATTTACTCATCCCCCCTCAAACATCTTACAAGTCTAAAAATACAAAGCTTGCTCAAAAAAGAAGAAGGAGGAAAGATAATTATGCTACCATATAGGCCACTCAAAAACGATTACGCAGAAGCAAAACCTGATCACACAGGTAAAATGATGCATTGCAAGTAACCGTTACACAATTCAAAATCCATTGTGACTTCTAAAGATAATCTCTCCTAAAAGCCTTTATCTATGAAAGGAGGACAAACTCAGATGAAAATACGTGCAAGAGCTGGAAAGCTCTCCTCTAATTTATCAAAAGCCTTGGCAAAAAGAGGGTCTTTACCTTTGTTGGTAATGGAAATTTGGAAGGCTCTGCAGTAGAAGGAGTAGGAATATCTGTCAGAAGAGGTGGCCATGATTGGGTCATTTCCTGGAAAGCGAATGAGAAGTGGGTTACAGTATTTTTTGCTGATATAGGCAGCTGAAGTTTTACCTTTAAGAGATTTACATTCACGTACAAAACAAAGCTGATCCCATCCTAAACCCAAGAGGGAATACCACAGCAAGAAGCCCTCTTGGAGCTCAGCAAGCCAGACCATCATGAGGACTTGCTCCTTTTCTCCAAGCATGTTTGCACTGCCCAATTAGCAGCAACCTGAGTGAAGCTTGTAGAGAGTTAAAGACTTGCTATGCTTGCAGAATCAGGCTATCACAGTTAATAAAAGGAAAAGTAAATAAAAACTGTGTATGAGTAGTTCTGGACTTTTTCAAAGTTCAGGAGCTGCCTATAATGGGAAGTTCTTATATCCCCTTACAGCAACAACACTGAAAGGCTCTTCCAAACCAAGGAGGTCAGCCAGGGAGCTCTGACTGCCAGCCATTCCTCATGCTATTCTACCTGAAACACTGGCTTTTGCTCTGACTGACCAAGATGCCTTTGATGCAGAGCTCCAAGACATGGTTTCAAACCAAAGAGAAAGAATGCCCGATGTGCTATGTCTTTAGGAGTCTTTCTGCCCTGTTGCCCTGCCCTAACTCTCACCCAGCTACCAGCTTGTCGGGCTAAGCCATGGTCTACGTGAGAGCAGAGCACATACACCACAGCCACGGCATAGGGATCAACCTCCAACCTGCCTCTTCTGGTGCCGCAGCTGGACACAGGTGACTGTGCTAAAGCTTTGGCTTGCACTGCAACAAACACATGAATAGCCTAGCACAGACAAGGATCTTTGTCTTGAACTCACGCTAAAAACACCTTAATGGGGTTAATCTAGACAAAGCCTTTGGGGAAGCAGGGGCTCAGAAATTCAGAACCACTTTGTTGAAATCACACAAGATAGACTTTTCTTGTCTCCCTAGTAAGTTTAAATCCTGAAGAGTGTAATAGCCACTCCCAGTAATAAATGAATTCATTTGGCTGGCCACCCTCCCTCCTCTCCTGGAACAATTACCTTATTTTCACGCTGTGCTCAACAAAAGGGCCACATGTACTCAGGCCCAGGTGAGTACTGGGAGCCTGTGCACTGCCCACCAAACCATCTCTGGCACAGGTTACAGAGACACTTTTGCGTTAGAGCTGGCTTAGCTTTGCACAAATGCACTGTAACTACAGTGAGGGAGAAGCACAGCCCAGCAGCAGTGCCATGCACACAGTGACATTCCTCCCCCTCCCCCACCCCACTACTTTAATGCGTACAAAATACAAACATGTAGATCTATTATTTAAGAGCACCTACCTTCAAAATTTCATTAACGGCTTGGGCATCACTGTGGAAGGTTCGCTACAAGGAAATAAAAAGAAGGAAGCAGCATGAGTTTGTTTGTTTACCACCTGACAGGAGATAAACACATGCACTCATCAAACATTTGTTACCAACAGTTCTCCAAATGCCACGCAAGACCATTAATAATAATAAAAGGCTAAAAAGCCCCATCAGAAGGGCAGTTTATTCTACAAAGCCTGTTCTTTTCAAGTCTTTAGGAGAAGATATATTCTAATAAAGATGAGAGAGAATCCAAGCGAAAGAGAGCTCATTAAACAATGGTGCTTGTTCAGATTCCCCTTGTTTCATAACTTGTGTTCTTCTATGCACCCAAGTGCACTCAGCAGAATAAGAAGCCAGTATGAAGCCCTAAGCTTGGAGAAGGCAAAGTAAAGCTGGCTGTAAGTGGAAGAATAACCCACCAGACTCTTAAATGCCAGTTCCTGGACTCAAGGGAACACCAACTGTGATTAGGAAAGTTGAAAAGCAGTATGACTAACTTGTGCAGTTCAGAATAAAACCTTGAATGCACCGCCGGGTTAGAGCAACAAGATGAGGAACTAGTCTGCCTTTACTACGGCAGGCTTGCACAATTGCACAGGCGCACATACCCGCAAAAGAAGAGAGGGAGATTTTCATTTAGAAAACAATTTCAGAAATGCACAGGCATTCTGTTCAAGCTGCACAGCAACTGCGGGACAAAACTCTCAGAAATACCTCCGAGTCCCCTCTTCACAGGCAATTCCAAAAACACATGCCCTGAGGCTTACAGAGCACTGTCAGACACACCAGAGAGAGACGAACAAGGAACTCGCAATAAGAATCACCCAAAACTAAACTAAAGTGCTGGAGGAACCACCTAGTACACAAATGAGATGCCCCACTGGCCATGAGATGTGGGCCAGACACCCACCCATCAATCAGAAGCCGTGCAGTGCCCCAACCAGGCAGTAACTCAAGACAGGGACAGCGTCAACCTGCCCAGCACTGCCGTCTTTTGCGGCAGACTCAGTTACACCCACACAGCAGGAGGGACCAGCAGCCCGCTCCTTGGTCTCAGTGTGTTAGCTGGAGGGAGAAGGGGAAAGCAGGAGAAACACTGAAAGAAATTTGCAAAAGCCCATCTTTCTCCTCTCTGCACAATGCAGTCAACACTTGCCAAAGCTGGGAAACTAAAAAGCCGAGCATCTTTTTGAAAAGAAGGTTTTGCCACAGGTACTACGAGGAATAAGCAGCGCTTTTTTTGGGTAATGGTTGAAGAGCTTTTAAGGCTGCTTCTTTATATAAAAGGTATTCCATAAAAATTACAGCACACACTTTTATTCCACTCTGCCATATGTGCCAAATGCAGCTGAAGGACCACACAGCTCTCGCATGTTTCTGTTCACCAAAAAACGCTTTGTTCGGTAACAAAATGAGATGCTTAAAATACTTCCGAAAAGCAGTCCCATTTGAAGCCCACAATTATGTAAGTCATTGAAACATCATTTACTCATCCCCCCTCAAACATCTTACAAGTCTAAAAATACAAAGCTTGCTCAAAAAAGAAGAAGGAGGAAAGATAATTATGCTACCATATAGGCCACTCAAAAACGATTACGCAGAAGCAAAACCTGATCACACAGGTAAAATGATGCATTGCAAGTAACCGTTACACAATTCAAAATCCATTGTGACTTCTAAAGATAATCTCTCCTAAAAGCCTTTATCTATGAAAGGAGGACAAACTCAGATGAAAATACGAGCAAGAGCTGGAAAGCTCTCCTCTAATTTATCAAAAGCCTTGGCAAAAAGAGGGTCTTTACCTTTGTTGGTAATGGAAATTTGGAAGGCTCTGCAGTAGAAGGAGTAGGAATATCTGTCAGAAGAGGTGGCCATGATTGGGTCATTTCCTGGAAAGCGAATGAGAAGTGGGTTACAGTATTTTTTGCTGATATAGGCAGCTGAAGTTTTACCTTTAAGAGATTTACATTCACGTACAAAACAAAGCTGATCCCATCCTAAACCCAAGAGGGAATACCACAGCAAGAAGCCCTCTTGGAGCTCAGCAAGCCAGACCATCATGAGGACTTGCTCCTTTTCTCCAAGCATGTTTGCACTGCCCAATTAGCAGCAACCTGAGTGAAGCTTGTAGAGAGTTAAAGACTTGCTATGCTTGCAGAATCAGGCTATCACAGTTAATAAAAGGAAAAGTAAATAAAAACTGTGTATGAGTAGTTCTGGACTTTTTCAAAGTTCAGGAGCTGCCTATAATGGGAAGTTCTTATATCCCCTTACAGCAACAACACTGAAAGGCTCTTCCAAACCAAGGAGGTCAGCCAGGGAGCTCTGACTGCCAGCCATTCCTCATGCTATTCTACCTGAAACACTGGCTTTTGCTCTGACTGACCAAGATGCCTTTGATGCAGAGCTCCAAGACATGGTTTCAAACCAAAGAGAAAGAATGCCCGATGTGCTATGTCTTTAGGAGTCTTTCTGCCCTGTTGCCCTGCCCTAACTCTCACCCAGCTACCAGCTTGTCGGGCTAAGCCATGGTCTACGTGAGAGCAGAGCACATACACCACAGCCACGGCATAGGGATCAACCTCCAACCTGCCTCTTCTGGTGCCGCAGCTGGACACAGGTGACTGTGCTAAAGCTTTGGCTTGCACTGCAACAAACACATGAATAGCCTAGCACAGACAAGGATCTTTGTCTTGAACTCACGCTAAAAACACCTTAATGGGGTTAATCTAGACAAAGCCTTTGGGGAAGCAGGGGCTCAGAAATTCAGAACCACTTTGTTGAAATCACACAAGATAGACTTTTCTTGTCTCCCTAGTAAGTTTAAATCCTGAAGAGTGTAATAGCCACTCCCAGTAATAAATGAATTCATTTGGCTGGCCACCCTCCCTCCTCTCCTGGAACAATTACCTTATTTTCACGCTGTGCTCAACAAAAGGGCCACATGTACTCAGGCCCAGGTGAGTACTGGGAGCCTGTGCACTGCCCACCAAACCATCTCTGGCACAGGTTACAGAGACACTTTTGCGTTAGAGCTGGCTTAGCTTTGCACAAATGCACTGTAACTACAGTGAGGGAGAAGCACAGCCCAGCAGCAGTGCCATGCACACAGTGACATTCCTCCCCCTCCCCCACCCCACTACTTTAATGCGTACAAAATACAAACATGTAGATCTATTATTCAACAGCGCCTACCTTCAAAATTTCATTAACGGCTTGGGCATCACTGTGGAAGGTTCGCTACAAGGAAATAAAAAGAAGGAAGCAGCATGAGTTTGTTTGTTTACCACCTGACAGGAGATAAACACATGCACTCATCAAACATTTGTTACCAACAGTTCTCCAAATGCCACGCAAGTCCATTAATAATAATAAAAGGCTAAAAAGCCCCATCAGAAGGGCAGTTTATTCTACAAAGCCTGTTCTTTTCAAGTCTTTAGGAGAAGATATATTCTAATAAAGATGAGAAAGAATCCAAGCGAAAGAGAGCTCATTAAACAATGGTGCTTGTTCAGATTCCCCTTGTTTCATAACTTGTGTTCTTCTATGCACCCAAGTGCACTCAGCAGAATAAGAAGCCAGTATGAAGCCCTAAGCTTGGAGAAGGCAAAGTAAAGCTGGCTGTAAGTGGAAGAATAACCCACTAGACTCTTAAATGCCAGTTCCTGGACTCAAGGGAACACCAACTGTGATTAGGAAAGTTGAAAAGCAGTATGACTAACTTGTGCAGTTCAGAATAAAACCTTGAATGCACCGCCGGGTTAGAGCAACAAGATGAGGAACTAGTCTGCCTTTACTACGGCAGGCTTGCGCAATTGCACAGGCGCACATACCCGCAAAAGAAGAGAGGGAGATTTTCATTTAGAAAACAATTTCAGAAATGCACAGGCATTCTGTTCAAGCTGCACAGCAACTGCGGGACAAAACTCTCAGAAATACCTCCGAGTCCCCTCTTCACAGGCAATTCCAAAAACACATGCCCTGAGGCTTACAGAGCACTGTCAGACACACCAGAGAGAGACGAACAAGGAACTCGCAATAAGAATCACCCAAAACTAAACTAAAGTGCTGGAGGAACCACCTAGTACACAAATGAGATGCCCCACTGGCCATGAGATGTGGGCCAGACACCCACCCATCAATCAGAAGCCGTGCAGTGCCCCAACCAGGCAGTAACTCAAGACAGGGACAGCGTCAACCTGCCCAGCACTGCCGTCTTTTGCGGCAGACTCAGTTACACCCACACAGCAGGAGGGACCAGCAGCCCGCTCCTTGGTCTCAGTGTGTTAGCTGGAGGGAGAAGGGGAAAGCAGGAGAAGCACTGAAAGAAATTTGCAAAAGCCCATCTTTCTCCTCTCTGCACAATGCAGTCAACACTTGCCAAAGCTGGGAAACTAAAAAGCCGAGCATCTTTTTGAAAAGAAGGTTTTGCCACAGGTACTACGAGGAATAAGCAGCGCTTTTCTTGGGTAATGGTTGAAGAGCTTTTAAGGCTGCTTCTTTATATAAAAGGTATTCCATTAAATATTACAGCACACATTTTTATTCCACTCTGCCACATGTGTCAAATGCAGCTGAAGGACCACACAGCTCTCGCATGTGGAAGTAGGGGGCTGAAGCTTGCACCCTGAGTTTTAAACAGCCTGCCTCATCAGAAGGCTGTGGCAGAATGGTTTCAAGGAGCTGGCCAAAAAAATCATCCCTGAGAGAGTTGGCCATGCAGTATTTCAGAAGTCACCGAGCAGCACCACTGAGATGTGGGAGCTCAACCAAGGCCAGTGGTGGTAACAGCATATAGACTCTGCAAATATGAGGACAGGAGGTCTGGAAGCAGATATTAACTGCAATTGATAAGGGCTGCATTTCAGACAAGCATTAAGGTCCTGAAGACCTTTCTGCTCCTTCTCATTTCAGTAATTTCCACCTGACTGCATATCTGTATGCCTCTGTTGGCACAGCCCGTGTAGAGCTGCCCCTCTGACAAAAATTAGCCCTCTGCTGCTTCTCAGGCCCTTTTACCTCAGGTGAAACTGGGGCCTGTAGATATGCAGGCAGTGTAGGTGAAGAATAGCTAGAGCACGCACGCTTATCCTATGTTGCCTGCTGTCTCCTCCTAATCAAAACGGACTTGCAATGTGTCTGCGCAGCTCAAGAATACCAGCTACCGCTCTTTGCCTGGTTTCAGCCTAAATTCTTAGCGCTGAGAAAACCCAAGTGAGCAGCATAAGAAAAGCCAGTTTTGCGTTCCATGCCCTTCATTGTGCCAACGTCCCTGCCCACACATGGGCTCCTTCAGAACAACCCGAAGTCAAAAGCAGACCTCGCACCGTCGTCACTGATGGGGATGCAAGAACAAGCAGGGGAAGCCAGTTCCAAGATTGACCCAAAACATGCACACATGAAAGCCAAAAGGATTCAGATGCGTCATCTGCATGTATAAATGTGTGGTTCCACAAGAATATGCAAAGGGAAAACATTGCTATGGCAGCTGCTGCAGTAAAAAAGACCCCTGCAAACCACAGGGGAACTGACTACACAGCGGAAACTGCAACACTGGTGAAGAGCAAACAAAAGCAGCAAAACTGCATCAAGTAAGAGAGGTGCAGGCAAGTAGTTAAGACATGATTTTCTTCTGATTTCTTTCAGGTTCAGGAATCGTAGCGGTTGTTGTTTTAATTTCTTTCTTTTTTAAAGTTCAGACAGAAAGAATTATTGACTTTTTACAAGGAAAACTATGGAACTTGAGCTGAAGCTTACTGAGATGTCTTCCCACTGTTGCCTGCGGGCTCTGCATTAAGTCAATAACAAATCAGACAAAGCGTGCATAGACTTAGAAACAAGCTCTATTTGAAGGATGAGAATCCCTTCACTGACTTCAGTGTGGGAATACTTGCACACGCTTACGTTTCCCTCGGTGCTATTTTTGTCTTAGGCTCAAGAACATTTATATCAGAAGCTTAAAAAGGGACTTTTGTTATCTTGTCACAAAACCTTTGTGGATATAATTTGTTTAAAATCTCTGATTACACAGAGCTAAATATGTCTTTCATGACTGCTCCATGAATTACAGCTACAGACTTTAAAGGCCATTTGGTTATGTGGAAATTGCCTGAGGTTTCATTGCTACTGCAAAATAACGTACAGGTACTACTTGGCAGCAGAGCCCCTGTAACAGCAGCCTGGGCTGCTCAAGGAAATTCGGGAAGCTGCAGTCACAGAATCACAAACCCATGAGCAGAGAAGGCAATTTTCTGAGCAGATTGCCTAAGACTAGGATTAATTTTCACAGAGGGTGAGTAATTACCGCAAGAAACACCATTTTTAGCACAGAAAATCCACCTCATTTCATCAAAAACACAACGGCCACAACAAACAGGACAAAAGTGGAAGAGAGAGAAGAAAAGGCAAACTGAAACTCAAAGAAAACTGAAACAGAAAAGCAACTTTAAAAAACCTTCTTACCCGACTATCTTTGTGGAAAGAGAAGAAACTTGGCTCCAGTGCAGCACTAACAAGGCACCGCACGCTGCAGCAGCTGTAAAATGTACGTGTGGGGATGCACTTGTTCAAGTTTTGTTCTAGCTTCAGGCAGCCAGCTGGGTGGGCTTAGCAGTGCAGGAGGAGCAGAAACAAGCAACACATCCTACATCTCCCCTCTCACCGACCTAGTTCTTGACTGTAATGGAGCAAGACTCTTAGAATTCCAACAAAGCAAAGCTAAAGTACATCTGCTTGCCATTGCTTCCAGCATGAAGTTTCACTTCTACATTTCATGAAAAACAAAAACTATGTTACACTTTTTGCTTTAGGCACACTAAAGCAATACTGAGGCACCACAGAAATGCACAGAAGGGCTCTGCCTCATCTGGTGAGACAGAAATCTTTAACTCTTGCTTTCTTCAGCTGACACTGAAAGCTTCTGGCAACAGAAGCATTTTACATCAAAATGCTCAGTAAACAATGGCTGCACTGTCCTGTTCCTGCCTGGGTGCCGGGAGGAAATAAAACATTCTGTGAAGACCTTACACACTTTTCTAACTCCGAGATGCATTATTTTGCTCAATCTAAAAAGAAATGCATGGACCTCCTTCTTGTGTTCAAAGAGCTTCAGAGGAAAAGAAGAAAATCACTGTTTGGTCTTCCTTTGCCTGAAGGAGCAATAGGGTTTGTGTTCTGGGGCACAGCCTGTTGATATGTTCTAATGAAGGGTTCTTTAAAAATCTGCAGCTCCTGAAAGCAATTCCTTGTTAGCCTTCATCTAATAATAGTATAACTGAAATCCAAACAACCTAAACATGAAAATTCAATGCAGCATCACCTGCATATAGCCATGTAAACCAGAACTCCAGACAAAGCTGATTATTTCGCTAGGAAATTGCTCTACATAAAGAGCCTCTGGACAAAAACACCTCCCCGTTTCACTACCATCAGTATAGTACCTTTCAATCACTAATTTTGACCCCTTAATTCAGCAAAATTTTCTTACCTGCTGCCACTTTTAAGTTCTCTCCAGTAAATAATAAATACTGCTTAATATGAATCTATAAATATGATGTCAGTAACAGGCTGAGTCTGTGTCCTTTTATTCCCTTCAGAACAAGCACAAGGGGTTTTTCAATCTAAGTGTTGAAGGTATGAAAAGCATTTGAGTGAGAGCAGTAAGCCACGATTTCAGGTATCTTCTCATTTCTAATACCATATTGTCAATTGGATAGATACTTTTTACAGTACTTTGACTCCTTGCCTACTCCAGGAAAAAAAACCTGCTCACTCTAACTGGCACAGATAAAGCTGTACAAGTAGCAGAGCTAAAGAAAATTCATGTCACAGGAGATTTTTGTTGATAATCTCTGTCGGCTGAATAAATCAAATAAATCTGTGCTCTGATGACACAACTGAATTTACATATGAATTTCTGTTAATGTAAAATAATCACAGGAAAGGAGCAGAGCAGGAGGAGAAATCACGGCTTTGATATTAGTCTAGGGGCTGGAGGGGGAAACAACTCAGGCAGCTCGGTAGAAGGAGAATGATTTTTAATACTTTCCTAAAGAAAAAGAGCATGAAATCGTTCATCAAAGTCGTCTGCAAAATTTCATACGACCATTAGTAGGAATGGTTTTAAGACTAATACGTACATACGCATAAGTGATATACCCACTATAGCAAAGCTATTTGAAAACCAGAGTGCCATAATTAAATAAATACGCAGCACAAGTTAGGAGATTCAAATGATGGGGTATAACCTTCTGAGGTTTCAAGTTTCTCAGAAGCTCTAGCTTTACTTCCTAAAGTGATTTAACCATTTGAGGATTTATGTATTGCTGGAGGTCACCAGGAATCAGGCTATTAAAAGCAAATGGCATTTTGCAACTAAATTCTAGTCACTTCGATCCAAACTGAGCATAGCTACTGTTTGGTTGGGTTTAGTTTGTGTCTTTCACATGTTTGTTTTTAAACCTGTGCATTAAGGTACCTGCTAACAATAAAAGTGAATACAAAGGATACCCTTTGGCTCTCGAATCAACTGCTTTCACCAAAACCAAATGTTATGTTGATGTACGATGTGCACTGCCAAGCCTACTTTGAAGAAAATAAAGTCTCTCAGCATTAAAGGATTGTCACAACTTCTCATCAATGTCATTCTGCCCCTTTCCTCTCATTTTCCACAAGAAATTGCCTACAGCCGTTTGCAGCTGATCAACACCCTCTTCCACAAAACCCAGACCCCACCCACACTCTCCCTTTCTATTACAGAGGCAAAATACAATCTGAAAACTATTTCCACCACTCTCCTTGCCCAGCTGCCTTAGGTCTCAGTCCTTGACAGAGAAAGGACAAGTGTAGTGACTAGAACTAAGATATGCTCGAGCTTGCTGCTCAGGATGCCTTCTGCTGACAACAACAAACACAAACGAGTTCTGCCCCTTTTGCTCATAGTTGGGGGACAAGAAAGAGCCTACAGTCTTTCCCTGAATGCAGAATTTCACAGGACAGGGCTTTCAAGATATTGCTTATGATTTAGAATTCCACTTTGCACTAAATTTGCTTCAAGAAATTGCTCAAAAAGCATTTGATGGAGTGGGAAACAGAACTGTGTCATGCTTCCCAAGGGTTAAGTCCATCTGGTAGAAATCTTCAGGATATTTTTTCTTTACATTTATGCTTTCCTGAGGGTCTACAGTTACAGCTTACAAACTTACTTAGGAGAACCCTGTGTTGTCCACAGACAAAACCCCAAAAAGCCCCAAAACCTTCAACCTTCCAGGTGGCCATAGAACTCATGGCACAGTCAGCTGTCCCAGTACGCAGCCAAGATATGGGACTTCCATTCACAGCACTCAGACCGAGTACTGACGCTCTGCATGCACTAACTGTAGGTACAGCACCCCATGACCTTCTCAGCATATCATTTCCCCCTTCTCCTGTTCAGCAATCTTTACAGGCAAAACAAAAATCATAGCAACAGAAGCAGTCTCTCTAACCAGAAGGCCTGCTGCAGCCTCACTGAGGAAAAAGACACAGAATCATGGCGAGTGCTGCATTTTCACCATCCAAGTATCTCCCCCAGATGTATTGGCAAAAGGCAATCTCAAAATACACCTTCTAAAAATGATAATGTGTGCACAGCCATCAATGCTTCTCGTAGTCTCTGTCCTTTGGTGACCTGTTCTCCTATAGCTGAGCTTACCCTGCCGGCAACAGAGCCCCCCAACAATGGCACTCATCTTTATGGGCTCAGAAGGGATTTCCAATTTGGATAGTTTGGCTCTCGCATTCACCTTCAAATTGGAGATCTTTTCAAAGGGCTCTCTATGGTATTCCTCCAGGAGAGGTTTGAGATCTGGAGATTCCTCTGGTGCCTGATCTTGGACCTCCATTGGTCTGACATAGGCAGTTGGTTTCTGCCGCATCGCACTGGATTTTGATGGTAAAGCTGTGGGAGAAGTCTGAGAGGAAGGCCGAGCATTGCTGGTCAGGTTAATGTCTGAGCTGTCCTGACTTTGCTCTTCCTCTGATCCTGTCACTAGGTCCTGAAACGATTCTGCTTGGCTGTAGGTCAGCTCCTGGCTTTGGCTGCTCTTTTCTGACTTGGAATTGATGTGCAGGTTGGAATGCAGAGGTGACAGAGGCTCCAGTGGAGGAGGCAAAGGTGTCAGAAATGAAGAAAATGAGAAAATGGAGTAGTCCAGGTCATCAGCTTCAGGTGATACCAGAGGAAGAACTCCGTGAAGCCCTAGGAAATTCCACTGGGTTTTGGAGTTGATGAGCCCCTTGACATCCTCATAATTGCCCAACACCTTCCGAATTTGGTTTGACAAGTCATCTGCTTTATCGGTCTGCAACAGAAGAACAGAGGCAGAAATGGAAAAAGCTTGGACCCTCAACTTCAAGAGATTCAGCTCCATAAGAGAGATTCTTCAGGATCTTAATTTCGTCACCATGTATCATCCCAAGCAAAGTTACGCAAGCTCATTTTGATCCCGCAATGCAGTCCCTCCAAAGCAAGTGGAACTGCTCTACTCAGTATTAGCTCTTCTGAGCCAACCTTGTAGGTTTGCCTGCAGTCTTCAGGAGCACTAACATCAGACCCGTTTGTTTCTACCACAGCTGCACACAGACAGGCAGCCAAGCTGCTCTTGAGTGCTCTCCTTCAAACTCCCAAGCTACAGGAAGCAGCCCCCAAATGAATCTGCCCAACCCAAAGACCCTACTGCGCTTGCACCATCTTCAGAGCTTTAAACACATACTCTGATGAGTTTAAGTTAAGCAGATGGGAAGATGCTGGTTCTGCACATATCACACTCAAGTCTGCTACACCATATGTAGAAGCCACAGCTCTGCTCTTCTGCTCCAACCATCTTTCCTCCTCTCCCTCCACCACACCCCCCCACCATTACCTTATAGGGTGCCGCAAAGAGGGGAGGCTTCTCAGGGAGATTGTTTTTCTCCTGCTGAGCCTCCCTAATTCCTCTCTCTCTCTCTCTAGCACGCAGCAGGTTTCTCTCCTCATTGTATAAGCTTTAGGAAAGAGAGAAAGAAAGGATGGTTAACATTTCACACCACTGTTATCAGCAAGTACCTACTGTGCCTTTCAGACAACAGTGTATGTCCAGCATGAAAGTCATTTTGAACAGGATGCTTATAGTTGACAAACCAGTTATGTCATGTTACCATGTGGTAATATACATACAAGGTACAGCAAGCATCCTTCTCAGTAGTTTCTACTCTTGATACCATACATCAAGAAAGGTGGGAACGGAAAAACTATCCATCCACTGAATTGTGAAACACTGGTTCCAGACACTTTCCAGTGGTGCCCAACGACAGGACGAGGACCAATGGCCATAAACTAAAACACAAGAAGTTTCACCTCCACAGGAGGAAGAACTTCTCTACATTGAGGGTGGCAGAGCACTGGAACGAGCTGCCCAGGAGAGTAGTGGTGTCCCCCTCTCTGGAGACATTCAAAACCTGCCTGGGCACTTTCCTGTGTATCCACATATGCATACACTCAATTCCACCAGCCCCACATCAAAACAGCAATAAAGCTGTGTCACATGAACAGCAGAATAACCTCATGGAAAACCAGATCCTTTAAACTACACCACCTCTGTGAAATACTGCTGCAAAATCTGGAAATATTTATGGACATATGTGAAGCAGCAGCATGGAAGCACAGTATGTGGATGCAGGTATTGGCCTCCTCTCCTACTTCTACTCTACTCACAGGCACACTATGTGGAAGCCCATTTCTTTCTCCTCCCGCCTCTTTCTACCCTACCACACAGTCTACTGCATCCACGCAATTCCTGTAGTCTTCTTGGTACATTCGACTTCTTGAGCATCCCAGTTTGGAAGGGAAGAGCCTTGCCTTCCCCACCAGTGACGTTTCCTCAAATACCACACCAATGATCACCTACTGAAAGGTGATCTGTACTAACACAGGGTTGCAAAAGAACTGTTATAGTACCCAGCCTTCGGAAAAAGTAACCACTCTTTTTCTGAAGGGTGCTACCTACGCTGTGATTTTGTTAAAAATGTACTGCACTTAAGATGACACTTCCTGAAACCAGAGTTCAGCTTTTAAACCAACTGTTTCACATGCAAACGTCTTGAATACAAGATCAAGTTCTACTTTCTCAGAAGTGACCTCTTCCTGGTTTCATGTATTTAAAAGCCAAATGTCATCCCATCACCAAAAAACATACTGTATTATTCCAAACTTGCCACAGAGCAAGCCCAGGAACACTGGCAGCAGGGCAGCTCTTTCAGGGGTACTCACCCTGCCTCTGCAGCACCCAGAGCTTGCTGCAAGGTGATTTTTCTTATTCCCCTTGATGAGAACAGGGGTAAAGCGCTTAGCAACTGCCATGAATTAAGAATGTACAAATGAACTCAAATGTGGCCACGTTAGTGCAGCACAGTGGTTAATTTGCTTGGATAAGTCAGTGCTCAGACAGCAGGAAGGCAACAAGAAAATTCAGTGTGAGTACACCCATCAAGAGATCCAGCTTGACACCTTCTGCTCATCACCAGGATTACAGCACCCAGCACAGCCCTCACTGCTCTGCAATGGACTGCTGTGCAGCATTATCCGCTCCCACAATGCTTCTTCCTCTTGATTACCTACATGCCACTCATAATAAATACAAGCGCGCATTTCTCCCAATTGTTGAAGTGAGCCTGAGACACATAAAGAAATCTAACTCGAGCGTTAGCTTACAAACCCCAGCTGCAGGAAATCTCCCACTGTACCCATCTGCCTCTGAATTCCTCCTCTCAGTGGCAGAAATCCAGCACCTTGGATGAGCTGTTCCAGGTCTGCCTGGGAAAATATGTAGGCTAAACCCTACATTCTACCCTCTATAAAACCTATCCTACACGGCCATTTGCTTTTGGTCTTGAAGTGCCTTTTTTGGTGTTATTTTTGTTCCGTAAAATCAATTTCCTGTTAATAGGTTTAAAGGCAGCAAGAGAGGTGTGCATTCGCAGTCACAACCTACAAAAAATGGAATGTAAAAATTAAGTCACCTTTCTATTTCCTTAAAATAGGCTCTAAAAGAATGCCTTTAACTGGCAAATCTTGGAGAGGTGAGATACTGGCTAAAAAGGCCATTCAAACTAGGGCTGCTGGAGAAAGACCTACTTCAATTATTGTTTTCACACTGGATTCACACACATACTTCCATCTTACTGACTGTAGAAAATGAAACTGTGACTGCTTAGACCTACTGTTTCTTCACACCAACTGTCCCAACATTTTATTCCGGACCTAGCACAGAAGTACTCAGTAAAACGAGCAAGTTAAATCATGGATTCAAGTCTTACAATCTATTTGTCTACTCGAGTTCTTTGACTATACTGACTAAATGTTTACTGCAGGTGCCAGATGCAAATGCAATAAATTTCCTACTTTACATTAAAATTATACAAGCGGATGTGCCTTTTGTTCACTGATTTCATAGAACCGGCTTCCTAAACACTGTTAAAACCCCACCACTATTGTTCCCTGCTCCACCAAAGAAGAATTTTAGGGAGATACATAGTGAAAAAGAAACCAAAATGTTTAGTGAGCAGCTGCTTCATGCATTTTAAATCTCACATGATACTCCTCCTCACACAGCTAACACCCCTTGTACATCCAGCCAAGTGAATACGCCACTGGTTTTCCCCAGGAGCCTGACCTTGTCCATGCTCTGGCAAGCAGCTTCTAAGTCCATCAGCCGCATTGCCCTGTGGTCCACAGCTCCCACATCACATTGACTCCTACACGCTCCATCACGTTGTCATTCCACACGCAGTTCAGCTTCAGCACTATTTCTCCATGGAGAGCCCCTGCACCCTCCCCACACCATGTCATGCAGGTGGATCACCAGTTTCAGCACTGTCTTGCTTTGCTGACACACAAATACAGCACATACACCTCAACTTCTCTTTTATCAATTCTCCTCTTAAGTCAACACAGCCACCCGTATCATTGTAGCACATGAAAGCCTCTTCCTTACACACTTCCAAAAAAGCCCGGGGTTTTCCAAAGCCGCGGCCCGCTGCTCTTTTAGTCCTCTGCCGCTTTATGGGGCGCGGGTCCCGCAGCAGCTCCCTGCCCCACAGGTACCCGCACTGCGGTGCACCGACCCCCCCTTTTTAGAGCGCCGTCATGGTACGACCCCACCTCCCAAATCGCGCGGGTTGTTCTGTCAGCGCAGCACAGCGGCGCGATTGGACAGGAGCGGGGGGCGCTGCCGCCGCAGCCAATCAGGGGAGCGGCCCCGCCCGCGCACGAGTCTCCTCAGCCTGGCCGCTGGCTGCCGGCGCTCTGTGGAGACCGGGACTCCCGCTGCGAGCGGCGGTTCCCTGCTCTCTGCCGCGTCCCTCCCAGGGGCTGCGGGGTCTGTGTGGGGGTGTGCGATGGTTGCTTACTTTTGTAGAGGAAAAGAGGCTCGCGTCGCTTTTAGCGCTTTCAAAAGCAAGAACGGACCGCACGTGGCTACGCAGATGCGGCGAATGAAAAGCTGAGTCTGCTGCTCAAGTTGCAAGTGCCCATACTTGAAATTGCAGGCTAGGAACCTCTCACACAAGTTCTGCTGGGCTCTAGGCCTGGTGGCGGGTTGGAGACTCACTCGAAAGCAGCAATACCTGTCCTTTGCTCTGCGTGTTCCTTGGCACAATCGTAAAACCAAACTGCTCCTGTAACTCCTTTCAACCGGCAATTAACCAAACATTTACCAACATCCCTTCAACTGCTTTCAGCATAGCTCAGATTTAAACCAACGCTGAAAAGTTACACTCCTCATGTTCTGTTCCAGAGCACAACTTGCATCAAAGCACTCAGCAGATAACCAGGGAACAGTTTATACTCCATTTATAGGAAATAATAAATTACAACTTTAAAAGGCCATTTACATAAAGCTTCTACATGAAGCTACATAAAACATAATTTTAAGCACATAGTTTAAAAATTAAACACAATCAGAAAATGTTTGGGTTCTTCCCATTCCACATCTTTGCCCAAAAAGGAAAGCTCCCTCAGAGGAGGACTCCTCACACTCTTCCCCTGCTCCAGCCTGGGGTCCCTCCCAGGGCAGACAGTCCAATGTGAATCCTCCCCAGAGGCAGCAGTTCTTCATGAATGGCTTCAGCATCAGTCCCTTTCATGGGGTGCAGTCCTTCAGGAACACTGCTTCAGTGTGGGTCCCCCACAGGGTCACAAGTCCTGACAGCAAGGCTGACGGTTGCTGAAGTTGCCAGCATTTTCTTTTTTCCCTTCTTTCATACATTATCCCAGAGGTGCTACCACCGCTGCTGATGGGCTTGGCCTTGGTGGGTCTGCCTTGGAGCCGGCTGGCATTGACTACACTGCACATGGGGGAAGCTTCCGGCAGCTTCTCAAGGAAGCCACCCCTGCAGGCACCACCCCAGTACAACTCAGCAAAGCTTTTGCCTATACAGGCAACACAGCCACCCTGCTTAGGGGATTTCAGGGAGTGTGACTTGTCCTCTGGCTTGCAGCAGGTTCCAATGCTAGATGTGGACATAGCATACCCTACCCAATATCGTGGCATTTAAGAAATGCACTGCAACGCAGCGAGCCATCTGTATCTACACCCCCCTAGATGCATGCAGCAGTCTTGCATTTGCTCTGTGGTCTGAGGTTTAAACACACATTTGCTTAAGGAGTCAATGCTTTAATGTTTTCCTGCATAATCAGTCATGTAGTCATGGCAGAACTCAGGCTTTTCAATATGATACTGAATGCAGTTACATTTCTTATTTCTCCATGCCATTATTCAACTTGGGTATTTCAGTGCTTGTCCCACTAATGCCTATGAAACCCTGCGAGACAGTTAAAAAATCTAACCCTGCAACACACCGCCTGCCATCAATTTCTTCAAAGCACAGAGCAGGGACCTCTGCTGAGGCTCTGAAGAGATTGCAAACCTGCAAAGAATCAAAAGGATGACCCAATAAAACTGCGTCACAGAAATACCTGCTGGCCTTTTTTGTAACATATCCCCTAAACAGATACGCTGTGATGAAAAAGGTGCTATTGTTTTTTGCAAAGGCAAGCGCTTCAGAAATGTTAGCATCACTGACACCCAGGCAGTGACCAAGACATGACTGTGAACCACCGGTAGTCTTCAGGACAAACCTATCCTGGGAATGAAATACCTGCTTACAAAAGAAGGGGAGTTAATGGTCTTAACAAGCTCTTTGGGTCTTGTTCTTCAAGCCTCCACCTCATTGCTGTCATTGCCCCAACAGCAAAATTAATGCCATTTTCATTGCAAGATTGGATGACAAATGCTAAGTAAGTGTGGAACATTTCAAGTGTGATGAATGAGTGTTTCCCTGAAGAAAGCTTTCTGCCAGAATATATCCTGTAATCTGTAGACCTCTCCCTTGCATCTCTTTTCAAGATTAGCAGACTGCAGCTTTTCCCACCTGTGTTTATTCACTGATCAGGGATAAAAGTGCCCCCTTTTTCAGGTCCTTGTCTCTGAAAGTTGTGTTGCAAGCCAAGGAAACTGACCCCAGAAGGTACAATGCAAACAAAACAAATTAATAACATAAGCTTTCTTTACTCTTCAGCTTATCATAAACTCAAAAGGGCACTTCTGAGGTGAAGAGGATTATCAAAGTAATACTTCTTAAAAACCTAACAGGAAAAGCTTCCTACAGGTGATCATAATTCCAAACATATGTAAGCTGTTTATGAGCATGTGAATTTTAGAAGATCCATTCTTATCTCCTTATGCACTGAGCAAAAATGGAGTTCTCCAGAGATAAAGCCTGGGATTTAAATAAACCCTGCATAGAAATTCAAATCCAACAGAAAAACAAGCAAAGGTTTGCAGGCAATCTGGACGCCGCTGTTTCTTAATTCTGAATTCCTGAAAATGCCGGACTACTGACCTTAGGCACCAGTGATAAAGCACAGGATGGGGGAACATTCTATGTGTTTTATGTACACAGCACCATCTTACCTGGCCATATACTTACAATTTTACATGGGAAAAAAAAGAAGTTTCAACATAAAGTGACAACGTTTCCATATAAAGTGCAGGTGCTGATACATTGCCCAAACCAGTGCTTATAGAAGGAAGGTGGGCATCTCTTTGCTCTCCATTTAACATGTCTGCCACGAGTGCTGGTTCAGTCCTACTCACCTCACACACCCATGGATTTTCAAACCTCTTACCTTGTTCCTCCGTTCCGCTTACTCCTGAAGCACCTGAAAGTTTTCCACATTTCCCCAGAGCTTGGGGAAGTTAGGAATTTTCACCTGCTGTGAAATTTCCTTGCTCCTGGGTCTTTGCTGCTACAATGCTACTTAGGGGACTGGGGGGGGGGGGGGTGGGGGTGGGCATGCATGGGGGTAATACTATTAAACTTTGCACATTGTTGTTTTCAAGAAGCATTAAACAAAACAAACACCAACAAAAAGAAAAACTGAACAGTAGCAATCATTACCTAGCTTTTGCTGCAAGCTTCCAACAAAACCGAATCAGGACTGTTCAAACGGGAACACAGCATCCCTTAACTCAAGAAAAAATGCAGTATGACATTATACTAATAAAGATATGATAACCCATTAAGTTTCTGGGACAAATCCCGGAAGCTTAAGTGTTGCGAAACAATCAAGCAGAGTACCAATGAAGAAGGAATAGCTACCAAGCGATATTAAAATCATCAAATACATGGCTAGTAAGCTTTCCTAAAATCTATTTGCTGTAAAGTAGAACATCTTGTGTCTTTCTCCGTCAGCAGTCGAGGAACTAGCCATGCAACCTGTGCTACTGTAAAGCACAGGTTATAAACCATAAACCATAGAATTTTAAGGGCTCCAGGTATTTGGAGAAATAGATTCACCTGATCCCCAAACTTCTGCCTTCAAATACAGTTGGAAGGCAAGCAAAATTCAGAAACCCTACATGGAAGTATACAGAAAAAACAGCTTAACAAGGTGAATGAAGCTGTGTACTGTAAGCAATGACAAGAAGGCTGAGGCAGCAAACTCTCTGCTGACCCTGACTCAGCAAAGCACTTTCACATAGCCGTGCTTTATAGCACCTTCTTAAACCTAGCTCTTTCCAGAGCCAAAGCTGACTGCCAGCAGCACATCCTTGCTGGGCAAATCATGAGAAGCAATTAGATTTCACCACACAGCATAGCTACTGTAAGGCTAGAGCAGCAGCAGGGCAAAGGGCAGAAACTGAGTAAAAC
The DNA here is from genome assembly GCA_039720435.1 of Amazona ochrocephala. Taxonomy (NCBI): domain Eukaryota; kingdom Metazoa; phylum Chordata; class Aves; order Psittaciformes; family Psittacidae; genus Amazona; species Amazona ochrocephala. The sequence continues at coordinate 63,053,088 of CM077879.1, read as the reverse complement.
ACTTGAAAGAATTAAAAAAACCCAACAACTTTAACAACAACGAGAGACTAAGTTGGATGCAGCCTGTTATGAAAGAAACTGCTTTACAGATGTTAGGAATCAAACACTTCTGAGAAAAGAAATTCAAACAACCCTTTGTCCTCCAATATTAAAATTGAGGAGAATAGATTTAAAAGAGAAATCACCTTCTCCCAGGAACCAGACTGCAGCAGAGGCTGCGCTCTACTAACTTCTGGCAGCCATCGGGAGCCATTTGCATCATCTTCCCTGCCATTGATCACTTACCGCTCTGAATGCCATAAAATATTCCATAGCCATAAGAACCAGCATTGCTTTTCTCAATCCAAATGCGTGCAGAAATCCAAGTGAGCGCACAAATCCTTAATTTAAGGGCTGGGTTGCTTCACACAGATCACTGGGATAGCAACATTGCCCCCTGCTATGCTGAGGCTGTGAACAGGACAGGATATGAAGCAGTGGGGCTGGTGCATTAGGTATCAAGGCAAGGTGTATCATAAGCAAACACCTCAACTGCCTGTGATGAGCAGTTTCCATGGGACAAGGGACTGCTCTCAGCAGTGAGAACCACAGAATCATTTAGGTTGGAAGATCATGCAGCCCATCCATTAACTAGCACTACCATGGCTACCACTAAAAGGCGTCCCTATGTGCTACATCTACATGAGGGTCACATTGATATCCAGTGTTAAACACTGTCCGTTTTGCAACAGATTCTGGTTTACCAAAGAAGCGATGCCTTTTGTGAAGACAGAACGTTAGATATGAAACTCCTCCTCTCCCACTCGGTCACTATGATGCTTGCATTGATGATGGGGGGCTTTATTTTCACTAGGAGGGTCTCAAGGTCAGGGGAGTCCTTCACTGGTGAGACCAAATTCTTCTCCTTGATGGGCAAGGGAAGTTTCTCCTTGTGAGAATTCTTTTCAGGCGCAATGGCAGGCTTGTTGCTCCTAGTGCTGGTGTGGGTTGTGCCCTGGCTTTGAGGAGGGGGGTTGAAAGCAGCATGCGCCTGGGCACTGCCAGGCAAAATGTCTTTGCTGAGCTTGGGGTCCAAGGAGGGTTTGTTGGTGGCCTTGTGACCTTTTCTCCAAAGGTTTAAAAACTGGAATTTCACCTACTATAATGCTACTGTCATATGAACAGCTCCCTGTTAGAAGGTGGACAGTGGCAGCTGCGCACCATCTGCTTTTCTCCTGTTGGTTTGGGTTTTTGTTCACTTGGTAGGTCTATGAATTGTAACTTCTGGAGTGATACGATTAACCCACACTGAACCATCTATTTTTTCCTCTCTTTTAGTCTGTGTATTCTTACATATCTGTTTGCTTTCTGTACTCAATTTACTACTCACCAGGCAGGTTACACATGTGATAATATACACTTTTAAGGGTAGAGCTACTGTGTATTGAATTAGAGCTAGAAAAAAACATCCAAATTATCCTTTATAATGTAATACCTTTTATTTTTTTTCTGAAATTGCACGATGGCTCAGTAACACCTTCATCTGAGAGTGAACATGTAATTCAAGTCTGTCAGGGAAATGGTTACTTAAGTCAGCCATCCCCTTGTGTTAGTGCAGACTGCAGAATGACAAATGCTGTAAGAAAGCACTCCTGTAACACAAATTAGTAGTGGATTGGTCATTTACCTTCAGTGTTTACATTCTCATTTTAATGTAATTAAATTCTATAATTTTGTTAGTGAAAAGCTTATTTTGCACATTTTCTGATCAGAATTCTGAAAAAGACATTGTCTTTATGGGGAATACTCTATCTTTTGTAGCTAAACACCTTCTAAAAACCTTGAAGTGATTGGTAACTTTCAGCAATTCCTATAACAGCTGTTACTACAGTGGTTTTACAGGAATTTGCTTCTATAAACAGCTTTATCAATTCTTCAACGGAAATACAAGTCCTGAGGGTTAAATTAAGTAATCTAAAATGTCACTTTACAATCCCCCCATCTCTGGATACACATAAACCAAACAAGAGCCTGGCAGTCTCCTGTCTCCAAGATGCATCTAGAAGGTTTCTAAGGATGTTTCGTTTAAAAAATAGGACACAGCTCTTAAAGAAAAGTTCAGCACACCAGTGCTATTGCTTTCCTGCATTACAGCCCTGCCCTACTCAGGCAGCCAAGTTACAACTCAGATCTGATTGGGATACATTGGTCTATGTTAGAAGTACAGGGCAAACGGAGTTAACTTGTTTGAACAAAATGCAGTAGCTCAATGCATATTGAGTTCAGAATTCTTATTTCAGCTTAACTGTCCATCCTTTCGTAGCTGAAACTGACATTCCCGTAAAAGATTGGGGTTTGTTTTGTTTTGCTTTGCTTTTTCAGGTTGGTTCAAAATTTATCTCCTGCCACAAACTGGTGCTAGCTTGTGTTGTACCTTACTTCAGAGCCATGTTCCTCTCAGAAATGGCTGGAGCCAAGCGGGCGGTGATCGAGATCAGGGACTTTGATGGCGATGCAATAGAAGACCTAGTGAAGTTTGCGTACTCCTCCCGGCTTACTCTGACGGTGGATAACGTCCAGTCTCTCCTGTACGCTGCTTGCATTCTGCAGGTGGAACTGGTAGCAAAGGCGTGCTGTGAATACATGAAGCTGCACTTCCATCCCTCCAACTGCCTGGCAGTCAGGGCATTTGCAGAGAGCCACAACCGCATTGACTTGATGGAAATGGCAGATCAGTATGCTTGCCAACATTTCACAGAGGTGGTGGAGTGCGAAGACTTTGTGAGTGTGTCACCGCAGCACCTCCATAAGCTCCTGTCCTCCAGTGACCTGAATATTGAAAATGAAAAGCAAGTTTACAATGCTGCTATCAAGTGGCTGCTAGCCAATCCACAGCATCATGCTACATGGCTGGACGAAATACTTGCCCAGGTAGGGCAGATCAAGGTTCCTGGTGTCTGTCTCATCACTGTTTTAGATTTATAGTCATAGAATCATAGAATCATACTTAGGTAGATCTCAAGATTAAAGATGTTCCTACCAGTTGGTGACTCATCTGATATTTACAGTTGTGAGCTGACAGTGAAAGCAGGTTAAATCTCTTGAACATCAGGAAGAAGCTGTATTCTGCAGTGTCTGTAGAGAAGAGTGTTTGCTTTATGCTCATGGCTGGGAGGTGGGGAGCCAACAAAAAGCTGAATCTTTGTTAGAGTAGGAACTCTTTAGATTTACACATAGTGGAGAGCAAAGCCATCACTTCACTTGGTTTGATACTACTGCAGCCTGAAATACTCACTTCCCTTGCTAGTAAGAATCGGTACTTAAAAAGGAGAGCAAAGCTGTTGAGGAGGTTTTTTATATAGCTAGGAAAGTAAAGCTGTAATGGAGATGTGTCATATCAAGTTGTGCTACTTCTAGAATATTCCATATATTTAATTACCAGAAGACCAAGATGTGTTAGCCCTGTGAGCAGCCTAGGAAACATACTCTAGACCCTTCTGTATTCAGTAGACTAGCACTAGTTGTTACCTGTAGGATCTGAAAGGAGTTGGCAGTTTAATCATCTAGACTTGATACGAGTCTGCTCCTTCTGAAAGAAACATAGGTATCAAAAGGTCACTCAGCTGAACTTATATAAACTCCCTCAGTTACTTAAACTGTATATGTGCTAGCTATGGGAGTTTAAAATACAGTATTTGAGACAGGTATGGAGAACCTGTGCTGGGGAAGAGGGAGGTACATGCTATATGTTGCAAAATGTGCTATGATCTTAGTAGGTAAGATCAACTGTGCTGTTTCAGGTGCCACTGAACTCCAACTGGAGTATTTTGCATTTGGCAGAATTGCTAATATTGATGTCATCTGAGTAATGAGAGGTCTACTCACATACTGCTGTCATTGTCTTCATGCATCATTTTTCACATTTCCTGGTAGAAAGATCACAGCTGTATATCAACTGTCTCCCAAAGCCTTTCAGTTTCATCGAGACAAGCATAAGATTTTTTGTACAAAAACCCCTTCTTTAGTACACTGTAATTAAATTTACAGGCAATGTAATTTTAGATTTAAAAAAATAACAATTTTTATTACCCAATTATGGTAGCAGAAGGGATTTACAGCTTTAGTCTAGTCATGAAAACCAGAGTCTAGAACAAAGCAATGAAAAAGTAAGCTGCTTCCTGTGAATACGGGTTATTTGCCAGAGTATATGGAGCCATCAGTTGATCTGAACATTGCTGCTAGGAGAAAACATAACTGGGTTTCCTGACAGTTATTGTCCACATCATAATCAGCCTTACAGGTTTTGCTGCTATAACGAGGCTCTGCATTTGTCAGCCTTGAGTTCTTACCATATCACTAACCTCACAAGTCTGTTAGCAGGGCTGTGGTGGTGCTTTTAATCAGCCTAAAATAAGCTGGGCCAAAGTAAATGAAGAAGTGGAAGTGAAAGCAACTGGGCAAGGAAGAACTGGTACAGACACTTGCTTTCTTGAAGACAGGGACACTTGCCAGCCATATAACAGCACTACCCTGCTGCTCTGAGAATCACCGCAGATACTGGACTTCTTCACCATTGCCTCTGAACTGACTGGGAGCTGCTTGACAGCATTGACTCCAAACCTTAGGAAGTCAGACGATGGTTTACTTCAGTTCCCCCTACTAACACCCATTCCGCCTTTGTGCCTGATTGTGCTTCACAGTCCTCACTGTTTCTTTCACATGATAATGGGAAGATAAATGAAAGGTTTGCTGAAATAAATGGAAAGGGAAAAGGACATTTCAAGGCAGTCTTGGAGAAGATGACCTTATTCCAGATCTGCCCTGTCACTGGGGATTGCTCTGGGCAATAAATACCTGTAGTTGCACTCAGAAGGACCCTTCCGTTCCTCCACCTGGTCACCAGCTCTCTTCTGGGAAACTACAGGAAAGAAACAGAAACAAAACTTAGCCCTCAAGGTGTTTGGTTTTGTTTTTTAAATCCTGTAGTCAAGTCCACACCAGAGAAAGGTGTTACTACACTGGCAATACCTCCTCGATAGAAACTGAGGTCATGCTGATAATGTTTCCTTTTTGACTTGCCACCCACAGAAAATGAACCATTCTAGCAAAAGGCCTCTTTTGCTGGCATAGCAATGAGCTGGAAATCCATACCCTCTGCAGACTAACCTGACATGGCTATCCTGGTAAAGTCACAGGTACTGTCTGCATCACACCAGGCAGGTGGCTGGGCCACGGGACAGTTCTCCACTGCTGCTTAAATGCAAATGGTTGAAGCAAACGTTTGTCACTAAAAAAGAGCTGTTCATATCTCTGTTATCCTGGGAAAAAGTACGAAAACCTCTCTTTTTAGTGAAGTGTGTGGGGCTGCCAGCTGACTCAGAAGCTCCATCTGTTGTGCATGTGTCACTGTGAATGGTGAGATTCACTCAGTTCAGCCAGGTACTCCAACTGTGTTCATTTCTGTTAGGTACGGCTCCCTCTCTTGCCCATTTGTTTCCTTATGAGTGTTGTGGCAAAGGGAGAGGTCGTCAAGCAGAATCTAAAATGTAGGGATTTGCTGGATGAAGCAAGAAACTACCACCTTCCCCTGAGCAGCAGGGCAGTGCCAGACTTTGAGTACTCCATTTGCACAACACCATGGAAGCAGACTGCTGGTAATTAAATGTGTGTCTGATTATCCAGTAGGAAGTGGTATGGAGAAGAGGCAGCACATCTGTGCAGGGTTAGCTGGCTTGGTGTAAATGATTGTTAATGACTTAATGCAAAATTGGGAAAGCCATTGGTTACCTCCCTAGTAATTAGGTAATGTGCTGCATTTTCCCAGCAGAACTTTAGCAGTCATTTTCTTTGTTGAAATCATTATTTATCCTAATTAGTTCTATCTGCATTAAAGCCAGAACTGTTAAGTATGGTATGACCAGGCAGTATGCTGAAAACAACAGACACTTACCTTTTGGTGTGAAAAGGTTGAGCTAACTTTTAAACTCTTGGGCTAACCTATATCAAAAGTGATGGATCTTAGACTGCAAATCCTAACTGTTATGTTTAACAAAATCTGTTTATCTCTCTAAGCAAAATCACAAAAAGCATATTTAAAATATGCATTGGTTTTGCAAGAGCACAGACAGTTAATTGGCATAGCAGCATGCCAAGCAAAGTCCAGAATCCAGCATCCAGTCAAGGAGGGCAGCCGTGCCCCTTGGAGTGAAATGCAGCTTCTCCCAAACTACGTAATTTTCAATTCACTCTGCTCTACAGCTTTATCCCCCTTCTTCCTGCTAGTTTTCTGGAAACCTGCTTTATCTTCTTCAGGTGTGCTGTTCTGTGTTGGTGGTAGAGGCGGATCAGGTGACCCATTTCACAGCATTGAATGCTACTCTATCAGTAAGAACAGCTGGTTCTTCAGCCCCGAAATGAACAGCAGGAGAAGGCACGTGGGTGTGATCTCTGTGGGAGGTCAGTAACCCCATTCAGGCAACCCTGATCAAAAGGCACTTGTTTGGTGGAATTGGTACTTTCACTACTTCTACTTGTAGTACTTCTACTGCTTTACTTGTTTAACCTGAATATTCCTCAATTTAGTAAAGCTTCTTCCCATTAGGAGGTTCTAATTCTGAAACAATGTGAGAGCAGGCTTACTGAAAGAAGCATTACTGCAAACTGAGAGAGCTGGGATTGTTCAGCCTGGAGAGGGCTCCAGGCAGACCTTATTGTGGCTTTTCAATTCTTAAAGGGGACTTATAAGAAAGGTTGGGGTGGGCTTCATAGCAGGGCCTGTAGCAATAGGACAACGGGTCCTACTTTTAAATAAACTGAAGGAAGATGGATTTTTTTTTTTACAATGAGGGTGGTGAAAGACTGGAACAGGTTCTCCTGAGAGGCAATAGATGCTCCATCCCTGGAGCAGCGACAGGCTGGATGAGGCTTTCTGAGCAGCCTGATCTAGTTGAAGATGTCTCTGCCCATGGAAGGGGAGTTGGAACTAGATGATCTTAAGGTCCTTTCCAACCCTAACTATTCTATGAGTCTATGATTCTATGTTCCTGCTCATTGCAGGAGGGTTGGACTAGGTGACCTGCAAAGGTGCCTTCCGACTCAAACTAGTCTATGATTCTATGAACTGTATGCAACCTCTTGCCTTAATATGTGATTTATTTTTATAAATCCATTTGCAAAGAAATGGCGTTACACAGCAGAGTTTCCCAGAATTGCTAGTGCCCATCTTAGCTCCCTTCATACTTAAATCTATACAGGCAAGTCACTAAGACCATAACTCTTCCAAGGAGAGAACTACCTTTATTTTTGGGTCTTCATCTTCTGAAATCAGATCCATGAAGTCCAGGACAGCTTATCACCCATGATCATAGAATCACAGAATGGTTTGGGTTGGAAGGTAGTGAAATAATAAGAATAAACTAGTGGGGTGTATTATTGTGCAGAATTTGGGTTGGAAACCTTAAAAATCATCCGGTTCCAGCCCCCTGCCATGGGCAGGGACACCTTCCACTAGACCAGATTGCTCAAGGCCCCATCCAGCCTGGCCTTGGACACTGCCAGGGATGGGACAGCCACAGCTTCTCTGGGCAACCTGTGCCAGTGTCTTACCACCCTCACAGTGAAGGATTTTTCCCTAATATCTAATCTAAATCTCCCCTCTTTCAGTTTAAAGTAATTTTCCCTTGTCCAGTCACTACATGCCCTTGTAAAAAGTCTCTTTCCAGCATTTTTGTAGGCCCTCTTTAGATACTGGAAACTGCTCTAAGGTCTGCCCCTGTGCCTTCTCCAGGCTGAACAAGCCCAGCTCAGCCTGTCTTGATAGGAGAGATTCTCCAGCCCTCTGACCATCTGCATAGCCTTCCTCTGGATTCACTCCAACAGGTCTATATCCTTCTTATGCTGGGCTTACGATGCAATTTTTCATTGTACATGGTAGCCCCCGTGTTGCTGCAGCAGAGCAGCAATCTCCCCCACAACCCCCTAGAAAATCTGGTGAGACTGATGAAATGTCCAAAAATGATCTGTCCTGCCTTTGTGTTTCCAAACTTTGCTATTTTTAGGATTCTTTTTTTTTCTTATTCTGGGGCTTCATGCTAATACACAGCTTGATTTACTAGCTGTAAAGCAAACACTAATCTGCATCATACATGCATCTATCACATATTTGCACAAACACAAAGTTGTGTGTAACGTACTGTAAATATTTCAGTGCAGAACTGCACAATCCCTGGCTGGTAGCAGTGATTATGTTTCTGCTTTGGCTTTCTTTTATTCCTCTATGTTCCTTTTCTGTTTTCCTTTTCTTGGGGCACTGGCTTTTGGAGCACTGAGCTCTTTGTAGTCCAGCTGTGCTCACATTCTGATATCTAGGGCCTTTCTGCTATGCCCGATAAAGAACTCCAAACTGACTAACTGGTTCTGGGGGGGTTTTAAGAATGAGCAAGACAAGTGCCAGCGGAGCATGCACAGTGAAATACTTCATGCCCAGGAAACAAATAGCTGCCTATGCTTTTGCCACAAAAGGCCAGAAGAGCTAAAACACTGAAAGTCAGCCTGAGGACTTTTCTTGCCTTTTGGCATTTAAGATTCTTTTAAGGAGCTACTGGACTCACAGATCTGTAATTTTTTGTTTCTGCTGTCATTTAAATCAGCCTCCTTAATTCTGCATTCCATTTTGTTATTTGTTGTTTGTAAAAGAATCACGTAAAAGTAGGATTGAGATACTGAGCATGGCTAAGTCCTAAAGCTGTGACCTGATCAAAGTAAAGACCCAGGCTCCTAGAAGGGGCTTCTTGCTTCACTTCCTCCCTTCTGCCACCGCCCAGGGCATATTTGCAGCAAACTTAATGCTTACGTTATAGACCATGCTTTTCATTTTGTAGTGCTGATTGTGCGCTCCTACTGGTACATTCAGGAGACAAAAAATCTGACAACTACCCTATTGGAAAACAGTGGAATGGAAGAAATTGCAATTAAATCTTGCTAGAGGTCAGCCATCTAATATCCGTCACGGGTTTGCATTTTAATACGTATCAATATCACCCCCCAAAAATCATCCCAGAGCGTAGCAGCAGCTATACCAACGAAGTTAAAACCAGCAGGTTTTGGTTCTTCGGATACAACAAAGAAAGATATGAGGTTTCAAATTCAGTACCAGCACAGAGAAACCCAGGTAACTAAGACAATCTCGTATATCCAAGCGTGTGAGCAGAGGACTTGGACTGTAAGTGACACGCAGTCAGAGCAGTATTCCATACCTCCCTGCCTTTAGGTTTTTGCTATTTTTGAAACAGGATCTTTATGGTTTTGCAGTCTAAAACTGTTCTAGCTGCAGCAGTCCTGTTCATGGGTCACACGGTAACACACAGGTGCATGGGAAAGCTGAGGTGAAAGTGAGACAAAACTCAACAGGAGGCTGCAAACATAGAAGAGCCTTTGAGGATAAAGCTGCAAGCCTGGCACAGGTGTTCCTGCCACAGTGACTGGTCATTGCTCATTATAAACTGCACTTTTTAAACATCATTACTGTTTCTCTGTAGTTTGAAGCAGGTGCCAGTCAGGTAGCATTGCACTTCATGTGTCCTTCCCATTCCCTTTTTCTAAGGATTTGCACTGAGGTATTGATCCTGTGGTTTTCTTAGGAGAGGAATCGCACTTGCTTCTCTGGTTGGCTCCATTTACGCAATAGGAGGTTTGGATGACAACACTCGCTTCAGTGATGTGGAAAGATACGACATTGATTCCGATTGCTGGAGTGCAGTTGCCCCAGTGAACACTCCCAGGGGAGGAGTCGGCTCCGTAGCCCTTGTGGTAAGTGACTTTTTCCTCCCAAGGTGGGGCCAACCAAGGAGCTGACCTGCTTCTCAAATCTGCTTTTACAATGCAGAACACAAACCAAAATGCAGCTGGTGGGTCTGAGCACCTCCAGTCATCAAAATCCTATGGAACTGTGTGCAAGGTGAGGGTATTTAGGGTAATACTCATATCAATCTGAACTACATGCCCTGTTTCAGCAGTATTTGAGGTACTGGGAGCAAGTAGCCGGACCATTCTAACATCAGGCTAATGCCTCATGTCTCACTCCGAAGACTGGTTCGGCATGGTTACTATGTTTGAAGGTGGTGAACACATCGGCACTTAAATCCCCCTGTCGCTATGTATATTCTGCAAAATATCTACAATACTACATAACATTTCACTTCTTTAATTGCAAGAGAGCATCATTAGATAATTAAGTTTGTTGCTGGAATTCTTACACAGAAGTAAATAATTGGGGCTGTATGGATATACCACATTTGCTTATAATTGTAACAAGGCTTATGAAAAGCTGAGTAAATAGATATACATTACACATAATCTTTCTTTATACAACTGTTTTCCAGAACCATGTTTATGCTGTGGGTGGCAATGATGGTGCAGCATCTCTTTCTAGTGTGGAGAAATACGATCCCCATTTGGATAAGTGGATAGAAGTGAAAGAAATGGGTCAGCGAAGAGCTGGCAATGGGATCAGCGAGCTCCATGGCTGCCTGTACGTTATCGGTGAGTAGAGATGTGGTATTTTGTAGTGCTCTTTCTGCCAAGTACTGGCATTAGTAAAAGGCTGTTGTTGATAGAGGAACTAATAGGTAGATCTGACCTGTACTTTGTGTTCTTGGGCAGGAAAAGAAAGCGAGCACAACCAGGACAGGTTTACGTGACAGGATGTTAGTGAGGAAATAAAAAGCAGTTCCTAACCCACATTTCAGGATGCCCATACTGTTGAGGACAGTATGTCCATACAGAAAATCCTCTTGAGATTCATGAATCTTGAGTTTCCTTTAGGAAAATTATTAGGTTCACGTACTTTCAAAGCACTCTATTTCTATTTTGAGCTTAAACGGTAGCTTTTCACAAAGTGGTTACACTTACTCCACATCCTGCTGTCCTAGGCCTGTCTTGATCTGCTCTGCGTTGCATTTACCTGCTTTCCTACGGGAGGAAGATGCCAGGTAGATACGCCATAGTGATAGCTGCAGTGTTCTGCCTAGTGTATCATCATAAGTGATTTAAAAAAGCTTTGAGTAAAACGCTCCTCTGCCAGCTGCCCCAGCAAGGGGAATGCAGCGCTGAAGTCTAAGTTGAGGATTTTTTCCCTGAAGTGTTCAGCAATGCTGCCGTTTGAAACCACCACAAGAGGGTGTTCTGCTTAAGCCAAAACAAATCAGGCCCATCCTTTTACTGGTCTTAGGTTTTTTCCGTTCCCAATTAGAAGTTGTTTCATTGTAAGGATGTGCTAAGTGCATTTAAGGAGGAAAATAATAGAAACACCTCTCCTTGCAGCTTGAGTAGACCACTGTCACACTGGGTGGTGCTTACACAGTGACAAGAGGGAGAGCCATTAGATTAATTTTTAGAAGCTTGTGAAATTCGTGTAGAGAGCTGGGGCTGGACACTAGCCCTCTGAATGCCAAAAATAGCCTGATAATGCCAGTCCTGCATATCACTGGCACTAAAAGGGGCGTAAAACTGACAATGTGATGATTCTTTGCAGGTGGCTTTGATGACAACTCTCCGCTGAGCTCAGTGGAGCGGTTCGACCCGCGCAGTAACAAATGGGAGTATGTGGCAGAGCTTACAACTCCGAGGGGTGGTGTTGGCATAGCGACACTGATGGATAAAATCTTTGCAGTTGGAGGTCATAATGGCAACGTGTACCTGAATACAGTGGAGGCATTTGATCCCATAGTGAATAGGTAACTTAAAATGCTTTATTTGGCTTAAGACAATGAAATCAGCCTATATGAAAACATAACATAATACAAATAGCATGCAGCAGGAGTCTAGCTGCTGTTTCTTGGTAGTAATTGAGTAATATCCGTGACTAGCTACATTTATGCCACTGGGGTCTTCTTGTAAATACTTAAGCACCTCCTCCTTCTTCTTCCTTCTCCATCCCTTGTCCTCTTCCCTTCATTCAGTAAGAACCTACATCCTTCTGGTTGTTTCAGTCTGATTTCACACTGAATTTACTCATGAAATAATATGTAACTAGCGGGGTGTATTATTGTGCAGACTAAACAGCTGGGTTGTATTTCAGATGACTTTGGAATGTCCCTTCCAACCCACCCTATCCTGGGATTCTGACAAAGAGAAGCAATACTCAGAAAGGACAGGAGCTTACTTTTCTTGTTTGCCATCTTCTTCAGGTGGGAACTCGTCGGCTCTGTGTCACACTGCAGGGCAGGGGCCGGTGTGGCTGTGTGCTCTTGTTTCTGCAGCCAGATCCGGGACGTGGGCCAGGGATCCAGCAATGTTGTTGACTGCATGTGAGCTCTGCTGCCTCCTCCGAATTCCAGAGGAACGCGAGCAGGGAGGCCCTGCAGAGCTTTTAAACACCGTGTTTTGTATGGTAGCTCAAGAAATAAACCCAGTGCATTTTGTTGTGAAAATGTTACCTTCTGCAACTGTAACGCTTTTGGCGGCTGCCTACCAACAGTGATGCAGACAAGCCTGTGAAAACACAGACTACAAGTGTGACCCACAGGAGAGGACCTGCCAAGAGCTGCAACCATCCCGGTTTTGAGAGGCTCTAATTTTAGACTCGTTTGAGGCAGCTGCTGCAGGAACCCTGTTGAGCTGCAAACCAGGCATGGGGTGAGTGAGGAGAGAGGGCAGCCGGGGGTACTGCTGAGCCTTCCCCAGCAGCCCTGCCACGTGTTTTCTGGAGGACTCAAGTAACATTTAATGGAGCCCATTTTCAGGAATGCAGTCTTAAGCATTTCCTAATTACAAGATCTTTGTAATACAAAGCATCTCAAGTTTTAGAAGGTAACGACATCCCCGTTGCACACTAAGGTAACTGCCCACCTCCTAAGGGGCCACGGGCAGCAGTGGAAATCGCATCTTTTCCATCTGAAACCTGTCGTTCCAAGTACTTTCTCAAGCTAATACATTTGTTAGGAAGCTGAAAAGATCCTTGACCTGAGTTTAGCCACGGCAGCACTGGAATTCTCAAGGCTTCAATAAAATTTGTAGTAACTCCTGCCCCTCCCCACCCAAGGCAAGTTTCTGTTTAGACATCATTCCTGAAGCAACCAGTGTAATTTGTCCTAATAGTGTGGGCTTCAGTGGTGTCTGAATCACCATTTTTATACAATTGGCAACACATAATAAAAGTTGCAGTATTCTGCAAAGACCTTTAAATACAACTCCAGGAGGTGAGATGTCCAGTTTCAGTATCCAGTAGTCATAACTCTAGAGGTACTGGCTCTTTTAAGGGAGTTAAGCCAGGAAGCTTAGCCTCAAAACAGGTAGATGACTTAAAGCTTACGTAAACCAGACAATCATCGACAAGAAGAATTGGAAATAAACCAGTACTTACATAAAAAGTGTAAGTAGAAACTCGGCAGCACTGTGTACAAAGGTGTCCTGCATGGAGCCGGAAACCCTGCATTCGGAGTGAAGTGCAGCCGGAAAGACAGCAGATTCCTGTTCCTGCATCACCTTGCACTGAACAACCGACAATCCCTTGTGACCAAACTTTCCAGCTTGTTGCAAGTGACCAGGAAGAGCAGCAGACTCCTCTGCATTCAGTACCAGGGCAGAGGCAGGACAGCAAGAGCATAAGGCGCAGGCCTGTTCTGCTGCTGAGTTACTGTCATTCAGCTTTTCTGTTTCATGTGGGTTGCACGTCGGTAGCACCCAGGGACAAAGCGAACGGTACTGTAAATAATGAACCATTGCAATAAATTGTTTGTACTACAAAGCACCTTGTTTATAGCGTGATCGGAGCGTGCTTTGGCAGGGAAACATTACACCATTGAGTATTTTTACCTAGTGGCAGGTGTCCCTGCCCATGGCAGGGGTTTGGAACTGGACGATCCGTAAGGTCCCTTCCAGCCCAAACCATTCTGTGATTCTGTAATTCCCAATAGGAAGCCTTTGTTAGCAGGGAAAATCCTGTGTTACAGCTGTGAACTGTGCTACCCTGCCACTGCCCTGCCCCTGTGCAAGGACACGGTCATCCCTGTGGCTCTTGATCTAAGAGGGGTGGTAAGAGAAGGTCCAGGTACCCCCTATAGAACTGAGCAGGTTCTGCTGTGGATGTTCCGGCTAACGAGGAGCCTTCAGAAAACATAAGTCCCGCTTTTCACCAAGTGACCCCGCTGTGAAGGCCAGCGCTGCTCGCCCGCTGATCCATTCCTCCTGGTGGGGAAGTGCCAGCGCCCATGGGTGCAGCCTGTAACTCGCACACACCTGGGTGGCACTGGTGCCTGCACGGTGGCTGCTGTCAGAGGGAGAGTTTTCACGGCTGTGTGTTCAGCCGTGACATGAGGCTAGAGCAAACGCGCTGGGACTCTGTACTGGTGGGAGGAGCTCTGCTGTCGGCCTTGTAGCTGGAAGGCAAATGGTGCTAAAGGTGATCACGATCGAAAGACATTTCAGTTTGCATCCCCTCCACCCCCGACATCAGCCGTGCTCAGGCTTCCAGAGGCACGTCACTAAGGGCTGGCAGGAAAACCGCAGACAGGTTTACGAGGAACAGCCCTGTTGCCAGCAGAGTGGTGTCCACATTCCTAATCTTGGATGGCACCAGAACTACGAATAGTTTGTGCACAACTGGTTTTAGAAACACTATTGCTGGAAATGCGACAATGAGGTCAAAGCATCAAAAAACCCCAAACTCTAGGATTACTGTGGCGACCAACTGTAATCACTTGGCTGTGATTTAACACCAGCAAACTCGTTTTAATTCCTCCAGTACTGGCAATAGGATGATGATGATGAAGTAACACGCACCTCCCAGGCTGAGGGAACATTGCAGCACTGGTTCCCCGTGGTGAGGCAGCCCCCAGGGGCAGCAGACTCAAACTCCCGCCACATCTTCTAATTTAAACCTAGGATTTGTGATAGCGAACTCTTTAACATTCAAGGTCATGAAATCCTTGCATCTGAACGTGATGCGCATCCTAATGTGGAACAGAATCATAAAATGGTTTGGGTTGGGAGGGACCTTCAAAGTTCATCTAGTCCAACCCCTTGCAATGAGCAGGGACATTCAACTCGGTCAACAGAAATTGTTATTGCTTCTGTTAATGATGTTCTTTCTGCAACTAAAAGCCTTGACCTCACCCATAAAAATCATACACCCAAAGATGTCCATCGGTACATCCATTAAACAGAGACAAAAACCATTTTGGAAGAATCAAGTGCGGTCACGGTTAATCACATCGAAGCTTCCAGCCTGCCTATTTGAACCATGTGACGGGCTTCCCAGTGGGAGCAAGACCAGGCTCTGGCCCACTCCTGACTAGCCCCCTTGGCCATGTATCTCCACCTGCAGAGTCCCACTGCTGCCCCAGCTTCTGGGACGTGCCCCCTCCTTTTCCTGCTGCCGCACAGCAGCCCTCATGTACACACTGCTCCTCACCTTGGGACTCCAACTGTGGCTCCCCAATTCCTCCAAACCACACTGCTGCCAAGGGCAGTGCATCGTCTGCTGTGCCACCCAGCCAAAACCAAACCAAGCGCGGCTCTATTAGGATTAGACATCTGCTGCAGCGTTCAGATGAGGACAAAGGAGTCCAGAAGGTGATGCACGTGCCACCTGCATAGTTTAAAATGGACACCAAACACAGGCACGCACTGTTAGTTCCGTCAGAGAGAGTGCAGGCTCCTCCTGTTGGAACACCAGCTGGGAGAAAATGATCTCGCTGAGATGTCGCCTGCAGAGGGGGATCCAGCCCTGCACATAACCAAGCCTTCGCACGGGGCTGTGCGCACCTGGGCCATGCATCCTAACTAACAGGCATTGCCAACAGGCTGCTGCAGGGAAGCAGGGGGTAACGTTGATCCCAGCCAGGCAGCGATTTGTCTAATCCGAACAGCTGTGCTGCAAGCACGGCTCTATTAGGAATGAGATGCCTTTGGGGAAGAGCAACATTAGAAAGGATTCCAAGCTGTGAAAGCACAGCCAAATTCTCACAATCCCCATGGAAGGTTAACAGCACGCCATGCTTGTGGCTGGGGACTCCAGATGGCTCCCACCATTAAATGGGCCTTCTGTCTTCAGTTAGGCTGAGACTGCTTTCAGAACTATTCTCAGCACTGCTGCAGTGCAGAGCTTTGCAAACCCAAGTACTTAATTCCAGACGCTCCACTTAAACTTGTTGCTGGCTGCTGTTACCATGTCTGTGTTTGTTTTCTGAACCCTTGCGTGTTCTCTCGACTGGAGCTGGCAGCAAATAAAGCGCTTCCAGCCAAGAGATGGCACTTAGATTTGCAATCCTTTTCTGGCTCTGGCAGCAAGGTTGGTGGCGTTGCTGCCGCCTCGTGGCATTCCAGCACAATTCCTTGGATCCCAGACTGTTGCATTTCAAAGCTGTTCCAGCACAAGAAAAGCCAACGGGAAGCTATGTGATTCCTGCCGCCTGACTTGCCGCATGTGCAGGGGTTGTCGTGCTCCATCGCTCCAGGCAAAAAGCCCATGCCAATCCACAGCTGCCCTCAGTCTGCCACCGGGACGGTGACTCAGGCTTCCAGGGAGTGCACACAACCTATGGCAGGTGGGGCAGCAGTGTCCTCCCAGAGATCAGACACACGTGCACTGGGCTGTGCTGAAGAGAACGCACGTGTGCCTGCGGCCGCCTGCCTGGCTTCTGAGTCACAGATTGGGTTGGGTCGAGTTGGGAGGGACCCTCAAAGCCCGTCCAGTCCAACCCCCTGCAGTGAGCAGGGACATCAACTAGAGCAGGCTGCCCAGACCCACATCCACCCTGGCCTTGGATGTCTCCACAGCATCCCATGGGCACATTTCTCCCAGTCCCCGTCTTTGCCTTCTGTGACTTGGGCACTTGGCTGGAGCTCCTGCTGGTGAAGGCCGAAGCAAAAAGATGTCATTGAGTACCTCAATGTCCCTTCTCCATGCCCAGGTACCTCGGTCTTTCTTTCGTTTCCTTGTGGAAGGGGGCCATGTTTTCCCTTGCCTTCCTTTTACCTTTGACACGCCTATAGGAGTTCTCCTTGTTGCCCCTAATGTCCTTGGCCAGATTTGGGTCTGTCAGGGCTTTACCTTTCCTAACCTGACCCCTGGCTGCTCTGGCCTTCTCTCAGTATTCCTCCCAGGCTACCTGTCCTGGATGACAGTGGACAACATCGCCATATCCCTACAATACGGAACGCTGGACCCAAAGAAACAATAACCTCAGAGGTAGGGAGTAGGAGAGGAGAAAAACCCAGAGGGAATTCCAGGAATCCCATAGCTTGACTGAAAACATCACTTGTGTTTAACATGGGTTGTAACATGCCCGAGTCCTCATTTCAGGAGCACAAAGTTGACAGAAAATGGTGGCCCAAGAACACTGCTGGTTTCAGGTAGTGATGGGTTACTAAAAGTGCCATTAGTATCAAGAAAGCACAGGCTGCCAACAGGCTATTTTAGTGTTTGGAGAGCAGCACAGCGCTGAGAAACTGCAGGCAACTTTAATGCAGCTCCTTTGCCAAATGTCACGTTTGGCTTTGAAAAGGATAAGCCAAGCCAAAGCGACAAAGCCAGATAGTTTATGGTATGTAACAAATCTCAGAAGAGATTAAACACGCTTGCAAAATTAGATGTAGTCAAGAAAGGCTCAATAAATAAAGAAACAAACAAAATCTGATTGCAAAACAACCCCAAAGTACTTTTGGCTGTTTCAGCTGGGGATGGGGCCACTGCCTTGGGCAGAGAGCTGAGTAGGGCCACGGATGCTTGCTGCAGCCCCACGGCCTCCTGCTCCCCCTTTGCCCTCCCTGGCTTTTAGATGGCCTCCCTGCTGGCACGTCACACCTCCTCCTCCTGCTGCATCCCTCCTTCCACTCCCCATCTCCATCCCACCTCCAAAATGAACCCTCCTTGCTTTGGCCCCAAGCAAGGATTGTAGGAAACAAAC
This sequence comes from Amazona ochrocephala, assembly GCA_039720435.1. Lineage (NCBI taxonomy): Eukaryota > Metazoa > Chordata > Aves > Psittaciformes > Psittacidae > Amazona > Amazona ochrocephala. The sequence goes on along the minus strand of CM077879.1, from coordinate 63,035,203 downwards.
CTTTTGGGGTGCGAGGGGTAGGGAAATGATGGAACAGAGGGCCTGAGTGACACAGGTGCAGCTGCACCCTGGCCAGCAGAGAGGGCAGCTTGTGTTCAACTAACCCTCGCTCCCCACCAGAACCAGAACAAAAGCCACACATGTATGGCCACAACCACCGGCTACCTTCCCATGCTCCTCTTCTTACCTTCCATGCATCTTGCAGCCGGCCTGGGGGTGCCCTGCTGTCACACCACTTGAAACACTGATTGATGGCAGGGAACTGAGCCCCAGTCCCACCTTGCCTGAGCAAACGCACCACCAAGCTCCTCCTAAGTCTGTAACGAAAATTCCCACCAGATGCTCACATGGGGATGTTTCACATCTGGGATTTTTTTTACTAAGGAGATATTTCTTTCCTTTACTCTTTCTTCAATACCAGCTTTGCCATTGGGGCTTTATGTGTGCAGCAACAAAGTGCATTGACTCCCCCACAAAAATTGTACATTTTCTATACGACATCTGTAACAGCAGCGTATCTGGTGGGTATTACAACAGCCTTCAGTATCCTCTACAGCTTACAGACTACGTTAGAAAACCACATCCACTGTTAGCAAACATCTTGGGCGCAGTGTCTGATGCAGAAAGGACCTGAATAACGCACGAATTGTATCACAATAGTGCATAGAGACCTGCAGAAATCACTCTTCCAAGGAACAGTTACGTTGCCCAACATGAAACAAGGTAATGGGAAAAGCCCCAAACAAGAACTGTTAAGGCCATTGCAAGGAGCTCACCTCACACAACCAAAGAGAAGCAGAGCTACCATGGGGTGTGGAACCCTGTGGGATTCCCTCAGGGAATGGCATTTCCCTATTGGCGAGTGCTCAGAGCCAGGCTCTGGTGGCTGTCAGTGGCTGACTCCAGCACAGTCTTCCCTGAATCCATTTCAGCAGGATAAGAGGCTGATGCCTTGAATCATGACCCTCCTGCCGCCCTGAGCACCTAGATTTGCACACGTTCTTGTTCCTAAAGGAAAGGGCAAGGGGTGACAAACAGGGGAGCAATCGAAACAGAGACTTCTCGTACATACATTCATACTTACACCTCATTCAGAAGGGAAACACTAAGACCATTCAGAGAGAAAAGGCAAACTGCAGCTTCTCTACAAGAAGCATGAAGACACTTGCAACAACTCATAACAAATGGGCCACTTGATTTATTGTCTATTTTGTTAATAAGTTTAAGATGTACAGATTTATAATGGGAACCAAGAGGGAAGGGAGAGGACAAAATGAAGACAAAGACATTGCAGTCAGACTTTGACCTTAATTTACAAAGAGATCTCTGTGGGGTTTTCAACTATTAAATAAATGGCACCTTAAAAATAGAACATTTGACAATTTCAACACATGTATTATTTCTTCTAAATAAATATGGCATGGAAATGAGTTCGCTTTGCTACCATAGCTGCCTCCTTTCCTTACGGGACTTCACCATCACCCGTTTCCCTTGCAGTCAGGATTTTGTTCCTCAATGGCAAATGTGATTTCCTCCACTATTACGTGTTTTGGTTTTATTCATTCATTCAGTCACACTTGCTAAGTCCTGACCAGGCCCAAGTGAAAATGATGAGCATCTTGCCTGACCCTTCACAGGCCTCTGACCTGGCTCGAGGCTGAAACACCATGGCTTTTAAAAATAGGTACCTGCCAGGGTAGGCGAGAGGACTGCAGGCTGCCCGGTGGCAGAGGCCATTCCTACAGAAACTGCTTTTGGAAACGCAGACCCTTTGCTCTCCACTTCTGTGACCATCCAAACTACTAGCAGTCATTTACAAAATACTGCTGCACACACGCAGACCTGTTCCTCCATCCTGAAATCATGTGGAAAAGGGAGCTAATCCTTCCCTGTAAGTACAGTTATTTTAGGGCACCATTCTCTTCACCGCTCCCACAGGTCTGTCAGAGACAGGGCAAGGGATGCAAGAGGGGACCAGAGGGCTAAGGCACACTGTGAGATATGAGGAGAGCAGGATGCTGCTGTCACACAACAGGAAATCTTTGGGTACAGAATGGTGTCCCCCTGCTGAACACACAAGTGCCACAGATGCTGCCCTCACAGTTCTTGCCACCTGCAAAATCACATTTGCAAAATGCAGCCCCCAACAAGGAAAAAATGCTTGCAAACAGCTGATTATTCCCTTTGGCGTTCCCTTGACAAATTCCCAGGTTGCTGGGCTCATCCTATAGTTTGGGTGAGAAAGAGCACAGGAGTTACCTCCTATATGGAGGATGTCCTACTTGGGTACCAAATCCTGCTTTTAGATATTCACTGACACCATCAACGGTTACAGGCAAATACCCAAACACAAAATAGGTCTTATGCTCCATATTCAACCACCTAGTCCCTCCTTGGAGAGAAGCGATTCCTCCCCATGTAAGCTCTCAGACCCACAACAGCATCCAAACAATCACAGTGACCCAGTACAAGCCAAGCTCCCCCACCCGTCATAATGGCAAAAAGCAACAGTTCAAGAAGTCCTCAGTGTGAGTGATGTCCCCTCACCACAGCAGGGGCAGAGCTGTTTCCAACCACACTTGGTCATTTTGACACCCCAACCCTGTTTGGCTTACAAGCTTTAAACCAAACAAGACCCTAAGTAACACAGTTCAAGCGCTAAGAGCATGTGTGCGTGGCAAGGAGGAACAAAGCAGCGATGACTTGAGTAAACACGCAGCACTGAAGGCAGTGGCTTTCCCCCAGTTCTCAGGACAGCGGGTGGCTGACAAATGCGAAAGGGTGAGGTTGGAAACAGCAAGGCAGTAATTGTTGTGGCTTTTCTTATAACATAACGCTGCCTGGCACTGATGAGGTTGGCACTTGCCAATGCAGAGGTAAAGACACCAAAGACTGCGCCTGTGTTTGCAATAACCCTTCTCTCAGATGCCTTCTGGACAACAGCTGTTGCAAACTCTGGGATGTTGCATAATAACCTCGGGAGGAAGATTCCCTTCCTGGTGCACTTCTTCATGTATAATTATTGTTCTGCTGGTTATTCATCATAGAAATGTTCGTAGACCATCAGTACATTGAGCCGTTCAGACAATTCATTGCACTTTGTCGTTTTAAAGGAAGGTGCCATCAATGCTGTGGCTTTCCTCCTAAAAACAGTTTAAAGTCTTTCCAGGGTACCCAGATCCATCCCACGATGATTCCTTTTCCTTTGCTGGTGCTTTGTAGCTGACAATTCAAGAGTTTGACACGAGAACAATCCAATAACTCAATAGAGAGAGGCTGAGACTTGGAAAGTGCAAAAAAAAAAAAAACCCAAGGGGAGAAAAAAAAAAAATAACGATACGAATGATCTTAAGAAAAATAAGTTTGATGTACTTGAGAAGAAAAAGTTGTTCCAGGTACCCAACAAGTTCTTCCAGGTACCTAACAAGTACTTCCAGGTTCTTAAGTCCTTCCAGGTACTTAAGTTCTTCCAGGTAAATAACAAGTTCTTTCAGGTACCTAAGAAGTTGCTCCAGGTACTTAAACTCTTCCAAGTTTTTAAGTCCTTCCAGGTTCTTAACTTCTTCCAGGTAACTAACAAGTTCTTCGAGGATACGAACAAGTTCTTCCATGTACTTATCTTCCAGGCACCTAGCAAGGTGTACCAGGTACCTAAGGAGTTCTTCCAGGTACCTAAGAAGTTGTTTCAGGTACTTAAGTTCTTCCAGGTTCTTTAGTCCTTCCAGGTTCTTAACTTCTTCCAGGTAACTAACAAGTTCTTCCAGGATGCGAACAAGTTTTTCCAGGTTGTTATGTTCTTCCAGGCACCTAGAAAGTTGTACCAGGTATCAAAGATGTTCTTCCAGGTACCTAAGAAGTTGTGCCAGGTACTTAAGTTCTTCCAGGTTCTTAAGAAGTTCTTTCAGGTACTTATGTTCTTCCAGGTACTTAATTTCTTCCAGGCACCAAAGAAGTTGTTCCAATTACGTAAGAAGTTGTTGCAGGTACCTACGACATTGTTCAGGTACCTAAGACATTGTTCCAGGTACCTAAGAAGTTCTTCCAGATACTTAAGTTATTCCAGTTAACTAACAAGTTCTTCCAGGTAATTAAGTTCTTCCAGGCTCCTACTATGTTGTTCCTGGTACCTAAGATGTTCCAGGTACCTAAGAAGTTGTTCCAGGTACCTAAGAAGTTGTTCCAGGTACCTAAGAAGGTGTTGCAGGTACCTAAGAAGTTCTTCCAGGTGCCTAAGACGTTGTTGCAGGTACCTAAAAAGTTGTTCCAGGCACCTAAGACGTTGTTCCAGGTTCCTAAGAAGTTGTTGGAGGTACCTAAGAAGTTGTTCGAGATACTTAGGAAGCAGTTCCAAGTACCTAAGAAATTGTTCGAGGTACCTAAAAAGTTGTTGCAGGTACCTAAGAATTTGTTGCAGGCACCTAAGAAGTTGGTGCAGGCACCTAAAAAGTTCTTTCAGGTACCTTACAAATTCTTCCAGGAAACTAACAAGTTCTTCCAGGTACTTATGATCTTCCAGGCAGCTAGCAAGTTGTACCAGGTATCTAAGATGTTCTTCCAGGTACCCAAGAAGTTATTCAAGGTACTTAAGAAGTTGTTTCAAGTACCAAAGAAGATGTTCTAGGTACCTAAATAGTTGTTCCACGTACCTAAGACGTTGTTGCATGTACCTAAGAAGCTGTTGCAGGTACCTAAGAAGTAGTTCCAGGTACCGAGGAAGTTCTTTCAGTTACCTAAGAAGTTCTTCCAGGAAAATAGCTAGTTCTTCCAGGTACCTAATAAGTACTTCCAGGTACCTAACAAGTATTTCCAGGTACTTATGTTCTTCCAGTCACCTAAGAATTTGTACCAGGTATTTAAGATGTTCTTCCAGGTACCTAAGAAGGTGTTTCAGGTACTTAAGAAGCTGTGTCAGGTAGACAAGAACTTGTTCCATGCATCTAAGAAGCTGTTCCTGGTACCTACTATGTTGTTCCAGGTACTGAAGAAGTTGTTCTAGGTACACAAGAACTTGTTCCATGTCCCTAAGAAGTTGTTCAAGGTACCTATTACGTTGATCGAGGTACCTAAGATGTTCCAGGTACCTAAGAAGTTGTTCCAGGTACCTAAGAAGGTGTTGCAGATACCTAAGAAGCTGTTCTAGGTACCTAAGAAGTTGTTCCAGGTGCCTAAGAAGTAGTTCCAGGTGCCTAAGAAGTTGTTCCAGGTACCTAAGAAGTAGTTCCAGGTACCTAAGAAGGTGTTGCAGGTACCTAAGAAGCTGTTCTAGGTACCTAAGAAGTTGTTCCAGGTACCTAAGAAGTAGTTCCAGGTACCTAAGAAGTTGTTCAAGGCACCTCACAAGTTGTTGCAGGTACCTAAGAAGTTGTTGCAGGTACCTAATAAGTTCTTCCAGGCACTTAAGTACTTCCAGGTTCTTAAGTTCTCCCAGGCACCTAACAAGTTCTGCCAGGCACTTATATTCTTCCAGGCACCTAAGAGGTTGTACCAGGTATCTGAGATGTTCTTCCAGGTACGTAAGAAATTCTTCCAGGTAAGTAAGAATTTCTTCCAGGTACTTAAGTTCTTCCAGGTAACTAACAAGTTCTTCCAGGTACCTAAGAAGTTGTTCCTGGTACGTAAGAAGTTCTTCCAGGTGCCTACTATGGTGTTCCAGGTACCTAAGAAGTTGTTGCAGGTACCTAAGAAGTTGTTTCAGGTACCTAAGAAGTTGTTTCAGGTACTTAAGAAGTTGTGTCAGGTAGACAAGAACTTGTTCCATGTATCTAAGAAGCTGTTCCCAGTACCTACTAGGTTGTTCCAGGTACTGAAGAAGATGTTCCAGGTACACAAGAACTTGTTCCATGTACCTAAGAAATTGTTCAAGGTACCTATTAAGTTGCTCCAGGTACCTAAGATGTTCCAGGTACAGAAGTAGTTGTTGCAGGTACCTAAGAAGTTGTCCCAGGTACCTAAGAAGCTGCTGCAGGTAGCAAAGAAGTTGTTCCAGGTGCCTAAGAAGTTGTTCCAGGTACCTAAGAAGTTGTTCCAGGTACCTAAGAAGTAGTTCCAGGTACCTAAGAAGTTGTTCAAGGCACCTCACAAGCTGTTCCAGGTACCTAAGAAGCTGTTCCAGGTACCTAAGAAGTTGTTCCAGGTACCTAAGAAGTTGTTCCAGGTACCCAAGAAATTGTTCAAGGCACCTCACAAGCTGTTCCAGGTACCTAAGAAGTTGTTGCAGGTACCTAAGAAGTTGTTTTCAGGTACCTAAGAAGTTCTTCCAGGCACTTAAGTACTTTCAGGTTCCTAAGTTCTCCCAGGCACCTAACAAGTTCTTCCAGGCACTTATGTTTCTCCAGGCACCTAAGAAGTTGTACCAGGTATCTAAGATGTTCTTCCAGGTACCTAAGAAGTTCTTCCAGGCAAGGAAGAACTTCTTCCAGGTACTTAAGTTCTTCCAGGTTCTTAAGTTCTTCCAGGTAACTAACAAGATCTTCCAGGTACCTAAGTTCTTCCAGGCACCTAAGAAGTTGTTCCAGGTACCAAAAATTTGTTCCAGGTACCTAAGAAGTTGTTCCAGGTACCTAAGATGTTGTTCGAGGCACCTAAAAAGTTGTTGGAGGTACCTAAGAAGTTGTTGCAGGTACCTAAGAAGTTGGTCAAGGTACCTAAGAAGGTGTTCCAGGTACTCAAGGAGTTCTTGCAGGTACCTAGGAAGTTGTTGCACGTACCTAAGAAGCTGTTGCAGGTACCTACGATGTGATTTGAGGCACCTAAAAAGTTGTTTGAGGTACCTAAGAAGTTGTTCCACGCACCTAACACGTTGTTGTAGGTACCTAGGAAGTTGGTCAAGGTACCTAAGAAGTTGTTCCATGTACCTAAGAAGTTGTTGCAGGTACCAAAGAAGCTGTTGCAGGTACCTAAGAAGGTGATCCATGTTGTTCCACGTACCTAAGAGATTGTTGCAGGTGCCTAAGAAGTTGTTCCAGGTACCTAAGAAGTTGTTCCAGGTACCTAAGAAGTTGTTCAAGGTGCCTAAGAAGTTGTTTGAGGTACCAAAGAAGTCATTGCAGGTATCTAAGAAGTCGTTCCAGGTACTCAAGAAGTTGTTCAACGTACCTAAGAAGTTGTTGCAGGTACCAAAGAAGCTGTTGCAGGTACCTAAGAAGGTGATCCATGTTGTTCCACGTACCTAAGAGATTGTTGCAGGTACCTAAGAAGTTGTTCCAGGTACCTAAGAAGTTGTTCCAGGTACCTAAGAAGTTGTTCAAGGTGCCTAAGAAGTTGTTCGAGGTACCAAAGAAGTCATTGCAGGTATCTAAGAAGTCGTTCCAGGTACTCAAGATGTCATTGCAGGTACCTAAGAAGTCGTTCCAGGTACTCAAGAAGTTGTTCAACGTACCTAAGAAGTTGTTGCAGGTACTCAAGAAGTTGTTCAACGTACCTAAGAAGAAGTTGGTTTTGGTACTTAAGAAGAACTTGTTCCAGCTACTTCAGAAGAACTTGTTCCAGCTACTTAAGAAGAAGAAGAACCAACTTAACCAGCTTGAGCACCAGTTAAGGCATTTTGGTTTCCAGTCTCAGCCAGTGTAAACCTTCTCTGACATCGTGGACCAGTCTGATCAAGCTACTGGTCAGTGACAGCTCATCTGATGCTGCGTTGAGCTCCCCGAAAAACTCTGGGAAAAAAGAGAGAAAACATTTGGTTGGTTTCACACAAGAGGTACGGAGGGACAACAGCAGCACTGTCACTCGGGAAGTCCCATTAAACACATTGTCAATACACAGAGCTCAGCGGTATTAGAAGGCTGGGAAGTGTTAACAAGCATGCACGGCAGGGAATATGAGAGGAAAAGGCACTCCCACGTGCATACACACTGAACCACTTCCTCCAGCACTGGCTGTAAAAGGGCATTAAGACTCCATGGCAGTGGGCAAAAGTCTGGGTGCTCACACCCCAGTCCCTGCCACATGCTCCTCCAGATGTTAAACAGGCCAGATTTGACTGTCTTTCTGAATGATGCCCAGGAGCACACACAGCTGTCAGAACAGCCCCTTGCCTTCATTCATCCTCCAACCTTGCAGCCGTCATGATTTCTCAACTGAACAGGTTTAAACATTTCTATAGCTTGACAGGCTATACAGCTCTAATTTGGGTTGCTTTTAACCGGGCACTGCAGGCAGGTTTAAGATAGTCCTCCTATCCTCCCACCCACTTCAGGCATCATGCTCCTTCTGCACAGGTAGGAGATGGCTCTTGTAGCCTCTCTGAGCCTGCTGGGAGGTGCTGTCAGGCTGCACTCCCTGCTCTGGGCTGGCAATCTTCTCTGCAGGTGACAGCAACTTATGGGAAATTAGCCCACCAACTCCTTTCCAGTCACCTGTCTGAGACATTCCTGTGTGACCTGCCTTCCAGGGACATGGGCTTATCCCAGTCCCTTAATCCCTCCAGTCTCAAGCATGTTGCAGAGTAACTTTCAGCTCTCCTTTTTTACACACGAAGACTGGAGGCTGAAAACTTCCGCTCAGCTGCATAAGGAACATTTCAGAAGCAGACAACACAATGCTCTAATTCTAATACTTCCCAATTCAGGAGCAGAGAACACATTGCCTCTGATCTTCTGGCTTCTGTTTACAAAATGGATATACATTCCCACTATTGGGAACACAAGAGCTGCAAGCAGAGGCAGAATCTAAACCCCCTGCCTGATAAAGAGCAGATAATATGATCTGTGACCACAGCGTTGTGTCAAAGGAGCATCACTTCACATGCAGGCATGCAACCTCAGCTTGCTCTCACTGTGGGAGATCAGAGGCTGGAAGATGACCTATTAAAGCATCATGATCATGGTCCAGCAAGGAGCAGGGTCCTGCACCTGGTTGAGGACCCTCCACAAAGGATGTCAGCTCTGCACAAGTGACTCAGACATCAGTTACAACTAACTGCTTTCCACTGAGTTAGGACTTCCCTGTTCAAGGGAACTCGATAGCTGAAGCCCACTGCTCTTCTCTTCTTATGCCCTATGAATTGCGTAAAAGAATCAAGGATGTGGCCTTTCCTTTACTTTTATATATTTACTCTCTGTACCTCTTAGCATCTGTACTGATACCAACAAGTGAAAATTCAGAAACTCTTCCACTGACCTGAACAGTGACAACAACTGCCCACCCTACCTGAGTATTTACTATTCTCCTGCACAAATCCACTCCCTTGGGAGTCTTTGCTACCCCAGTTATCATTCCCCTACACTGAAACAGCAACACAGAGCAGGTCTGAATTTAGTTCTGACTGATGCAAGACAGTGCTCAGGCTGCCTTCCCCACGAGTTTTCCTCCAAGACTCATTCCTCTGGCTTAGCAGCAGCATCCACCGCTCCTTCCATGTGACAGTCTTTTATTAACCTTTTGAGGATATAACCCAAATTACTACACGTGAATTGCTGCTGCAAGCAGAGTTTGCTCAGAGGACAGCCAACAGCTGGAGTTACTTTATTCAAAGGTGACTTGCAAAGCCTTTTGAATTCCAGCCACTGCCTCATTAGTGTATTTTTACAACCTTCCAGCAACTGAGCCAGGCACATCGGTCTGGTTTTTTGTGAGCTTGCCAACACATTGTGACAACACATCCCTTGCATCCCTTCACCCACAGCAGCTCGGAAAACTGTGGTTTATGGCAAACGACGCTGCAAATGCCACGTGGAACAGCAGGGTACAGACTGAAGGCACCCAATCTAGGGCTTTTGCGGATTCACCACTGCTTGTGCCACAGGACAGTACAATAATTTTAACAACAAAACTGTAAAATACAAAAAGTAGCAGCAATGTTAGGAGGTGCTACTGGCAAATACTGATCATGGGCCCCAGAACAACTCCAGCTCAAGGGCCGCTCAGCCTCTCTGTTACAGGGTGATGCCAGCCCCACTGTTTTCAAGACAAAAGTACCTGGAAGACTGACCAACAAGAGCACAGGGCTGCAGGCCAAAATGTTCCTAGTGAAAGTGAACCCACTCAGCAAACCTAAGCATCCCAAAGGGAAAAGTAAACAGCAAAAACCTCCTTATGCCTCTTGTGTTAGCAGGAAACCCCAGTTAGCTGGTTTCCTGCACTTGATACACTCAGCCCTTAGCTCTTAGACATTTGAGGATGCCAAGCCAGCCTTTAAATTGGAACACATCATATGCGGGAACGTGGTTGGATTTTACTGGTATTTGACTTATGTTGTGGCTTGCTATAATGATGATTTTGGTCCTGTGATTTTGGTATTGGTGACAGACTAATTGTGTTATTAATTGTTGCTTGTTTGATAGAATTTTAGTCTCTGTCTCTGTCTCAAGTGTTGTAACTGTGGAGTGTGTCCATGGGATCCCATGTGTGCGTGCGAATGCGAGACTGATAACGGGAAATCGGCAGAGTGGAGAGATCTTGAAAAAGAGTCCTCTAGGGTGCATTTTGGCACATTGGAAAGAAGTGGGAGAGTTTCCTGGGGGCTTGGTATATAAGAAAACATTGATAAAATATTGTAACCAATGGTGGCCTTTGTATACTTTGGAAAATCAAGAAAAATGGCCTAAAAATGGAACTTTGAACTATGATACATTGTTACAATGAATGTTGTTTTTTGGGGTGGCAAGGAAAATGGGATAAAGCAATGTATGCGGATACGTTTTTCACTTTAAGAAACCACCCGGAGTGACAGACAGAATGAAAAATTAATATAGCTCCGCCACATCCCTTCATTTTGGCCTTGGAAAAGGACAGGGAAAAACTGAAAGCTGAGCTGGAGAGATGTTGTCCAGACTGTGATACTGGGGAAAGATGTTTAAAGTTAAGGAAAAACAAGGGCGAAAGGAGGGGAGCTCGGGCAGCTCCTGCGTTTGAGTGTGGGGAAGGATGTCAGGCGGAGGTGTGGGAGTGGGTTCTTCTCCTGTGGGACCGGATCGGTGTGTGTGCTGTGGGGAGTTTGGATGTTGGAAGTGAGACTGCCCTGGGGGGAGTGCCATGGGGTGGCTCCTGTGACTGAATTGGAACTAGACTGACAGGAGGTGGGGAATCTACCCGAGCAGATCCACTGGTTAAATTAAAACTAGGGACTAGAGGAAATAAACTGGAATTTTAGTGGATACAGGAGCAACTTATTTGGTGTTAAATCAAGAGGGAAAAGAATTTGTTACAGATGTGGGAGCTATTGGCCACCAAGAAGGGAAAAAAAAAAAGAGAGGCATCCTTTCTGAAACCCTTGAAGTACAAATTGGGAAAACAAATAGGAATGCATCAATTTTTATGCATTCCAAATTCTCCAAAATCTTTACTATGGCAACATTTAAAGAAGGCAAAATGGAATTAAGAGTTAAAAACAATCAATTAATTGCAGTTTTGAGTTTCTCTTTAATTCAACAGAAAAGCGAACAGGAGGACCTCCCTGAAATAGAAGAAATCCTTAATCAGGTTGTCCTGGGAGTGTGGGCATCTGAAGTTCCAGGAAAGGCGAAAAATGCTTTGCCTGTTAAAGAAGAAACAAAAAGGGGGGGCCAGCCCAATTAGAATAAAACAATATTCCTTAAAATTAGAGGATCAAAGGGAATTAAAAAAAATCATTGATAAATTTTAAAATACAGATTATTAATTGAATGTGAATAGGAATATAATACTCCTATCTTGACAGTAAAGTAATAAAGTTGCAGATTGGTTCAAGATCTCAGAGCAATCAACAAATTTGCAGAGGATATTCATCCAGTAGTAGCTAATCTGTATACCTTATTGACTAAATTGAATAATAATCGGAAATGGTTTGCCATCTTGGATTTAAAGGAAGCTTTGGTAATGGTAAGCTTTTGCTTACCACTGGCCAAAGAAAACCAGATTTTCTTGGCTTTTGAATGGGAAAATCCTGACATGGGAAGGAAAACCCAACTAACTTGGATGGTATTACCTCAAGGGTTTAAAAACAGTCCAACAATTTTTGAAAATCAGTTAGCACTGGAACTAGAATCATGGAAACCACCCACTCAGATGGGGACTCTGTTACAATATGTGGATGATCTGTTAATTGCCACAGAAACAAAGGAAGAATGCGTCCAGTGAATGGGGGGATCACTGAATTTTCTGGGACTGAACGGTTATCGGGTATCCAAACAAAAGGCCCAACTAATTCAAACCTGAGTTCCCTACTTAGGATATGAAATAACAGGAGGACAGAGAGAACTTGGAACAGCTAGAAAAGAAGCTATTTGTCAGACTCCATGACCGTTGACCATCAAGAAGCTCCGCCTGCTCCTGGGAATGACTGGATGATGCAGACTTTGGATGCATGATTATAGTGTTCTGGTACGACCACTATATGAACTGCTAAAAGGAAATCCTCCCTCTTTGGAATGGACTGATTCAGCAGAAGGGGGGCTTTTAGAAATTTAAAACCAGAGCTAACGAGAGCTGCAGCTCTGTGACTTCTGGATGTGACTAAATCCTTTTGGCTATATTCCTATATTGGTTTGGAGTATCCGATTCACCCTTTCAGATCCAGAGACTGTGTTTATGTTAGGAATTTTTCAGGAGATCCTCTAAAGGAGAAGCGGAGCGGACCATACCAGATATTATTGACCACCTTTACAGCAGTGAAGATAAAGGAAGAACCTGCTTGGATACGTTATTCAAGAATAAAGAAAGCACCAGAACCAGAGAAGACATGGCAGATAGAACCTTCAGGACTCTTACGTATGAAATTGCATCGGTCGTAATTTGGCTTATATGATAACTGGCGTACAAGCTTGGGACCAAAACTTATACCTGAAATTAATGCAGAATGTTACTAAGGTTTTTAATCGTAGTGACTGTTGGGTGTGTGCACAGTTGCCTAAATCAGGAGAAAATCCGGACCTACCATTAACTGGCATTCCAATTCCCAACGCTTTCCCATGGACTAATTTGTGGGTGAACACCGGCAACCTATATCCAAGGGAAAGATTAAGATTTGGGATAGTTAATCCTAACCCAAGTAAAGACTATTATACCTGTATGCAAAGGTGTATTACACCAGGAACCAGAGTAGGAGATTGTGTTTGTTTAAATGCCACAGGTGTAGGTCACTATTCAAATTGCAATCAACCTATTAATATAGATGGTATTGTGGTTCAGTGGTGGCCCGTTCCTGAAGGGAAAGGATGGTATTGGTTATGTGGAGAAAATGCTTGTAAGATCCTACCGCCCCAACTGGAAGGGGGTATGCACCTTAGGTGCAGTGATACCCAATCTTACTATTATTGACATGTATCCTTCTGGAACCTGGGTTAGAAGTTTTGCTAAACAGATTAAGTGAGGGTTTAATCCTATTGCTGAACAGAACACCGCATTTCATAGTTTTGTGAGATGGCTAATTCCATCTTGGAGACTAAGTGAATTAGAGAAGGCAATCGTAAATATCTCAGCAACCATAGAGAAAATAGAGAGTAAAACCACTGATACTACAAACCCGAATGGTTCTAGACATGTTATTGGCTTCACAAGGAGGGGTTTGTTCCATAATCAATGAAAGTTGCAGTTCCTACATAGATCAAAGTGGCAGAATTGAAACAGATCCAGAGGAAATTTGGAAACAAACTAAAATATTTCATGAAATGGCCAAGGATGATACTTCCTGGGGGTTTGAAGAAATATGGAAAAAGTTAACTTTATGGTTTCCTGATCTCTTCTGGTTGAGGCAACTGGTTGCAGGAATATTAATTGTTTAATATTGATTACTTGTGGTATGATACAATGTTCCTTCTGGTATTGTAAATAAGCTATGGTAAGTTATGAAGACTGGAAAAGAAATCAAAACAAGCATCAAGTAGAAACAGAAAATTATTTCAAAAAGACTCTAGATAGCAATGGTAGTACAAAATGTTGCCAAAGATTTTCCAAAAGGACAGAAAAAGGGGGGATTTGAGACAAGGAGGTACAAAAGCACAAAATGTAATCAGTTCAAAGTAAGTTTGATGGCTTTGTAATGGAAAATAACTGAAGTGCTTGAAGGGAGCTGACATAGTTTTAGGTCCTTACCTTAGTACAAAAAGTGTAAGAAAAACAATAGGAAAACAGGACCTGGGGATGGGGAGTATCTGGGACTAGCACATGTCCAGGATGGGCACAGTTAAACTAACTGATAGGTAGAAGGACAGGATGATTGCTGTGTCTGTAATGCTAATTAAGCTGGTGCTTCAAAGACTGCCAGCAGTTATGAAGATTGTTGGAAGAAGCAAACGACTCTCAAAGACCACCATCACATTTATGTATGCATGCGGGAAACTGTCTGGAAAATGATGTAATTCATGTGTAGCCTCATGAATATGTATGTATGCCCAAGGGACTATATAAGGATGGCTTACGTGGCAATACCGGGACACACATTAGGTGGAGCTATCCCCCGTGTCTCCCGGCGCCGCAGTAAAGAATACCTGCTTGTCAACTTGAAAACTTCGTTGGTGAGTTTGTTCCTGGAGTTGTCTCCAAACCATATGATATTATGAAATCCTTATACCCAGGTTGTATGTTTCTAATTTTTAAGCAGCCCACTTTTCCCTTTTGTAAACACCCTTATTCTACACCAATCTTGTACTTGTAGTTGCCTACAGTCAGAAACAGTTACTACCATCAACACGATGCCTTTGGTTTTCACATGGGCACCTCTTCTCACTATGCTTCACTAATGAGATGAAACCAAATGATGGCAAGTCAGCAGAGAAGTTACAATGCAGGCTTCTGGGCTAGTGCCATATGGTTACAGATAGCCATGAAAGGGGCAAAATGCGTCAAAGAGCTTTCTCTGGTGCCTGGTTTATCTTCTTTCCTTTTATATATCCTCAGAGCACACTGCAAAAGAGAATCACACAGCACCCACGGGTTGCAGGAGACTTCCTGTTAGTTATAATGGATACCTACTTTGATAACCTTTGACAGGTCAGCTTCACTGCTCTCCACCCTGCGGTGCTTGCAGACCAAAGGATCCTTGGTGCTGCTCTTACACTTGTTGATGTCACCAACTGCAGTCAGCTCATCGCTGTCTTTTCTGGACCTTTTCTGGGCCACCTTGGTTGACTTTGGCGCAGGAGACATTGGCAGTAGAGGTGGAGGTAGAAAAGCTTTCGTCTGGTATTCATATGAAGCTTTCCAGCTTGATGTTCTGGAGATGGGAAGAGAATTCAGCAATTGGGATGAATATGGTGTACCTATAATGTAGTGACTTTTTACAAACTTAGTTGCATCATGTACCAATTATGTTTAAATTGCTCTGGAAGGGAAGATGACATTCAGAATTCAAAAAAAGCAAATAAACTTCATTGTGCATTAGATACCACATCTTCAGCTGCTAACAACATACAAGCAAGTTGCTTTTCAAGTAGCATTAAGCCCCAGGAGTTGTCCTTGGAATAAAAACTTGCAACCAGGATACCAGGATATTGCAAAAAAGGCATCCCTCCAACACAGCCCCTTTTCACTTAAAGACAGAGACGGGCAATTCTCTGGGAAAAATCACCCAACAAGGCAAATAAACTGCGGCACTGCCTCTCTTTCCTCATTATGGCAGAAGGTGTCTTCTATGGTTACAGGTACTCACCCTGACACTTGATCCTGTACATACTTTGACAGAATTAAACTGAGTTGTTCCTTTAAGACTTGCCTGCTCAACTAGACAACACATAAAGATTGAGAGGGTTCAAGTCAGAGACTTAAAATGTTGCACTTCTTGAACGGCAGGGACTATCACATTTAATAATATGGTAGCATACCAGGTTTCTGATCATCTGAAGTTAGGAATACAAGGCAACTCGGGCAGCTTTAAGCAACGCCAAGTAACTCTAAACCTTGTTTCACAACTGCTCCTTTACATCACTTTCATTCAGCTTCTCAAAGTTTCCACAAAAATAGTGAGCAGTGCATTCCAGCTCATGGACTGCAACACCAGAAGGAGGAAATTAAGCTAAACCCAGTGAAAAGACTGAAATGTAATGTTGCACACCTGGCTTCATTCTGCTGTGCATGGGACAGTCCTCTCCCCTGTTCCACAACCCACTTTTCCCGTGGCACAATCCCTACTCACTGCACACATGCTCCTAGCTTCACTTCCTTGTTACAGCTCCAGAGAAGATTATTTTACACATAGCACAGCAGCACCCTCTGACCTGATCCAGCGCCCTCTCTCCCCCTGAATACATCTCCTTTCACTCCAAAAGCTGGAACATAGGGTTTGCTTTCACTGAGAAAAAGGGAGGAATGAACCCCAGTGTCAAAGCCCCTCCATTATTACACCAGCTGAAATATCACCCAACTAAATGTTAGCTCAGCGTTTCAGTGCTTTAAGAGTATGTCTCTATTTTCTCTGCAGAAAAGCAGTTTACTCATATTTTCAGGCCACAAACCTCAACATCATATACCAATCCAAGTCAATGCCTCAAATTCAAGCCACAAGCAAGAACTGAATGCAGTAGCCCATGACTGATGCACAAGCCTCCCATTCCAAGACACGCTCCTGCAAGCATTTGCTCTAGCAAAGATCTGGCCAAAATGCTGCCAGTACAAATTATGCCTGTTGTATAGGGGAAACTGCAGCACATCCATTAGAAGCATTGCAAATGCTATGCTGGAATAAAGGAGAAATTCCGGGCCATAAAGGCCACCTGAAATTCCAGAGACAGTCATGATTCAAAACACACACTTGTGTGTCCATTAAGTCACAGGCACAAAAAGACAACAACAACAAAATGATTTTAGTGGAGAAGGGAAATGCTCTCTACCTGCCTAAAAAGCATTTTGAGGCTACTTCCGTTTCTCATGAAAGCAGAAATAATGAACTCTCTGAGAGTTCAAATATCACAGAATAGAATCATAGCCTTGTTTGGAAGGGACCTTTTGTCTAGTCCAACTCCTCTGCAATGAGCAGGGACATCTTCAACTAGATGGCAAGTTCTCTTGCCATCCCCTCAAACTCCTCAACTATCATGCAGAACAAGCGCATGCTACTCCCCGTACAACAGCTGCCACCCCCCAGATCATCTAGAGCAATCACCTGCTGACAGGTTGCCTCCACTGAGCTTGGGAGAAGGGGAATGACTCCTGCATCCCAGCAGGTAGGCAGTCTACCACACTCTATGTAACTCGACCAACAAATTCTTTTTGCACAAATTTGTTTCCTGCATCAGGTCCAAAAGACAGCAGGGCAAATGGTTGCCTACCAGCTTAAAAGGATAAGCAATATGGGCACAACTGGCCATTAGATTTCCTGCAGTGTAAACAGATTTCCTGAGCTACGCGTAATATATGGATCAGAGCATGCAGCAATGTAAGCTGCAGGATGGACAAGTGTTTAAAATCATGCCCGTCTCACTGGTTAGAAATCTGGAAAATGCCACCACATTCAACACTTGTGCAGCAGCGTACACCAAGAATGGGAGGACGACCAGCCACTGAAACATCAGCTTATTCTTGAACGATTAGAACCGTTGGAATAAATCCAGAGGAGGGCCACGAGGACGATCAGGGGACTGGAGCAGCTCCTGTATGAAGACAGGCTGAGAAAATTTGGGCTGTTCAGCCTGCAGAAGAGAAGGCTGCATGGAGACCTCATAGCAGCCTTCCAATATCTGAAGGGGGCCTATAGGGATGCTGAGGAGGGACCCTTCATGAGGAACTGCAGTAAGAGGACAAGGAGTAATGGGTTCAAACTTAAACAGGGGAAGTTTAGACTGGATATGAGGAAGAAATTCTTTACTGTAAGGGTGGTGAGGCCCTGGAATGGGTTGCCCAGGGAAGTTGTGAATGCCCCATCGCTGGTGATGTTCAAGGCGGGGCTGGACATAGCCTTGGATGGCATGGTTTAGTGAGAGCTGTCCCTGCCCATGGCAGGGGGGTTGGAACTAGATGATCTTAAGGTCCTTTCCAACCCTAACTATTCTATGATTCAAAAATCCTCAGCATTAAGAAGGGATCGGAAACAGGTGACACCCAAGTATCACTTCACATCTGCAACAAATAAAAAGGTGAATAAATTACATTCCCGCAGCCACATGGTTGGTTCCAGGATTTAAAGACAAATCTTCAGCAGATGCTCTTCGCTTAAGTTTGTCTAGCACACTACCACAGCAGCACAGGGTGGAAGAAGTCTGATCCTTGTACATTAAGGGACTGGCATGCTATTGGCCTGCACGGAGTCCCCAGGGGGCAGAAAGCATCATCTGAGCACCAGAAGCTGTGCACGCTCATGCTCTCTGCTCTCAGGGGCTGCAAATATTTCTTCTGTCACAGGCCTTCTCTTTTTGCTGCTGACGTCTTCTACCATACGGATGTAAGTAAACGCCAAGGGCAAGCCTCCCTCCTATTTCTTCTCTACACAATGAACTTGATGCTCCTGCACGTGTCAGCAATAACCCTAGCATCAAGCAGTTCAGACACTCCAAGCAGTTTACAAGTGAGGAGCCACAAACTCTCTTTTACTATTGCTAGAGAGCAGGCTGCCTGCAAATGTTTTGAGAAGCATAATTTAGTCCTCTGCCTGCAGGTGGTAACTACTGCTTGCTATTTCAGTGTATTACTGAAGTCCGCAAAGGGCTGGAAGGGAAGGATTTATGGGCAGGGATCTGACGTTCTCCCAGGTGTTGTCCTCCTCTGGAAATCACACAGGCATTCCAAAAGGAGCTGGAAAAAGGGCAAACCTCCTGCTATTCGAAAGTACAGTGATTCAAATCCTGAAACTAGCTGGAGACCAACTCCTCAACCCAGAGAATTACACAAGTGTCCTTTCAAAATGGGATAAAAGCTTGAGGACTGGCACAGGCATTTTGATCAGTCAGAGCAAAGCTCTGTTTATTTCAACCTCATTTCCAACTGAGGGCTTTCTGAGAGAAATTTCTCTCATACCCAAATAAAAAAAGTAAGCCTCCAACCCCTTGTGACAACACATTTTACAACAGGAAAACAAGTAAGAAAGATTCCCAGGAAATCACATCCACCTTGGAAAAGTGGGGAGGGAGTTTGTGCTCCTGACACTTGTTGGGAAAAGGAAAACTACGCAAAACTTCACGCTCTTTGAAGCCTTCATGTCCAATTATGAACAAAGCAAAAACATTTAGAGCTCTGGAGTCACCTCTGATGACCCTGAGGTGACCTTTGCTTTCCTGATTCTGCAACATCAGAGGAGTGAAAACCTTGCATCCAAAAAGTGATTCCCTTATTTAAGCACAGTTCCCACAAGAGAGACACACTATTTTACAGTCACAACAAAGCAGTTGCCATCAATGGAGATCCTCTTGTTGAAACAGGACCACATTTACTGCCAAAGCTGACCACGGACTCACAACAAACAATTCCACCAATCAGATGTGACAAATCCACTCTTGTCCAGGGAGCAGGATGGCACGAAGAAACCCCAAAAGTCTCTTGTGCCTACCAGTACAGAGCCAACCATTCCCACACAGACGATGCCTGTTGAAAAGATACCAACCCCACAGTCCCTGAGTACCTTGCACTGATGCACAAGAGGTTCTCTGTGCACACAGACTTTGATTACACCCAAAGACCTACCATGCCCTCTTTGCATTTGGCCTGTGCCATTGCCCTGTGGCTCTCCTCCTCCATCCCCCAGTCTCCTCTGCCTCATTTCCTCACACACCTTTTTTCAGTGGAATTCACCTCTTGCCTCTTCTTTTACAGTAAACACTGAAGGGAAGAGTCATGAGACACCACCTTGGAAAACGAGGCTCTGAACTTCCCACAGAAGGCAAATGGCGCACAGTCTGCAGCAACCCTGCACACTCCAACTTCATACCTGGGCTAGAGCCGAAACTCCCTGCCAGCCCACTGAGACACAGACAGGAAAAAGCAAGAATAGCAACAACACAGCCACTTCTGGGCAGTTTGGCCAAATGTCTACTGGCATCTCTATGAATTCTTTTCTTTTCCAACTCGTTAAGGGAAGCAGCTCTTCAAAATGGTAATGAATGAACTTCCAGAGATACTCAAACGTTCTGAAAGTGATTTTGGCTTGTTTTAAGAATTGTGGACTAAAGATACATTTCCCTTAGAGGTAGGAGGATAATGCAAAGAATGTTACCTAGATCTTCGTTTAAATCAGATTTAACTGTTGGTAATAAAAAAGGCTGCCTTTTCACCTCAGCTGCTGGTAAATAAAACGCACTGGCATAAAAGAACATTGCAACTACTTCAGTACAATTTAGGATCAAGGAAGAACACTAAAACTTCAAATAAGTCCTATTTCTGCAAGGACAGACAAAGCCAGTTTCCCCAAAACAAGGTTTCAACAAAGCGTTAAATAGCCTCATTAAAGACAATAAATCTGCTTCAACAATTATAATGCCTTAATTACCTCATGACTTAATAGACGCCAAGTTTTCATTTGCAGGACCTGCTCTTTTGCAGCTTAGATATACACCATCAATCTCCCTCTAAGGCTATTTAAAAAGCTCTCTTAGTGAGAGAAGGAGCACTAAAATCAGCATTGCTTGCGAAACAGCCTCAGTGAAAGCAAAGGCTGGTCCTTCTCTGCCAGCGGGGTTAAAGATGCATCACCACAAATGAGTTTGGCATTTCCTCTTTTAAAAGAAGGGCTCTTCCATTCCAGCACAGCCAGGTGCTAACTTGGGGCTGTATTCAAGAATGAAAGCCATCTGGGAAACCCTTGCATGCTCTGTAAAGCTGAATGCTTAATTTGGGCACACAAACGCGCTGGGATTTCAACTTCTAATTAACCAGCACAAGCACTGCTTGTTCTCAGCCAGCTACGCTTCGTAACGCAAGCTACTCCAGGTAGCTGAAGTTTCAGTCACGTGTGCTTCAAACAGCAAAGAAAGCAAGCCCTGTTGTGTGAGTGAAAACAAAACACAAAAAGAAGGGATGCACCGGTTCAAGGGAAAGGTGCAGAGGAAGTCCCTGGCAAAATCTTTCTTGACTCCATTTCGGACACTAGCCTAAGCCACCCTGTTCCTCCTGCTTCAACTGCCTTTGCTGACTGTGGGTACACTGGCTCTGAAGAGCCCGCAAGGACACTGAGCAGAGAGGGGATGTTGGCTGAGGACAGAGATATGCACCATGCCAAAGGTACAATTCTGGACCTCTGGGCTAAGGAAGCAGTATTTTCAGATTCTTGTCTACAGTAAGAGTCTCTTCTCTCTCTGTTGCCTGGAAAACTGACTGAAGCTCAACAGGGATTTTCAGAGGCAGCTGAGAAGAGCTGAAAAAGATTGTCTGTGGAGGAAGGCAGAGCCTGGAGCAGTTGAAATGAGTATGTTCACTAGCGCAAAGAAAATTCCCAGAAATCATTCAGGAGGAGCGAGCTGGGGTGGAAGAAGGAGCAGCAAAAGAAAGAATGGATTAAGGGAGCAGCTAACTACTCAGTAAGGCACTATCCCACACTACCAGCCAGGGGAGGCTCCCCTGCACGATGTTGGAACAGCATGAAAAGGGTTGATTTTTACAGACCTTACAGAGCTTGAGTGCAAGACTCTACAATCTCAACCAAGATGGAGAGGTGCTCTTCCTCATTTGGGACTGGCTCAGTTTTGTTTGGGGTTTTAATTAAATTGTTCATGATAAGGAAACCAAGCTTTGTAGCCTGCAGCTTGCAGTCTTCCATGGAAAAACATAGTATGGAGTAATAGCAGATCTTTACATATCACATGAACTGATAGGCACCGAATGGTTCAGCAGTCACGTTGCACACAGGCGCCTTAGTCTTCCAGACACGGAAAGATTTCTAGTGCTTACTCGGGGCTCAGAACCTATCAGTGCTGCCATCTGGACAGATTAATCCTGACAGGTTAATGGCAGCCCACACAAAACTACTTTCAAGCCATTTCTCTAAATAACCTCATTAATAGGTAACCACTTTCACCTGCAAGGACAGCACCAAGTTACTTGTCCACCAACTTAAAATTTTGTATTGGAGCAATTAATTCATTAGCACTCCTTCCCAGCCTTGTCAAACTTTGGTAGCCATTCTGCATAAACATCTTACACTGAGACTCAAATTTTCAGAAGCCTTCTTCTGACGGAATACATGACAGGAGAAAGAAGAAAAGAGAAGCAGAAGTATACACATTCTGTTAAAAAAAGCTACAGAAAAAAGCTCTAGCTCAAAAAGCAAGCAGTAAGTGACAAGATGTTAAGGAGCTGCAGGTTAAAAGAGCAAACAAAACCCCCTTCAATCTGGTACTTTCATAGCTGGGGGTTTGGTTTTGTTTTTAATACAGTCATTATAATCATGACACAGCGTAGTGGCGGACTTGGCAGTGTCTGGGTAACGGTTGGATTTGATCTGAAAGGTCTTTTCCAATCAAAAGAATTCGATGATTCTATCATGAAACAGTGATGTTTCTGTTGGTGAAAAATTCCCTGCATTGAAATTTTCTTGGAAAAATCAGGCTGATAAAACCTTACTCTTTGGAATCATCAAGTAAACCAGATTTTAACTACTTTCACATTCTTTTAAGTAACTGCACAGTAGAGATGGTAACTGAGTCTGGTTACTTACGATATTGTTGTCTGAAAACGAAGCAACGTATCTGAAGGTCCATCATACTGTGCTGTAAATCGAAAAAGAATCAGTTCGGTTTATTTGCTTCCCTTGTGGCATATTTTACACTATCGTCTCTGAGCATCAGATTAGAAAGTCACTTTCTTCCAGGATGTAACTGATTGCCATTGAGATTATTTATCACCCCAAATGAGGTTTCCTAATGAAATACCGTTTGTTCTCTGCTGAACTGCTGCCTTAATTTCTAGGTAAGGAATGCATACATCCCTTCAGCATTTCCTAAATTCATCAGTGTTTAACAAAGCACAGGAAATCATGTCCCTTAATCAATGTAAACATTCGATGTTCTCAATGTATGACACACAAAACTATCTGTCAATATACATATAACAGGGTGCTTTCTTTTGGATTTCTACTTACTCTGACTCTGAGCTACACATCCAACATATTGCGATTCCTGGAAAGAAAGGACAAAGTGCAAATTGAGAATAAAGTACATCATCTCTCAATAGCAGTGTACCGGTGATATGATTTCCTTGTGATTGTTACTGTAACAGATACTTTGAGCAACTTGTCAAAGAATAACTCTGAAGTGTCCAACAGCCTAAGCTGGCCTGAGGTAGCTTTGCATGGATAGAAATGATATGTGCTGCTGCTGCTAGCACAGTAGTGGCATGCGCATTTTTGAGGAAATGTTAAAAAAAAGAAATTAAAAGAGCTGCCAAACACTTCTGCTGAACACAGCGAATGTTTCTGTTAACCAAAAAACGCTTTGTTCGGTAACAAAATGAGATGCTTAAAATACTTCTGAAAAGCAGTCCCATTTGAAGCCCACGATTATGTAAGTCATTGAAACATCATTTATTCATCCCCCTCAAACATCTTACAAGTCTAAAAATACAAAGCTTGCTCAAAAAAGAAGAAGGAGGAGAGATAATTATGCTACCATATAGGCCACTCAAAAACGATTACTCTGAAGCAAAACCTGATCACTCAAGTAAAATGATGCATTGCAAGTAACCGTTACACAATTCAAAATCCACTGTGACTTCTAAAGATAATCCCTCCTAAAAGCCTTTATCTATGAAAGGAGGACAAACTCAGATGAAAATACGTGCAAGAGCTGGAAAGCTCTCCTCTAATTTATCAAAAGCCTTGGCAAAAAGAGGGTGTTTACCTTTGTTGGTAATGGAAATTTGGAAGGCTCTGCAGTAGAAGGAGTAGGAATATCTGTCAGAAGAGGTGGCCATGATTGGGTCATTTCCTGGAAAGCGAATGAGAAGTGGGTTACAGTATTTTTGCTGATACAGGCAGCTGAAGTTTTACCTTTAAGAGATTTACATTCACGTACAAAACAAAGCTGATCCCATCCTAAACCCAAGAGGCAATACCACAGCAAGAAGCCCTCTTGGAGCTCAGCAAGCCAGACCATCATGAGGACTTGCTCCTTTTCTCCAAGCATGTTTGCACTGCCCAATTAGCAGCAACCTGAGTGAAGCTTGTAGAGAGTTAAAGACTTGCTATGCTTGCAGAATCAGGCTATCACAGTTAATAAAGGGAAAAGTAAATAAAAACTGCGTATGAGTAGTTCTGGACTTTTTCAAAGTTCAGGAGCTGCCTATAATGGGAAGTTCTTATATCCCCTTACAGCAACAACACTGAAAGGCTCTTCCAAACCAAGGAGGTCAGCCAGGGAGCTCTGACTGCCAGCCATTCCTCATGCTGTTCTACCTGAAACACTGGCTTTTGCTCTGACTGACCAAGATGCCTTTGATGCAGAGCTCCAAGACATGGTTTCAAACCAAAGAGAAAGAATGCCCGATGTGCTATGTCTTTAGGAGTCTTTCTGCCCTGTTGCCCTGCCCTAACTCTCACCCAGCTACCAGCTTGTCTGGCTAAGCCATGGTCCAGGTGAGAGCAGAGCACATACACCACAGCCACA
Source organism: Amazona ochrocephala (assembly GCA_039720435.1). Taxonomy (NCBI): domain Eukaryota; kingdom Metazoa; phylum Chordata; class Aves; order Psittaciformes; family Psittacidae; genus Amazona; species Amazona ochrocephala. Next base: position 63,010,769 of record CM077879.1, on the reverse strand, counting down.
GCATAGGGATCAACCTCCAACCTGCCTCTTCTGGTGCCGCAGCTGGACACAGGTGACTGTGCTAAAGCTTTGGCTTGCACTGCAACAAACACATGAATAGCCTAGCACAGACAAGGATCTTTGTCTTGAACACATGCTAAAAACACCTTAATGGGGTTAATCTAGACAAAGCCTTTGGGGAAGCAGGGGCTCAGAAATTCAGAACCACTTTGTTGAAATCACACAAGATAGACTTTTCTTGTCTCCCTAGTAAGTTTAAATCCTGAAGAGTGTAATAGCCACTCCCAGAAATAAATGAATTCATTTGGCTGGCCACCCTCCCTGCCTCTCCTGGAACAATTACCTTATTTTCACGCTGTGCTCAATAAAAGGGTCACATGTACTCAGGCCCAAGTGAGTACTGGGAGCCTGTGCACTGCCCACCAAGCCATCTCTGGCACAGGTTACAGAGACACTTTTGCGTTAGAGCTGGCTTAGCTTTGCACAAATGCACTGTAACTACAGTGAGGGAGAAGCACAGCCCAGCAGCAGTGCCATGCACACAGGGACATTCCTCCCCCTCCCCCACCCCACTACTTTAATGTGTACAAAATACAAACACGTAGATCTATTATTCAACAGCGCCTACCTTCAAAATTTCATTAACGGCTTGGGCATCACTGTGGAAGGTCCGCTACAAGGAAATAAAAAGAAGGAAGCAGCATAAGTTTGTTTGTTTACCAACTGACAGGAGATAAACACATGCACTCATCAAACATTTGTTACCAACAGTTCTCCAAATGCCACACAAGTCCATTGATAATAAAAGGCTAAAAAGCCCCATCAGAAGGGCAGTTTATTCTACAAAGCCTGTTCTTTTCAAGTCTTTAGGAGAAGATATATTCTAATAAAGATGAGAAAGAATCCAAGCGAAAGAGAGCTCATTAAACAATGGTGCTTGTTCAGATTCCCCTTGTTTCATAACTTGTGTTCTTCTATGCACCCAAGTGCACTCAGCAGAATAAGAAGCCGGTATGAAGCCCTAAGCTTGGAGAAGGCAAAGTAAAGCTGGCTGTAAGTGGAAGAATAACCCACCAGACTCTGAAATGCCAGTTCCTGGACTCAAGGGAACACCAACTGTGATTAGGAAAGTTGAAAAGCAGTATGACTAACTTGTGCAGTTCAGAATAAAACCTTGAATGCACCGCCGGGTTAGAGCAACAAGATGAGGAACTAGTCTGCCTTTACTACGGCAGGCTTGCACAATTGCACAGGCGCACATACCCGCAAAAGAAGAGAGGGAGATTTTCATTTAGAAAACAATTTCAGAAAGGCACAGGCATTCTGTTCAAGCTGCACAGCAACTGCGGCACAAAACTCTCAGAAATACCTCCGAGTCCCCTCTTCACAGGCAATTCCAAAAACACATGCCCTGAGGCTTACAGAGCACTGTCAGACACACCAGAGAGAGACGAACAAGGAACTCGCAATAAGAATCACCCAAAACTAAACTAAAGTGCTGGAGGAACCACCTAGTACACAAATGAGATGCCCCACTGGCCATGAGATGTGGGCCAGACACCCACCCATCAATCAGAAACCGTGCAGTGCCCCAACCAGGCAGTAACTCAAGACAGGGACAGCGTCAACCTGCCCAGCACTGCGGTCTTTGGCAGCAGACTCAGTTACACCCACACAGCAGGAGGGACCAGCAGCCCGCTCCTTGGTCTCAGTGTGTTAGCTGGAGGGAGAAGGGGAAAGCAGGAGAAGCATTGAAAGAAATTTGCAAAAGCCCATCTTTCTCCTCTCTGCACAATGCAGTCAACACTTGCCAAAGCTGGGAAAGTAAAAAGCCGAGCATCTTTTTGAAAAGAAGGTTTTGCCACAGGTACTATGAGGAATAAGCAGCGCTTTTCTTGGGTAATGGTTGAAGAGCTTTTAAGGCTGCTTCTTTATATAAAAGGTATTCCATAAAAATTACAGCACACATTTTTATTCCACTCTGCCATATGTGCCAAATGCAGCTGAAGGACCACACAGCTCTCGCATGTTTCTGTTAACCAAAAAACGCTTTGTTCGGTAACAAAATGAGATGCTTAAAATACTTCCGAAAAGCAGTCCCATTTGAAGCCCACGATTATGTAAGTCATTGAAACATCATTTACTCATCCCCCCTCAAACATCTTACAAGTCTAAAAATACAAAGCTTGCTCAAAAAAGAAGAAGGAGGAAAGATAACTATGCTACCATATAGGCCACTCAAAAACGATTACGCAGAAGCAAAACCTGATCACACAGGTAAAATGATGCATTGCAAGTAACCGTTACACAATTCAAAATCCATTATGACTTCTAAAGATAATCTCTCCTAAAAGCCTTTATCTATGAAAGGAGGACAAACTCAGATGAAAATACGTGCAAGAGCTGGAAAGCTCTCCTCTAATTTATCAAAAGCCTTGGCAAAAAGAGGGTGTTTACCTTTGTTGGTAATGGAAATTTGGAAGGCTCTGCAGTAGAAAGAGTAGGAATATCTGTCAGAAGAGGTGGCCATGATTGGGTCATTTCCTGGAAAGCGAATGAGAAGTGGGTTACAGTATTTTTGCTGATACAGGCAGCTGAAGTTTTACCTTTAAGAGATTTACATTCACATACAAAACAAAGCTGATCCCATCCTAAACCCAAGAGGGAATACCACAGCAAGAAGCCCTCTCGGAGCTCAGCAAGCCAGACCATCATGAGGACTTGCTCCTTTTCTCCAAGCATGTTTGCACTGCCCAATTAGCAGCAATCTCAGTGAAGCTTGTAGAGAGTTAAAGACTTGCTATGCTTGCAGAATCAGGCTATCACAGTTAATAAAAGGAAAAGTAAATAAAAACTGTGTATGAGTAGTTCTGGACTTTTTCAAAGTTCAGGAGCTGCCTATAATGGGAAGTTCTTATATCCCCTTACAGCAACAACACTGAAAGGCTCTTCCAAACCAAGGAGGTCAGCCAGGGAGCTCTGACTGCCAGCCATTCCTCATGCTATTCTACCTGAAACACTGGCTTTTGCTCTGACTGACCAAGATGCCTTTGATGCAGAGCTCCAAGACATGGTTTCAAACCAAAGAGAAAGAATGCCTGATGTGCTATGTCTTTAGGAGTCTTTCTGCCCTGTTGCCCTGCCCTAACTCTCACCCAGCTACCAGCTTGTCGGGCTAAGCCATGGTCTACGTGAGAGCAGAGCACATACACCACAGCCACAGCATAGGGATCAACCTCCAACCTGCCTCTTCTGGTGCCGCAGCTGGACACAGGTGACTGTGCTAAAGCTTTGGCTTGCACTGCAACAAACACATGAATAGCCTAGCACAGACAAGGATCTTTGTCTTGAACACACGCTATAAACACCTTAATGGGGTTAATCTAGACAAAGCCTTTGGGGAAGCAGGGGCTCAGAAATTCAGAACCACTTTGTTGAAATCACACAAGATAGACTTTTCTTGTCTCCCTAGTAAGTTTAAATCCTGAAGAGTGTAATAGCCACTCCCAGAAATAAATGAATTCATTTGGCTGGCCACCCTCCCTGCCTCTCCTGGGACAGTTACCTTATTTCCACGCTGTGCTCAATAAAAGGGTCACATGTACTCAGGCCCAGGTGAGTACTGGGAGCCTGTGCACTGCCCACCAAGCCATCTCTGGCACAGGTTACAGAGACACTTTTGCGTTAGAGCTGGCTTAGCTTTGCACAAATGCACTGTAACTACAGTGAGGGAGAAGCACAGCCCAGCAGCAGTGCCATGCACACAGGGACATTCCTCCCCCTCCCCCACCCCACTACTTTAATGTGTACAAAATACAAACACGTAGATCTATTATTCAACAGCGCCTACCTTCAAAATTTCATTAACGGCTTGGGCATCACTGTGGAAGGTTCGCTACAAGGAAATAAAAAGAAGGAAGCAGCATGAGTTTGTTTGTTTACCACCTGACAGGAGATAAACACATGCACTCATCAAACATTTGTTACCAACAGTTCTCCAAATGCCACGCAAGTCCATTAATAATAATAAAAGGCTAAAAAGCCCCATCAGAAGGGCAGTTTATTCTACAAAGCCTGTTCTTTTCAAGTCTTTAGGAGAAGATATATTCTAATAAAGATGAGAAAGAATCCAAGCGAAAGAGAGCTCATTAAACAATGGTGCTTGTTCAGATTCCCCTTGTTTCATAACTTGTGTTCTTCTATGCACCCAAGTGCACTCAGCAGAATAAGAAGCCAGTATGAAGCCCTAAGCTTGGAGAAGGCAAAGTAAAGCTGGCTGTAAGTGGAAGAATAACCCACTAGACTCTTAAGTGCCAGTTCCTGGGCTCAAGGGAACACCAACTGTGATTAGGAAAGTTGAAAAGCAGTATGACTAACTTGTGCAGTTCAGAATAAAACCTTGAATGCACCGCCGGGTTAGAGCAACAAGATGAGGAACTAGTCTGCCTTTACTACGGCAGGCTTGCACAATTGCACAGGCGCACATACCCGCAAAAGAAGAGAGGGAGATTTTCATTTAGAAAACAATTTCAGAAAGGCACAGGCATTCTGTTCAAGCTGCACAGCAACTGCGGCACAAAACTCTCAGAAATACCTCCGAGTCCCCTCTTCACAGGCAATTCCAAAAACACATGCCCTGAGGCTTACAGAGCACTGTCAGACACACCAGAGAGAGACGAACAAGGAACTCGCAATAAGAATCACCCAAAACTAAACTAAAGTGCTGGAGGAACCACCTAGTACACAAATGAGATGCCCCACTGGCCATGAGATGTGGGCCAGACACCCACCCATCAATCAGAAGCCGTGCAGTGCCCCAACCAGGCAGTAACTCAAGACAGGGACAGCGTCAACCTGCCCAGCACTGCCGTCTTTTGCGGCAGACTCAGTTACACCCACACAGCAGGAGGGACCAGCAGCCCGCTCCTTGGTCTCAGTGTGTTAGCTGGAGGGAGAAGGGGAAAGCAGGAGAAGCATTGAAAGAAATTTGCAAAAGCCCATCTTTCTCCTCTCTGCACAATGCAGTCAACACTTGCCAAAGCTGGGAAAGTAAAAAGCCGAGCATCTTTTTGAAAAGAAGGTTTTGCCACAGGTACTACGAGGAATAAGCAGCGCTTTTTTTGGGTAATGGTTGAAGAGCTTTTAAGGCTGCTTCTTTATATAAAAGGTATTCCATTAAAAATTACAGCACACATTTTTATTCCACTCTGTCACGTGTCAAATGCAGCTGAAGGACCACACAGCTCTCGCATGTGGAAGTAGGGGGCTGAAGCTTGCACCCTGAGTTTTAAAGAGCCTGCCTCATCAGAAGGCTGTGGCAGAATGGTTTCAAGCAGGTGGCCTAAAAAATCATCCCTGAGAGAGTTGGCCATGCAGTATTTCAGAAGTCACTGAGCAGCACCACTGAGATGTGGGAGCTCAACCAAGGCCAGTGGTGGTAACAGCATATAGACTCTGCAAATATGAGGACAGGAGGTCTGGAAGCAGATATTAACTGCAATTGATAAGGGCTGCATTTCAGACAAGCACATTAAGGTCCTGAAGACCTTTCTGCTCCTTCTCATTTCAGTAATTTCCACCTGACTGCATATCTGTATGCCTCTGTTGGCACAGCCCATGTAGAGCTGCCCCTCTGACACAAATCAGCCCTCTGCTGCTTCTCAGGCCCTTTCACCTCAGGTGAAACTGGTGCCTGTAGATATGCAGGCAGTGTAGGTGAAGAATAGCTACAGCACGCACGCTCATCCTATGTTGCCTGCTGTCTCCTCCTAATCAAAACGGACTTGCAATGTGTCTGCGCAGCTCAAGAATACCAGCTACTGCTCTTTGCCTGGTTTCAGGCTAAATTCTTAGCGCTGAGAAAACCCAAGTGAGCAGCATAAGAAAAGCCAGTTTTGCGTTCCATGCCCTTCATTGTGCCAACGTCCCTGCCCACACGTGGGCTCCTTCAGAACAACCCAAAGTCAAAAGCAGACCTCGCACCGTCATCACTGATGGGGATGCAAGAACAAGCAGGGGAAGCCAGTTCCAAGATTGACCCAAAACACGCACACATGAAAGCCAAAAGGATTCAGATGTGTCATCTGCATGTATAAATGTGTGGTTCCACAAGAATATGCAAAGGGAAAACATTGCTATGGCAGCTGCTGCAGTAAAAAAGACCCCTGCAAACCACAGGGGAACTGACTACACAGCGGAAACTGCAACACTGGTGAAGAGCAAACAAAAGCAGCAAAACTGCATCAAGTAAGGGAGGTGCAGGCAGGTAGTTATGACATGATTTTCTTCTGATTTCTTTCAGGTTCAGGAATCGTAGCGGTTGTTGTTTTAATTTCTTTCTTTTTTAAAGTTCAGACAGAAAGAATTATTGACTTTTTACAAGGAAAACTATGGAACTTGAGCTGAAGCTTACTGAGATGTCTTCCCACTGTTGCCTGCGGGCTCTGCATTAAGTCAATAACAAATCAGACAAAGCGTGCATAGACTTAGAAACAAGCTGTATTTGAAGGATGAGAATCCCTTCACTGACTTCAGTGTGGGAATACTTGCACACGCTTACGTTTCCCTCGGTGCTATTTTTGTCTTAGGCTCAAGAACATTTATATCAGAAGCTTAAAAAGGGACTTTTGTTATCTTGTCACAAAACCTTTGTGGACATAATTTGTTTAAAATCTCTGATTACACAGAGCTAAATATGTCTTTCATGACTGCTCCATGAATTACAGCTACAGACTTTAAAGGCCATTTGGTTATGTGGAAATTGCCTGAGGTTTCATTGCTACTGCAAAATAACGTACAGGTACTACTTGGCAGCAGAGCCCCTGTAACAGCAGCCTGGGCTGCTCAAGGAAATTCGGGAAGCTGCAGTCACAGAATCACAAACCCATGAGCAGAGAAGGCAATTTTCTGAGCAGATTGCCTAAGACTAGGATTAATTTTCACAGAGGGTTAGTAATTACCGCAAGATACACCATTTTTAGCACAGAAAATCCACCTCATTTCATCAAAAACACAATGGCCACAACAAACAGGACAAAAGTGGAAGAGAGAGAAGAAAAGGCAAACTGAAACTCAAAGAAAACTGAAACAGAAAAGCAACTTTAAAAAACCTTCTTACCCGACTATCTTTGTGGAAAGAGAAGAAACTTGGCTCCAGTGCAGCACTAACAAGGCACCGCACACTGCAGCAGCTGTAAAATGTACGTGTGGGGATGCACTTGTTCAAGTTTTGTTCTAGCTTCAGGCAGCCAGCTGGGTGGGCTTAGCAGTGCAGGAGGAGCAGAAACAAGCAACACATCCTACATCTCCCCTCTCACCGACCTAGTTCTTGACTGTAATGGAGCAAGACTCTTAGAATTCCAACAAAGCAAAGCTAAAGTACATCTGCTTGCCATTGCTTCCAGCATGAAGTTTCACTTCTACATTTCATGAAAACCAAAAACTATGTTACACTTTTTGCTTTAGGCACACTAAAGCAATACTGAGGCACCACAGAAATGCACAGAAGGGCTCTGCCTCATCTGGCGAGACAGAAATCTTTAACTCTTGCTTTCTTCAGCTGACACTGAAAGCTTCTGGCAACAGAAGCATTTTACATCAAAATGCTCAGTAAACAATGGCTGCACTGTCCTGTTCCTGCCTGGGTGCCGGGAGGAAATAAAACATTCCGTGAAGACCTTATACACTTTTCTAACTCCGAGATGGATTATTTTGCTCAATCTAAAAAGAAATGCATGGACCTCCTTCTTGTGTTCAAAGAGCTTCAGAGGAAAAGAAGAAAATCACTGTTTGGTCTTCCTTTGCCTGAAGGAGCAATAGGGTTTGTGTTCTGGGGCACAGACTGTTGATATGTTCTAATGAAGGGTTCTTTAAAAATCTGCAGCTCCTGAAAGCAATTCCTTGTTAGCCTTCATCTAATAATAGTATAACTGAAATCCAAACAACCTAAACATGAAAATTCAATGCAGCATCACCTGCATATAGCCATGTAAACCAGAACTCCAGACAAAGCTGATTATTTCGCTAGGAAATTGCTCTACATAAAGAGCCTCTGGACAAAAACACCTCCCCGTTTCACTACCATCAGTATAGTACCTTTCAATCACTAATTTTGACCCCTTAATTCAGCAAAATTTTCTTACCTACTGCCACTTTTAAGTTCTCTCCAGTAAATAATTAATACTGCTTAATATGAATCTATAAATATGATGTCAGTAACAGGCTGAGTCTGTGTCCTTTTATTCCCTTCAGAACAAGCACAAGGGGTTTTTCAATCTAAGTGTTGAAGGTATGAAAAGCATTTGAGTGAGAGCAGTAAGCCATGATTTCAGGTATCTTCTCATTTCTAATACCATATTGTCAATTGGATAGATACTTTTTACAGTACTTTGACTCCTTGCCTACTCCAGGAAAAAAAACCTGCTCACTCTAACTGGCACAGATAAAGCTGTACAAGTAGCAGAGCTAAAGAAAATTCATGTCACAGGAGATTTTTGTTGATAATCTCTGTCGGCTGAATAAATCAAATAAATCTGTGCTCTGATGACACAACTGAATTTACATATGAATTTCTGTTAATGTAAAATAATCACAGGAAAGGAGCAGAGCAGGAGGAGAAATCACGGCTTTGATATTAGTCTAGGGGCTGGAGGGGGAAACAACTCAGGCAGCTCGGTAGAAGGAGAATGATTTTTAATACTTTCCTAAAGAAAAAGAGCATGAAATCGTTCATCAAAGTCATCTGCAAAATTTCATACGACCATTAGTAGGAATGGTTTTAAGACTAATACGTACATACGCATAAGTGATATACCCACTATAGCAAAGCTATTTGAAAACCAGAGTGCCATAATTAAATAAATACGCAGCACAAGTTAGGAGATTCAAATGATGGGGTATAACCTTCTGAGGTTTCAAGTTTCTCAGAAGCTCTAGCTTTACTTCCTAAAGTGATTTAACCATTTGAGGATTTATGTATTGCTGGAGGTCACCAGGAATCAGGCTATTAAAAGCAAATGGCATTTTGCAACTAAATTCTAGTCACTTCGATCCAAACTGAGCATAGCTACTGTTTGGTTGGGTTTAGTTTGTGTCTTTCACATGTTTGTTTTTAAACCTGTGCATTAAGGTACCTGCTAACAATAAAAGTGAATACAAAGGATACCCTTTGGCTCTCGAATCAACTGCTTTCACCAAAACCAAATGTTATGTTGATGTACGATGTGCACTGCCAAGCCTACTTTGAAGAAAATAAAGTCTCTCAGCATTAAAGGATTGTCACAACTTCTCATCAATGTCATTCTGCCCCTTTCCTCTCATTTTCCACAAGAAATTGCCTACAGCCGTTTGCAGCTGATCAACACCCTCTTCCACAAAACCCAGACCCCACCCACACTCTCCCTTTCTATTACAGAGGCAAAATACAATCTGAAAACTATTTCCACCACTCTCCTTGCCCAGCTGCCTTAGGTCTCAGTCCTTGACAGAGAAAGGACAAGTGTAGTGACTAGAACTAAGATATGCTCGAGCTTGCTGCTCAGGATGCCTTCCGCTGACAACAACAAACACAAACGAGTTCTGCCCCTTTTGCTCATAGTTGGGGGACAAGAAAGAGCCTACAGTCTTTCCCTGAATGCAGAATTTCACAGGACAGGGCTTTCAGGATATTGCTTATGATTTAGAATTCCACTTTGCACTAAATTTGCTTCAAGAAATTGCTCAAAAAGCATTTGATGGAGTGGGAAACAGAACTGTGTCATGCTTCCCAAGGGTTAAGTCCATCTGGTAGAAATCTTCAGGATATTTTTTCTTTACATTTATGCTTTCCTGAGGGTCTACAGTTACAGCTTACAAACTTACTTAGGAGAACCCTGTGTTGTCCACAGACAAAACCCCAAAAAGCCCCAAAACCTTCAACCTTCCAGGTGGCCATAGAACTCACGGCACAGTCAGCTGTCCCAGTACTCAGCCAAGATATGGGACTTCCATTCACAGCACTCAGACCGAGTACTGACGCTCTGCATGCACTAACTGTAGGTACAGCACCCCATGACCTTCTCAGCGTATCATTTCCCCCTTCTCCTGTTCAGCAATCTTTACAGGCAAAACAAAAATCATAGCAACAGAAGCAGTCTCTCTAACCAGAAGGCCTGCTGCAGCCTCACTGAGGAAAAAGACACAGAATCATGGCGAGTGCTGCATTTTCACCATCCAAGTATCTCCCCCAGATGTATTGGCAAAAGGCAATCTCAAAATACACCTTCTAAAAATGATAATGTGTGCACAGCCATCAATGCTTCTCGTAGTCTCTGTCCTTTGGTGACCTGTTCTCCTATAGCTGAGCTTACCCTGCCGGCAACAGAGCCCCCCAACAATGGCACTCGCCTTTATGGGCTCAGAAGGGATTTCCAATTTGGATAGTTTGGCTCTCGCATTCACCTTCAAATTGGAGATCTTTTCAAAGGGCTCTCTATGGTATTCCTCCAGGAGAGGTTTGAGATCTGGAGATTCCTCTGGTGCCTGATCTTGGACCTCCATTGGTCTGACATAGGCAGTTGGTTTCTGCCGCATCGCACTGGATTTTGGTGGTAAAGCTGTGGGAGAAGTCTGAGAGGAAGGCCGAGCACTGCTGGTCAGGTTAATGTCTGAGCTGTCCTGACTTTGCTCTTCCTCTGATCCTGTCACTAGGTCCTGAAACGATTCTGCTTGGCTGTAGGTCAGCTCCTGGCTTTGGCTGCTCTTTTCTGACTTGGAATTGATGTGCAGGTTGGAATGCAGAGGTGACAAGAGGCTCCAGTGGAGGAGGCAAAGGTGTCAGAAATGAAGAAAATGAGAAAATGGAGTAGTCCAGGTCATCAGCTTCAGGTGATACCAGAGGAAGAACTCCGTGAAGCCCTAGGAAATTCCACTGGGTTTTGGAGTTGATGAGCCCCTTGACATCCTCATAATTGCCCAACACCTTCCGAATTTGGTTTGACAAGTCATCTGCTTTATCGGTCTGCAACAGAAGAACAGAGGCAGAAATGGAAAAAGCTTGGACCCTCAACTTCAAGAGATTCAACTCCATAAGAGAGATTCTTCAGGATCTTAATTTCGTCACCATGTATCATCCCAAGCAAAGTTACGCAAGCTCATTTTGATCCCGCAATGCAGTCCCTCCAAAGCAAGTGGAACTGCTCTACTCAGTATTAGCTCTTCTGAGCCAACCTTGTAGGTTTGCCTGCAGTCTTCAGGAGCACTAACATCAGACCCGTTTGTTTCTACCACAGCTGCGCACAGACAGGCAGCCAAGCTGCTCTTGAGTGCTCTCCTTCAAACTCCCAAGCTACAGGAAGCAGCCCCCAAATGAATCTACCCAACCCGAAGACCCTACTGCGCTTGCACCATCTTCAGAGCTTTAAACACATACTCTGATGAGTTTAAGTTAAGCAGATGGGAAGATGCTGGTTCTGCACATATCACACTCAAGTCTGCTACACCATATGTAGAAGCCACAGCTCTGCTCTTCTGCTCCAACCATCTTTCCTCCTCTCCCTCCACCACACCCCCCCACCATTACCTTATAGGGTGCCGCAAAGAGGGGAGGCTTCTCAGGGAGATTGTTTTTCTCCTGCTGAGCCTCCCTAATTCCTCAATCTCTCTCTCTAGCACGCAGCAGGTTTCTCTCCTCATTGTATAAGCTTTAGGAAAGAGAGAAAGAAAGGATGGTTAACATTTCACACCACTGTTATCAGCAAGTACCTACTGTGCCTTTCAGACAACAGTGTATGTCCAGCATGAAAGTCATTTTGAACAGGATGCTTATAGTTGACAAACCAGTTATGTCATGTTACCATGTGGTAATATACATACAAGGTACAGCAAGCATCCTTCTCAGTAGTTTCTACTCTTGATACCATACATCAAGAAAGGTGGGAACGGAAAAACTATCCATCCACTGAATTGTGAAACACTGGTTCCAGACACTTTCCAGTGGTGCCCAACGACAGGACGAGGACCAATGGCCATAAACTAAAACACAAGAAGTTTCACCTCCACAGGAGGAAGAACTTCTCTACATTGAGGGTGGCAGAGCACTGGAACGAGCTGCCCAGGGGAGTAGTGGTGTCCCCCTCTCTGGAGACATTCAAAACCTGCCTGGGCACTTTCCTGTGTATCCACATATGCATACACTCAATTCCACCAGCCCCACATCAAAACAGCAATAAAGCTGTGTCACATGAATAGCAGAATAACCTCATGGAAAACCAGATCCTTTAAACTACACCACCTCTGTGAAATACTGCTGCAAAATCCGGAAATATTTATGGACATTTGTGAAGCAGCAGCATGGAAGCACAGTATGTGGATGCAGGTATTGGCCTCCTCTCCTACTTCTACTCTACTCACAGGCACACTATGTGGAAGCCCATTTCTTTCTCCTCCCGCCTCTTTCTACCCTACCACACAGTCTACTGCATCCACGCAATTCCTGTAGTCTTCTTAGTACACTCGACTTCTTGAGCATCCCAGTTTGGAAGGGAAGAGCCTTGCCTTCCCCACCAGTGACGTTTCCTCAAATACCACACCAATGATCACCTACTGAAAGGTGATCTGTACTAACACAGGGTTGCAAAAGAACTGTTATAGTACCCAGCCTTCGGAAAAAGTAACCACTCTTTTTCTGAAGGGTGCTACCTACGCTGTGATTTTGTTAAAAATGTACTGCACTTAAGATGACACTTCCTGAAACCAGAGTTCAGCTTTTAAACCAACTGTTTCACATGCAAACGTCTTGAATACAAGATCAAGTTCTACTTTCTCAGAAGTGACCTCTTCCTGGTTTCATGTATTTAAAAGCCAAATGTCATCCCATCACCAAAAAACATACTGTATTATTCCAAACTTGCCACAGAGCAAGCCCAGGAACACTGGCAGCAGGGCAGCTCTTTCAGGGGTACTCACCCTGCCTCTGCAGCACCCAGAGCTTGCTGCAAGGTGATTTTTCTTATTCCCCTTGATGAGAACAGGGGTAAAGCGCTTAGCAACTGCCATGAATTAAGAATGTACAAATGAACTCAAATGTGGCCACGTTAGTGCAGCACAGTGGTTAATTTGCTTGGATAAGTCCGTGCTCAGACAGCAGGAAGGCAACAAGAAAATTCAGTGTGAGTACACCCATCAAGAGATCCAGCTTGACACCTTCTGCTCATCACCAGGATTACAGCACCCAGCACAGCCCTCACTGCTCTGCAATGGACTGCTGTGCAGCATTATCCCCTCCCACAATGCTTCTTCCTCTTGATTACCTACATGCCACTCATAATAAATACAAGCGCGCATTTCTCCCAATTGTTGAAGTGAGCCTGAGACACATAAAGAAATCTAACTCGAGCGTTAGCTTACAAACCCCAGCTGCAGGAAATCTCCCACTGTACCCATCTGCCTCTGAATTCCTCCTCTCAGTGGCAGAAATCCAGCACCGTGGATGAGCTGTTCCAGGTCTGCCTGGGAAAATATGTAGGCTAAACCCTACATTCTACCCTCTATAAAACCTATCCTACACGGTCATTTGCTTTTGGTCTTGAAGTGCCTTTTTTGGTGTTATTTTTGTTCCGTAAAATCAATTTCCTGTTAATAGGTTTAAAGGCAGCAGGAGAGCTGTGCATTCGCAGTCACAACCTACAAAAAATGGAATGTAAAAATTAAGTCACCTTTCTATTTCCTTAAAATAGGCTCTAAAAGAATGCCTTTAACTGGCAAATCTTGGAGATGTGAGATACTGGCTAAAAAGGCCATTCAAACTAGGGCTGCTGGAGAAAGACCTACTTCAATTATTGTTTTCACACTGGATTCACACACATACTTCCATCTTACTGACTGTAGAAAATGAAACTGTGACTGCTTAGACCTACTGTTTCTTCACACCAACTGTCCCAACATTTTATTCCGGACCTAGCACAGAAGTACTCAGTAAAACGAGCAAGTTAAATCATGGATTCAAGTCTTACAATCTATTTGTCTACTCGAGTTCTTTGACTATACTGACTAAATGTTTACTGCAGGTGCCAGATGCAAATGCAATAAATTTTCTACTTTACATTAAAATTATACAAGCGGATGTGCCTTTTGTTCACTGATTTCATAGAACCGGCTTCCTAAACGCTGTTAAAACCCCACCACTATTGTTCCCTGCTCCACCAAAGAAGAATTTTAGGGAGATACATAGTGAAAAAGAAACCAAAATGTTTAGTGAGCAGCTGCTTCATGCATTTTAAATCTCACGTGATACTCCTCCTCACACAGCTAACACCCCTTGTACATCCAGCCAAGTGAATACGCCACTGGTTTTCCCCAGGAGCCTGACCTTGTCCATGCTCTGGCAAGCAGCTTCTAAGTCCATCAGCCGCATTGCCCTGTGGTCCACAGCTCCCACATCACATTGACTCCTACACGCTCCATCACGTTGTCATTCCACACGCAGTTCAGCTTCAGCACTATTTCTCCATGGAGAGCCCCTGCACCCTCCCCACACCATGTCATGCAGGTGGATCACCAGTTTCAGCACTGTCTTGCTTTGCTGACACACAAATACAGCACATACACCTCAACTTCTCTTTTATCAATTCTCCTCTTAAGTCAACACAGCCACCCGTATCATTGTAGCACATGAAAGCCTCTTCCTTACACACTTCCAAAAAAGCCCGGGGTTTTCCAAAGCCGCGGCCCGCTGCTCTTTTAGTCCTCTGCCGCTTTATGGGGCGCGGGTCCCGCAGCAGCTCCCTGCCCCACAGGTACCCGCACTGCGGTGCACCGACCCCCCCTTTTTAGAGCGCCGTCATGGTACGACCCCACCTCCCAAATCGCGCGGGTTGTTCTGTCAGCGCAGCACAGCGGCGCGATTGGACAGGAGCGGGGGGCGCTGCCGCCGCAGCCAATCAGGGGAGCGGCCCCGCCCGCGCACGAGTCTCCTCAGCCTGGCCGCTGGCTGCCGGCGCTCTGTGGAGACCGGGACTCCCGCTGCGAGCGGCGGTTCCCTGCTCTCTGCCGCGTCCCTCCCAGGGGCTGCGGGGTCTGTGTGGGGGTGTGCGATGGTTGCTTACTTTTGTAGAGGAAAAGAGGCTCGCGTCGCTTTTAGCGCTTTCAAAAGCAAGAACGGACCGCACGTGGCTACGCAGATGCGGCGAATGAAAAGCTGAGTCTGCTGCTCAAGTTGCAAGTGCCCATACTTGAAATTGCAGGCTAGGAACCTCTCACACAAGTTCTGCTGGGCTCTAGGCCTGGTGGCGGGTTGGAGACTCACTCGAAAGCAGCAATACCTGTCCTTTGCTCTGCGTGTTCCTTGGCACAATCGTAAAACCAAACTGCTCCTGTAACTCCTTTCAACCGGCAATTAACCAAACATTTACCAACATCCCTTCAACTGCTTTCAGCATAGCTCAGATTTAAACCAACGCTGAAAAGTTACACTCCTCATGTTCTGTTCCAGAGCACAACTTGCATCAAAGCACTCAGCAGATAACCAGGGAACAGTTTATACTCCATTTATAGGAAATAATAAATTACAACTTTAAAAGGCCATTTACATAAAGCTTCTACATGAAGCTACATAAAACATAATTTTAAGCACATAGTTTAAAAATTAAAAACAATCAGAAAATGTTTGGGTTCTTCCCATTCCATATCTTTGCCCAAAAAGGAAAGCTCCCTCAGAGGAGGACTCCTCACACTCTTCCCCTGCTCCAGCCTGGGGTCCCTCCCAGGGCAGACAGTCCAATGGGAATCCTCCCCAGAGGCAGCAGCTCTTCATGAATGGCTTCAGCATCAGTCCCTTTCATGGGGTGCAGTCCTTCAGGAACACTGCTTCAGTGTGGGTCCCCCACAGGGTCACAAGTCCTGACAGCAAGGCTGACGGTTGCTGAAGTTGCCAGCATTTTCTTTTTTCCCTTCTTTCATACATTATCCCAGAGGCGCTACCACCGCTGCTGATGGGCTTGGCCTTGGTGGGTCTGCCTTGGAGCCGGCTGGCATTGACTACACTGCACATGGGGGAAGCTTCTGGCAGCTTCTCAAGGAAGCCACCCTGCAGGCACCACCCCAATACAACTCAGCAAAGCTTTTGCCTATACAGGCAACACAGCCACCCTGCTTAGGGGATTTCAGGGAGTGTGACTTGTCCTCTGGCTTGCAGCAGGTTCCAATGCTAGATGTGGACATAGCATACCCTACCCAATATCGTGGCATTTAAGAAATGCACTGCAACGCAGCGAGCCATCTGTATCTACACCCCCCTAGATGCATGCAGCAGTCTTGCATTTGCTCTGTGGTCTGAGGTTTAAACACACATTTTCTTAAGGAGTCAATGCTTTAATGTTTTCCTGCATAATCAGTCATGTAGTCATGGCAGAACTCAGGCTTTTCAATATGATACTGAATGCAGTTACATTTCTTATTTCTCCATGCCATTATTCAACTTGGGTATTTCAGTGCTTGTCCCACTAATGCCTATGAAACCCTGCGAGACAGTTAAAAAATCTAACCCTGCAACACACCGCCTGCCATCAATTTCTTCAAAGCACAGAGCAGGGACCTCTGCTGAGGCTCTGAAGAGATTGCAAACCTGCAAAGAATCAAAAGGATGACCCAATAAAACTGCGTCACAGAAATACCTGCTGGCCTTTTTTGTAACATATCCCCTAAACAGATACGCTGTGATGAAAAAGGTGCTATTGTTTTTTGCAAAGGCAAGCGCTTCAGAAATGTTAGCATCACTGACACCCAGGCAGTGACCAAGACATGACTGTGAACCACCGGTAGTCTTCAGGACAAACCTATCCTGGGAATGAAATACCTGCTTACAAAAGAAGGGGAGTTAATGGTCTTAACAAGCTCTTTGGGTCTTGTTCTTCAAGCCTCCACCTCATTGCTGTCATTGCCCCAACAGCAAAATTAATGCCATTTTCATTGCAAGATTGGATGACAAATGCTAAGTACGTGTGGAACATTTCAAGTGTGATAAATGAGTGTTTCCCTGAAGAAAGCTTTCTGCCGGAATATATCCTGTAATCTGTAGACCTCTCCCTTGCATCTCTTTTCAAGATTAGCAGACTGCAGCTTTTCCCACCTGTGTTTATTCACTGATCAGGGATAAAAGTGCCCCCTTTTTCAGGTCCTTGTCTCTGAAAGTTGTGTTGCAAGCCAAGGAAACTGACCCCAGGAGGTACAATGCAAACAAAACAAATTAATAACATAAGCTTTCTTTACTCTTCAGCTTATCATAAACTCAAAAGGGCACTTCTGAGGTGAAGAGGATTATCAAAGTAATACTTCTTAAAAACCTAACAGGAAAAGCTTCCTACAGGTGATCATAATTCCAAACATATGTAAGCTGTTTATGAGCATGTGAATTTTAGAAGATCCATTCTTATCTCCTTATGCACTGAGCAAAAATGGAGTTCTCCAGAGATAAAGCCTGGGATTTAAATAAACCCTGCATAGAAATTCAAATCCAACAGAAAAACAAGCAAAGGTTTGCAGGCAATCTGGACGCCGCTGTTTCTTAATTCTGAATTCCTGAAAATGCCGGACTACTGACCTCAGGCACCAGTGATAAAGCACAGGATGGGGGAACATTCTATGTGTTTTATGTACACAGCACCATCTTACCTGGCCATATACTTACAATTTTACATGGGAAAAAAAAGAGGTTTCAACATAAAGTGACAACGTTTCCATATAAAGTGCAGGTGCTGATACATTGCCCAAACCAGTGCTTACAGAAGGAAGATGGGCATCTCTTTGCTCTCCATTTAACATGTCTGCCACGAGTGCTGGTTCAGTCCTACTCACCTCACACACCCATGGATTTTCAAACCTCTTACCTTGTTCCTCCGTTCCGCTTACTCCTGAAGCATCTGAAAGTTTTCCACATTTCCCCAGAGCTTGGGGAAGTTAGGAATTTTCACCTGCTGTGAAATATCCTTGCTCCTGGGTCTTTGCTGCTACAATGCTACTTAGGGGACTGGGGGGGGGGTGGGGGTGGGCATGCATGGGGGTAATACTATTAAATTAAACTTTGCACATTGTTGTTTTCAAGAAGCATTAAACAAAACAAACACCAACAAAAAGAAAAACTGAACAGTAGCAATCATTACCTAGCTTTTGCTGCAAGCTTCCAACAAAACCGAATCAGGACTGTTCAAACGGGAACACAGCATCCCTTAACTCAAGAAAAAATGCAGTATGACGTTATACTAATAAAGATATGATAACCCATTAAGTTTCTGGGACAAATCCCGGAAGCTTAAGTGTTGCGAAACAATCAAGCAGAGTACCAATGAAGAAGGAATAGCTACCAAGCGATATTAAAATCATCAAATACATGGCTAGTAAGCTTTCCTAAAATCTATTTGCTGTAAAGTAGAACATCTTGTGTCTTTCTCCATCAGCAGTCGAGGAACTAGCCATGCAACCTGTGCTACTGTAAAGCACAGGTTATAAACCATAAACCATAGAATTTTAAGGGCTCCAGGTATTTGGAGAAATAGATTCACCTGATCCCCAAACTTCTGCCTTCAAATACAGTTGGAAGGCAAGCAAAATTCAGAAACCCTAGATGGAAGTATACAGAAAAAACAGCTTAACAAGGTGAATGAAGCTGTGTACTGTAAGCAATGACAAGAAGGATGAGGCAGCAAACTCTCTGCTGACCCTGACTCAGCAAAGCACTTTCACATAGCCGTGCTTTATAGCACCTTCTTAAACCTAGCTCTTTCCAGAGCCAAAGCTGACTGCCAGCAGCACATCCTTGCTGGGCAAATCATGAGAAGCAATTAGATTTCACCACACAGCATAGCTACTGTAAGGCTAGAGCAGCAGCAGGGCAAAGGGCAGAAACTGAGTAAAACACTTGAAAGAATTAAAAAAACCCAACAACTTTAACAACAACGAGAGACTAAGTTGGATGCAGCCTGTTATGAAAGAAACTGCTTTACAGATGTTAGGAATCAAACACTTCTGAGAAAAGAAATTCAAACAACTCTTTGTCCTCCAATACTAAAATTGAGGAGAATAGATTTAAAAGAGAAATCACCTTCTCCCAGGAACCAGACTGCAGCAGAGGCTGCGCTCTACTAACTTCTGGCAGCCATCGGGAGCCGTTTGCATCATCTTCCCTGCCATTGCTCACTTACCACTCTGAATGCCATAAAATATTCCATAGCCATAAGAACCAGCATTGCTTTTCTCAATCCAAATGCGTGCAGAAATCCAAGTGAGTGCACAAATCCTTAGTTTAAGGGCTGGGTTGCTTCACACAGATCACTGGGATAGCAACATTGCCCCCTGCTATGCTGAGGCTGTGAACAGGACAGGATATGAAGCAGTGGGGCTGGTGCATTAGGTATCAAGGCAAGGTGTATCGTAAGCAAACACCTCAACTGCCTGTGATGAGCAGTTTCCATGGGACAAGGGACTGCTCTCAGCAGTGAGAACCACAGAATCATTTAGGTTGGAAGATCATGCAGCCCATCCATTAACTAGCACTACCATGGCTACCACTAAAAGGCGTCCCTATGTGCTACATCTACATGAGGGTCACATTGATATCCAGTGTTAAACACTGTCCGTTTTGCAACAGATTTTGGTTTACCAAAGAATCGATGCCTTTTGTGAAGACAGAACGTTAGATATGAAACTCCTCCTCTCTCACTCAGTCACTATGATGCTTGCATTGATGATGGGGGGTGTTATTGTTTTCAAACCTCTCAGAATTTGTCACAGCACCTGGGAAGCCAGGAATACATCAAATTATTCATACCTCTCTCTGCTGTCCATTGTGACGCCTTCAGGTGAGTCACGTCAATAATAATGGAGTATCTTCAACTGGAAGAGGAAAAAAAGATATTGAACATCTCTTTTAGAAAAGAACAACACATTGCACTCAGAAGATGTCACTCAAGCTTTGCTTCAACAGTCACAAAGGCCAACCCAGGAACATCCTTCCTCAGTCAGCAGGCCGAAAAAAGAGAAAGTCAAATGAGCCACCATGAAAAATCTTCGCTTTCCAAAGCAGCAACTCATTACTGTACAGTGATGTCCAGAATGCCGGTTACAGCAAACGAAGCATTAACCCCAGCTGTTTATTTCCTGTGTCTGTGTGTGCCTGTGCACACAGTCTCCAAAGTTCTTTTCACTGCGCAATTTAAGAGATACACAACACTCTCCCCTCTGCACACTCCTGCAGGTATTTCAGAGTTGTGTGAATCCCTCAATTCTCCCTAGCAGTCTCAATCGTCTTTCAATTACGTTCAGGACGATGGTGTGAAATCCTACACAACAGGAAGGTTAGATGTAACCTAAAGAACAGATTTCTTCCCCAAGACAACAAATCTTTTCAATTTCTGAGGTTCACTAGTTTGACAGATTTCTCCACAATCCTCAATATCGACAGGCTGAGGCTCAATCTCTGCATCAAACACACTTAAAGTGCAAGACACTGACTTCTGCAAAAGCTTGTACATGCTGGGAATGCTCCCGTAAACACTTCTGTGGGTTTCAAAGGGACCCGTTAGAGCCACAAACAAGCCACAAACACTCATCACTATATTGCAATGAGTGTTTGCAGAGATTGGCCTTAGCTGTTTAGGAACAACAAAATACATTCAGTATTCACCTGTCTGGAACAGCAAGGCCTGGAAACACAAAGACATGGAGAGCAAGCCTAGATTAAAGTGCAGGAACACCTCAGTAGAAGCAACAAATCTCCAACAGGAAGAAATACGACTGAAACCGTTTATATTTCAGTTTGTGACATTCATTTGCAGCATCTCACGCTCCTGAGTGAGCAAAATGATTTATGGCTGGGGAGGAGGCCACAGCAGCATTATGTGAAACCTTGCGAACCCACTTAGAGCAACTGATATTAAAGAGGAGCACAGATGCTTTGATGATTAAATGAAGCAGCTGATCTCTGGGTCATGGTTTTAATCCCAGGTAAGACACCATCGGATAACCCTTCTGCAAGCCATACAAAGTTACGGATGGGAAACATGGGATGCCTGCCAGGCACCCACCTCAACCTGCAGCTAGTGAGACTAAGTAATAGACGTGCAGACTAAGTTTACAGATCTGAAAGCAAACAAACCCTTAATATTTGTTCCCTCCTAAGAACCATGAAAAATGTCACTTTTGCTAGTAAATCAACAGCCTTGAAAGAACAAGATGACCACTTGAATTTAAAAAGAAACAAAGGTAGGAGAAGCAGGAAGCACATATTGAAAGAATTCCAACTTCTTTTTAACTTCTTTTTCTTCAATTCTGCATTCTCCTGGTCTCCCAACGTTCAGCCGCTGCATGGATGTCACATTGTAATAACATATGCAGGGAGATGATGGCATTTGAGTAAATAGGCTGTTGGAGAAGCCTGCTCTGTCACCAACTTATCCTTACCATGGCTATGAAGCACGCGAGTGTCCAGCAGTAAAATCTAGATTTCACTGGACAATCCAAGTTTTGCAGGTGCCTTTGACAGGGCCAGCTTTTCAACCGTACTGCTGCAGCATCGATTTGAGGTTGCATGGGCATCACTAATCTAACATACTTCCACAGGTTATAAACGCCTTTGCTTTTATTTCCTGCAGACAGGCTGTGTATGTAAGCACAAGCTTTCCTCCCCGATGTCTTTTGGCCTAGCTGGTTAGTTTAGTCAGGATGTCTTGTCTCGTTCTAAAGCAACTGTTCTGTTATTAACTTCCACAACGGGAGGTGGCAGAGCAGGCAGGCAAATTGCGCAGCAGCCAAGGCAACCAGCTGGGGCACCTGGCTACGACAGCTCTGACAACTCCCTTCCTGCAGGGGAGCCGGGTTTCAAGTTACCACCTCTTTAACCCGAGCGGATGCAGCCCTTCTGCTCCCGTCCTCGCTCCCCGGGTACGAGGTCACCTGCGGGGAGCGCCAACAGCCGCCGGCCCCGGCCGCCCCGCCCCGTCCTTCCCCGCCGGTTGTCCCCGGCAGCTGCAGGCAGGCGCCAGGCCAGCGGCGGGGAGCTGGTCCCGTCCGCCTTACCTTGCACCTCCGTGCCGCCGCTGCTGCCGGGCTTCGGCGCCCGGCCTGAGGCGGAAAGCAGCCCCGTACCGCCGCAGGGGGAGCGAATAACGGCGGCTAACAATGGCAGCTAGCAACGGTAGCTACGTCACGCGGCGGGGTTCCAGAGTGCTCCCGGGGGTTCCAGAACGTGCCCGGGCGTTACGGAACGCGCCCGAGTTCTGGAAGCGGCGCCGCGCGGGCATGGCCACCCGGCCGGGTGCAGGCCGCAGGGGAGCGGCCGCTTTCGGGCGCTCTGTGCACAGACTGTGCACAGTTTCAGTGTCCTCAGCACAAGGACATGGAGCTGTTTGAGCAAGTGCAGAGGAGGGCCACAACATGTGAGGACAGTCTGAGAGAGTTGGGGCTGTTCAGCTTGTAGAAGAGAAGGCTGTGTGGAGACCTCATAGCAGCCTTTGCAGCTTCTGCAGGCTTTGCTGAGTAACCCCATTAGGTTGCAAGTGCAGTATTAAATCATCTCAGTCAAATACACAATCTGAAAACCAATAAATGAACACATCTCTGATAGGGTGCAAATTATCAGTTCCACAGATCCTCATTTGCTGAACAAGAGGATTTGCTCAACCCTACGCTGACAACATCAACATGATGCCTTTGGTTTTTACATGGGCACCTCTTCTCACTCTGCTGCACTAATGAGGTGAAAACAAATGATGGCAAGTCAGCAGAGAAGTTACAGTGCAGGCTTCTGGGCTAGTGCCATGTGGTTACAGATAGCCATGAAAGGGGCAAAAAGCTTCAAAGAGCTTTCTCTGGTGCCTGGTTTCTCTTCTTTCCTTTTATGGATCCTCAGAGCACGTTTCTAAAGAGAATCACGCAGCACCCCCAGGCTGCAGGGAATTTCCTGTTAGTTATAATGGATATCTACTTTGATAACCTTTGACAGGTCAGCTTCATTGCTCTCCACCTTTCGGCGCTTACAGATCAAAGGATCCTTGGTGTTGCTCTTATACTTGCTGGTGTTACCAATGGCAGTCAGCTCATCACTGTCTTTTCTAAAAATGATAATGTGTGCACAGCCATCAATGCTTCTCGTAGTCTCTGTCCTTTGGTGACCTGTTCTCCTATAGCTGAGCTTACCCTGCCGGCAACAGAGCCCCCCAACAATGGCACTCATCTTTATGGGCTCAGAAGGGATTTCCAATTTGGATAGTTTGGCTCTCGCATTCACCTTCAAATCGGAGATCTTTTCAAAGGGCTCTCTATGGTATTCCTCCAGGAGAGGTTTGAGATCTGGAGATTCCTCTGGTGCCTGATCTTGGACCTCCATTGGTCTGACATAGGCAGTTGGTTTCTGCTGCATTGCACTGGATTTTGATGGTAAAGCTGTGGGAGAAGTCTGAGAGGAAGGCCGAGCATTGCTGGTCAGGTTAATGTCTGAGTTGTCCTGACTTTGTTCTTCCTCTGATCCTGTCACTAGGTCCTGAAACAATTCTGCTTGGCTGTAGGTCAGCTCCTGGCTTTTGCTGCTCTTTTCTGACTTGGAATTGATGTGCAGGTTGGAATGCAGAGGTGACAGAGGCTCCAGTGGAGGAGGCAAAGGTGTCAGAAATGAAGAAAATGAGAAAATGGAGTAGTCCAGGTCATCAGCACGACCTTCACCAGCCGCACGCCTGTCAGTTCCCTTGTGATGAAGAACTTCATGACGTCCCTTGTCACCACGACTGCGTTTGTGACTTTGGCTCTGATCGCTGGATGAGCTGCCACTCTGGACGTGCAAACCTGAATCTGGTTTTGTTCTTGACTGTGCCATTTTGTAGGGAGTTGAGTGGTGAGCAGGAGGAGCAGTTAGAGCTGTAGCGGGTGGATGGTAGGTCATCTCATGGAATGAAGATGATGATGCAGGGCTGGTATTTTCATCAAGGAAGTGTGGGAAATCAGGTGCTTCAGGTGATACCAGAGGAAGAACTCCGTGAAGCCCTAGGAAATTCCACTGGGTTTTGGAGTTGATGAGCCCCTTGACATCCTCATAATTGCCGAACACCTTCCGAATTTGGTTTGACAAGTCATCTGCTTTATCGGTCTGCAACAGAAGAACAGAGGCAGAAATGGAAAAGCTTGGACCCTCAACTTCAAGAGATTCAGCTCCATAAGAGAGATTCTTCAGGATCTTAATTTCATCACCATGTATCATCCCAAGAAAAGTTACGCAAGACGCAAGCTCATTTTGATCCCGCAATGCAGTCCCTCCAAAGCAAGTGGAACTGCTCTACTCAGTATTAGCTCTTCTGAGCCAACCTTGTAGGTGTGCCTGCAGTCTTCAGGAGCACTAACATCAGACCTGTTTGTTTCTACCACAGCTGCGCACAGACAGGCAGCCAAGCTGCTCTTGAGTGCTCTCCTTCAAACTCCCAAGCTACAGGAAGCAGCCCCCAAATGAATCTGCCCAACCCAAAGACCCTACTGCGCTTGCACCATCTTCAGAGCTTTAAACACATACTCTGATGAGTTTAAGTTAAGCAGATGGGAAGATGCTGGTTCTGCACATATCACACTCAAGTCTGCTACACCATATGTAGAAGCCACAGCTCTGCTCTTCTGCTCCAACCATCTTTCCTCCTCTCCCTCCACCACACCCCCCCACCATTACCTTATAGGGTGCCGCAAAGAGGGGAGGCTTCTCAGGGAGATTGTTTTTCTCCTGCTGAGCCTCCCTAATTCCTCTCTCTCTCTCTCTAGCACGCAGCAGGTTTCTCTCCTCATTGTATAAGCTTTAGGAAAGAGAGAAAGAAAGGATGGTTAACATTTCACACCACTGTTATCAGCAAGTACCTACTGTGCCTTTCAGACAACAGTGTATGTCCAGCATGAAAGTCATTTTGAACAGGATCATAGAATCATAGAATAGTAAGGGTTGGAAAGGACCTCAAGATCATCGAGTTCCAAACCCCCTGCCATGGGCAGGGACACCTCCCACTAAACCATGCCATCCAAGGCTATGTCCAACCCCACCTTGAACGCCGCCAGGGATGAAGCATTCACAACCTCAATGGGCAACCCATTCCAGGGCTCCACCACCCTCACAGTAAAGAATTTCTTCCTCAGATCCAATCTAAACCTCTCATGGATGCTTATAGTTGACAAATCAGTTATGTCATGTTACCATGTGGTAATATACATACAAGGTACAGCAAGCATCCTTCTCAGTAGTTTCTACTCTTGATACCATACATCAAGAAAGGTGGGAACAGAAAAACTATCCATCCACTGAATTGTGAAACACTGGTTCCAGACACTTTCCAGTGGTGCCCAACGACAGGACAAGGACCAATGGCCATAAACTAAAACACAAGAAGTTTCACCTCCACAGGAGGAAGAACTTCTCTACATTGAGGGTGGCAGAGCACTGGAACAAGCTGCCCAGGGGAGTAGCGGTGTCCCCCTCTCTGGAGACATTCAAAACCTGCCTGGGCACTTTCCTGTGTATCCACATATGCATACACTCAATTCCACCAGCCCCACATCAAAACAGCAATAAAGCTGTGTCACATGAACAGCAGAATAACCTCATGGAAAACCAGATCCTTTAAACTACACCACCTCTGTGAAATACTGCTGCAAAATCTGGAAATATTTATGGACATTTGTGAAGCAGCAGCATGGAAGCACAGTATGTGGATGCAGGTATTGGCCTCCTCTCCTACTTCTACTCTACTCACAGGCACACTATGTGGAAGCCCATTTCTTTCTCCTCCCGCCTCTTTCTACCCTACCACACAGTCTACTGCATCCACGCAATTCCTGTAGTCTTCTTAGTACACTCGACTTCTTGAGCATCCCAGTTTGGAAGGGAAGAGCCTTGCCTTCCCCACCAGTGACGTTTCCTCAAATACCACACCAATGATCACCTACTGAAAGGTGATCTGTACTAACACAGGGTTGCAAAAGAACTGTTATAGTACCCAGCCTTCGGAAAAAGTAACCACTCTTTTTCTGAAGGGTGCTACCTACGCTGTGATTTTGTTAAAAATGTACTGCACTTAAGATGGCACTTCCTGAAACCAGAGTTCAGCTTTTAAACCAACTGTTTCACATGCAAACGTCTTGAATACAAGATCAAGTTCTACTTTCTCAGAAGTGACCTCTTCCTGGTTTCATGTATTTAAAAGCCAAATGTCATCCCATCACCAAAAAACATACTGTATTATTCCAAACTTGCCACAGAGCAAGCCCAGGAACACTGGCAGCAGGGCAGCTCTTTCAGGAGTACTCACCCTGCCTCTGCAGCACCCAGAGCTTGCTGCAAGGTGATTTTTCTTATTCCCCTTGATGAGAACAGGGGTAAAGCGCTTAGCAACTGCCATGAATTAAGAATGTACAAATGAACTCAAATGTGGCCACGTTAGTGCAGCACAGTGGTTAATTTGCTTGGATAAGTCCGTGCTCAGACAGCAGGAAGGCAACAAGAAAATTCAGTGTGAGTACACCCATCAAGAGATCCAGCTTGACACCTTCTGCTCATCACCAGGATTACAGCACCCAGCACAGCCCTCACTGCTCTGCAATGGACTGCTGTGCAGCATTATCCGCTCCCACAATGCTTCTTCCTCTTGATTACCTACATGCCACTCATAATAAATACAAGCGCGCATTTCTCCCAATTGTTGAAGTGAGCCTGAGACACATAAAGAAATCTAACTCGAGCGTTAGCTTACAAACCCCAGCTGCAGGAAATCTCCCACTGTACCCATCTGCCTCTGAATTCCTCCTCTCAGTGGCAGAAATCCAGCACCTTGGATGAGCTGTTCCAGGTCTGCCTGGGAAAATATGTAGGCTAAACCCTACATTCTACCCTCTATAAAACCTATCCTACACGGCCATTTGCTTTTGGTCTTGAAGTGCCTTTTTTGGTGTTATTTTTGTTCCGTAAAATCAATTTCCTGTTAATAGGTTTAAAGGCAGCAAGAGAGCTGTGCATTCGCAGTCACAACCTACAAAAAATGGAATGTAAAAATTAAGTCACCTTTCTATTTCCTTAAAATAGGCTCTAAAAGAATGCCTTTAACTGGCAAATCTTGGAGATGTGAGATACTGGCTAAAAAGGCCATTCAAACTAGGGCTGCTGGAGAAAGACCTACTTCAATTATTGTTTTCACACTGGATTCACACACATACTTCCATCTTACTGACTGTAGAAAATGAAACTGTGACTGCTTAGACCTACTGTTTCTTCACACCAACTGTCCCAACATTTTATTCCGGACCTAGCACAGAAGTACTCAGTAAAACGAGCAAGTTAAATCATGGATTCAAGTCTTACAATCTATTTGTCTACTCGAGTTCTTTGACTATACTGACTAAATGCTTACTGCAGGTGCCAGATGCAAATGCAATAAATTTTCTACTTTACATTAAAATTATACAAGCGGATGTGCCTTTTGTTCACTGATTTCATAGAACCGGCTTCCTAAACACTGTTAAAACCCCACCACTATTGTTCCCTGCTCCACCAAAGAAGAATTTTAGGGAGATACATAGTGAAAAAGAAACCAAAATGTTTAGTGAGCAGCTGCTTCATGCATTTTAAATCTCACGTGATACTCCTCCTCACACAGCTAACACCCCTTGTACATCCAGCCAAGTGAATACGCCACTGGTTTTCCCCAGGAGCCTGACCTTGTCCATGCTCTGGCAAGCAGCTTCTAAGTCCATCAGCCGCATTGCCCTGTGGTCCACAGCTCCCACATCACATTGACTCCTACACGCTCCATCACGTTGTCATTCCACACGCAGTTCAGCTTCAGCACTATTTCTCCATGGAGAGCCCCTGCACCCTCCCCACACCATGTCATGCAGGTGGATCACCAGTTTCAGCACTGTCTTGCTTTGCTGACACACAAATACAGCACATACACCTCAACTTCTCTTTTATCAATTCTCCTCTTAAGTCAACACAGCCACCCGTATCATTGTAGCACATGAAAGCCTCTTCCTTACACACTTCCAAAAAAGCCCGGGGTTTTCCAAAGCCGCGGCCCGCTGCTCTTTTAGTCCTCTGCCGCTTTATGGGGCGCGGGTCCCGCAGCAGCTCCCTGCCCCACAGGTACCCGCACTGCGGTGCACCGACCCCCCCTTTTTAGAGCGCCGTCATGGTACGACCCCACCTCCCAAATCGCGCGGGTTGTTCTGTCAGCGCAGCACAGCGGCGCGATTGGACAGGAGCGGGGGGCGCTGCCGCCGCAGCCAATCAGGGGAGCGGCCCCGCCCGCGCACGAGTCTCCTCAGCCTGGCCGCTGGCTGCCGGCGCTCTGTGGAGACCGGGACTCCCGCTGCGAGCGGCGGTTCCCTGCTCTCTGCCGCGTCCCTCCCAGGGGCTGCGGGGTCTGTGTGGGGGTGTGCGATGGTTGCTTACTTTTGTAGAGGAAAAGAGGCTCGCGTCGCTTTTAGCGCTTTCAAAAGCAAGAACGGACCGCACGTGGCTACGCAGATGCGGCGAATGAAAAGCTGAGTCTGCTGCTCAAGTTGCAAGTGCCCATACTTGAAATTGCAGGCTAGGAACCTCTCACACAAGTTCTGCTGGGCTCTAGGCCTGGTGGCGGGTTGGAGACTCACTCGAAAGCAGCAATACCTGTCCTTTGCTCTGCGTGTTCCTTGGCACAATCGTAAAACCAAACTGCTCCTGTAACTCCTTTCAACCGGCAATTAACCAAACATTTACCAACATCCCTTCAACTGCTTTCAGCATAGCTCAGATTTAAACCAACGCTGAAAAGTTACACTCCTCATGTTCTGTTCCAGAGCACAACTTGCATCAAAGCACTCAGCAGATAACCAGGGAACAGTTTATACTCCATTTATAGGAAATAATAAATTACAACTTTAAAAGGCCATTTACATAAAGCTTCTACATAAAGCTATATAAAACATAATTTTAAGCACATAGTTTAAAAATTAAAAACAATCAGAAAATGTTTGGGTTCTTCCCATTCCACATCTTTGCCCAAAAAGGAAAGCTCCCTCAGAGGAGGACTCCTCACACTCTTCCCCTGCTCCAGCCTGGGGTCCCTCCCAGGGCAGACAGTCCAATGGGAATCCTCCCCAGAGGCAGCAGCTCTTCATGAATGGCTTCAGCATCAGTCCCTTTCATGGGGTGCAGTCCTTCAGGAACACTGCTTCAGTGTGGGTCCCCCACAGGGTCACAAGTCCTGACAGCAAGGCTGACGGTTGCTGAAGTTGCCAGCATTTTCTTTTTTCCCTTCTTTCATACATTATCCCAGAGGTGCTACCACCGCTGCTGATGGGCTTGGCCTTGGTGGGTCTGCCTTGGAGCCGGCTGGCATTGACTACACTGCACATGGGGGAAGCTTCTGGCAGCTTCTCAAGGAAGCCACCCTGCAGGCACCACCCCAATACAACTCAGCAAAGCTTTTGCCTATACAGGCAACACAGCCACCCTGCTTAGGGGATTTCAGGGAGTGTGACTTGTCCTCTGGCTTGCAGCAGGTTCCAATGCTAGATGTGGACATAGCATACCCTACCCAATATCGTGGCATTTAAGAAATGCACTGCAACGCAGCGAGCCATCTGTATCTACACCCCCCTAGATGCATGCAGCAGTCTTGCATTTGCTCTGTGGTCTGAGGTTTAAACACACATTTTCTTAAGGAGTCAATGCTTTAATGTTTTCCTGCATAATCAGTCATGTAGTCATGGCAGAACTCAGGCTTTTCAATATGATACTGAATGCAGTTACATTTCTTATTTCTCCATGCCATTATTCAACTTGGGTATTTCAGTGCTTGTCCCACTAATGCCTATGAAACCCTGCGAGACAGTTAAAAAATCTAACCCTGCAACACACCGCCTGCCATCAATTTCTTCAAAGCACAGAGCAGGGACCTCTGCTGAGGCTCTGAAGAGATTGCAAACCTGCAAAGAATCAAAAGGATGACCCAATAAAACTGCGTCACAGAAATACCTGCTGGCCTTTTTTGTAACATATCCCCTAAACAGATACGCTGTGATGAAAAAGGTGCTATTGTTTTTTGCAAAGGCAAGCGCTTCAGAAATGTTAGCATCACTGACACCCAGGCAGTGACCAAGACATGACTGTGAACCACCGGTAGTCTTCAGGACAAACCTATCCTGGGAATGAAATACCTGCTTACAAAAGAAGGGGAGTTAATGGTCTTAACAAGCTCTTTGGGTCTTGTTCTTCGAGCCTCCACCTCATTGCTGTCATTGCCCCAACAGCAAAATTAATGCCATTTTCATTGCAAGATTGGATGACAAATGCTAAGTACGTGTGGAACATTTCAAGTGTGATAAATGAGTGTTTCCCTGAAGAAAGCTTTCTGCCGGAATATATCCTGTAATCTGTAGACCTCTCCCTTGCATCTCTTTTCAAGATTAGCAGACTGCAGCTTTTCCCACCTGTGTTTATTCACTGATCAGGGATAAAAGTGCCCCCTTTTTCAGGTCCTTGTCTCTGAAAGTTGTGTTGCAAGCCAAGGAAACTGACCCCAGGAGGTACAATGCAAACAAAACAAATTAATAACATAAGCTTTCTTTACTCTTCAGCTTATCATAAACTCAAAAGGGCACTTCTGAGGTGAAGAGGATTATCAAAGTAATACTTCTTAAAAACCTAACAGGAAAAGCTTCCTACAGGTGATCATAATTCCAAACATATGTAAGCTGTTTATGAGCATGTGAATTTTAGAAGATCCATTCTTATCTCCTTATGCACTGAGCAAAAATGGAGTTCTCCAGAGATAAAGCCTGGGATTTAAATAAACCCTGCATAGAAATTCAAATCCAACAGAAAAACAAGCAAAGGTTTGCAGGCAATCTGGACGCCGCTGTTTCTTAATTCTGAATTCCTGAAAATGCCGGACTACTGACCTCAGGCACCAGTGATAAAGCACAGGATGGGGGAACATTCTATGTGTTTTATGTACACAGCACCATCTTACCTGGCCATATACTTACAATTTTACATGGGAAAAAAAAGAGGTTTCAACATAAAGTGACAACGTTTCCATATAAAGTGCAGGTGCTGATACATTGCCCAAACCAGTGCTTACAGAAGGAAGATGGGCATCTCTTTGCTCTCCATTTAACATGTCTGCCACGAGTGCTGGTTCAGTCCTACTCACCTCACACACCCATGGATTTTCAAACCTCTTACCTTGTTCCTCCGTTCCGCTTACTCCTGAAGCACCTGAAAGTTTTCCACATTTCCCCAGAGCTTGGGGAAGTTAGGAATTTTCACCTGCTGTGAAATATCCTTGCTCCTGGGTCTTTGCTGCTACAATGCTACTTAGGGGACTGGGGGGGGGGTGGGGGTGGGCATGCATGGGGGTAATACTATTAAACTTTGCACATTGTTGTTTTCAAGAAGCATTAAACAAAACAAACACCAACAAAAAGAAAAACTGAACAGTAGCAATCATTACCTAGCTTTTGCTGCAAGCTTCCAACAAAACCGAATCAGGACTGTTCAAACGGGAACACAGCATCCCTTAACTCAAGAAAAAATGCAGTATGACGTTATACTAATAAAGATATGATAACCCATTAAGTTTCTGGGACAAATCCCGGAAGCTTAAGTGTTGCGAAACAATCAAGCAGAGTACCAATGAAGAAGGAATAGCTACCAAGCGATATTAAAATCATCAAATACATGGCTAGTAAGCTTTCCTAAAATCTATTTGCTGTAAAGTAGAACATCTTGTGTCTTTCTCCATCAGCAGTCGAGGAACTAGCCATGCAACCTGTGCTACTGTAAAGCACAGGTTATAAACCATAAACCATAGAATTTTAAGGGCTCCAGGTATTTGGAGAAATAGATTCACCTGATCCCCAAACTTCTGCCTTCAAATACAGTTGGAAGGCAAGCAAAATTCAGAAACCCTAGATGGAAGTATACAGAAAAAACAGCTTAACAAGGTGAATGAAGCTGTGTACTGTAAGCAATGACAAGAAGGATGAGGCAGCAAACTCTCTGCTGACCCTGACTCAGCAAAGCACTTTCACATAGCCGTGCTTTATAGCACCTTCTTAAACCTAGCTCTTTCCAGAGCCAAAGCTGACTGCCAGCAGCACATCCTTGCTGGGCAAATCATGAGAAGCAATTAGATTTCACCACACAGCATAGCTACTGTAAGGCTAGAGCAGCAGCAGGGCAAAGGGCAGAAACTGAGTAAAACACTTGAAAGAATTAAAAAAACCCAACAACTTTAACAACAACGAGAGACTAAGTTGGATGCAGCCTGTTATGAAAGAAACTGCTTTACAGATGTTAGGAATCAAACACTTCTGAGAAAAGAAATTCAAACAACCCTTTGTCCTCCAATATTAAAATTGAGGAGAATAGATTTAAAAGAGAAATCACCTTCTCCCAGGAACCAGACTGCAGCAGAGGCTGCGCTCTACTAACTTCTGGCAGCCATCGGGAGCCGTTTGCATCATCTTCCCTGCCATTGCTCACTTACCACTCTGAATGCCATAAAATATTCCATAGCCATAAGAACCAGCATTGCTTTTCTCAATCCAAATGCGTGCAGAAATCCAAGTGAGTGCACAAATCCTTAGTTTAAGGGCTGGGTTGCTTCACACAGATCACTGGGATAGCAACATTGCCCCCTGCTATGCTGAGGCTGTGAACAGGACAGGATATGAAGCAGTGGGGCTGGTGCATTAGGTATCAAGGCAAGGTGTATCGTAAGCAAACACCTCAACTGCCTGTGATGAGCAGTTTCCATGGGACAAGGGACTGCTCTCAGCAGTGAGAACCACAGAATCATTTAGGTTGGAAGATCATGCAGCCCATCCATTAACTAGCACTACCATGGCCACCACTAAAAGGTGTCCCTATGTGCTACATCTACATGAGGGTCACATTGATATCCAGTGTTAAACACTGTCCGTTTTGCAACAGATTCTGGTTTACCAAAGAATCGATGCCTTTTGTGAAGACAGAACGTTAGATATGAAACTCCTCCTCTCCCACTCGGTCACTATGATGCTTGCATTGATGATGGGGGGCTTTATTTTCACTAGGAGGGTCTCAAGGTCAGGGGAGTCCTTCACTGGTGAGGGCGAATTCTTCTCCTTGATGGGCAAGGGAAGTTTCTCCTTGTGAGAATTCTTTTCAGGCGCGATGGCAGGCTTGTTGCTCCTAGTGCTGGTGTAGGTTGTGCCCTGGCTTTGAGGAGGGGGGTTGAAAGCAGCATGCGCCTGGGCACTGCCAGGCAAAATGTCTTTGCTGAGCTTGGGGTCCAAGGAGGGTTTGTTGGTGGCCTTGTGACCTTTTCTCCAAAGGTTTAAAAACTGGAATTTCACCTACTATAATGCTACTGTCATATGAACAGCTCCCTGTTAGAAGGTGGACAGTGGCAGCTGCGCACCATCTGCTTTTCTCCTGTTGGTTTGGGTTTTTGTTCACTTGGTAGGTCTATGAATTGTAACTTCTGGAGTGATACGATTAACCCACACTGAACCATCTATTTTTTCCTCTCTTTTAGTCTGTGTATTCTTACATATGTGTTTGCTTTCTGTACTCAATTTACTACTCACCAGGCAGGTTACACATGTGATAATATACACTTTTAAGGGTAGAGCTACTGTGTATTGAATTAGAGCTAGAAAAAAACATCCAAATTATCCTTTATAATGTAATACCTTTTATTTTTTTTCTGAAATTGCACGATGGCTCAGTAACACCTTCATCTGAGAGTGAACATGTAATTCAAGTCTGTCAGGGAAATGGTTACTTAAGTCAGCCATCCCCTTGTGTTAGTGCAGACTGCAGAATGACAAATGCTGTAAGAAAGCACTCCTGTAACACAAATTAGTAGTGGATTGGTCATTTACCTTCAGTGTTTACATTCTCATTTTAATGTAATTAAATTCTATAATTTTGTTAGTGAAAAGCTTATTTTGCACATTTTCTGATCAGAATTCTGAAAAAGACATTGTCTTTATGGGGAATACTCTATCTTTTGTAGCTAAACACCTTCTAAAAACCTTGAAGTGATTGGTAACTTTCAGCAATTCCTATAACAGCTGTTACTACAGTGGTTTTACAGGAATTTGCTTCTATAAACAGCTTTATCAATTCTTCAACGGAAATACAAGTCCTGAGGGTTAAATTAAGTAATCTAAAATGTCACTTTACAATCCCCCCATCTCTGGATACACATAAACCAAACAAGAGCCTGGCAGTCTCCTGTCTCCAAGATGCATCTAGAAGGTTTCTAAGGATGTTTCGTTTAAAAAATAGGACACAGCTGTTAAAGAAAAGTTCAGCACACCAGTGCTATTGCTTTCCTGCATTACAGCCCTGCCCTACTCAGGCAGCCAAGTTACAACTCAGATCTGATTGGGATACATTGGTCTATGTTAGAAGTACAGGGCAAACGGAGTTAATTTGTTTGAACAAAATGCAGTAGCTCAATGCATATTGAGTTCAGAATTCTTATTTCAGCTTAACTGTCCATCCTTTCATAGCTGAAACTGACATTCCCGTAAAAGATTGGGGTTTGTTTTGTTTTGCTTTGCTTTTTCAGGTTGGTTCAAAATTTATCTCCTGCCACAAACTGGTGCTAGCTTGTGTTGTACCTTACTTCAGAGCCATGTTCCTCTCAGAAATGGCTGGAGCCAAGCAGGCGGTGATCGAGATCAGGGACTTTGATGGCGATGCAATAGAAGACCTAGTGAAGTTTGCGTACTCCTCCCGGCTTACTCTGACGGTGGATAACGTCCAGTCTCTCCTGTACGCTGCTTGCATTCTGCAGGTGGAACTGGTAGCAAAGGCGTGCTGTGAATACATGAAGCTGCACTTCCATCCCTCCAACTGCCTGGCAGTCAGGGCATTTGCAGAGAGCCACAACCGCATTGACTTGATGGAAATGGCAGATCAGTATGCTTGCCAACATTTCACAGAGGTGGTGGAGTGCGAAGACTTTGTGAGTGTGTCACCGCAGCACCTCCATAAGCTCCTGTCCTCCAGTGACCTGAATATTGAAAATGAAAAGCAAGTTTACAATGCTGCTATCAAGTGGCTGCTAGCCAATCCACAGCATCATGCTACATGGCTGGATGAAATACTTGCCCAGGTAGGGCAGATCAAGGTTCCTGGTGTCTGTCTCATCACTGTTTTAGATTTATAGTCATAGAATCATAGAATCATACTTAGGTAGATCTCAAGATTAAAGATGTTCCTACCAGTTGGTGACTCATCTGATATTTACAGTTGTGAGCTGACAGTGAAAGCAGGTTAAATCTCTTGAACATCAGGAAGAAGCTGTATTCTGCAGTGTCTGTAGAGAAGAGTGTTTGCTTTATGCTCATGGCTGGGAGGTGGGGAGCCAACAAAAAGCTGAATCTTTGTTAGAGTAGGAACTCTTTAGATTTACACATAGTGGAGAGCAAAGCCATCACTTCACTTGGTTTGATACTACTGCAGCCTGAAATACTCACTTCCCTTGCTAGTAAGAATCGGTACTTAAAAAGGAGAGCAAAGCTGTTGAGGAGGTTTTTTATATAGCTAGGAAAGTAAAGCTGTAATGGAGATGTGTCATATCAAGTTGTGCTACTTCTAGAATATTCCATATATTTAATTACCAGAAGACCAAGATGTGTTAGCCCTGTGAGCAGCCTAGGAAACATACTCTAGACCCTTCTGTATTCAGTAGACTAGCACTAGTTGTTACCTGTAGGATCTGAAAGGAGTTGGCAGTTTAATCATCTAGACTTGATACGAGTCTGCTCCTTCTGAAAGAAACATAGGTATCAAAAGGTCACTCAGCTGAACGTATATAAACTCCCTCAGTTATTCAAACTGTATATGTGCTAGTTATGGGAGTTTAAAATACAGTATTTGAGACAGGTATGGAGAACCTGTGCTGGGGAAGAGGGAGGTACATGCTATGTGTTGCAAAATGTGCTATGATCTTAGTAGGTAAGATCAACTGTGCTGTTTCAGGTGCCACTGAACTCCAACTGGAGTATTTTGCATTTGGCAGAATTGCTAATATTGATGTCATCTGAGTAATGAGAGGTCTACTCACATACTGCTGTCATTGTCTTCATGCATCATTTTTCACATTTCCTGGTAGAAAGATCACAGCTGTATATCAACTGTCTCCCAAAGCCTTTCAGTTTCATCGAGACAAGCATAAGATTTTTTGTACAAAAACCCCTTCTTTAGTACACTGTAATTAAATTTACAGGCAATGTAATTTTAGATTTAAAAAAATAACAATTTTTATTACCCAATTATGGTAGCAGAAGGGATTTACAGCTTTAGTCTAGTCATGAAAACCAGAGTCTAGAACAAAGCAATGAAAAAGTAAGCTGCTTCCTGTGAATACGGGTTATTTGCCAGAGTATATGGAGCCATCAGTTGATCTGAACATTGCTGCTAGGAGAAAACATAACTGGGTTTCCTGACAGTTATTGTCCACATCATAATCAGCCTTACAGGTTTTGCTGCTATAATGAGGCTCTGCATTTGTCAGCCTTGAGTTCTTACCATATCACTAACCTCACAAGTCTGTTAGCAGGGCTGTGGTGGTGCTTTTAATCAGCCTAAAATAAGCTGGGCCAAAGTAAATGAAGAAGTGGAAGTGAAAGCAACTGGGCAAGGAAGAACTGGTACAGACACTTGCTTTCTTGAAGACAGGGACACTTGCCAGCCATATAACAGCACTACCCTGCTGCTCTGAGAATCACCGCAGATACTGGACTTCTTCACCATTGCCTCTGAACTGACTGGGAGCTGCTTGACAGCATTGACTCCAAACCTTAGGAAGTCAGACGATGGTTTACTTCAGTTCCCCCTACTAACACCCATTCCGCCTTTGTGCCTGATTGTGCTTCACAGTCCTCACTGTTTCTTTCACGTGATAATGGGAAGATAAATGAAAGGTTTGCTGAAATAAATGGAAAGGGAAAAGGACATTTCAAGGCAGTCTTGGAGAAGATGACCTTATTCCAGATCTGCCCTGTCACTGGGGATTGCTCTGGGCAATAAATACCTGTAGTTGCACTCAGAAGGACCCTTCCGTTCCTCCACCTGGTCACCAGCTCTCTTCTGGGAAACTACAGGAAAGAAACAGAAACAAAACTTAGCCCTCAAGGTGTTTGGTTTTGTTTTTTAAATCCTGTAGTCAAGTCCACACCAGAGAAAGGTGTTACTACACTGGCAATACCTCCTCGATAGAAACTGAGGTCATGCTGATAATGTTTCCTTTTTGACTTGCCACCCACAGAAAATGAACCATTCTAGCAAAAGGCCTCTTTTGCTGGCATAGCAATGAGCTGGAAATCCATACCCTCCGCAGACTAACCTGACATGGCTATCCTGGTAAAGTCACAGGTACTTCCTGCATCACACCAGGCAGGTGGCTGGGCCACGGGACAGTTCTCCACTGCTGCTTAAATGCAAATGGTTGTAGCAAACGTTTGTCACTAAAAAAGAGCTGTTCATATCTCTGTTATCCTGGGAAAAAATACAAAAACCTCTCTTTTTAGTGAAGTGTGTGGGGCTGCCAGCTGACTCAGAAGCTCCATCTGTTGTGCATGTGTCACTGTGAACGGTGAGATTCACTCAGTTCAGCCAGTTACTCCAACTGTGTTCATTTCTGTTAGGTACGGCTCCCTCTCTTGCCCATTTGTTTCCTTATGAGTGTTGTGGCAAAGGGAGAGATCGTCAAGCAGAATCTAAAATGTAGGGATTTGCTGGATGAAGCAAGAAACTACCACCTTCGCCTGAGCAGCAGGGCAGTGCCAGACTTTGAGTACTCCATTTGCACAACACCATGGAAGCAGACTGCTGGTAATTAAATGTGTGTCTGATTATCCAGTAGGAAGTGGTATGGAGAAGAGGCAGCACATCTGTGCAGGGTTAGCTGGCTTGGTGTAAATGATTGTTAATGACTTAATGCAAAATTGGGAAAGCCATTGGTTACCTCCCTAGTAATTAGGTAATGTGCTGCATTTTCCCAGCAGAACTTTAGCAGTCATTTTCTTTGTTGAAATCATTATTTATCCTAATTAGTTCTATCTGCATTAAAGCCAGAACTGTTAAGTATGGTATGACCAGGCAGTATGCTGAAAACAACAGACACTTACCTTTTGGTGTGAAAAGGTTGAGCTAACTTTTAAACTCTTGGGCTAACCTATATCAAAAGTGATGGATCTTAGACTGCAAATCCTAACTGTTATGTTTAACAAAATCTGTTTATCTCTCTAAGCAAAATCACAAAAAGCATATTTAAAATATGCATTGGTTTTGCAAGAGCACAGACAGTTAATTGGCATAGCAGCATGCCAAGCAAAGTCCAGAATCCAGCATCCAGTCAAGGAGGGCAGCCGTGCCCCTTGGAGTGAAATGCAGCTTCTCCCAAACTACGTAATTTTCAATTCACTCTGCTCTACAGCTTTATCCCCCTTCTTCCTGCTAGTTTTCTGGAAACCTGCTTTGTCTTCTTCAGGTGTGCTGTTCTGTGTTGGTGGTAGAGGCGGATCAGGTGACCCATTTCACAGCATTGAATGCTACTCTATCAGTAAGAACAGCTGGTTCTTCAGCCCCGAAATGAACAGCAGGAGAAGGCACGTGGGTGTGATCTCTGTGGGAGGTCAGTAACCCCATTCAGGCAACCCTGATCAAAAGGCACTTGTTTGGTGGAATTGGTACTTTCACTACTTCTACTTGTAGTACTTCTACTGCTTTACTTGTTTAACCTGAATATTCCTCAATTTAGTAAAGCTTCTTCCCATTAGGAGGTTCTAATTCTGAAACAATGTGAGAGCAGGCTTACTGAAAGAAGCATTACTGCAAACTGAGAGAGCTGGGATTGTTCAGCCTGGAGAGGGCTCCAGGCAGACCTTATTGTGGCTTTTCAATTCTTAAAGGGGACTTATAAGAAAGGTTGGGGTGGGCTTCATAGCAGGGCCTGTAGCAATAGGACAACGGGTCCTACTTTTAAATAAACTGAAGGAAGATGGATTTTTTTTTTTACAATGAGGGTGGTGAAAGACTGGAACAGGTTCTCCTGAGAGGCAATAGATGCTCCATCCCTGGAGCAGCGACAGGCTGGATGAGGCTTTCTGAGCAGCCTGATCTAGTTGAAGATGTCTCTGCCCATGGAAGGGGAGTTGGAACTAGATGATCTTAAGGTCCTTTCCAACCCTAACTATTCTATGAGTCTATGATTCTATGTTCCTGCTCATTGCAGGAGGGTTGGACTAGGTGACCTGCAAAGGTGCCTTCCGACTCAAACTGGTCTATGATTCTATGAACTGTATGCAACCTCTTGCCTTAATATGTGATTTATTTTTATAAATCCATTTGCAAAGAAATGGCGTTACACAGCAGAGTTTCCCAGAATTGCTAGTGCCCATCTTAGCTCCCTTCATACTTAAATCGATACAGGCAAGTCACTAAGACCATAACTCTTCCAAGGAGAGAACTACCTTTATTTTTGGGTCTTCATCTTCTGAAATCAGATCCATGAAGTCCAGGACAGCTTATCACCCATGATCATAGAATCACAGAATGGTTTGGGTTGGAAGGTAGTGAAATAATAAGAATAAACTAGTGGGGTGTATTATTGTGCAGAATTTGGGTTGGAAACCTTAAAAATCATCCGGTTCCAGCCCCCTGCCATGGGCAGGGACACCTTCCACTAGACCAGATTGCTCAAGGCCCCATCCAGCCTGGCCTTGAACACTGCCAGGGATGGGACAGCCACAGCTTCTCTGGGCAACCTGTGCCAGTGTCTTACCACCCTCACAGTGAAGGATTTTTCCCTAATATCTAATCTAAATCTCCCCTCTTTCAGTTTAAAGTAATTTTCCCTTGTCCAGTCACTACATGCCCTTGTAAAAAGTCTCTTTCCAGCATTTTTGTAGGCCCTCTTTAGATACTGGAAACTGCTCTAAGGTCTGCCCCTGTGCCTTCTCCAGGCTGAACAAGCCCAGCTCAGCCTGTCTTGATAGGAGAGATTCTCCAGCCCTCTGACCATCTGCATAGCCTTCCTCTGGATTCACTCCAACAGGTCTATATCCTTCTTATGCTGGGCTTACGATGCAATTTTTCATTGTACATGGTAGCCCCCGTGTTGCTGCAGCAGAGCAGCAATCTCCCCCACAACCCCCTAGAAAATCTGGTGAGACTGATGAAATGTCCAAAAATGATCTGTCCTGCCTTTGTGTTTCCAAACTTTGCTATTTTTAGGATTCTTTTTTTTTCTTATTCTGGGGCTTCATGCTAATACACAGCTTGATTTACTAGCTGTAAAGCAAACACTAATCTGCATCATACATGCATCTATCACATATTTGCACAAACACAAAGTTGTGTGTAACGTACTGTAAATATTTCAGTGCAGAACTGCACAATCCCTGGCTGGTAGCAGTGATTATGTTTCTGCTTTGGCTTTCTTTTATTCCTCTATG
The DNA here is from genome assembly GCA_039720435.1 of Amazona ochrocephala. Classification (NCBI taxonomy): domain Eukaryota; kingdom Metazoa; phylum Chordata; class Aves; order Psittaciformes; family Psittacidae; genus Amazona; species Amazona ochrocephala. The sequence goes on along the minus strand of CM077879.1, from coordinate 62,970,281 downwards.
TTCCTTTTCTGTTTTCCTTTTCTTGGGGCACTGGCTTTTGGAGCACTGAGCTCTTTGTAGTCCAGCTGTGCTCACATTCTGATATCTAGGGCCTTTCTGCTATGCCCGATAAAGAACTCCAAACTGACTAACTGGTTCTGGGGGGGTTTTAAGAATGAGCAAGACAAGTGCCAGCGGAGCATGCACAGTGAAATACTTCATGCCCAGGAAACAAATAGCTGCCTATGCTTTTGCCACAAAAGGCCAGAAGAGCTAAAACACTGAAAGTCAGCCTGAGGACTTTTCTTGCCTTTTGGCATTTAAGATCCTTTTAAGGAGCTACTGGACTCACAGATCTGTAATTTTTTGTTTCTGCTGTCATTTAAATCAGCCTCCTTAATTCTGCATTCCATTTTGTTATTTGTTGTTTGTAAAAGAATCACGTAAAAGTAGGATTGAGATACTGAGCATGGCTAAGTCCTAAAGCTGTGACCTGATCAAAGTAAAGACCCAGGCTCCTAGAAGGGGCTTCTTGCTTCACTTCCTCCCTTCTGCCACCGCCCAGGGCATATTTGCAGCAAACTTAATGCTTACGTTATAGACCATGCTTTTCATTTTGTAGTGCTGATTGTGCGCTCCTACTGGTACATTCAGGAGACAAAAAATCTGACAACTACCCTATTGGAAAACAGTGGAATGGAAGAAATTGCAATTAAATCTTGCTGGAGGTCAGCCATCTAATATCCGTCACGGGTTTGCATTTTAATACGTATCAATATCACCCCCCAAAAATCACCCCAGAGCGTAGCAGCAGCTATACCAACGAAGTTAAAACCAGCAGGTTTTGGTTCTTCGGATACAACAAAGAAAGATATGAGGTTTCAAATTCAGTACCGGCACAGAGAAACCCAGGTAACTAAGACAATCTCGTATATCCAAGCGTATGAGCAGAGGACTTGGACTGTAAGTGACACGCAGTCAGAGCAGTATTCCATACCTCCCTGCCTTTAGGTTTTTGCTATTTTTGAAACAGGATCTTTATGGTTTTGCAGTCTAAAACTGTTCTAGCTGCAGCAGTCCTGTTCATGGGTCACACGGTAACACACAGGTGCATGGGAAAGCTGAGGTGAAGGTGAGACAAAACTCAACAGGAGGCTGCAAACATAGAAGAGCCTTTGAGGATAAAGCTGCAAGCCTGGCACAGGTGTTCCTGCCACAGTGACTGGTCATTGCTCATTATAAACTGCACTTTTTAAGCATCGTTACTGTTTCTTTGTAGTTTGAAGCAGGTGCCAGTCAGGTAGCATTGCACTTCATGTGTCCTTCCCATTCCCTTTTTCTAAGGATTTGCACTGAGGTATTGATCCTGTGGTTTTCTTAGGAGAGGAATCGCGCTTACTTCTCTGGTTGGCTCCATTTACGCAATAGGAGGTTTGGATGACAACACTCGCTTCAGTGATGTGGAAAGATACGACATTGATTCCGATTGCTGGAGTGCAGTTGCCCCAGTGAACACTCCCAGGGGAGGAGTCGGCTCCGTAGCCCTTGTGGTAAGTGACTTTTTCCTCCCAAGGTGGGGCCAACCAAGGAGCTGACCTGCTTCTCAAATCTGCTTTTACAATGCAGAACACAAACCAAAATGCAGCTGGTGGGTCTGAGCACCTCCAGTCATCAAAATCCTATGGAACTGTGTGCAAGGTGAGGGTATTTAGGGTAATACTCATATCAAATTGAACTACATGCCCTGTTTCAGCAGTATTTGAGGTACTGGGAGCAAGTAGCCAGACCATTCTAACATCAGGCTAATGCCTCATGTCTCACTCCGAAGACTGGTTCGGCATGGTTACTATGTTTGAAGGTGGTGAACACATCGGCACTTAAATCCCCCTGTCGCTATGTATATTCTGCAAAATATCTACAATACTACATAACATTTCACTTCTTTAATTGCAAGAGAGCATCATTAGATAATTAAGTTTGTTGCTGGAATTCTTACACAGAAGTAAATAATTGGGGCTGTATGGATATACCACATTTGCCTATAATTGTAACAAGGCTTATGAAAAGCTGAGTAAATAGATATACATTACACATAATCTTTCTTTATACAACTGTTTTCCAGAACCATGTTTATGCTGTGGGTGGCAATGATGGTGCAGCATCTCTTTCTAGTGTGGAGAAATACGATCCCCATTTGGATAAGTGGATAGAAGTGAAAGAAATGGGTCAGCGAAGAGCTGGCAATGGGGTCAGCGAGCTCCATGGCTGCCTGTACGTTGTCGGTGAGTAGAGATGTGGTATTTTGTAGTGCTCTTTCTGCCAAGTACTGGCATTAGTAAAAGGCTGTTGTTGATAGAGGAACTAATAGGTAGATCTGACCTGTACTTTGTGTTCTTGGGCAGGAAAAGAAAGCGAGCACAACCAGGGCACGCTTACATGACGGGATGTTAGTGAGGAAATAAAAAGCAGTTCCTAACCCACATTTCAGGATGCCCATGCTGTTGAGGACAGTATGTCCATACAGAAAATCCTCTTGAGATTCATGAATCTTGAGTTTCCTTTAGGAAAATTATTAGGTTCACATACTTTCAAAGCACTCTATTTCTATTTTGAGCTTAAATGGTAGCTTTTCACAAAGTGGTTACACTTACTCCACATCCTGCTGTCCTAGGCCTGTCTTGATCTGCTCTGCGTTGCATTTACCTGCTTTCCTACGGGAGGAAGATGCCAGGTAGATACGCCATAGTGATAGCTGCAGTGTTCTGCCTAGTGTATCATCATAAGTGATTTAAAAAAGCTTTGAGTAAAACGCTCCTCTGCCAGCTGCCCCAGCAAGGGGAATGCAGCGCTGACGTCTAAGTTGAGGATTTTTTCCCTGAAGTGTTCAGCAATGCTGCCGTTTGAAACCACCACAAGAGGGTGTTCTGCTTAAGCCAAAACAAATCAGGCCCATCCCTTTACTGGTCTTAGGTTTTTTCCGTTCCCAATTAGAAGTTGTTTCATTGTAAGGATGTGCTAAGTGCATTTAAGGAGGAAAATAATAGAAACACCTCTCCTTGCAGCTTGAGTAGACCACTGTCACACTGGGTGATGCTTACACAGTGACAAGAGGGAGAGCCATTAGATTAATTTTTAGAAGCTTGTGAAATTCGTGTAGAGAGCTGGGGGCGGACATTAGCCCACTGAATGCCAAAAATAGCCTGATAATGCCAGTCCTGCATATCACTGGCACTAAAAGGGGCGTAAAACTGACAATGTGATGATTCTTTGCAGGTGGCTTTGATGACAACTCTCCGCTGAGCTCAGTGGAGCGGTTCGACCCGCGCAGTAACAAATGGGAGTATGTGGCAGAGCTTACAACTCCGAGGGGTGGTGTTGGCATAGCGACACTGATGGATAAAATCTTTGCAGTTGGAGGTCATAATGGCAACGTGTACCTGAATACAGTGGAGGCATTTGATCCCATAGTGAATAGGTAACTTAAAATGCTTTATTTGGCTTAAGACAATGAAATCAGCCTATATGAAAACATAACATAATACAAATAGCATGCAGCAGGAGTCTAGCTGCTGTTTCCTGGTAGTAATTGAGTAATATCCATGACTAGCTACATTTATGCCACTGGGGTCTTCTTGTAAATACTTAAGCACCTCCTCCTTCTTCCTCCTTCTCCATCCCTTGTCCTCTTCCCTTCATTCAGTAAGAACCTACATCCTTCTGGTTGTTTCAGTCTGATTTCACACTGAATTTACTCATGAAATAATATGTAACTAGCGGGGTGTATTATTGTGCAGACTAAACAGCTGGGTTGTATTTCAGATGACTTTGGAAGGTCCCTTCCAACCCACCCTATTCTGGGATTCTGACAAAGAGAAGCAATACTCAGAAAGGACAGGAGCTTACTTTTCTTGTTTGCCATCTTCTTCAGGTGGGAACTCGTCGGCTCTGTGTCACACTGCAGGGCAGGGGCCGGTGTGGCTGTGTGCTCTTGTTTCTGCAGCCAGATCCAGGACGTGGGCCAGGGATCCAGCAATGTTGTTGACTGCATGTGAGCTCTGCTGCCTCCTCCGAATTCCAGAGGAACGCGAGCAGGGAGGCCCTGCAGAGCTTTTAAACACCGTGTTTTGTATGGTAGCTCAAGAAATAAACCCAGTGCATTTTGTTGTGAAAATGTTACCTTCTGCAACTGTAACGCTTTTGGCGGCTGCCTACCAACAGTGATGCAGACAAGCCTGTGAAAACACAGACTACAAGTGTGACCCACAGGAGAGGACCTGCCAAGAGCTGCAACCATCCCGGTTTTGAGAGGCTCTAATTTTAGACTCGTTTGAGGCAGCTGCTGCAGGAACCCTGTTGAGCTGCAAACCAGGCATGGGGTGAGTGAGGAGAGAGGGCAGCCGGGGGTACTGCTGAGCCTTCCCCAGCAGCCCTGCCACGTGTTTTCTGGAGGACTCAAGTAACATTTAATGGAGCCCATTTTCAGGAATGCAGTCTTAAGCATTTCCTAATTACAAGATCTTTGTAATACAAAGCATCTCAAGTTTTAGAAGGTAACGACATCCCCGTTGCACACTAAGGTAACTGCCCACCTCCTAAGGGGCCACGGGCAGCAGTGGAAATCGCATCTTTTCCATCTGAAACCTGTCGTTCGGAGTACTTTCTCAAGCTAATACATTTGTTAGGAAGCTGAAAAGATCCTTGACCTGAGTTTAGCCACGGCAGCACTGGAATTCTCAAGGCTTCAATAAAATTTGTAGTAACTCCTGCCCCTCCCCACCCAAGGCAAGTTTCTGTTTAGACATCATTCCTGAAGCAACCAGTGTAATTTGTCCTAATAGTGTGGGCTTCAGTGGTGTCTGAATCACCATTTTTATACAATTGGCAACACATAATAAAAGTTGCAGTATTCTGCAAAGACCTTTAAATACAACTCCAGGAGGTGAGATGTCCAGTTTCAGTATCCAGTAGTCATAACTCTAGAGGTACTGGCTCTTTTAAGGGAGTTAAGCCAGGAAGCTTAGCCTCAAAACAGGTAGATGACTTAAAGCTTACGTAAACCAGACAATCATCGACAAGAAGAATTGGAAATAAACCAGTACTTACATAAAAAGTGTAAGTAGAAACTCGGCAGCGCTGTGTACAAAGGTGTCCTGCATGGAGCCGGAAACCCTGCATTCGGAGTGAAGTGCAGCCGGAAAGACAGCAGATTCCTGTTCCTGCATCACCTTGCACTGAACAACCGACAATCCCTTGTGACCAAACTTTCCAGCTTGTTGCAAGTGACCAGGAAGAGCAGCAGACTCCTCTGCATTCAGTACCAGGGCAGAGGCAGGACAGCAAGAGCATAAGGCGCAGGCCTGTTCTGCTGCTGAGTTACTGTCATTCAGCTTTTCTGTTTCATGTGGGTTGCACGTCGGTAGCACCCAGGGACAAAGCGAACGGTACTGTAAATAATGAACCATTGCAATAAATTGTTTGTACTACAAAGCACCTTGTTTATAGCGTGATCGGAGCGTGCTTTGGCAGGGAAACATTACACCATTGAGTATTTTTACCTAGTGGCAGGTGTCCCTGCCCATGGCAGGGGTTTGGAACTGGACGATCCGTAAGGTCCCTTCCAGCCCAAACCATTCTGTGATTCTGTAATTCCCAATAGGAAGCCTTTGTTAGCAGGGAAAATCCTGTGTTACAGCTGTGAACTGTGCTACCCTGCCACTGCCCTGCCCCTGTGCAAGGACACGGTCGCCCCTGTGGCTCTTGATCTAAGAGGGGTGGTAAGAGAAGGTCCAGGTACCCCCTATAGAACTGAGCAGGTTCTGCTGTGGATGTTCCGGCTAACGAGGAGCCTTCAGAAAACATAAGTCCCGCTTTTCACCAAGTGACCCCGCTGTGAAGGCCAGCGCTGCTCGCCCGCTGATCCATTCCTCCTGGTGGGGAAGTGCCAGCGCCCATGGGTGCAGCCTGTAACTCGCACACACCTGGGTGGCACTGGTGCCTGCACGGTGGCTGCTGTCAGAGGGAGAGTTTTCACGGCTGTGTGTTCAGCCGTGACATGAGGCTAGAGCAAACGCGCTGGGACTCTGTACTGGTGGGAGGAGCTCTGCTGTCGGCCTTGTAGCTGGAAGGCAAATGGTGCTAAAGGTGATCACGATCGAAAGACATTTCAGTTTGCATCCCCTCCACCCCCGACATCAGCCGTGCTCAGGCTTCCAGAGGCACGTCACTAAGGGCTGGCAGGAAAACCGCAGACAGGTTTACGAGGAACAGCCCTGTTGCCAGCAGAGTGGTGTCCACATTCCTAATCTTGGATGGCACCAGAACTACGAATAGTTTGTGCACAACTGGTTTTAGAAACACTATTGCTGGAAATGCGACAATGAGGTCAAAGCATCAAAAAACCCCAAACTCTAGGATTACTGTGGCGACCAACTGTAATCACTTGGCTGTGATTTAACACCAGCAAACTCGTTTTAATTCCTCCAGTACTGGCAATAGGATGATGATGATGAAGTAACACGCACCTCCCAGGCTGAGGGAACATTGCAGCACTGGTTCCCCATGGTGAGGCAGCCCCCAGGGGCAGCAGACTCAAACTCCCGCCACATCTTCTAATTTAAACCTAGGATTTGTGATAGCGAACTCTTTAACATTCAAGGTCATGAAATCCTTGCATCTGAACGTGATGCGCATCCTAATGTGGAACAGAATCATAAAATGGTTTGGGTTGGGAGAGACCTTCAAAGTTCATCTAGTCCAACCCCTTGCAATGAGCAGGGACATTCAACTCGATCAACAGAAATTGTTATTGCTTCTGTTAATGATGTTCTTTCTGCAACTAAAAGCCTTGACCTCACCCATAAAAATCATACACCCAAAGATGTCCATCGGTACATCCATTAAACAGAGACAAAAACCATTTTGGAAGAATCAAGTGCGGTCACGGTTAATCACATCGAAGCTTCCAGCCTGCCTATTTGAACCATGTGACGGGCTTCCCAGTGGGAGCAAGACCAGGCTCTGGACCACTCCTGACTAGCCCCCTTGGCCATGTATCTCCACCTGCAGAGTCCCACTGCTGCCCCAGCTTCTGGGACGTGCCCCCTCCATTTCCTGCTGCCGCACAGCAGCCCTCATGCACACACTGCTCCTCACCTCGGGACTCCAACTGTGGCTCCCCAATTCCTCCAAACCACACTGCTGCCAAGGGCAGTGCATCGTCTGCTGTGCCACCCAGCCAAAACCAAACCAAGCGCGGCTCTATTAGGATTAGACATCTGCTGCAGCGTTCAGATGAGGACAAAGGAGTCCAGAAGGTGATGCACGTGCCACCTGCATAGTTTAAAATGGACACCAAACATAGGCACGCACTGTTAGTTCCGTCAGAGAGAGTGCAGGCTCCTCCTGTTGGAACACCAGCTGGGAGAAAATGATCTCGCTGAGATGTCGCCTGCAGAGGGGGATCCAGCCCTGCACATAACCAAGCCTTCGCACGGGGCTGTGCGCACCTGGGCCATGCATCCTAACTAACAGGCATTGCCAACAGGCTGCTGCAGGGAAGCAGGGGGTAACGTTGATCCCAGCCAGGCAGCGATTTGTCTAATCCGAACAGCTGTGCTGCAAGCACGGCTCTATTAGGAATGAGATGCCTTTGGGGAAGAGCAACATTAGAAAGGATTCCAAGCTGTGAAAGCACAGCCAAATTCTCACAATCCCCATGGAAGGTTAACAGCACGCCATGCTTGTGGCTGGGGACTCCAGATGGCTCCCACCATTAAATGGGCCTTCTGTCTTCAGTTAGGCTGAGACTGCTTTCAGAACTATTCTCAGCACTGCTGCAGTGCAGAGCTTTGCAAACCCAAGTACTTAATTCCAGACGCTCCACTTAAACTTGTTGCTGGCTGCTGTTACCATGTCTGTGTTTGTTTTCTGAACCCTTGCGTGTTCTCTCGACTGGAGCTGGCAGCAAATAAAGCGCTTCCAGCCAAGAGATGGCACTTAGATTTGCAATCCTTTTCTGGCTCTGGCAGCAAGGTTGGTGGCGTTGCTGCCGCCTCGTGGCATTCCAGCACAATTCCTTGGATCCCAGACTGTTGCATTTCAAAGCTGTCCCAGCACAAGAAAAGCCAACGGGAAGCTATGTGATTCCTGCCGCCTGACTTGCCGCATGTGCAGGGGTTGTCGTGCTCCATCGCTCCAGGCAAAAAGCCCATGCCAATCCACAGCTGCCCTCAGTCTGCCACCGGGACGGTGACTCAGGCTTCCAGGGAGTGCACACAACCTATGGCAGGTGGGGCAGCAGTGTCCTCCCAGAGATCAGACACACGTGCACTGGGCTGTGCTGAAGAGAACGCACGTGTGCCTGCGGCCGCCTGCCTGGCTTCTGAGTCACAGATTGGGTTGGGTCGAGTTGGGAGGGACCCTCAAAGCCCGTCCAGTCCAACCCCCTGCAGTGAGCAGGGACATCAACTAGAGCAGGCTGCCCAGACCCACATCCACCCTGGCCTTGGATGTCTCCACAGCATCCCATGGGCACATTTCTCCCAGTCCCCGTCTTTGCCTTCTGTGACTTGGGCACTTGGCTGGAGCTCCTGCTGGTGAAGGCCGAAGCAAAAAGATGTCATTGAGTACCTCAATGTCCCTTCTCCATGCCCAGGTACCTCGGTCTTTCTTTCGTTTCCTTGTGGAAGGGGGCCATGTTTTCCCTTGCCTTCCTTTTACCTTTGACACGCCTATAGGAGTTCTCCTTGTTGCCCCTAATGTCCTTGGCCAGATTTGGGTCTGTCAGGGCTTTACCTTTCCTAACCTGACCCCTGGCTGCTCTGGCCTTCTCTCAGTATTCCTCCCAGGCTACCTGTCCTGGATGACAGTGGACAACATCGCCATATCCCTACAATACGGAACGCTGGACCCAAAGAAACAATAACCTCAGAGGTAGGGAGTAGGAGAGGAGAAAAACCCAGAGGGAACTCCAGGAATCCCATAGCTTGACTGAAAACATCACTTGTGTTTAACATGGGTTGTAACATGCCCGAGTCCTCATTTCAGGAGCACAAAGTTGACAGAAAATGGTGGCCCAAGAACACTGCTGGTTTCAGGTAGTGATGGGTTACTAAAAGTGCCATTAGTATCAAGAAAGCACAGGCTGCCAACAGGCTATTTTAGTGTTTGGAGAGCAGCACAGCGCTGAGAAACTGCAGGCAACTTTAATGCAGCTCCTTTGCCAAATGTCACGTTTGGCTTTGAAAAGGATAAGCCAAGCCAAAGCGACAAAGCCAGATAGTTTATGGTATGTAACAAATCTCAGAAGAGATTAAACACGCTTGCAAAATTAGATGTAGTCAAGAAAGGCTCAATAAATAAAGAAACAAACAAAATCTGATTGCAAAACAACCCCAAAGTACTTTTGGCTGTTTCAGCTGGGGATGGGGCCACTGCCTTGGGCAGAGAGCTGAGTAGGGCCACGGATGCTTGCTGCAGCCCCACGGCCTCCTGCTCCCCCTTTGCCCTCCCTGGCTTTTAGATGGCCTCCCTGCTGGCACGTCACACCTCCTCCTCCTGCTGCATCCCTCCTTCCACTCCCCATCTCCATCCCACCTCCAAAATGAACCCTCCTTGCTTTGGCCCCAAGCAAGGATTGTAGGAAACAAACCTTTTGGGGTGCGAGGGGTAGGGAAATGATGGAACAGAGGGCCTGAGTGACACAGGTGCAGCTGCACCCTGGCCAGCAGAGAGGGCAGCTTGTGTTCAACTAACCCTCGCTCCCCACCAGAACCAGAACAAAAGCCACACATGTATGGCCACAACCACCGGCTACCTTCCCATGCTCCTCTTCTTACCTTCCATGCATCTTGCAGCCGGCCTGCGGGTGCCCTGCTGTCACACCACTTGAAACACTGATTGATGGCAGGGAACTGAGCCCCAGTCCCACGTTGCCTGAGCAAACGCACCACCAAGCTCCTCCTGTCTAAGCCTGTAACTAAAATTCCCACCAGATGCTCACATGGGGATGTTTCACATCTGGGATTTTTTTTACTAAGGAGATATTTCTTTCCTTTACTCTTTCTTCGATACCAGCTTTGCCATTGGGGCTTTATGTGTGCAGCAACAAAGTGCATTGACTCCCCCACAAAAATTGTACATTTTCTATACGACATCTGTAACAGCAGCGTATCTGGTGGGTATTACAACAGCCTTCAGTATCCTCTACAGCTTACAGACTACGTTAGAAAACCACATCCACTGTTAGCAAACATCTTGGGCGCAGTGTCTGATGCAGAAAGGACCTGAATAACGCACGAATTGTATCACAATAGTGCATAGAGACCTGCAGAAATCACTCTTCCAAGGAACAGTTACGTTGCCCAACATGAAACAAGGTAATGGGAAAAGCCCCAAACAAGAACTGTTAAGGCCATTGCAAGGAGCTCACCTCACACAACCAAAGAGAAGCAGAGCTACCATGGGGTGTGGAACCCTGTGGGATTCCCTCAGGGAATGGCATTTCCCTATTGGCGAGTGCTCAGAGCCAGGCTCTGGTGGCTGTCAGTGGCTGACTCCAGCACAGTCTTCCCTGAATCCATTTCAGCAGGATAAGAGGCTGATGCCTTGAATCATGACCCTCCTGCCGCCCTGAGCACCTAGATTTGCACACGTTCTTGTTCCTAAAGGAAAGGGCAAGGGGTGACAAACAGGGGAGCAATCGAAACAGAGACTTCTCGTACATACATTCATACTTACACCTCATTCAGAAGGGAAACACTAAGACCATTCAGAGAGAAAAGGCAAACTGCAGCTTCTCTACAAGAAGCATGAAGACACTTGCAACAACTCATAACAAATGGGCCACTTGATTTATTGTCTATTTTGTTAATAAGTTTAAGATGTACAGATTTATAATGGGAACCAAGAGGGAAGGGAGAGGACAAAATGAAGACAAAGACATTGCAGTCAGACTTTGACCTTAATTTACAAAGAGATCTCTGTGGGGTTTTCAACTATTAAATAAATGGCACCTTAAAAATAGAACATTTGACAATTTCAACACATGTATTATTTCTTCTAAATAAATATGGCATGGAAATGAGTTCGCTTTGCTACCATAGCTGCCTCCTTTCCTTACGGGACTTCACCATCACCCGTTTCCCTTGCAGTCAGGATTTTGTTCCTCAATGGCAAATGTGATTTCCTCCACTATTACGTGTTTTGGTTTTATTCATTCATTCAGTCACACTTGCTAAGTCCTGACCAGGCCCAAGTGAAAATGATGAGCATCTTGCCTGACCCTTCACAGGCCTCTGACCTGGCTCGAGGCTGAAACACCATGGCTTTTAAAAATAGGTACCTGCCAGGGTAGGCGAGAGGACTGCAGGCTGCCCGGTGGCAGAGGCCATTCCTACAGAAACTGCTTTTGGAAACGCAGACCCTTTGCTCTCCACTTCTGTGACCATCCAAACTACTAGCAGTCATTTACAAAATACTGCTGCACACACGCAGACCTGTTCCTCCATCCTGAAATCATGTGGAAAAGGGAGCTAATCCTTCCCTGTAAGTACAGTTATTTTAGGGCACCATTCTCTTCACCGCTCCCACAGGTCTGTCAGAGACAGGGCAAGGGATGCAAGAGGGGACCAGAGGGCTAAGGCACACTGTGAGATATGAGGAGAGCAGGATGCTGCTGTCACACAACAGGAAATCTTTGGGTACAGAATGGTGTCCTCCTGCTGAACACACAAGTGCCACAGATGCTGCCCTCACAGTTCTTGCCACCTGCAAAATCACATTTGCAAAATGCAGCCCCCAACAAGGAAAAAATGCTTGCAAACAGCTGATTATTCCCTTTGGCGTTCCCTTGACAAATTCCCAGGTTGCTGGGCTCATCCTATAGTTTGGGTGAGAAAGAGCACAGGAGTTACCTCCTATATGGAGGATGTCCTACTTGGGTACCAAATCCTGCTTTTAGATATTCACTGACACCATCAACGGTTACAGGCAAATACCCAAACACAAAATAGGTCTTATGCTCCATATTCAACCACCTAGTCCCTCCTTGGAGAGAAGCGATTCCTCCCCATGTAAGCTCTCAGACCCACAACAGCATCCAAACAATCACAGTGACCCAGTACAAGCCAAGCTCCCCCACCCGTCATAATGGCAAAAAGCAACAGTTCAAGAAGTCCTCAGTGTGAGTGATGTCCCCTCACCACAGCAGGGGCAGAGCTGTTTCCAACCACACTTGGTCATTTTGACACCCCAACCCTGTTTGGCTTACAAGCTTTAAACCAAACAAGACCCTAAGTAACACAGCTCAAGCGCTAAGAGCATGTGTGCGTGGCAAGGAGGAACAAAGCAGCGATGACTTGAGTAAACACGCAGCACTGAAGGCAGTGGCTTTCCCCCAGTTCTCAGGACAGCGGGTGGCTGACAAATGCGAAAGGGTGAGGTTGGAAACAGCAAGGCAGTAATTGTTGTGGCTTTTCTTATAACATAACGCTGCCTGGCACGGATGAGGTTGGCACTTGCCAATGCAGAGGTAAAGACACCAAAGACTGCGCCTGTGTTTGCAATAACCCTTCTCTCAGATGCCTTCTGGACAACAGCTGTTGCAAACTCTGGGATGTTGCATAATAACCTCGGGAGGAAGATTCCCTTCCTGGTGCACTTCTTCATGTATAATTATTGTTCTGCTGGTTATTCATCATAGAAATGTTCGTAGACCATCAGTACATTGAGCCGTTCAGACAATTCATTGCACTTTGTCGTTTTAAAGGAAGGTGCCATCAATGCTGTGGCTTTCCTCCTAAAAACAGTTTAAAGTCTTTCCAGGGTACCCAGATCCATCCCACAATGATTCCTTTTCCTTTGCTGGTGCTTTGTAGCTGACAATTCAAGAGTTTGACACGAGAACAATCCAATAACTCAATAGAGAGAGGCTGAGACTTGGAAAGTGCAAAAAAAAAAAACCCAAGGGGAGAAAAAAAAAAAATAACGATACGAATGATCTTAAGAAAAATAAGTTTGATGTACTTGAGAAGAAAAAGTTGTTCCAGGTACCCAACAAGTTCTTCCAGGTACCTAACAAGTACTTCCAGGTTCTTAAGTCCTTCCAGGTACTTAAGTTCTTCCAGGTAAATAACAAGTTCTTTCAGGTACCTAAGAAGTTGCTCCAGGTACTTAAACTCTTCCAAGTTTTTAAGTCCTTCCAGGTTCTTAACTTCTTCCAGGTAACTAACAAGTTCTTCGAGGATACGAACAAGTTCTTCCATGTACTTATCTTCCAGGCACCTAGCAAGGTGTACCAGGTACCTAAGGAGTTCTTCCAGGTACCTAAGAAGTTGTTTCAGGTACTTAAGTTCTTCCAGGTTCTTTAGTCCTTCCAGGTTCTTAACTTCTTCCAGGTAACTAACAAGTTCTTCCAGGATGCGAACAAGTTTTTCCAGGTTGTTATGTTCTTCCAGGCACCTAGAAAGTTGTACCAGGTATCAAAGATGTTCTTCCAGGTACCTAAGAAGTTGTGCCAGGTACTTAAGTTCTTCCAGGTTCTTAAGAAGTTCTTTCAGGTACTTATGTTCTTCCAGGTACTTAATTTCTTCCAGGCACCAAAGAAGTTGTTCCAATTACGTAAGAAGTTGTTGCAGGTACCTACGACATTGTTCAGGTACCTAAGACATTGTTCCAGGTACCTAAGAAGTTCTTCCAGATACTTAAGTTATTCCAGTTAACTAACAAGTTCTTCCAGGTAATTAAGTTCTTCCAGGCTCCTACTATGTTGTTCCTGGTACCTAAGATGTTCCAGGTACCTAAGAAGTTGTTCCAGGTACCTAAGAAGTTGTTCCAGGTACCTAAGAAGGTGTTGCAGGTACCTAAGAAGTTCTTCCAGGTGCCTAAGACGTTGTTGCAGGTACCTAAAAAGTTGTTCCAGGCACCTAAGACGTTGTTCCAGGTTCCTAAGAAGTTGTTGGAGGTACCTAAGAAGTTGTTCGAGATACTTAGGAAGCAGTTCCAAGTACCTAAGAAATTGTTCGAGGTACCTAAAAAGTTGTTGCAGGTACCTAAGAATTTGTTGCAGGCACCTAAGAAGTTGGTGCAGGCACCTAAAAAGTTCTTTCAGGTACCTTACAAATTCTTCCAGGAAACTAACAAGTTCTTCCAGGTACTTATGATCTTCCAGGCAGCTAGCAAGTTGTACCAGGTATCTAAGATGTTCTTCCAGGTACCCAAGAAGTTATTCAAGGTACTTAAGAAGTTGTTTCAAGTACCAAAGAAGATGTTCTAGGTACCTAAATAGTTGTTCCACGTACCTAAGACGTTGTTGCATGTACCTAAGAAGCTGTTGCAGGTACCTAAGAAGTAGTTCCAGGTACCGAGGAAGTTCTTTCAGTTACCTAAGAAGTTCTTCCAGGAAAATAGCTAGTTCTTCCAGGTACCTAATAAGTACTTCCAGGTACCTAACAAGTATTTCCAGGTACTTATGTTCTTCCAGTCACCTAAGAATTTGTACCAGGTATTTAAGATGTTCTTCCAGGTACCTAAGAAGGTGTTTCAGGTACTTAAGAAGCTGTGTCAGGTAGACAAGAACTTGTTCCATGCATCTAAGAAGCTGTTCCTGGTACCTACTATGCTGTTCCAGGTACTGAAGAAGTTGTTCTAGGTACACAAGAACTTGTTCCATGTCCCTAAGAAGTTGTTCAAGGTACCTATTACGTTGATCGAGGTACCTAAGATGTTCCAGGTACCTAAGAAGTTGTTCCAGGTACCTAAGAAGGTGTTGCAGATACCTAAGAAGCTGTTCTAGGTACCTAAGAAGTTGTTCCAGGTGCCTAAGAAGTAGTTCCAGGTGCCTAAGAAGTTGTTCCAGGTACCTAAGAAGTAGTTCCAGGTACCTAAGAAGGTGTTGCAGGTACCTAAGAAGCTGTTCTAGGTACCTAAGAAGTTGTTCCAGGTACCTAAGAAGTAGTTCCAGGTACCTAAGAAGTTGTTCAAGGCACCTCACAAGTTGTTGCAGGTACCTAAGAAGTTGTTGCAGGTACCTAATAAGTTCTTCCAGGCACTTAAGTACTTCCAGGTTCTTAAGTTCTCCCAGGCACCTAACAAGTTCTGCCAGGCACTTATATTCTTCCAGGCACCTAAGAGGTTGTACCAGGTATCTGAGATGTTCTTCCAGGTACGTAAGAAATTCTTCCAGGTAAGTAAGAATTTCTTCCAGGTACTTAAGTTCTTCCAGGTAACTAACAAGTTCTTCCAGGTACCTAAGAAGTTGTTCCTGGTACGTAAGAAGTTCTTCCAGGTGCCTACTATGGTGTTCCAGGTACCTAAGAAGTTGTTGCAGGTACCTAAGAAGTTGTTTCAGGTACCTAAGAAGTTGTTTCAGGTACTTAAGAAGTTGTGTCAGGTAGACAAGAACTTGTTCCATGTATCTAAGAAGCTGTTCCCAGTACCTACTAGGTTGTTCCAGGTACTGAAGAAGATGTTCCAGGTACACAAGAACTTGTTCCATGTACCTAAGAAATTGTTCAAGGTACCTATTAAGTTGCTCCAGGTACCTAAGATGTTCCAGGTACAGAAGTAGTTGTTGCAGGTACCTAAGAAGTTGTCCCAGGTACCTAAGAAGCTGCTGCAGGTAGCAAAGAAGTTGTTCCAGGTGCCTAAGAAGTTGTTCCAGGTACCTAAGAAGTTGTTCCAGGTACCTAAGAAGTAGTTCCAGGTACCTAAGAAGTTGTTCAAGGCACCTCACAAGCTGTTCCAGGTACCTAAGAAGCTGTTCCAGGTACCTAAGAAGTTGTTCCAGGTACCTAAGAAGTTGTTCCAGGTACCCAAGAAATTGTTCAAGGCACCTCACAAGCTGTTCCAGGTACCTAAGAAGTTGTTGCAGGTACCTAAGAAGTTGTTTTCAGGTACCTAAGAAGTTCTTCCAGGCACTTAAGTACTTTCAGGTTCCTAAGTTCTCCCAGGCACCTAACAAGTTCTTCCAGGCACTTATGTTTCTCCAGGCACCTAAGAAGTTGTACCAGGTATCTAAGATGTTCTTCCAGGTACCTAAGAAGTTCTTCCAGGCAAGGAAGAACTTCTTCCAGGTACTTAAGTTCTTCCAGGTTCTTAAGTTCTTCCAGGTAACTAACAAGATCTTCCAGGTACCTAAGTACTTCCAGGCACCTAAGAAGTTGTTCCAGGTACCAAAAATTTGTTCCAGGTACCTAAGAAGTTGTTCCAGGTACCTAAGATGTTGTTCGAGGCACCTAAAAAGTTGTTGGAGGTACCTAAGAAGTTGTTGCAGGTACCTAAGAAGTTGGTCAAGGTACCTAAGAAGGTGTTCCAGGTACTCAAGGAGTTCTTGCAGGTACCTAGGAAGTTGTTGCACGTACCTAAGAAGCTGTTGCAGGTACCTACGATGTGATTTGAGGCACCTAAAAAGTTGTTTGAGGTACCTAAGAAGTTGTTCCACGCACCTAACACGTTGTTGTAGGTACCTAGGAAGTTGGTCAAGGTACCTAAGAAGTTGTTCCATGTACCTAAGAAGTTGTTGCAGGTACCAAAGAAGCTGTTGCAGGTACCTAAGAAGGTGATCCATGTTGTTCCACGTACCTAAGAGATTGTTGCAGGTGCCTAAGAAGTTGTTCCAGGTACCTAAGAAGTTGTTCCAGGTACCTAAGAAGTTGTTCAAGGTGCCTAAGAAGTTGTTTGAGGTACCAAAGAAGTCATTGCAGGTATCTAAGAAGTCGTTCCAGGTACTCAAGAAGTTGTTCAACGTACCTAAGAAGTTGTTGCAGGTACCAAAGAAGCTGTTGCAGGTACCTAAGAAGGTGATCCATGTTGTTCCACGTACCTAAGAGATTGTTGCAGGTACCTAAGAAGTTGTTCCAGGTACCTAAGAAGTTGTTCCAGGTACCTAAGAAGTTGTTCAAGGTGCCTAAGAAGTTGTTCGAGGTACCAAAGAAGTCATTGCAGGTATCTAAGAAGTCGTTCCAGGTACTCAAGATGTCATTGCAGGTACCTAAGAAGTCGTTCCAGGTACTCAAGAAGTTGTTCAACGTACCTAAGAAGTTGTTGCAGGTACTCAAGAAGTTGTTCAACGTACCTAAGAAGAAGTTGGTTTTGGTACTTAAGAAGAACTTGTTCCAGCTACTTCAGAAGAACTTGTTCCAGCTACTTAAGAAGAAGAAGAACCAACTTAACCAACTTGAGCACCAGTTAAGGCATTTTGGTTTCCAGTCTCAGCCAGTGTAAACCTTCTCTGACATCGTGGACCAGTCTGATCAAGCTACTGGTCAGTGACAGCTCATCTGATGCTGCGTTGAGCTCCCCGAAAAACTCTGGGAAAAAAGAGAGAAAACATTTGGTTGGTTTCACACAAGAGGTACGGAGGGACAACAGCAGCACTGTCACTCGGGAAGTCCCATTAAACACATTGTCAATACACAGAGCTCAGCGGTATTAGAAGGCTGGGAAGTGTTAACAAGCATGCACGGCAGGGAATATGAGAGGAAAAGGCACTCCCACGTGCATACACACTGAACCACTTCCTCCAGCGCTGGCTGTAAAAGGGCATTAAGACTCCATGGCAGTGGGCAAAAGTCTGGGTGCTCACACCCCAGTCCCTGCCACATGCTCCTCCAGATGTTAAACAGGCCAGATTTGACTGTCTTTCTGAATGATGCCCAGGAGCACACACAGCTGTCAGAACAGCCCCTTGCCTTCATTCATCCTCCAACCTTGCAGCCGTCATGATTTCTCAACTGAACAGGTTTAAACATTTCTATAGCTTGACAGGCTATACAGCTCTAATTTGGGTTGCTTTTAACCGGGCACTGCAGGCAGGTTTAAGATAGTCCTCCTATCCTCCCACCCACTTCAGGCATCATGCTCCTTCTGCACAGGTAGGAGATGGCTCTTGTAGCCTCTCTGAGCCTGCTGGGAGGTGCTGTCAGGCTGCACTCCCTGCTCTGGGCTGGCAATCTTCTCTGCAGGTGACAGCAACTTATGGGAAATTAGCCCACCAACTCCTTTCCAGTCACCTGTCTGAGACATTCCTGTGTGACCTGCCTTCCAGGGACATGGGCTTATCCCAGTCCCTTAATCCCTCCAGTCTCAAGCATGTTGCAGAGTAACTTTCAGCTCTCCTTTTTTACACACGAAGACTGGAGGCTGAAAACTTCCGCTCAGCTGCATAAGGAACATTTCAGAAGCAGACAACACAATGCTCTAATTCTAATACTTCCCAATTCAGGAGCAGAGAACACATTGCCTCTGATCTTCTGGCTTCTGTTTACAAAATGGATATACATTCCCACTATTGGGAACACAAGAGCTGCAAGCAGAGGCAGAATCTAAACCCCCTGCCTGATAAAGAGCAGATAATATGATCTGTGACCACAGCGTTGTGTCAAAGGAGCATCACTTCACATGCAGGCATGCAACCTCAGCTTGCTCTCACTGTGGGAGATCAGAGGCTGGAAGATGACCTATTAAAGCATCATGATCATGGTCCAGCAAGGAGCAGGGTCCTGCACCTGGTTGAGGACCCTCCACAAAGGATGTCAGCTCTGCACAAGTGACTCAGACATCAGTTACAACTAACTGCTTTCCACTGAGTTAGGACTTCCCTGTTCAAGGGAACTCGATAGCTGAAGCCCACTGCTCTTCTCTTCTTATGCCCTATGAATTGCGTAAAAGAATCAAGGATGTGGCCTTTCCTTTACTTTTATATATTTACTCTCTGTACCTCTTAGCATCTGTACTGATACCAACAAGTGAAAATTCAGAAACTCTTCCACTGACCTGAACAGTGACAACAACTGCCCACCCTACCTGAGTATTTACTATTCTCCTGCACAAATCCACTCCCTTGGGAGTCTTTGCTACCCCAGTTATCATTCCCCTACACTGAAACAGCAACACAGAGCAGGTCTGAATTTAGTTCTGACTGATGCAAGACAGTGCTCAGGCTGCCTTCCCCACGAGTTTTCCTCCAAGACTCATTCCTCTGGCTTAGCAGCAGCATCCACCGCTCCTTCCACGTGACAGTCTTTTATTAACCTTTTGAGGATATAACCCAAATTACTACACGTGAATTGCTGCTGCAAGCAGAGTTTGCTCAGAGGACAGCCAACAGCTGGAGTTACTTTATTCAAAGGTGACTTGCAAAGCCTTTTGAATTCCAGCCACTGCCTCATTAGTGTATTTTTACAACCTTCCAGCAACTGAGCCAGGCACATCGGTCTGGTTTTTTGTGAGCTTGCCAACACATTGTGACAACACATCCCTTGCATCCCTTCACCCACAGCAGCTCGGAAAACTGTGGTTTATGGCAAACGACGCTGCAAATGCCACGTGGAACAGCAGGGTACAGACTGAAGGCACCCAATCTAGGGCTTTTGCGGATTCACCACTGCTTGTGCCACAGGACAGTACAATAATTTTAACGACAAAACTGTAAAATACAAAAAGTAGCAGCAATGTTAGGAGGTGCTACTGGCAAATACTGATCATGGGCCCCAGAACAACTCCAGCTCAAGGGCCGCTCAGCCTCTCTGTTACAGGGTGATGCCAGCCCCACTGTTTTCAAGACAAAAGTACCTGGAAGACTGACCAACAAGAGCACAGGGCTGCAGGCCAAAATGTTCCTAGTGAAAGTGAACCCACTCAGCAAACCTAAGCATCCCAAAGGGAAAAGTAAACAGCAAAAACCTCCTTATGCCTCTTGTGTTAGCAGGAAACCCCAGTTAGCTGGTTTCCTGCACTTGATACACTCAGCCCTTAGCTCTTAGACATTTGAGGATGCCAAGCCAGCCTTTAAATTGGAACACATCATATGCGGGAACGTGGTTGGATTTTACTGGTATTTGACTTATGTTGTGGCTTGCTATAATGATGATTTTGGTCCTGTGATTTTGGTATTGGTGACAGACTAATTGTGTTATTAATTGTTGCTTGTTTGATAGAATTTTAGTCTCTGTCTCTGTCTCAAGTGTTGTAACTGTGGAGTGTGTCCATGGGATCCCATGTGTGCGTGTGAATGCGAGACTGATAACGGGAAATCGGCAGAGTGGAGAGATCTTGAAAAAGAGTCCTCTAGGGTGCATTTTGGCACATTGGAAAGAAGTGGGAGAGTTTCCTGGGGGCTTGGTATATAAGAAAACATTGATAAAATATTGTAACCAGTGGTGGCCTTTGTATACTTTGGAAAATCAGGAAAAATGGCCTAAAAATGGAACTTTGAACTATGATACATTGTTACAATGAATGTTGTTTTTTGGGGTGGCAAGGAAAATGGGATAAAGCAATGTATGCGGATACGTTTTTCACTTTAAGAAACCACCCGGAGTGACAGACAGAATGAAAAATTAATATAGCTCCGCCACATCCCTTCATTTTGGCCTTGGAAAAGGACAGGGAAAAACTGAAAGCTGAGCTGGAGAGATGTTGTCCAGACTGTGATACTGGGGAAAGATGTTTAAAGTTAAGGAAAAACAAGGGCGAAAGGAGGGGAGCTCGGGCAGCTCCTGCGTTTGAGTGTGGGGAAGGATGTCAGGCGGAGGTGTGGGAGTGGGTTCTTCTCCTGTGGGACCGGATCGGTGTGTGTGCTGTGGGGAGTTTGGATGTTGGAAGTGAGACTGCCCTGGGGGGAGTGCCATGGGGTGGCTCCTGTGACTGAATTGGAACTAGACTGACAGGAGGTGGGGAATCTACCCGAGCAGATCCACTGGTTAAATTAAAACTAGGGACTAGAGGAAATAAACTGGAATTTTAGTGGATACAGGAGCAACTTATTTGGTGTTAAATCAAGAGGGAAAAGAATTTGTTACAGATGTGGGAGCTATTGGCCACCAAGAAGGAAAAAAAAAAGAGAGGCATCCTTTCTGAAACCCTTGAAGTACAAATTGGGAAAACAAATAGGAATGCATCAATTTTTATGCATTCCAAATTCTCCAAAATCTTTACTATGGCAACATTTAAAGAAGGCAAAATGGAATTAAGAGTTAAAAACAATCAATTAATTGCAGTTTTGAGTTTCTCTTTAATTCAACAGAAAAGCGAACAGGAGGACCTCCCTGAAATAGAAGAAATCCTTAATCAGGTTGTCCTGGGAGTGTGGGCATCTGAAGTTCCAGGAAAGGCGAAAAATGCTTTGCCTGTTAAAGAAGAAACAAAAAGGGGGGGCCAGCCCAATTAGAATAAAACAATATTCCTTAAAATTAGAGGATCAAAGGGAATTAAAAAAAATCATTGATAAATTTTAAAATACAGATTATTAATTGAATGTGAATAGGAATATAATACTCCTATCTTGACAGTAAAGTAATAAAGTTGCAGATTGGTTCAAGATCTCAGAGCAATCAACAAATTTGCAGAGGATATTCATCCAGTAGTAGCTAATCTGTATACCTTATTGACTAAATTGAATAATAATCGGAAATGGTTTGCCATCTTGGATTTAAAGGAAGCTTTGGTAATGGTAAGCTTTTGCTTACCACTGGCCAAAGAAAACCAGATTTTCTTGGCTTTTGAATGGGAAAATCCTGACACGGGAAGGAAAACCCAACTAACTTGGATGGTATTACCTCAAGGGTTTAAAAACAGTCCAACAATTTTTGAAAATCAGTTAGCACTGGAACTAGAATCATGGAAACCACCCACTCAGATGGGGACTCTGTTACAATATGTGGATGATCTGTTAATTGCCACAGAAACAAAGGAAGAATGCGTCCAGTGAATGGGGGGATCACTGAATTTTCTGGGACTGAACGGTTATCGGTATCCAAACAAAAGGCCCAACTAATTCAAACCTGAGTTCCCTACTTAGGATATGAAATAACAGGAGGACAGAGAGAACTTGGAACAGCTAGAAAAGAAGCTATTTGTCAGACTCCATGACCGTTGACCATCAAGAAGCTCTGCCTGCTCCTGGGAATGACTGGATGATGCAGACTTTGGATACATGATTATAGTGTTCTGGTACGACCACTGTATGAACTGCTAAAAGGAAATCCTCCCTCTTTGGAATGGACTGATTCAGCAGAAGGGGGGCTTTTAGAAATTTGAAACCAGAGCTAATGAGAGCTGCAGCTCTGTGACTTCTGGATGTGACTAAATCCTTTTGGCTATATTCCTATATTGGTTTGGAGTATCCGATTCACCCTTTCAGATCCAGAGACTGTGTTTATGTTAGGAATTTTTCAGGAGATCCTCTAAAGGAGAAGCGGAGCGGACCATACCAGATATTATTGACCACCTTTACAGCAGTGAAGATAAAGGAAGAACCTGCTTGGATACATTATTCAAGAATAAAGAAAGCCCCAGAACCAGAGAAGACATGGCAGATAGAACCTTCAGGACTCTTACGTATAAAATTGCATCGGTCGTAATTTGGGCTTATATGATAACTGGCGTACAAGCTTGGGACCAAAACTTATACCTGAAATTAATGCAGAATGTTACTAAGGTTTTTAATCGTAGTGACTGTTGGGTGTGTGCACAGTTGCCTAAATCAGGAGAAAATCTGGACCTACCATTAACTGGCATTCCAATTCCCAACGCTCTCCCATGGACTAATTTGTGGGTGAACACCGGCAACCTATATCCAAGGGAAAGATTAAGATTTGGGATAGTTAATCCTAACCCAAGTAAAGACTATTATACCTGTATGCAAAGGTGTATTACACCAGGAACCAGAATAGGAGATTGTGTTTGTTTAAATGCCACAGGTGTAGGTCACTATTCAAATTGCAATCAACCTATTAATATAGATGGTATCATGGTTCAGTGGTGGCCGCTCCTGAAGGGAAAGGATGGTATTGGTTATGTGGAGAAAATGCTTGTAAGATCCTACCGCCCCAACTGGAAGGGGGTATGCACCTTAGGTGCAGTGATACCCAATCTTGCTATTATTGACATGTATCCTTCTGGAACCTGGGTTAGAAGTTTTGCTAAACGGATTAAGTGAGGGTTTAATCCTATTGCTGAACAGAACACCGCATTTCATAGTTTTGTGAGATGGCTAATTCCATCTTGGAGACTAAGTGAATTAGAGAAGGCAATCGTAAATATCTCAGCAACCACAGAGAAAATAGAGAGTAAAACCACTGATACTACAAACCCGAATGGTTCTAGACATGTTATTGGCTTCACAAGGAGGGGTTTGTTCCATAATCAATGAAAGTTGCAGTTCCTACATAGATCAAAGTGGCAGAATTGAAACAGATCCAGAGGAAATTTGGAAACAAACTAAAATATTTCATGAAATGGCCAAGGATGATACTTCCTGGGGGTTTGAAGAAATATGGAAAAAGTTAACTTTATGGTTTCCTGATCTCTTCTGGTTGAGGCAACTGGTTGCAGGAATATTAATTGTTTCATATTGATTACTTGTGGTATGATACAATGTTCCTTCTGGTATTGTAAATAATCTATGGTAAGTTATGAAGATTGGAAAAGAAATTAAAACAAGCATCAAGTGGAAACAAAAAATTATTTCAAAAAGACTCTAGATAGCAATGGTAGTATAAAATGTTGCCAAAGAATTTCCAAAAGGACAGAAAAAGGGGAGATTTGAGACAAGGAGGTACAAAAGCACAAAATGTAATCAGCTCAAAGTAAGTTTGATGGCTTTGTAATGGAAAATAACTGAAGTGCTTGAAGGGAGCTGACATAGTTTTAGGTCCTTACCTTAGTACAAAAAGTGTAAGAAAAACAATAGGAAAACAGGACCTGGGGATGGGGAGTATCTGGGACTAGCACATGTCCAGGATGGGCACAGTTAAACTAACTGATAGGTAGAAGGACAGGATGATTGCTGCGTCTGTAATGCTAATTAAGCTGGTGCTTCAAAGACTGCCAGCAGTTATGAAGATTGTTGGAAGAAGTAAACGACTAGCAAAGACCACCATCACATTTATGTATGCATGCGGGAAACTGTCTGGAAAATGATGTAATTCATGTGTAGCCTCATGAATATGTATGTATGCCCAAGGGACTATATAAGGATGGCTTACGTGGCAATACCGGGACACACATTAGGTGGAGCTATCCCCTGTGTCTCCCGGCGCCGCAGTAAAGAATACCTGCTTGTCAACTTGAAAACTTCGTTGGTGAGTTTGTTCCTGGAGTTGTCTCCAAACCATATGATATTATGAAATCCTTATACCCAGGTTGTATGTTTCTAATTTTTAAGCAGCCCACTTTTCCCTTTTGTAAACACCCTTATTCTACACCAATCTTGTACTTGTAGTTGCCTACAGTCAGAAACAGTTACTACCATCAACATGATGCCTTTGGTTTTCACATGGGCACCTCTTCTCACTATGCTTCACTAATGAGATGAAAACAAATGATGGCAAGTCAGCAGAGAAGTTACAATGCAGGCTTCTGGGCTAGTGCCATATGGTTACAGATAGCCATGAAAGGGGCAAAATGCGTCAAAGAGCTTTCTCTGGTGCCTGGTTTATCTTCTTTCCTTTTATATATCCTCAGAGCACATTGCAAAAGAGAATCACGCAGCACCCACGGGTTGCAGGAGACTTCCTGTTAGTTATAATGGATACCTACTTTGATAACCTTTGACAGGTCAGCTTCACTGCTCTCCACCCTGCGGTGCTTGCAGACCAAAGGATCCTTGGTGCTGCTCTTACACTTGTTGATGTCACCAACTGCAGTCAGCTCATCGCTGTCTTTTCTGGACCTTTTCTGGGCCACCTTGGTTGACTTTGGCGCAGGAGACATTGGCAGTAGAGGTGGAGGTAGAAAAGCTTTCGTCTGGTATTCATATGAAGCTTTCCAGCTTGATGTTCTGGAGATGGGAAGAGAATTCAGCAATTGGGATGAATATGGTGTACCTATAATGTAGTGACTTTTTACAAACTTAGTTGCATCATGTACCAATTATGTTTAAATTGCTCTGGAAGGGAAGATGACATTCAGAATCCAGAAAAAGCAAATAAACTTCATTGTGCATTAGATACCACATCTTCAGCTGCTAACAACATACACGCAAGTTGCTTTTCAAGTAGCATTAAGCCCCAGGAGTTGTCCTTGGAATAAAAACTTGCAACCAGGATACCAGGATATTGCAAAAAAGGCATCCCTCCAACACAGCCCCTTTTCACTTAAAGACAGAGATGGGCAATTCTCTGGGAGAAATCACCCAACAAGGCAAATAAACTGCGGCACTGCCTCTCTTTCCTCATTATGGCAGAAGGTGTCTTCTATGGTTACAGGTACTCACCCTGACACTTGATCCTGTACATACTTTGACAGAATTAAACTGAGTTGTTCCTTTAAGACTTGCCTGCTCAACTAGACAACACATAAAGATTGAGAGGGTTCAAGTCAGAGACTTAAAATGTTGCACTTCTTGAACGGCAGGGACTATCACATTTAATAATATGGTAGCATACCAGGTTTCTGATCATCTGAAGTTAGGAATACAAGGCAACTCGGGCAGCTTTAAGCAACGCCAAGTAACTCTAAACCTTGTTTCACAACTGCTCCTTTACATCACTTTCATTCAGCTTCTCAAAGTTTCCACAAAAATAGTGAGCAGTGCATTCCAGCTCATGGACTGCAACACCAGAAGGAGGAAATTAAGCTAAACCCAGTGAAAAGACTGAAATGTAATGTTGCACACCTGGCTTCATTCTGCTGTGCATGGGACAGTCCTCTCCCCTGTTCCACAACCCACTTTTCCCATGGCACAATCCCTACTCACTGCACACATGCTCCTAGCTTCACTTCCTTGTTACAGCTCCAGAGAAGATTATTTTACACATAGCACAGCAGCACCCTCTGACCTGATCCAGCGCCCTCTCTCCCCCTGAATACATCTTCTCCTTTCACTCCAAAAGCTGGAACACAGGGTTTGCTTTCACTGAGAAAAAGGGAGGAATGAACCCCAGTGTCAAAGCCCCTCCATTATTACACCAGCTGAAATATCACCCAACTAAATGTTAGCTCAGCGTTTCAGTGCTTTAAGAGTATGCCTCTATTTTCTCTGCAGAAAAGCAGTTTACTCATATTTTCAGGCCACAAACCTCAACATCATATACCAATCCAAGTCAATGCCTCAAATTCAAGCCACAAGCAAGAACTGAATGCAGTAGCCCATGACTGATGCACAAGCCTCCCATTCCAAGACATGCTCCTGCAAGCATTTGCTCTAGCAAAGATCTGGCCAAAATGCTGCCAGTACAAATTATGCCTGTTGTATAGGGGAAACTGCAGCACATCCATTAGAAGCATTGCAAATGCTATGCTGGAATAAAGGAGAAATTCCGGGCCATAAAGGCCACCTGAAATTCCAGAGACAGTCATGATTCAAAACACACACTTGTGTGTCCATTAAGTCACAGGCACAAAAAGACAACAACAACAAAATGATTTTAGTGGAGAAGGGAAATGCTCTCTACCTGCCTAAAAAGCATTTTGAGGCTACTTCCGTTTCTCATGAAAGCAGAAATAATGAACTCTCTGAGAGTTCAAATATCACAGAATAGAATCATAGCCTTGTTTGGAAGGGACCTTTTGTCTAGTCCAACTCCTCTGCAATGAGCAGGGACATCTTCAACTAGATGGCAAGTTCTCTTGCCATCCCCTCAAACTCCTCAACTATCATGCAGAACAAGCGCATGCTACTCCCCGTACAACAGCTGCCACCCCCCAGATCATCTAGAGCAATCACCTGCTGACAGGTTGCCTCCACTGAGCTTGGGAGAAGGGGAATGACTCCTGCATCCCAGCAGGTAGGCAGTCTACCACACTCTATGTAACTCGACCAACAAATTCTTTTTGCACAAATTTGTTTCCTGCATCAGGTCCAAAAGACAGCAGGGCAAATGGTTGCCTACCAGCTTAAAAGGACAAGCAATATGGGCACAACTGGCCATTAGATTTCCTGCAGTGTAAACAGATTTCCTGAGCTACGCGTAATATATGGATCAGAGCATGCAGCAATGTAAGCTGCAGCATGGACAAGTGTTTAAAAATCATGCCCGTCTCACTGGTTAGAAATCTGGAAAATGCCACCACATTCAACACTTGTGCAGCAGCGTACACCAAGAATGGGAGGACGACCAGCCACTGAAACATCAGCTTATTCTTGAACGATTAGAACCGTTGGAATAAGTCCAGAGGAGGGCCACGAGGACGATCAGGGGACTGGAGCAGCACCTGTATGAAGACAGGCTGAGAAAATTTGGGCTGTTCAGTCTGCAGAAGAGAAGGCTGCGTGGAGACCTCATAGCAGCCTTCCAATATCTGAAGGGGGCCTATGGGGATGCTGAGGAGGGACCCTTCATGAGGAACTGCAGTAAGAGGACAAGGAGTAACGGGTTCAAACTTAAACAGGGGAAGTTTAGACTGGATATGAGGAAGAAATTCTTTACTGTAAGGGTGGTGAGGCCCTGGAATGGGTTGCCCAGGGAAGTTGTGAATGCCCCATCGCTGGTGATGTTCAAGGCGGGGCTGGACATAGCCTTGGATGGCATGGTTTAGTGGGAGGTGTCCCTGCCCATGGCAGGGGGGTTGGAACTCGATGATCTTAAGGTCCTTTCCAACCCTAACTATTCTATGATTCAAAAATCCTCAGCATTAAGAAGGGATCGGAAACAGGTGACACCCAAGTATCACTTCACATCTGCAACAAATAAAAAGGTGAATAAATTACATTCCCGCAGCCACATGGTTGGTTCCAGGATTTAAAGACAAATCTTCAGCAGATGCTCTTCGCTTAAGTTTGTCTAGCACACTACCACAGCAGCACAGGGTGGAAGAAGTCTGATCCTTGTACATTAAGAGACTGGCATGCTATTGGCCTGCACGGAGTCCCCAGGGGGCAGAAAGCATCATCTGAGCACCAGAAGCTGTGCACGCTCATGCTCTCTGCTCTCAGGGGCTGCAAATATTTCTTCTGTCACAGGCCTTCTCTTTTTGCTGCTGACGTCTTCTACCATACGGATGTAAGTAAACGCCAAGGGCAAGCCTCCCTCCTATTTCTTCTCTACACAATGAACTTGATGCTCCTGCACGTGTCAGCAATAACCCCAGCATCAAGCAGTTCAGACACTCCAAGCAGTTTACAAGTGAGGAGCCACAAACTCTCTTTTACTATTGCTAGAGAGCAGGCTGCCTGCAAATGTTTTGAGAAGCATAATTTAGTCCTCTGCCTGCAGGTGGTAACTACTGCTTGCTATTTCAGTGTATTACTGAAGTCCGCAAAAGGCTGGAAGGGAAGGATTTATGGGCAGGGATCCGACGTTCTCCCAGGTGTTGTCCTCCTCTGGAAATCACACAGGCATTCCAAAAGGAGCTGGAAAAAGGGCAAACCTCCTGCTATTCGAAAGTACAGTGATTCAAATCCTGAAACTAGCTGGAGACCAACTCCTCAACCCAGAGAATTACACAAGTGTCCTTTCAAAATGGGATAAAAGCTTGAGGACTGGCACAGGCATTTTGATCAGTCAGAGCAAAGCTCTGTTTATTTCAACCTCATTTCCAACTGAGGGCTTTCTGAGAGAAATTTCTCTCATACCCAAATAAAAAAAGTAAGCCTCCAACCCCTTGTGACAACACATTTTACAACAGGAAAACAAGTAAGAAAGATTCCCAGGAAATCACATCCACCTTGGAAAAGTGGGGAGGGAGTTTGTGCTCCTGACACTTGTTGGGAAAAGGAAAACTACGCAAAACTTCACGCTCTTTGAAGCCTTCATGTCCAATTATGAACAAAGCAAAAACATTTAGAGCTCTGGAGTCACCTCTGATGACCCTGAGGTGACCTTTGCTTTCCTGATTCTGCAACATCAGAGGAGTGAAAACCTTGCATCCAAAAAGTGATTCCCTTATTTAAGCACAGTTCCCACAAGAGAGACACACTATTTTACAGTCACAACAAAGCAGTTGCCATCAATGGAGATCCTCTCGTTGAAATAGGACCACATTTACTGCCAAAGCTGACCACGGACTCACAACAAACAATTCCACCAATCAGATGTGACAAATCCACTCTTGTCCAGGGAGCAGGATGGCACGAAGAAACCCCAAAGGTCTCTTGTGCCTACCAGTACAGAGCCAACCATTCCCACACAGACGATGCCTGTTGAAAAGATACCAACCCCACAGTCCCTGAGTACCTTACACTGATGCACAAGAGGTTCTCTGTGCACACAGACTTTGATTACACCCAAAGACCTACCATGCCCTCTTTGCATTTGGCCTGTGCCATTGCCCTGTGGCTGTCCTCCTCCATCCCCCAGTCTCCTCTGCCTCATTTCCTCACACACCTTTTTTCAGTGGAATTCACCTCTTGCCTCTTCTTTTACAGTAAACACTGAAGGGAAGAGTCATGAGACACCACCTTGGAAAACGAGGCTCTGAACTTCCCACAGAAGGCAAATGGCGCACAGTCTGCAGCAACCCTGCACACTCCAACTTCATACCTGGGCTAGAGCCGAAACTCCCTGCCAGCCCACTGAGACACAGACAGGAAAAAGCAAGAATAGCAACAACACAGCCACTTCTGGGCAGTTTGGCCAAATGTCTACTGGCATCTCTATGAATTCTTTTCTTTTCCAACTCGTTAAGGGAAGCAGCTCTTCAAAATGGTAATGAATGAACTTCCAGAGATACTCAAACGTTCTGAAAGTGATTTTGGCTTGTTTTAAGAATTGTGGACTAAAGATACATTTGCCTTAGAGGTAGGAGGATAATGCAAAGAATGTTACCTAGATCTTCGTTTAAATCAGATTTAACTGTTGGTAATAAAAAAGCCTGCCTTTTCACCTCAGCTGCTGGTAAATAAAACGCACTGGCATAAAAGAACATTGCAACTACTTCAGTACAATTTAGGATCAAGGAAGAACACTAAAACTTCAAATCAGTCCTATTTCTGCAAGGACAGACAAAGCCAGTTTCCCCAAAACAAGGTTTCAACAAAGCGTTAAATAGCCTCATTAAAGACAATAAATCTGCTTCAACAATTATAATGCCTTAATTATCTCATGACTTAATAGACGCCAAGTTTTCACTTGCAGGACCTGCTCTTTTGCAGCTTAGATATACACCATCAATCTCCCTCTAACGCTATTTAAAATGCTCTCTTAGTGAGAGAAGGAGCACTAAAATCAGCATTGCTTGTGAAACAACCCCAGTGAAAGCAAAGGCTGATCCTTCTCTGCCAGCGGGGTTAAAGATGCATCACCACAACTGAGTTTGGCATTTCCTCTTTTAAAAGAAGGGCTCTTCCATTCCAGCACAGCCAGGTGCTAACTTGGGGCTGTATTCAAGAATGAAAGCCATCTGGGAAACCCTTGCATGCTCTGTAAAGCTGAATGCTTAATTTGGGCACACAAACGCGTTGGGATTTCAACTTCTAATTAACCAGCACAAGCACTGCTTGTTCTCAGCCAGCTACGCTTCGTAACGCAAGCTACACCAGGTAGCTGAAGTTTCAGTCACGTGTGCTTCAAACAGCAAAGAAAGCAAGCCCTGTTGTGTGAGTGAAAACAAAACACAAAAAGAAGGGATGCACCGGTTCAAGGGAAAGGTGCAGAGGAAGTCCCTGGCAAAATCTTTCTTGACTCCATTTCGGACACTAGCCTAAGCCACCCTGTTCCTCCTGCTTCAACTGCCTTTGCTGACTGTGGGTACACTGGCTCTGAAGAGCCCGCAAGGACACTGAGCAGAGAGGGGATGTTGGCTGAGGACAGAGATATGCACCATGCCAAAGGTACAATTCTGGACCTCTGGGCTAAGGAAGCAGTATTTTCAGATTCTTGTCTACAGTAAGAGTCTCTTCTCTCTCTGTTGCCTGGAAAACTGACTGAAGCTCAACAGGGATTTTCAGAGGCAGCTGAGAAGAGCTGAAAAAGATTGTCTGTGGAGGAAGGCAGAGCCTGGAGCAGTTGAAATGAGTATGTTCACTAGCGCAAAGAAAATTCCCAGAAATCATTCAGGAGGAGTGAGCTGGGGCGGAAGAAGGAGCAGCAAAAGAAAGAATGGATTAAGGGAGCAGCTAACTACTCAGTAAGGCACTATCCCACACTACCAGCCAGGGGAGGCTCCCCTGCAAGATGTTGGAACAGCATGAAAAGGGTTGATTTTTACAGACCTTACAGAGCTTGAGTGCAAGACTCTACAATCTCAACCAAGATGGAGAGGTGCTCTTCCTCATTTGGGACTGGCTCAGTTTTGTTTGGGGTTTTAATTAAATTGTTCATGATAAGGAAACCAAGCTTTGTAGCCTGCAGCTTGCAGTCTTCCATGGAAAAACATAGTATGGAGTAATAGCAGATCTTTACATATCACATGAACTGATAGGCACCGAATGGTTCAGCAGTCACGTTGCACACAGGCGCCTTAGTCTTCCAGACACGGAAAGATTTCTAGTGCTTACTCGGGGCTCAGAACCTATCAGTGCTGCCATCTGGACAGATTAATCCTGACAGGTTAATGGCAGCCCACACAAAACTACTTTCAAGCCATTTCTCTAAATAACCTCATTAATAGGTAACCACTTTCACCTGCAAGGACAGCACCAAGTTACTTGTCCCCCAACTTAAAATTTTGTATTGGAGCAATTAATTCATTAGCACTCCTTCCCAGCCTTGTCAAACTTTGGTAGCCATTCTGCATAAACATCTTACACTGAGACTCAAATTTTCAGAAGCCTTCTTCTGACGGAATACATGACAGGAGAAAGAAGAAAAGAGAAGCAGAAGTATACACATTCTGTTAAAAAAAGCTACAGAAAAAAGCTCTAGCTCAAAAAGCAAGCAGTAAGTGACAAGATGTTAAGGAGCTGCAGGTTAAAAGAGCAAACAAAACCCCCTTCAATCTGGTACTTTCATAGCTGGGGGTTTGGTTTTGTTTTTAATACAGTCATTATAATCATGACACAGCGTAGTGGCGGACTTGGCAGTGTCTGGTTAATGATTGGACTTGATCTGAAAGGTCTTTTCCAACCAAAAGAATTCGATGATTCTATCATGAAACAGTAATGCTTCTGTTGGTGAAAAACTCCCTGCATTGAAATTTTCTTGGAAAAATCAGGCTGATAAAACCTTACTCTTTGGAATCATCAAGTAAACCAGATTTTAACTACTTTCACATTCTTTTAAGTAACTGCACAGTAGAGATGGTAACTGAGTCTGGTTACTTACGATATTGTTGTCTGAAAACGAAGCAACGTATCTGAAGGTCCATCATACTGTGCTGTAAATCGAAAAAGAATCAGTTCGGTTTATTTGCTTCCCTTGTGGCGTATTTTACACTATCGTCTCTGAGCATCAGATTAGAAAGTCACTTTCTTCCAGGATGTAACTGATTGCCATTGAGATTATTTATCACCCCAAATGAGGTTTCCTAATGAAATACCGTTTGTTCTCTGCTGAACTGCTGCCTTAATTTCTAGGTAAGGAATGCATACATCCCTTCAGCATTTCCTAAATTCATCAGTGTTTAACAAAGCACAGGAAATCATGTCCCTTAATCAATGTAAACATTCGATGTTCTCAATGTATGACACACAAAACTATCTGTCAATATACATATAACAGGGTGCTTTCTTTTGGATT
Organism: Amazona ochrocephala; assembly: GCA_039720435.1. Classification (NCBI taxonomy): domain Eukaryota; kingdom Metazoa; phylum Chordata; class Aves; order Psittaciformes; family Psittacidae; genus Amazona; species Amazona ochrocephala. The sequence continues at coordinate 62,937,747 of CM077879.1, read as the reverse complement.
TCTACTTACTCTGACTCTGAGCTACACATCCAACATATTGCGATTCCTGGAAAGAAAGGACAAAGTGCAAATTGAGAATAAAGTACATCATCTCTCAATAGCAGTGTACCGGTGATATGATTTCCTTGTGATAGTTACTGTAACAGATACTTTGAGCAACTTGTCAAAGAATAACTCTGAAGTGTCCAACAGCCTAAGCTGGCCTGAGGTAGCTTTGCATGGATAGAAATGATACGTGCTGCTGCTGCTACCACAGTAGTGGCATGCGCATTTTTGAGGAAATGTTAAAAAAAAGAAATTAAAAGAGCTGCCAAACACTTCTGCTGAACACAGCGAATGTTTCTGTTAACCAAAAAACGCTTTGTTCGGTAACAAAATGAGATGCTTAAAATACTTCCGAAAAGCAGTCCCATTTGAAGCCCACGATTATGTAAGTCATTGAAACATCATTTATTCATCCCCCTCAAACATCTTACAAGTCTAAAAATACAAAGCTTGCTCAAAAAAGAAGAAGGAGGAGAGATAATTATGCTACCATATAGGCCACTCAAAAACGATTACGCAGAAGCAAAACCTGATCACTCAAGTAAAATGATGCATTGCAAGTAACCGTTACACAATTCAAAATCCATTGTGACTTCTAAAGATAATCTCTCCTAAAAGCCTTTATCTATGAAAGGAGGACAAACTCAGATGAAAATACGTGCAAGAGCTGGAAAGCTCTCCTCTAATTTATCAAAAGCCTTGGCAAAAAGAGGGTCTTTACCTTTGTTGGTAATGGAAATTTGGAAGGCTCTGCAGTAGAAGGAGTAGGAATATCTGTCAGAAGAGGTGGCCATGATTGGGTCATTTCCTGGAAAGCGAATGAGAAGTGGGTTACAGTATTTTTGCTGATACAGGCAGCTGAAGTTTTACCTTTAAAAGATTTACATTCACGTACAAAACAAAGCTGATCCCATCCTAAACCCAAGAGGGAATACCACAGCAAGAAGCCCTCTTGGAGCTCAGCAAGCCAGACCATCATGAGGACTTGCTCCTTTTCTCCAAGCATGTTTGCACTGCCCAATTAGCAGCAACCTGAGTGAAGCTTGTAGAGAGTTAAAGACTTGCTATGCTTGCAGAATCAGGCTATCACAGTTAATAAAGGGAAAAGTAAATAAAAACTGTGTATGAGTAGTTCTGGACTTTTTCAAAGTTCAGGAGCTGCCTATAATGGGAAGTTCTTATATCCCCTTACAGCAACAACACTGAAAGGCTCTTCCAAACCAAGGAGGTCAGCCAGGGAGCTCTGACTGCCAGCCATTCCTCATGCTATTCTACCTGAAACACTGGCTTTTGCTCTGACTGACCAAGATGCCTTTGATGCAGAGTTCCAAGACATGGTTTCAAACCAAAGAGAAAGAATGCCCGATGTGCTATGTCTTTAGGAGTCTTTCTGCCCTGTTGCCCTGCCCTAACTCTCACCCAGCTACCAGCTTGTCGGGCTAAGCCATGGTCTACGTGAGAGCAGAGCACATACACCACAGCCACGGCATAGGGATCAACCTCCAACCTGCCTCTTCTGGTGCCGCAGCTGGACACAGGTGACTGTGCTAAAGCTTTGGCTTGCACTGCAACAAACACATGAATAGCCTAGCACAGACAAGGATCTTTGTCTTGAACTCACGCTAAAAACACCTTAATGGGGTTAATCTAGACAAAGCCTTTGGGGAAGCAGGGGCTCAGAAATTCAGAACCACTTTGTTGAAATCACACAAGATAGACTTTTCTTGTCTCCCTAGTAAGTTTAAATCCTGAAGAGTGTAATAGCCACTCCCAGTAATAAATGAATTCATTTGGCTGGCCACCCTCCCTCCTCTCCTGGAACAATTACCTTATTTTCACGCTGTGCTCAATAAAAGGGCCACATGTACTCAGGCCCAGGTGAGTACTGGGAGCCTGTGCACTGCCCACCAAACCATCTCTGGCACAGGTTACAGAGACACTTTTGCGTTAGAGCTGGCTTAGCTTTGCACAAATGCACTGTAACTACAGTGAGGGAGAAGCACAGCCCAGCAGCAGTGCCATGCACACAGGGACATTCCTCCCCCTCCCCCACCCCACTACTTTAATGCGTACAAAATACAAACATGTAGATCTATTATTTAAGAACACCTACCTTCAAAATTTCATTAACGGCTTGGGCATCACTGTGGAAGGTTCGCTACAAGGAAATAAAAAGAAGGAAGCAGCATGAGTTTGTTTGTTTACCACCTGACAGGAGATAAACACATGCACTCATCAAACATTTGTTACCAACAGTTCTCCAAAAGCCACGCAAGACCATTAATAATAATAAAAGGCTAAAAAGCCCCATCAGAAGGGCAGTTTATTCTACAAAGCCTGTTCTTTTCAAGTCTTTAGGAGAAGATATATTCTAATAAAGATGAGAAAGAATCCAAGCGAAAGAGAGCTCATTAAACAATGGTGCTTGTTCAGATTCCCCTTGTTTCATAACTTGTGTTCTTCTACGCACCCAAGTGCACTCAGCAGAATAAGAAGCCAGTATGAAGCCCTAAGCTTGGAGAAGGCAAAGTAAAGCTGGCTGTAAGTGGAAGAATAACCCACCAGACTCTTAAATGCCAGTTCCTGGACTCAAGGGAACACCAACTGTGATTAGGAAAGTTGAAAAGCAGTATGACTAACTTGTGCAGTTCAGAATAAAACCTTGAATGCACCGCCGGGTTAGAGCAACAAGATGAGGAACTAGTCTGCCTTTACTACGGCAGGCTTGCACAATTGCACAGGCGCACATACCCGCAAAAGAAGAGAGGGAGATTTTCATTTAGAAAACAATTTCAGAAAGGCACAGGCATTCTGTTCAAGCTGCACAGCAACTGCGGCACAAAACTCTCAGAAATACCTCCGAGTCCCCTCTTCACAGGCAATTCCAAAAACACATGCCCTGAGGCTTACAGAGCACTGTCAGACACACCAGAGAGAGACGAACAAGGAACTCGCAATAAGAATCACCCAAAACTAAACTAAAGTGCTGGAGGAACCACCTAGTACACAAATGAGATGCCCCACTGGCCATGAGATGTGGGCCAGACACCCACCCATCAATCAGAAGCCGTGCAGTGCCCCAACCAGGCAGTAACTCAAGACAGGGACAGCGTCAACCTGCCCAGCACTGCCGTCTTTTGCGGCAGACTCAGTTACACCCACACAGCAGGAGGGACCAGCAGCCCGCTCCTTGGTCTCAGTGTGTTAGCTGGAGGGAGAAGGGGAAAGCAGGAGAAGCACTGAAAGAAATTTGCAAAAGCCCATCTTTCTCCTCTCTGCACAATGCAGTCAACACTTGCCAAAGCTGGGAAACTAAAAAGCCGGGCATCTTTTTGAAAAGAAGGTTTTGCCACAGGTACTACGAGGAATAAGCAGCGCTTTTTTTGGGTAATGGTTGAAGAGCTTTTAAGGCTGCTTCTTTATATAAAAGGTATTCCATAAAAATTACAGCACACACTTTTATTCCACTCTGCCATATGTGCCAAATGCAGCTGAAGGACCACACAGCTCTCGCATGTTTCTGTTAACCAAAAAACGCTTTGTTCGGTAACAAAATGAGATGCTTAAAATACTTCCGAAAAGCAGTCCCATTTGAAGCCCACAATTATGTAAGTCATTGAAACATCATTTACTCATCCCCCCTCAAACATCTTACAAGTCTAAAAATACAAAGCTTGCTCAAAAAAGAAGAAGGAGGAAAGATAATTATGCTACCATATAGGCCACTCAAAAACGATTACGCAGAAGCAAAACCTGATCACACAGGTAAAATGATGCATTGCAAGTAACCGTTACACAATTCAAAATCCATTGTGACTTCTAAAGATAATCTCTCCTAAAAGCCTTTATCTATGAAAGGAGGACAAACTCAGATGAAAATACGTGCAAGAGCTGGAAAGCTCTCCTCTAATTTATCAAAAGCCTTGGCAAAAAGAGGGTCTTTACCTTTGTTGGTAATGGAAATTTGGAAGGCTCTGCAGTAGAAGGAGTAGGAATATCTGTCAGAAGAGGTGGCCATGATTGGGTCATTTCCTGGAAAGCGAATGAGAAGTGGGTTACAGTATTTTTGCTGATACAGGCAGCTGAAGTTTTACCTTTAAGAGATTTACATTCACGTACAAAACAAAGCTGATCCCATCCTAAACCCAAGAGGGAATACCACAGCAAGAAGCCCTCTTGGAGCTCAGCAAGCCAGACCATCATGAGGACTTGCTCCTTTTCTCCAAGCATGTTTGCACTGCCCAATTAGCAGCAATCTCAGTGAAGCTTGTAGAGAGTTAAAGACTTGCTATGCTTGCAGAATCAGGCTATCACAGTTAATAAAGGGAAAAGTAAATAAAAACTGTGTATGAGTAGTTCTGGACTTTTTCAAAGTTCAGGAGCTGCCTATAATGGGAAGTTCTTATATCCCCTTACAGCAACAACACTGAAAGGCTCTTCCAAACCAAGGAGGTCAGCCAGGGAGCTCTGACTGCCAGCCATTCCTCATGCTGTTCTACCTGAAACACTGGCTTTTGCTCTGACTGACCAAGATGCCTTTGTTGCAGAGCTCCAAGACATGGTTTCAAACCAAAGAGAAAGAATGCCCGATGTGCTATGTCTTTAGGAGTCTTTCTGCCCTGTTGCCCTGCCCTAACTCTCACCCAGCTACCAGCTTGTCGGGCTAAGCCATGGTCTACGTGAGAGCAGAGCACATACACCACAGCCACGGCATAGGGATCAACCTCCAACCTGCCTCTTCTGGTGCCGCAGCTGGACACAGGTGACTGTGCTAAAGCTTTGGCTTGCACTGCAACAAACACATGAATAGCCTAGCACAGACAAGGATCTTTGTCTTGAACTCACGCTAAAAACACCTTAATGGGGTTAATCTAGACAAAGCCTTTGGGGAAGCAGGGGCTCAGAAATTCAGAACCACTTTGTTGAAATCACACAAGATAGACTTTTCTTGTCTCCCTAGTAAGTTTAAATCCTGAAGAGTGTAATAGCCACTCCCAGAAATAAATGAATTCATTTGGCTGGCCACCCTCCCTGCCTCTCCTGGAACAATTACCTTATTTTCATGCTGTGCTCAATAAAAGGGTCACATGTACTCAGGCCCAGGTGAGTACTGGGAGCCTGTGCACTGCCCAGCAAACCATCTCTGGCACAGGTTACAGAGACACTTTTGCGTTAGAGCTGGCTTAGCTTTGCACAAATGCACTGTAACTACAGTGAGGGAGAAGCACAGCCCAGCAGCAGTGCCATGCACACAGTGACATTCCTCCCCCTCCCCCACCCCACTACTTTAATGCGTACAAAATACAAACATGTAGATCTATTATTTAAGAGCACCTACCTTCAAAATTTCATTAACGGCTTGGGCATCACTGTGGAAGGTTCGCTACAAGGAAATAAAAAGAAGGAAGCAGCATGAGTTTGTTTGTTTACCACCTGACAGGAGATAAACACATGCACTCATCAAACATTTGTTACCAACAGTTCTCCAAATGCCACGCAAGTCCATTAATAATAATAAAAGGCTAAAAAGCCCCATCAGAAGGGCAGTTTATTCTACAAAGCCTGTTCTTTTCAAGTCTTTAGGAGAAGATATATTCTAATAAAGATGAGAGAGAATCCAAGCGAAAGAGAGCTCATTAAACAATGGTGCTTGTTCAGATTCCCCTTGTTTCATAACTTGTGTTCTTCTATGCACCCAAGTGCACTCAGCAGAATAAGAAGCCAGTATGAAGCCCTAAGCTTGGAGAAGGCAAAGTAAAGCTGGCTGTAAGTGGAAGAATAACCCACTAGACTCTTAAATGCCAGTTCCTGGACTCAAGGGAACACCAACTGTGATTAGGAAAGTTGAAAAGCAGTATGACTAACTTGTGCAGTTCAGAATAAAACCTTGAATGCACCGCCGGGTTAGAGCAACAAGATGAGGAACTAGTCTGCCTTTACTACGGCAGGCTTGCACAATTGCACAGGCGCACATACCCGCAAAAGAAGAGAGGGAGATTTTCATTTAGAAAACAATTTCAGAAAGGCACAGGCATTCTGTTCAAGCTGCACAGCAACTGCGGCACAAAACTCTCAGAAATACCTCCGAGTCCCCTCTTCACAGGCAATTCCAAAAACACATGCCCTGAGGCTTACAGAGCACTGTCAGACACACCAGAGAGAGACGAACAAGGAACTCGCAATAAGAATCACCCAAAACTAAACTAAAGTGCTGGAGGAACCACCTAGTACACAAATGAGATGCCCCACTGGCCATGAGATGTGGGCCAGACACCCACCCATCAATCAGAAGCCGTGCAGTGCCCCAACCAGGCAGTAACTCAAGACAGGGACAGCGTCAACCTGCCCAGCACTGCCGTCTTTTGCGGCAGACTCAGTTACACCCACACAGCAGGAGGGACCAGCAGCCCGCTCCTTGGTCTCAGTGTGTTAGCTGGAGGGAGAAGGGGAAAGCAGGAGAAGCACTGAAAGAAATTTGCAAAAGCCCATCTTTCTCCTCTCTGCACAATGCAGTCAACACTTGCCAAAGCTGGGAAACTAAAAAGCCGGGCATCTTTTTGAAAAGAAGGTTTTGCCACAGGTACTACGAGGAATAAGCAGCGCTTTTTTTGGGTAATGGTTGAAGAGCTTTTAAGGCTGCTTCTTTATATAAAAGGTATTCCATAAAAATTACAGCACACACTTTTATTCCACTCTGCCATATGTGCCAAATGCAGCTGAAGGACCACACAGCTCTCGCATGTTTCTGTTAACCAAAAAACGCTTTGTTCGGTAACAAAATGAGATGCTTAAAATACTTCCGAAAAGCAGTCCCATTTGAAGCCCACAATTATGTAAGTCATTGAAACATCATTTACTCATCCCCCCTCAAACATCTTACAAGTCTAAAAATACAAAGCTTGCTCAAAAAAGAAGAAGGAGGAAAGATAATTATGCTACCATATAGGCCACTCAAAAACGATTACGCAGAAGCAAAACCTGATCACACAGGTAAAATGATGCATTGCAAGTAACCGTTACACAATTCAAAATCCATTGTGACTTCTAAAGATAATCTCTCCTAAAAGCCTTTATCTATGAAAGGAGGACAAACTCAGATGAAAATACGTGCAAGAGCTGGAAAGCTCTCCTCTAATTTATCAAAAGCCTTGGCAAAAAGAGGGTCTTTACCTTTGTTGGTAATGGAAGTTTGGAAGGCTCTGCAGTAGAAGGAGTAGGAATATCTGTCAGAAGAGGTGGCCATGATTGGGTCATTTCCTGGAAAGCGAATGAGAAGTGGGTTACAGTATTTTTGCTGATACAGGCAGCTGAAGTTTTACCTTTAAGAGATTTACATTCACGTACAAAACAAAGCTGATCCCATCCTAAACCCAAGAGGGAATACCACAGCAAGAAGCCCTCTTGGAGCTCAGCAAGCCAGACCATCATGAGGACTTGCTCCTTTTCTCCAAGCATGTTTGCACTGCCCAATTAGCAGCAATCTCAGTGAAGCTTGTAGAGAGTTAAAGACTTGCTATGCTTGCAGAATCAGGCTATCACAGTTAATAAAGGGAAAAGTAAATAAAAACTGTGTATGAGTAGTTCTGGACTTTTTCAAAGTTCAGGAGCTGCCTATAATGGGAAGTTCTTATATCCCCTTACAGCAACAACACTGAAAGGCTCTTCCAAACCAAGGAGGTCAGCCAGGGAGCTCTGACTGCCAGCCATTCCTCATGCTATTCTACCTGAAACACTGGCTTTTGCTCTGACTGACCAAGATGCCTTTGATGCAGAGTTCCAAGACATGGTTTCAAACCAAAGAGAAAGAATGCCTGATGTGCTATGTCTTTAGGAGTCTTTCTGCCCTGTTGCCCTGCCCTAACTCTCACCCAGCTACCAGCTTGTCGGGCTAAGCCATGGTCTACGTGAGAGCAGAGCACATACACCACAGCCACGGCATAGGGATCAACCTCCAACCTGCCTCTTCTGGTGCCGCAGCTGGACACAGGTGACTGTGCTAAAGCTTTGGCTTGCACTGCAACAAACACATGAATAGCCTAGCACAGACAAGGATCTTTGTCTTGAACTCACGCTAAAAACACCTTAATGGGGTTAATCTAGACAAAGCCTTTGGGGAAGCAGGGGCTCAGAAATTCAGAACCACTTTGTTGAAATCACACAGATAGACTTTTCTTGTCTCCCTAGTAAGTTTGAATCCTGAAGAGTGTAATAGCCACTCCCAGAAATAAATGAATTCATTTGGCCGGCCACCCTCCCTGCCTCTCCTGGAACAATTACCTTATTTTCACACTGTGCTCAATAAAAGGGTCACATGTACTCAGGCCCAGGTGAGTACTGGGAGCCTGTGCACTGCCCAGCAAACCATCTCTGGCACAGGTTACAGAGACACTTTTGCGTTAGAGCTGGCTTAGCTTTGCACAAATGCACTGTAACTACAGTGAGGGAGAAGCACAGCCCAGCAGCAGTGCCATGCACACAGGGACATTCCTCCCCCTCCCCCACCCCACTACTTTAATGCGTACAAAATACAAACATGTAGATCTATTATTTAAGAGCACCTACCTTCAAAATTTCATTAACGGCTTGGGCATCACTGTGGAAGGTTCGCTACAAGGAAATAAAAAGAAGGAAGCAGCATGAGTTTGTTTGTTTACCACCTGACAGGAGATAAACACATGCACTCATCAAACATTTGTTACCAACAGTTCTCCAAATGCCACGCAAGTCCATTAATAATAATAAAAGGCTAAAAAGCCCCATCAGAAGGGCAGTTTATTCTACAAAGCCTGTTCTTTTCAAGTCTTTAGGAGAAGATATATTCTAATAAAGATGAGAGAGAATCCAAGCGAAAGAGAGCTCATTAAACAATGGTGCTTGTTCAGATTCCCCTTGTTTCATAACTTGTGTTCTTCTATGCACCCAAGTGCACTCAGCAGAATAAGAAGCCAGTATGAAGCCCTAAGCTTGGAGAAGGCAAAGTAAAGCTGGCTGTAAGTGGAAGAATAACCCACTAGACTCTTAAATGCCAGTTCCTGGACTCAAGGGAACACCAACTGTGATTAGGAAAGTTGAAAAGCAGTATGACTAACTTGTGCAGTTCAGAATAAAACCTTGAATGCACCGCCGGGTTAGAGCAACAAGATGAGGAACTAGTCTGCCTTTACTACGGCAGGCTTGCACAATTGCACAGGCGCACATACCCGCAAAAGAAGAGAGGGAGATTTTCATTTAGAAAACAATTTCAGAAATGCACAGGCATTCTGTTCAAGCTGCACAGCAACTGCAGGACAAAACTCTCAGAAATACCTCCGAGCCCCCTCTTCACAGGCAATTCCAAAAACACATGCCCTGAGGCTTACAGAGCACTGTCAGACACACCAGAGAGAGACGAACAAGGAACTCGCAATAAGAATCACCCAAAACTAAACTAAAGTGCTGGAGGAACCACCTAGTACACAAATGAGATGCCCCACTGGCCATGAGATGTGGGCCAGACACCCACCCATCAATCAGAAGCCGTGCAGTGCCCCAACCAGGCAGTAACTCAAGACAGGGACAGCGTCAACCTGCCCAGCACTGCCGTCTTTTGCGGCAGACTCAGTTACACCCACACAGCAGGAGGGACCAGCAGCCCGCTCCTTGGTCTCAGTGTGTTAGCTGGAGGGAGAAGGGGAAAGCAGGAGAAGCACTGAAAGAAATTTGCAAAAGCCCATCTTTCTCCTCTCTGCACAATGCAGTCAACACTTGCCAAAGCTGGGAAACTAAAAAGCCGAGCATCTTTTTGAAAAGAAGGTTTTGCCACAGGTACTACGAGGAATAAGCAGCGCTTTTTTTGGGTAATGGTTGAAGAGCTTTTAAGGCTGCTTCTTTATATAAAAGGTATTCCATTAAATATTACAGCACACATTTTTATTCCACTCTGCCACATGTGTCAAATGCAGCTGAAGGACCACACAGCTCTCGCATGTGGAAGTAGGGGGCTGAAGCTTGCACCCTGAGTTTTAAAGAGCCTGCCTCATCAGAAGGCTGCGGCAGAATGGTTTCAAGCAGCTGGCCAAAAAAATCATCCCTGAGAGAGTTGGCCATGCAATATTTCAGAAGTCACCGAGCAGCACCACTGAGATGTGGGAGCTCAACCAAGGCCAGTGGTGGTAACAGCATATAGACTCTGCAAATATGAGGACAGGAGGTCTGGAAGCAGATATTAACTGCAATTGATAAGGGCTGCATTTCAGACAAGCATTAAGGTCCTGAAGACCTTTCTGCTCCTTCTCATTTCAGTAATTTCCACCTGACTGCATATCTGTATGCCTCTGTTGGCACAGCCCGTGTAGAGCTGCCCCTCTGACACAAATCAGCCCTCTGCTGCTTCTCAGGCCCTTTTACCTCAGGTGAAACTGGTGCCTGTAGATATGCAGGCAGTGTAGGTGAAGAATAGCTAGAGCATGCACGCACATCCTATGTTGCCTGCTGTCTCCTCCTAATCAAAACGGACTTGCAATGTGTCTGCGCAGCTCAAGAATACCAGCTACCGCTCTTTGCCTGGTTTCAGCCTAAATTCTTAGCGCTGAGAAAACCCAAGTGAGCAGCATAAGAAAAGCCAGTTTTGCGTTCCATGCCCTTCATTGTGCCAACGTCCCTGCCCACACGTGGGCTCCTTCAGAACAACCCGAAGTCAAAAGCAGACCTCGCACCGTCGTCACTGATGGGGATGCAAGAACAAGCAGGGGAAGCCAGTTCCAAGATTGACCCAAAACACGCACACATGAAAGCCAAAAGGATTCAGATGCGTCATCTGCATGTATAAATGTGTGGTTCCACAAGAATATGCAAAGGGAAAACATTGCTATGGCAGCTGCTGCAGTAAAAAAGACCCCTGCAAACCACAGGGGAACTGACTACACAGCGGAAACTGCAACACTGGTGAAGAGCAAACAAAAGCAGCAAAACTGCATCAAGTAAGAGAGGTGCAGGCAAGTAGTTAAGACATGATTTTCTTCTGATTTCTTTCAGGTTCAGGAATCGTAGCGGTTGTTGTTTTAATTTCTTTCTTTTTTAAAGTTCAGACAGAAAGAATTATTGACTTTTTACAAGGAAAACTATGGAACTTGAGCTGAAGCTTACTGAGATGTCTTCCCACTGTTGCCTGCGGGCTCTGCATTAAGTCAATAACAAATCAGACAAAGCGTGCATAGACTTAGAAACAAGCTGTATTTGAAGGATGAGAATCCCTTCACTGACTTCAGTGTGGGAATACTTGCACACGCTTACGTTTCCCTCGGTGCTATTTTTGTCTTAGGCTCAAGAACATTTATATCAGAAGCTTAAAAAGGGACTTTTGTTATCTTGTCACAAAACCTTTGTGGACATAATTTGTTTAAAATCTCTGATTACACAGAGCTAAATATGTCTTTCATGACTGCTCCATGAATTACAGCTACAGACTTTAAAGGCCATTTGGTTATGTGGAAATTGCCTGAGGTTTCATTGCTACTGCAAAATAACGTACAGGTACTACTTGGCAGCAGAGCCCCTGTAACAGCAGCCTGGGCTGCTCAAGGAAATTCGGGAAGCTGCAGTCACAGAATCACAAACCCATGAGCAGAGAAGGCAATTTTCTGAGCAGATTGCCTAAGACTAGGATTAATTTTCACAGAGGGTGAGTAATTACCGCAAGATACACCATTTTTAGCACAGAAAATCCACCTCATTTCATCAAAAACACAACGGCCACAACAAACAGGACAAAAGTGGAAGAGAGAGAAGAAAAGGCAAACTGAAACTCAAAGAAAACTGAAACAGAAAAGCAACTTTAAAAAACCTTCTTACCCGACTATCTTTGTGGAAAGAGAAGAAACTTGGCTCCAGTGCAGCACTAACAAGGCACCGCACACTGCAGCAGCTGTAAAATGTACGTGTGGGGATGCACTTGTTCGAGTTTTGTTCTAGCTTCAGGCAGCCAGCTGGGTGGGCTTAGCAGTGCAGGAGGAGCAGAAACAAGCAACACATCCTACATCTCCCCTCTCACCGACCTAGTTCTTGACTGTAATGGAGCAAGACTCTTAGAATTCCAACAAAGCAAAGCTAAAGTACATCTGCTTGCCATTGCTTCCAGCATGAAGTTTCACTTCTACATTTCATGAAAACCAAAAACTATGTTACACTTTTTGCTTTAGGCACACTAAAGCAATACTGAGGCACCACAGAAATGCACAGAAGGGCTCTGCCTCATCTGGTGAGACAGAAATCTTTAACTCTTGCTTTCTTCAGCTGACACTGAAAGCTTCTGGCAACAGAAGCATTTTACATCAAAATGCTCAGTAAACAATGGCTGCACTGTCCTGTTCCTGCCTGGGTGCCGGGAGGAAATAAAACATTCTGTGAAGACCTTACACACTTTTCTAACTCCGAGATGCATTATTTTGCTCAATCTAAAAAGAAATGCATGGACCTCCTTCTTGTGTTCAAAGAGCTTCAGAGGAAAAGAAGAAAATCACTGTTTGGTCTTCCTTTGCCTGAAGGAGCAATAGGGTTTGTGTTCTGGGGCACAGACTGTTGATATGTTCTAATGAAGGGTTCTTTAAAAATCTGCAGCTCCTGAAAGCAATTCCTTGTTAGCCTTCATCTAATAATAGTATAACTGAAATCCAAACAACCTAAACATGAAAATTCAATGCAGCATCACCTGCATATAGCCATGTAAACCAGAACTCCAGACAAAGCTGATTATTTCGCTAGGAAATTGCTCTACATAAAGAGCCTCTGGACAAAAACACCTCCCCGTTTCACTACCATCAGTATAGTACCTTTCAATCACTAATTTTGACCCCTTAATTCAGCAAAATTTTCTTACCTGCTGCCACTTTTAAGTACTCTCCAGTAAATAATTAATACTGCTTAATATGAATCTATAAATATGATGTCAGTAACAGGCTGAGTCTGTGTCCTTTTATTCCCTTCAGAACAAGCACAAGGGGTTTTTCAATCTAAGTGTTGAAGGTATGAAAAGCATTTGAGTGAGAGCAGTAAGCCACGATTTCAGGTATCTTCTCATTTCTAATACCATATTGTCAATTGGATAGATACTTTTTACAGTACTTTGACTCCTTGCCTACTCCAGGAAAAAAAACCTGCTCACTCTAACTGGCACAGATAAAGCTGTACAAGTAGCAGAGCTAAAGAAAATTCATGTCACAGGAGATTTTTGTTGATAATCTCTGTCGGCTGAATAAATCAAATAAATCTGTGCTCTGATGACACAACTGAATTTACATATGAATTTCTGTTAATGTAAAATAATCACAGGAAAGGAGCAGAGCAGGAGGAGAAATCACGGCTTTGATATTAGTCTAGGGGCTGGAGGGGGAAACAACTCAGGCAGCTCGGTAGAAGGAGAATGATTTTTAATACTTTCCTAAAGAAAAAGAGCATGAAATCGTTCATCAAAGTCGTCTGCAAAATTTCATACGACCATTAGTAGGAATGGTTTTAAGACTAATACGTACATACGCATAAGTGATATACCCACTATAGCAAAGCTATTTGAAAACCAGAGTGCCATAATTAAATAAATACGCAGCACAAGTTAGGAGATTCAAATGATGGGGTATAACCTTCTGAGGTTTCAAGTTTCTCAGAAGCTCTAGCTTTACTTCCTAAAGTGATTTAACCATTTGAGGATTTATGTATTGCTGGAGGTCACCAGGAATCAGGCTATTAAAAGCAAATGGCATTTTGCAACTAAATTCTAGTCACTTCGATCCAAACTGAGCATAGCTACTGTTTGGTTGGGTTTAGTTTGTGTCTTTCACATGTTTGTTTTTAAACCTGTGCATTAAGGTACCTGCTAACAATAAAAGTGAATACAAAGGATACACTTTGGCTCTCGAATCAACTGCTTTCACCAAAACCAAATGTTATGTTGATGTACGATGTGCACTGCCAAGCCTACTTTGAAGAAAATAAAGTCTCTCAGCATTAAAGGATTGTCACAACTTCTCACCAATGTCATTCTGCCCCTTTCCTCTCATTTTCCACAAGAAATTGCCTACAGCCGTTTGCAGCTGATCAACACCCTCTTCCACAAAACCCAGACCCCACCCACACTCTCCCTTTCTATTACAGAGGCAAAATACAATCTGAAAACTATTTCCACCACTCTCCTTGCCCAGCTGCCTTAGGTCTCAGTCCTTGACAGAGAAAGGACAAGTGTAGTGACTAGAACTAAGATATGCTCGAGCTTGCTGCTCAGGATGCCTTCCGCTGACAACAACAAACACAAACGAGTTCTGCCCCTTTTGCTCATAGTTGGGGGACAAGAAAGAGCCTACAGTCTTTCCCTGAATGCAGAATTTCACAGGACAGGGCTTTCAAGATATTGCTTATGATTTAGAATTCCACTTTGCACTAAATTTGCTTCAAGAAATTGCTCAAAAAGCATTTGATGGAGTGGGAAACAGAACTGTGTCATGCTTCCCAAGGGTTAAGTCCATCTGGTAGAAATCTTCAGGATATTTTTTCTTTACATTTATGCTTTCCTGAGGGTCTACAGTTACAGCTTACAAACTTACTTAGGAGAACCCTGTGTTGTCCACAGACAAAACCCCCAAAAGCCCCAAAACCTTCAACCTTCCAGGTGGCCATAGAACTCACGGCACAGTCAGCTGTCCCAGTACTCAGCCAAGATATGGGACTTCCATTCACAGCACTCAGACCGAGTACTGACGCTCTGCATGCACTAACTGTAGGTACAGCACCCCATGACCTTCTCAGCGTATCATTTCCCCCTTCTCCTGTTCAGCAATCTTTACAGGCAAAACAAAAATCATAGCAACAGAAGCAGTCTCCCTAACCAGAAGGCCTGCTGCAGCCTCACTGAGGAAAAAGACACAGAATCATGGCGAGTGCTGCATTTTCACCATCCAAGTATCTCCCCCAGATGTATTGGCAAAAGGCAATCTCAAAATACACCTTCTAAAAATGATAATGTGTGCACAGCCATCAATGCTTCTCGTAGTCTCTGTCCTTTGGTGACCTGTTCTCCTATAGCTGAGCTTACCCTGCCGGCAACAGAGCCCCCCAACAATGGCACTCGCCTTTATGGGCTCAGAAGGGATTTCCAATTTGGATAGTTTGGCTCTCGCATTCACCTTCAAATTGGAGATCTTTTCAAAGGGCTCTCTATGGTATTCCTCCAGGAGAGGTTTGAGATCTGGAGATTCCTCTGGTGCCTGATCTTGGACCTCCATTGGTCTGACATAGGCAGTTGGTTTCTGCCGCATCGCACTGGATTTTGGTGGTAAAGCTGTGGGAGAAGTCTGAGAGGAAGGCCGAGCACTGCTGGTCAGGTTAATGTCTGAGCTGTCCTGACTTTGCTCTTCCTCTGATCCTGTCACTAGGTCCTGAAACGATTCTGCTTGGCTGTAGGTCAGCTCCTGGCTTTGGCTGCTCTTTTCTGACTTGGAATTGATGTGCAGGTTGGAATGCAGAGGTGACAGAGGCTCCAGTGGAGGAGGCAAAGGTGTCAGAAATGAAGAAAATGAGAAAATGGAGTAGTCCAGGTCATCAGCTTCAGGTGATACCAGAGGAAGAACTCCGTGAAGCCCTAGGAAATTCCACTGGGTTTTGGAGTTGATGAGCCCCTTGACATCCTCATAATTGCCCAACACCTTCCGAATTTGGTTTGACAAGTCATCTGCTTTATCGGTCTGCAACAGAAGAACAGAGGCAGAAATGGAAAAAGCTTGGACCCTCAACTTCAAGAGATTCAACTCCATAAGAGAGATTCTTCAGGATCTTAATTTCGTCACCATGTATCATCCCAAGCAAAGTTACGCAAGCTCATTTTGATCCCGCAATGCAGTCCCTCCAAAGCAAGTGGAACTGCTCTACTCAGTATTAGCTCTTCTGAGCCAACCTTGTAGGTTTGCCTGCAGTCTTCAGGAGCACTAACATCAGACCCGTTTGTTTCTACCACAGCTGCGCACAGACAGGCAGCCAAGCTGCTCTTGAGTGCTCTCCTTCAAACTCCCAAGCTACAGGAAGCAGCCCCCAAATGAATCTGCCCAACCCAAAGACCCTACTGCGCTTGCACCATCTTCAGAGCTTTAAACACATACTCTGATGAGTTTAAGTTAAGCAGATGGGAAGATGCTGGTTCTGCACATATCACACTCAAGTCTGCTACACCATATGTAGAAGCCACAGCTCTGCTCTTCTGCTCCAACCATCTTTCCTCCTCTCCCTCCACCACACCCCCCCACCATTACCTTATAGGGTGCCGCAAAGAGGGGAGGCTTCTCAGGGAGATTGTTTTTCTCCTGCTGAGCCTCCCTAATTCCTCTCTCTCTCTCTCTAGCACGCAGCAGGTTTCTCTCCTCATTGTATAAGCTTTAGGAAAGAGAGAAAGAAAGGATGGTTAACATTTCACACCACTGTTATCAGCAAGTACCTACTGTGCCTTTCAGACAACAGTGTATGTCCAGCATGAAAGTCATTTTGAACAGGATGCTTATAGTTGACAAACCAGTTATGTCATGTTACCATGTGGTAATATACATACAAGGTACAGCAAGCATCCTTCTCAGTAGTTTCTACTCTTGATACCATACATCAAGAAAGGTGGGAACGGAAAAACTATCCATCCACTGAATTGTGAAACACTGGTTCCAGACACTTTCCAGTGGTGCCCAACGACAGGACGAGGACCAATGGCCATAAACTAAAACACAAGAAGTTTCACCTCCACAGGAGGAAGAACTTCTCTACATTGAGGGTGGCAGAGCACTGGAACAAGCTGCCCAGGGGAGTAGCGGTGTCCCCCTCTCTGGAGACATTCAAAACCTGCCTGGGCACTTTCCTGTGTATCCACATATGCATACACTCAATTCCACCAGCCCCACATCAAAACAGCAATAAAGCTGTGTCACATGAACAGCAGAATAACCTCATGGAAAACCAGATCCTTTAAACTACACCACCTCTGTGAAATACTGCTGCAAAATCTGGAAATATTTATGGACATTTGTGAAGCAGCAGCATGGAAGCACAGTATGTGGATGCAGGTATTGGCCTCCTCTCCTACTTCTACTCTACTCACAGGCACACTATGTGGAAGCCCATTTCTTTCTCCTCCCGCCTCTTTCTACCCTACCACACAGTCTACTGCATCCACGCAATTCCTGTAGTCTTCTTAGTACACTCGACTTCTTGAGCATCCCAGTTTGGAAGGGAAGAGCCTTGCCTTCCCCACCAGTGACGTTTCCTCAAATACCACACCAATGATCACCTACTGAAAGGTGATCTGTACTAACACAGGGTTGCAAAAGAACTGTTATAGTACCCAGCCTTCGGAAAAAGTAACCACTCTTTTTCTGAAGGGTGCTACCTACGCTGTGATTTTGTTAAAAATGTACTGCACTTAAGATGACACTTCCTGAAACCAGAGTTCAGCTTTTAAACCAACTGTTTCACATGCAAACGTCTTGAATACAAGATCAAGTTCTACTTTCTCAGAAGTGACCTCTTCCTGGTTTCATGTATTTAAAAGCCAAATGTCATCCCATCACCAAAAAACATACTGTATTATTCCAAACTTGCCACAGAGCAAGCCCAGGAACACTGGCAGCAGGGCAGCTCTTTCAGGGGTACTCACCCTGCCTCTGCAGCACCCAGAGCTTGCTGCAAGGTGATTTTTCTTATTCCCCTTGATGAGAACAGGGGTAAAGCGCTTAGCAACTGCCATGAATTAAGAATGTACAAATGAACTCAAATGTGGCCACGTTAGTGCAGCACAGTGGTTAATTTGCTTGGATAAGTCCGTGCTCAGACAGCAGGAAGGCAACAAGAAAATTTAGTGTGAGTACACCCATCAAGAGATCCAGCTTGACACCTTCTGCTCATCACCAGGATTACAGCACCCAGCACAACCCTCACTGCTCTGCAATGGACTGCTGTGCAGCATTATCCGCTCCCACAATGCTTCTTCCTCTTGATTACCTACATGCCACTCATAATAAATACAAGCGCGCATTTCTCCCAATTGTTGAAGTGAGCCTGAGACACATAAAGAAATCTAACTCGAGCGTTAGCTTACAAACCCCAGCTGCAGGAAATCTCCCACTGTACCCATCTGCCTCTGAATTCCTCCTCTCAGTGGCAGAAATCCAGCACCTTGGATGAGCTGTTCCAGGTCTGCCTGGGAAAATATGTAGGCTAAACCCTACATTCTACCCTCTATAAAACCTATCCTACACGGCCATTTGCTTTTGGTCTTGAAGTGCCTTTTTTGGTGTTATTTTTGTTCCGTAAAATCAATTTCCTGTTAATAGGTTTAAAGGCAGCAAGAGAGCTGTGCATTCGCAGTCACAACCTACAAAAAATGGAATGTAAAAATTAAGTCACCTTTCTATTTCCTTAAAATAGGCTCTAAAAGAATGCCTTTAACTGGCAAATCTTGGAGATGTGAGATACTGGCTAAAAAGGCCATTCAAACTAGGGCTGCTGGAGAAAGACCTACTTCAATTATTGTTTTCACACTGGATTCACACACATACTTCCATCTTACTGACTGTAGAAAATGAAACTGTGACTGCTTAGACCTACTGTTTCTTCACACCAACTGTCCCAACATTTTATTCCGGACCTAGCACAGAAGTACTCAGTAAAACGAGCAAGTTAAATCATGGATTCAAGTCTTACAATCTATTTGTCTACTCGAGTTCTTTGACTATACTGACTAAATGCTTACTGCAGGTGCCAGATGCAAATGCAATAAATTTTCTACTTTACATTAAAATTATACAAGCGGATGTGCCTTTTGTTCACTGATTTCATAGAACCGGCTTCCTAAACACTGTTAAAACCCCACCACTATTGTTCCCTGCTCCACCAAAGAAGAATTTTAGGGAGATACATAGTGAAAAAGAAACCAAAATGTTTAGTGAGCAGCTGCTTCATGCATTTTAAATCTCACGTGATACTCCTCCTCACACAGCTAACACCCCTTGTACATCCAGCCAAGTGAATACGCCACTGGTTTTCCCCAGGAGCCTGACCTTGTCCATGCTCTGGCAAGCAGCTTCTAAGTCCATCAGCCGCATTGCCCTGTGGTCCACAGCTCCCACATCACATTGACTCCTACACGCTCCATCACGTTGTCATTCCACACGCAGTTCAGCTTCAGCACTATTTCTCCATGGAGAGCCCCTGCACCCTCCCCACACCATGTCATGCAGGTGGATCACCAGTTTCAGCACTGTCTTGCTTTGCTGACACACAAATACAGCACATACACCTCAACTTCTCTTTTATCAATTCTCCTCTTAAGTCAACACAGCCACCTGTATCATTGTAGCACATGAAAGCCTCTTCCTTACACACTTCCAAAAAAGCCCGGGGTTTTCCAAAGCCGCGGCCCGCTGCTCTTTTAGTCCTCTGCCGCTTTATGGGGCGCGGGTCCCGCAGCAGCTCCCTGCCCCACAGGTACCCGCACTGCGGTGCACCGACCCCCCCTTTTTAGAGCGCCGTCATGGTACGACCCCACCTCCCAAATCGCGCGGGTTGTTCTGTCAGCGCAGCACAGCGGCGCGATTGGACAGGAGCGGGGGGCGCTGCCGCCGCAGCCAATCAGGGGAGCGGCCCCGCCCGCGCACGAGTCTCCTCAGCCTGGCCGCTGGCTGCCGGCGCTCTGTGGAGACCGGGACTCCCGCTGCGAGCGGCGGTTCCCTGCTCTCTGCCGCGTCCCTCCCAGGGGCTGCGGGGTCTGTGTGGGGGTGTGCGATGGTTGCTTACTTTTGTAGAGGAAAAGAGGCTCGCGTCGCTTTTAGCGCTTTCAAAAGCAAGAACGGACCGCACGTGGCTACGCAGATGCGGCGAATGAAAAGCTGAGTCTGCTGCTCAAGTTGCAAGTGCCCATACTTGAAATTGCAGGCTAGGAACCTCTCACACAAGTTCTGCTGGGCTCTAGGCCTGGTGGCGGGTTGGAGACTCACTCGAAAGCAGCAATACCTGTCCTTTGCTCTGCGTGTTCCTTGGCACAATCGTAAAACCAAACTGCTCCTGTAACTCCTTTCAACCGGCAATTAACCAAACATTTACCAACATCCCTTCAACTGCTTTCAGCATAGCTCAGATTTAAACCAACGCTGAAAAGTTACACTCCTCATGTTCTGTTCCAGAGCACAACTTGCATCAAAGCACTCAGCAGATAACCAGGGAACAGTTTATACTCCATTTATAGGAAATAATAAATTACAACTTTAAAAGGCCATTTACATAAAGCTTCTACATAAAGCTATATAAAACATAATTTTAAGCACATAGTTTAAAAATTAAAAACAATCAGAAAATGTTTGGGTTCTTCCCATTCCACATCTTTGCCCAAAAAGGAAAGCTCCCTCAGAGGAGGACTCCTCACACTCTTCCCCTGCTCCAGCCTGGGGTCCCTCCCAGGGCAGACAGTCCAATGTGAATCCTCCCCAGAGGCAGCAGTTCTTCATGAATGGCTTCAGCATCAGTCCCTTTCATGGGGTGCAGTCCTTCAGGAACACTGCTTCAGTGTGGGTCCCTCACAGGGTCACAAGTCCTGACAGCAAGGCTGACGGTTGCTGAAGTTGCCAGCATTTTCTTTTTTCCCTTCTTTCATACATTATCCCAGAGGCGCTACCACCGCTGCTGATGGGCTTGGCCTTGGTGGGTCTGCCTTGGAGCCGGCTGGCATTGACTACACTGCACATGGGGGAAGCTTCTGGCAGCTTCTCAAGGAAGCCACCCCTGCAGGCACCACCCCAGTACAACTCAGCAAAGCTTTTGCCTATACAGGCAACACAGCCACCCTGCTTAGGGGATTTCAGGGAGTGTGACTTGTCCTCTGGCTTGCAGCAGGTTCCAATGCTAGATGTGGACATAGCATACCCTACCCAATATCGTGGCATTTAAGAAATGCACTGCAACGCAGCGAGCCATCTGTATCTACACCCCCCTAGATGCATGCAGCAGTCTTGCATTTGCTCTGTGGTCTGAGGTTTAAACACACATTTTCTTAAGGAGTCAATGCTTTAATGTTTTCCTGCATAATCAGTCATGTAGTCATGGCAGAACTCAGGCTTTTCAATACGATACTGAATGCAGTTACATTTCTTATTTCTCCATGCCATTATTCAACTTGGGTATTTCAGTGCTTGTCCCACTAATGCCTACGAAACCCTGCGAGACAGTTAAAAAATCTAACCCTGCAACACACCACCTGCCATCAATTTCTTCAAAGCACAGAGCAGGGACCTCTGCTGAGGCTCTGAAGAGATTGCAAACCTGCAAAGAATCAAAAGGATGACCCAATAAAACTGCGTCACAGAAATACCTGCTGGCCTTTTTTGTAACATATCCCCTAAACAGATACGCTGTGATGAAAAAGGTGCTATTGTTTTTTGCAAAGGCAAGCGCTTCAGAAATGTTAGCATCACTGACACCCAGGCAGTGACCAAGACATGACTGTGAACCACCGGTAGTCTTCAGGACAAACCTATCCTGGGAATGAAATACCTGCTTACAAAAGAAGGGGAGTTAATGGTCTTAACAAGCTCTTTGGGTCTTGTTCTTCAAGCCTCCACCTCATTGCTGTCATTGCCCCAACAGCAAAATTAATGCCATTTTCATTGCAAGATTGGATGACAAATGCTAAGTAAGTGTGGAACATTTCAAGTGTGATAAATGAGTGTTTCCCTGAAGAAAGCTTTCTGCCAGAATATATCCTGTAATCTGTAGACCTCTCCCTTGCATCTCTTTTCAAGATTAGCAGACTGCAGCTTTTCCCACCTGTGTTTATTCACTGATCAGGGATAAAAGTGCCCCCTTTTTCAGGTCCTTGTCTCTGAAAGTTGTGTTGCAAGCCAAGGAAACTGACCCCAGAAGGTACAATGCAAACAAAACAAATTAATAACATAAGCTTTCTTTACTCTTCAGCTTATCATAAACTCAAAAGGGCACTTCTGAGGTGAAGAGGATTATCAAAGTAATACTTCTTAAAAACCTAACAGGAAAAGCTTCCTACAGGTAATCATAATTCCAAACATATGTAAGCTGTTTATGAGCATGTGAATTTTAGAAGATCCATTCTTATCTCCTTATGCACTGAGCAAAAATGGAGTTCTCCAGAGATAAAGCCTGGGATTTAAATAAACCCTGCATAGAAATTCAAATCCAACAGAAAAACAAGCAAAGGTTTGCAGGCAATCTGGACGCCGCTGTTTCTTAATTCTGAATTCCTGAAAATGCCGGACTACTGACCTCAGGCACCAGTGATAAAGCACAGGATGGGGGAACATTCTATGTGTTTTATGTACACAGCACCATCTTACCTGGCCATATACTTACAATTTTACATGGGAAAAAAAAGAGGTTTCAACATAAAGTGACAACGTTTCCATATAAAGTGCAGGTGCTGATACATTGCCCAAACCAGTGCTTACAGAAGGAAGATGGGCATCTCTTTGCTCTCCATTTAACATGTCTGCCACGAGTGCTGGTTCAGTCCTACTCACCTCACACACCCATGGATTTTCAAACCTCTTACCTTGTTCCTCCGTTCCGCTTACTCCTGAAGCACCTGAAAGTTTTCCACATTTCCCCAGAGCTTGGGGAAGTTAGGAATTTTCACCTGCTGTGAAATTTCCTTGCTCCTGGGTCTTTGCTGCTACAATGCTACTTAGGGGACTGGGGGGGGGGGGGGGGTGGGGGTGGGCATGCATGGGGGTAATACTATTAAACTTTGCACATTGTTGTTTTCAAGAAGCATTAAACAAAACAAACACCAACAAAAAGAAAAACTGAACAGTAGCAATCATTACCTAGCTTTTGCTGCAAGCTTCCAACAAAACCGAATCAGGACTGTTCAAACGGGAACACAGCATCCCTTAACTCAAGAAAAAATGCAGTATGACATTATACTAATAAAGATATGATAACCCATTAAGTTTCTGGGACAAATCCCGGAAGCTTAAGTGTTGCGAAACAATCAAGCAGAGTACCAATGAAGAAGGAATAGCTACCAAGCGATATTAAAATCATCAAATACATGGCTAGTAAGCTTTCCTAAAATCTATTTGCTGTAAAGTAGAACATCTTGTGTCTTTCTCCAACAGTAGTCGAGGAACTAGCCATGCAACCTGTGCTACTGTAAAGCACAGGTTATAAACCATAAACCATAGAATTTTAAGGGCTCCAGGTATTTGGAGAAATAGATTCACCTGATCCCCAAACTTCTGCCTTCAAATACAGTTGGAAGGCAAGCAAAATTCAGAAACCCTACATGGAAGTATACAGAAAAAACAGCTTAACAAGGTGAATGAAGCTGTGTACTGTAAGCAATGACAAGAAGGCTGAGGCAGCAAACTCTCTGCTGACCCTGACTCAGCAAAGCACTTTCACATAGCCGTGCTTTATAGCACCTTCTTAAACCTAGCTCTTTCCAGAGCCAAAGCTGACTGCCAGCAGCACATCCTTGCTGGGCAAATCATGAGAAGCAATTAGATTTCACCACACAGCATAGCTACTGTAAGGCTAGAGCAGCAGCAGGGCAAAGGGCAGAAACTGAGTAAAACACTTGAAAGAATTAAAAAAACCCAACAACTTTAACAACAACGAGAGACTAAGTTGGATGCAGCCTGTTATGAAAGAAACTGCTTTACAGATGTTAGGAATCAAACACTTCTGAGAAAAGAAATTCAAACAACCCTTTGTCCTCCAATATTAAAATTGAGGAGAATAGATTTAAAAGAGAAATCACCTTCTCCCAGGAACCAGACTGCAGCAGAGGCTGCGCTCTACTAACTTCTGGCAGCCATCGGGAGCCATTTGCATCATCTTCCCTGCCATTGATCACTTACCGCTCTGAATGCCATAAAATATTCCATAGCCATAAGAACCAGCATTGCTTTTCTCAATCCAAATGCGTGCAGAAATCCAAGTGAGTGCACAAATCCTTAATTTAAGGGCTGGGTTGCTTCACACAGATCACTGGGATAGCAACATTGCCCCCTGCTATGCTGAGGCTGTGAACAGGACAGGATATGAAGCAGTGGGGCTGGTGCATTAGGTATCAAGGCAAGGTGTATCGTAAGCAAACACCTCAACTGCCTGTGATGAGCAGTTTCCATGGGACAAGGGACTGCTCTCAGCAGTGAGAACCACAGAATCATTTAGGTTGGAAGATCATGCAGCCCATCCATTAACTAGCACTACCATGGCTACCACTAAAAGGCGTCCCTATGTGCTACATCTACATGAGGGTCACATTGATATCCAGTGTTAAACACTGTCCGTTTTGCAACAGATTCTGGTTTACCAAAGAATCGATGCCTTTTGTGAAGACAGAACGTTAGATATGAAACTCCTCCTCTCTCACTCAGTCACTATGATGCTTGCATTGATGATGGGGGGTGTTATTGTTTTCAAACCTCTCAGAATTTGTCACAGCACCTGGGAAGCCAGGAATACATCAAATTATTCATACCTCTCTCTGCTGTCCATTGTGACGCCTTCAGGTGAGTCACGTCAATAATAATGGAGTATCTTCAACTGGAAGAGGAAAAAAAGATATTGAACATCTCTTTTAGAAAAGAACAACACATTGCACTCAGAAGATGTCACTCAAGCTTTGCTTCAACAGTCACAAAGGCCAACCCAGGAACATCCTTCCTCAGTCAGCAGGCCGAAAAAAGAGAAAGTCAAATGAGCCACCATGAAAAATCTTCGCTTTCCAAAGCAGCAACTCATTACTGTACAGTGATGTCCAGAATGCCGGTTACAGCAAACGAAACATTAACCCCAGCTGTTTATTTCCTGTGTCTGTGTGTGCCTGTGCACACAGTCTCCAAAGTTCTTTTCACTGCGCAATTTAAGAGATACACAACACTCTCCCCTCTGCACACTCCTGCAGGTATTTCAGAGTTGTGTGAATCCCTCAATTCTCCCTAGCAGTCTCAATCGTCTTTCAATTATGTTCAGGACGATGGTGTGAAATCCTACACAACAGGAAGGTTAGATGTAACCTAAAGAACAGATTTCTTCCCCAAGACAACAAATCTTTTCAATTTCTGAGGTTCACTAGTTTGACAGATTTCTCCACAATCCTCAATATCGACAGGCTGAGGCTCAATCTCTGCATCAAACACACTTAAAGTGCAAGACACTGACTTCTGCAAAAGCTTGTACATGCTGGGAATGCTCCCGTAAACACTTCTGTGGGTTTCAAAGGGACCCGTTAGAGCCACAAACAAGCCACAAACACTCATCACTATATTGCAATGAGTGTTTGCAGAGATTGGCCTTAGCTGTTTAGGAACAACAAAATACATTCAGTATTCACCTGTCTGGAACAGCAAGGCCTGGAAACACAAAGACATGGAGAGCAAGCCTAGATTAAAGTGCAGGAACACCTCAGTAGAAGCAACAAATCTCCAACAGGAAGAAATACGACTGAAACCGTTTATATTTCAGTTTGTGACATTCATTTGCAGCATCTCACGCTCCTGAGTGAGCAAAATGATTTATGGCTGGGGAGGAGGCCACAGCAGCATTATGTGAAACCTTGCGAACCCACTTAGAGCAACTGATATTAAAGAGGAGCACAGATGCTTTGATGATTAAATGAAGCAGCTGATCTCTGGGTCATGGTTTTAATCCCAGGTAAGACACCATCGGATAACCCTTCTGCAAGCCATACAAAGTTACGGATGGGAAACATGGGATGCCTGCCAGGCACCCACCTCAACCTGCAGCTAGTGAGACTAAGTAATAGACGTGCAGACTAAGTTTACAGATCTGAAAGCAAACAAACCCTTAATATTTGTTCCCTCCTAAGAACCATGAAAAATGTCACTTTTGCTAGTAAATCAACAGCCTTGAAAGAACAAGATGACCACTTGAATTTAAAAAGAAACAAAGGTAGGAGAAGCAGGAAGCACATATTGAAAGAATTCCAACTTCTTTTTAACTTCTTTTTCTTCAATTCTGCATTCTCCTGGTCTCCCAACGTTCAGCCGCTGCATGGATGTCACATTGTAATAACATATGCAGGGAGATGATGGCATTTGAGTAAATAGGCTGTTGGAGAAGCCTGCTCTGTCACCAACTTATCCTTACCATGGCTATGAAGCACGCGAGTGTCCAGCAGTAAAATCTAGATTTCACTGGACAATCCAAGTTTTGCAGGTGCCTTTGACAGGGCCAGCTTTTCAACCGTACTGCTGCAGCATCGATTTGAGGTTGCATGGGCATCACTAATCTAACATACTTCCACAGGTTATAAACGCCTTTGCTTTTATTTCCTGCAGACAGGCTGTGTATGTAAGCACAAGCTTTCCTCCCCGATGTCTTTTGGCCTAGCTGGTTAGTTTAGTCAGGATGTCTTGTCTCGTTCTAAAGCAACTGTTCTGTTATTAACTTCCACAACGGGAGGTGGCAGAGCAGGCAGGCAAATTGCGCAGCAGCCAAGGCAACCAGCTGGGGCACCTGGCTACGACAGCTCTGACAACTCCCTTCCTGCAGGGGAGCCGGGTTTCAAGTTACCACCTCTTTAACCCGAGCGGATGCAGCCCTTCTGCTCCCGTCCTCGCTCCCCGGGTACGAGGTCACCTGCGGGGAGCGCCAACAGCCGCCGGCCCCGGCCGCCCCGCCCCGTCCTTCCCCGCCGGTTGTCCCCGGCAGCTGCAGGCAGGCGCCAGGCCAGCGGCGGGGAGCTGGTCCCGTCCGCCTTACCTTGCACCTCCGTGCCGCCGCTGCTGCCGGGCTTCGGCGCCCGGCCTGAGGCGGAAAGCAGCCCCGTACCGCCGCAGGGGGAGCGAATAACGGCGGCTAACAATGGCAGCTAGCAACGGTAGCTACGTCACGCGGCGGGGTTCCAGAGTGCTCCCGGGGGTTCCAGAACGTGCCCGGGCGTTACGGAACGCGCCCGAGTTCTGGAAGCGGCGCCGCGCGGGCATGGCCACCCGGCCGGGTGCAGGCCGCAGGGGAGCGGCCGCTTTCGGGCGCTCTGTGCACAGACTGTGCACAGTTTCAGTGTCCTCAGCACAAGGACATGGAGCTGTTTGAGCAAGTGCAGAGGAGGGCCACAACATGTGAGGACAGTCTGAGAGAGTTGGGGCTGTTCAGCTTGTAGAAGAGAAGGCTGTGTGGAGACCTCATAGCAGCCTTTGCAGCTTCTGCAGGCTTTGCTGAGTAACCCCATTAGGTTGCAAGTGCAGTATTAAATCATCTCAGTCAAATACACAATCTGAAAACCAATAAATGAACACATCTCTGATAGGGTGCAAATTATCAGTTCGACAGATCCTCATTTGCTGAACAAGAGGATTTGCTCAACCCTACGCTGACAACATCAACATGATGCCTTTGGTTTTTACATGGGCACCTCTTCTCACTCTGCTTCACTAATGAGGTGAAAACAAATGATGGCAAGTCAGCAGAGAAGTTACAGTGCAGGCTTCTGGGCTAGTGCCATATGGTTACAGATAGCCATGAAAGGGGCAAAATGCTTGAAAGAGCTTTCTCTGGTGCCTGGTTTCTCTTCTTTCCTTTTATGTATCCTCAGAGCACGTTTCTAAAGAGAATCACGCAGCACCCCCAGGCTGCAGGGAATTTCCTGTCAGTTATAATGGATATCTACTTTGATAACCTTTGACAGGTCAGCTTCATTGCTCTCCACCTTTAGGCGCTTACAGACCAAAGGATCCTTGGTGTTGCTCTTATACTTGTTGGTTTTACCAATGGCAGTCAGCTTATCAGTGTCTTTTCTGGATCTCTTCTGGGCCACCTTGGTTGACTTTGGTGCAGGATGTGCAGAAGACATTGGTGGTAGTGGTGGGAGGTAGAAAATCTTTCTTCTGGGATTCATATGAAGCTTTGCAGTTTGATGTGCACGTCTGTCCTCGTGGGCAATTCACAGGGGGTCTCTGTTGGCACTGCTGGTGGGTTCACCTTGGTTAGGCAGTTGTCAAGCTGCCACTTAGTAGAAGTTGGTGGGTCAGGCTGCAGAGCTTCTTCTTTTCAAGGGATTTATTGGGAATGTCCCTGATTTTCCTCTCCGAGTCCTGCTTCCTTGCACCAGGGCCTTCCTTAGCCTCTGTTGGCTTGTGCTGACTGCCTTCCTCAGGGTGCTGGGGGACTCTCGACAGGAACGGGAGCTTTATTTTCACTAGGGGGGGCTCAAGGTCAGGGGAGTCCTTCACTGGTGAGAGCGAATTCTTCTCCTTGATGGGCAAGGGAAGTTTCTCCTTGTGAGAATTCTTTTCAGGCGCGATGGCAGGCTTGTTGCTCCTAGTGCTGGTGTGGGTTGTGCCCTGGCTTTGAGGAGGGGGGTTGAAAGCAGCATGCGCCTGGGCACTGCCAGGCAAAATGTCTTTGCTGAGCTTGGGGTCCAAGGAGGGTTTGTTGGTGGCCTTGTGAGAGCTGTTGTGCTTTTTGTTCTCAGGGTCCTGTTGCAGTGGTCTTATCCCGACAAGAAAACTGTTACCAAATTTACACAGTCCCTATGTGTTAAAACCCATCAAGCCACTGGTCACACAACTGGCACGTAAATAGTGTCTTTCTCACAAGAGAACCTTAATAATAAAAAGAGAAAAAAGGTGATTTGGGAGCTAAGGTGGTAAATGTTAAGGTAAACAAGGCAAACTTTCCTGCTAGTACATTGATATGGCTGGACACACAGGTCTCACTCAGGCGAATGTTTCTATTGAATCTTGCTGTGAGATAATGGTCATTCCTAAAGCATCCATCACCATGCCAGTGCAATAAATCATTAGACAAGCAGTTTATATACAGGGTCTGTGGACCAGAAGGCCCAGGGCGAGTAGCCTGAGCTGCTGTGAGCGTAAGCCAGTCATGGTAAGGCCTTATCGCAACACATAAGGATTGCTAAATGCTTACAGTGATCCGGGGGTTTGAAACAAACAACTCTGGGCTCTGCTGGGAAGAAAAAGCAGCTGTGCATGAAGAAGCTGGTTACAGAAAGGGGATGAATGCAGGATGATTATCATACGAATGGACAGCCTTGCTTAGTTAACTGTATCTTGGCCCACACAGCTCCTGCCTAAATCTAACCTTGCTTGCTAGTGCTTTATGATTCGCTGAGGAAAGTCAAGAAAAGCAGGAATCTGCCCTTCGGGAATCATTTCCACCAGGGCAGCGGGTTACACGGTCTGATTGTCCTGATGGGAAGACTGGCAGGGCTCTGGGCACACTACCATTGAGGAAATGCCTCCTGATAACCACTCACTCACGGCCCTATTATCTGTAGCATCAGCATGAGAACTTTTTCCATAGTAGAACTGGGAATGATGCCTTTGTGTCATTATACCAACAGCCAGGTTGGGGAGCTACCAGGTGGTGGAACAGCTGCTTCAGAGCATTCAGCACTTGTTAAAAGATACTGAGATACATAGACTTGACCTTACTTTATAATTTCATTTATTATAAATGAAGATTTTTCTCAAGGATACATGAAGGAGACCCTGAGCAGTTATTTTAGTTGTCAAGTCAGGTCACTGGTCCTTGAGCCATTATTATTGTTAGAGAACTAACTCCTAATAAAAGCCTTGTCACGTCCTAAGACTACACTGAACAATCCCAGAACCTAAAGACAGGTTTGACCTCAAGAAACTCACAACTTATATATTGAGAAGCAACAGAATGACAGCAGATAGACCAGCAGCACAGGAAACCAAAGAGACTATATGCGCCAGGCTGACAGTCCCTGTTTTGAAGATACCAGCAGCCTGTGTGGCGTCAGAGCAAGGGCAATCTATGAGACAACCAAGGTGTCAGGCAATCAGCTGCCTGCACTGTCTGGGGCCAGCTCCAATAGGCTTGAAAGGTGCCGTGAAGCTTCAGGTGGTCCTGTGGTGGGCATACCCTAGGGGAAAGTCCTGCTTCTCTATCCCAGGTAGGGCCACACACAGGAGATGCAGGACGATAAAGGCACTACAGCTTTGCTGCATTCCCAACTCTTGACCACGCGAGACAAGGAGATTTTTAAACCCACAACTGTTTGACATGAGAAATGTATTTGCTTGACAAGTGTCAAAGTAGCTGTGGAGGAAGTGATGCCATTCTAGGGTGCATAACCAAGCCCTCCTTTGCTTTATCCTCTATCCCTGTCCAGATTCCAAGGCTCCTGCGGGCTTGCTGAGCACACTGAAGTTGGCTTACCTGCCTCAAGGAGACAAAGAATCGTTATACACAAAATGCTGAATGCACTTGGCTCCAATTTCAGTGTGCTTGGCCTGCATGCTGAACACTGTTATGAGGTGGAACCAAAATCGGGCTCCTTTACTGAAGCTTTGGATTCCACCTCTGTCAAGACTTCAAGGCAAGAATAACAACTTCAGGTGTTGACTGCTTTTCCTGAATGATCCGCTCCTTACAATGACAACTACAGCATGCACAGCTGAAGGCAGAGCTGCAGCTGTGATTACAGACAGATGCAGGACCAGGGAAATGGGAAAGCAAACCCCCAGAACTCCCTCGTATACTTTCTGCACAACTTTGCATTCCTTCTTTAACTAAATCTGTATACTAAGGCAGGTTACTAACCATACATTCAGGCCCAGTTTTGCTATTTGGAAACTAACCTTCACTTGTGGAAAAATGGAAAAAGCAGTGGCTGGAGCAAAGGGATCTACCTGTTATCAAAGGCTCATGCAACAGCCTAGGAGGTGGAATGGGGAGTTGTAGCAAAAGGACAGAAGAAAAGAAATAGACTAGGATGAAGAGGAACAGGAATGTCTTCTGGGTACATGAGTAACTCTGCATTTGGGATTGCAGTATTAGTCAGAGACATGGAATATATTTAGAAGCATGCAGCTAGAATCTGCCAGTTCTCTGTGTGGTGCTGAGATGATAGATGTTCACATCGCAGCACACCTGCACTACATGCAGGGATATTCTACTGTGAGAAGTGATCCCAGCAAGACAACACTTCTGACAGACTGATGTCCTGGGTTCAGCAGCACCAGTCATTGTAGTCCTTCTTGGTAGGTGATGCAGCGCTGTGTTTTTGATTTTGGGCCTGGGAACAGCGCTGATAACACCAGCGTTTTCAGTTACTGCTTGGTGATGTTTAGGCTGGCCAAGGACTTTCTGAGCCTCATGCTCTGCCAGGGAGGAGGGGAAGCCGGGAGGAAGGAGAGACAGGCTGCCTGACCCAGACTGACCAAAGAGGTTATTCCATACCCCACCACGTCATGTCCAGGATGTAAAAATGGAGGGCAGAGACCCGGAAAGGGGGGTGCACTGTGGGGGGGTGCAGTGCTTGGTTGGGCTGGGATTGGTGGTGAGCTGTTGTATTCTTTCCTTGTATTTGCCTTGTCATTATTATTATTGGTGGTAGCAGCAGTGGTTTGTGTTATACCTTAGTTACTAAACTGTTATTATCTCAACCTGTGGGAGTTGCATTCTTTCGATTCTTCTCCCCATTCCCCCGGGACTGGGGAAAGAAAGAGTGGAGAGTGAGTGAGAGAGTGACTGCATGAGTTTATAGAGGCCTAAACCTTGACAACTGAGTAATCCATATAGTGGTTGCACAGACACTGTACCTGTAACCACAAGGGCCAAGAGACTCCATTTCCCAGTGCCAGCACTCCCGCAGATTTTCTTTAACCAGTTCTCAGTTTGCTACATGGTACAGAGACATGATACCCAAAGCATATGTTGTGGTTTAGAGCCAGCCAGTAACTCAGTACCACACAGCTGCTCGCTGATCCCCCTTTACCCTACCCTGGGCAGGATGGGAAAGAGAATCAGAAGAACGTAAAACCCCCGGGTTGAGATAAGAACAGTTGAAGAACTTAAAGTTAAATACAGTGATAATAGAACACCACCAATGAAAATACTGATAATAATAGGAAACAACAAGAAATGAAAGCTCAGAAAGCACAAGTGACACACTACAATTGCTCACTACCTGCTGACTGATACCCAGCCTGACCTGAGCAGCGATCGGTCCTTTCTGAGTAACTCCCCCCAGTTTATACACTGGGCATGATGTGCTGTGCTATGGAATACCCCTTTGGCTTGCTGGGGTCAGGTGTTCCGTCTCTGCTCCCTCCTTTCTTCTTGTGCCCCTCCTCACCGGCAGAGCTTGAGAGACTGAAAAGTCCTTGATCAAAGTAAGCATTACTTAGCAACAAATAAAACCATCGTTGGTTACCAGCATTATTTCCAGACTAAAGCAAAACCACAGCACTGTACCAGCTACTAAATAACTGCAAAATAACTGTTAGAGCAGAAACCAGGAAAACATATTTCCCATCTGCAGTATTACTGCATAGACAATTCAAGTATGGAGTATCTCATGGCTCTTTCACGCACAGTTTTTCAGCAATTAACATACATGTGATGTGAAAAGTGAAGTGAAACTACTAGACTTTGTCAAGTGCTTCAAAAGAATAACAGTTTTGCCTAACAGGCAGCACTGCTGCCTGGGGAAGGTTAAAAGAGCTTGAAACTCAGATTGACAGTCACCCTAAAGCCAATACCAAAACCACTACTGATGTTTGAGACACAAGAGGTAACACATGGGATTCATACAGCAACTTCTTTAGGGAGGAAAGGCTGAAAAATTGTCATAGTACCATATTTTTCACAGCAAAGCATTCACCTGAACTTTATGAAGAACAATGAAAATAGTTTACAGTTTGTGGAGAACTCAGCTGAACACGTACTTGCCCACAAAGAAATATAAAGCATATATATAAATATAGAGAGAGTCAGAGAATAGTTATGGTTGGCAAGGACCTTAAGGTCATCAAGTTCCAACCTCCCTGCCATGGGCAGGGACACCTCACTCAAAACCATGTCACCCAGGACTCCATCCAACCTGGCCTTGAACACCGCCAGCTATGGAGCATTCACGGCTTCCCTGGGCAACCCATTCCAGGGCCTCACCACCCTTACAGCAAAGAATTTCTTCCTCATATCCAATCTAAACTTCCCCTGTTTAAGTTTAAACCCATTACCCCTTGTCCTCTCACTACAGTCCCTCATGAAGAGTCCCTGCCTAGCATCCCTAGAGGCCCCCTTCAGGTATTGGAAGGCTGCTATGAGGTCTCCAGGCAGCCTTCTCTTCTCCAGGATGAACAGACCCAATTTTCTCAGCCTGTCTTCATACGAGAGGTGCTCCAGTCCCCTGATCGTCCTCGTGGCCCTCCTCTGCACTTGTTCCAACAGTTCCATGTCCTTTTGATGTTGAGGACACCAGAACTGCACACAATACTCCAAGTGAGGTCTCACAAGAGCAGAGTAGAGGGGCAGGAGTACCTCCCTCGATCTGCTGGCCATGTGCCTTTTGATGCAGCCCAGGATACGGTTGGCTTTGTGGCCTGCAAGCGCACACTGCCGGCTCATGTTCATTTTCTCATCGACTAACACCCTCAAGTCCTTCTCCTCAGGGCTGCTCTGAATCTCTTCTCTGCCCAACGTGTAGCTGTGCCTGGCATTGCTCCGACCCAGGTGGAGAACCTTGCACTTGTCATGGTTAAACTTCATAGCGTTGGTATCAGCCACCTCACAAGCATGTCATGGTCCCTCTGGATGGCATTCCTTCCCTCCAACGTATCAACCGAGCCACACAGCTTGGTGTCATCGGCAAACTTGCTGAGGGTGCACTCAATCCCACTGTCCATGTCACCCACAAAGATGTTGAACAAGACCGGTCCCAACACCGATCCCTGGGGGACACCACTCGTTACTGGTCTCCAGCTGGACACTGAGCCACTGAGCACTACTCTTTGCGTGCGGCCATCCAGCCAGTTCTTTATCCACCAAGTGGTCCACCTATCAAATTGATGTCTCCCCAACTTAGAGAGAAGGATGTCATGTGAGACAGTGTCAAAGGCTTTACACAAGTCCAGGTAGATGACGTCAACTGCTCTGCCCCTGTCCATAAGTTCCGTGGCCCAATCATAGACAGCCACCAGATTGGTCAGGCAGGATTTCCCCTTAGTGAAGCCATGCTGGCTGTCCCCAAGCACCTTGTTGGTTTTCATGTGCCTTAGCATGCCTTCCAGGAGAATCCGCTCCAAGATTTTGCCAGGCACAGAGGTGAGACTGACTGGTCTGTAATTTCCTGGCTCATCCATTTTCCCCTTCTTAAAAATGGGGGTTATATTTCCCTTTTTCCAGTCATCGGGAACTTCACCTGACTGCCATGATTTTTCAAATATGATGGACAGTGGCTTAGCAACTTCATTTGCCAGCTCCTTCAGGACCCGTGGATGGATTTCATCCGCTCCCATGGACTTGTGTACGTTCAGGTTCCTAAGACGGTGTCGAACCAGATCCTGTCCTACGGTGGGAGCAGGGTCTTCATTCTCACAGTCCCTGCGTCTGCCTTCCAAGACTTGGGTGGTGTTGTCAGAGCAGTTGCCGGTGAAGACTGAGGCAAAGAAGTCATTAAGAACCTCAGCCTTCTCCAAATCCAGGGTAGCCAGTTCTCCTGATAGTTTCTGGAGAGGGCCCACGTCCCTCGCCTGCCTTTTATTTGCAGTGTACCTATAGAATCCCTTCCTGTTATCCTTAACATCCCTAGCCAAGTTTAATTCTAAGTGGGCCTTAGCTTTCCTAACCTGGTCCCTAGTATCCCGTACAACATCCCTGTATTCTTCCGAGGCTGCCTGTCCTTGCTTCCACCTTTTATAAGCCTCTTTTTTCCTTTGAATTTTCCTTAGCAGCTCCTTACCCATCCAAGGAGGTCTCCTGGCCTTCCTGCTGAACTTCCTTCTAGTTGGGATGCATCGCTCCTGAGCTTGCAGCAGGTGATCCTTGAATATCAACCAACAGTCTTGGGCCCCCCTGCCCTCTAGGGCTATATACCATGGAATCTTGCTGAGCATGTTCCTGAAGAGGCCCAAGTCTGCTCTCTTGAAGCCCAGGGCAGTGAGCTTGCTGCACACCCTTCTCACTGTCCTGAGGATCTCAAATTCAGCCATCTCATGATCGCTGCAATTAAGGCTGCCCTGGAGCATCACATTTCCAAACAGCCCTTCCCTGTTGGTGAGGACGAGGTCAAGCATGGTACCTCTCCCTGTTGGCTCATCTGTTACTTGCAGAAGGAAGTTGTCTTCCACACAATCGAGGAACCTCCTGGATTGCTTGTGCCGGGCTGTACCATCCCTCCAACAGATATCAGGGTGGTTGAAGTCCCCTATGAGAACTAGGGCAAGCGAGCGTGAGGCTTTTCCTATCTGTCTATAGAGCGCTTCATCCACCGAGCCCTCTTGGTCAGGCAGTCTGTAACAGATCCCCACAATAATGTCACCCATCGCTGTTCTCCCTTTAACCCTGACCCACAAACCCTCTGTCGACTGCTCACCTGTCCCCAGACAGAGTTCCATACTTGGACTTCAAGCACGCTCTCTGAAGTATGAACTCTTATGTCTTCCATATTTTGAGTTGCAATTAGAACTAATGGAATATTTTTAACTTTTATATTTAATATATAAATATAAAATAGACATAAATATATATTATATATACACTGTATATAATATATATAATATCCTATAATAAATATATATATATAAAAATATATTTAAACATCTTTAACTTTTAAAATCTCATCAGGCTAATGCAATTTGTGTACTTGATGGGTGCATTTCATCTGCATTTATGTTAACTGCCAAAGTGTAAACTGTGTAAAGAACTGGAATGTCATGTTCTATCCTCCTAGATAAATCATCTCATTTCTGCATCATCATGGTAATATCGCTAACAAGTCTGTGGGAAATTGTTTTGACTTTGGTGCTAGGAGGATTTGGGCTTTAGGAATAAGTGGTTAAGAAACCAAGGCTTTTAGTCTCACTTGTTGCAGAGTGAAGAGAAAAGGAAAAATGGAATACTTTTGCTTTTTTGAAAAACCTTGTTAGAATTGGAGTAAAACTGAACAAATGAAGGAGATAGTTCCAGTTAATGGAAAGAAGCCTTGACCTTCTTACTGTAAGATCTCTTTGAAAGCAGTAGCAGGAGCTTTGCTCTATTTCCCATAAACCAACAAGGACTACAGAAAGAGCTGAGCTTGGAGAAGTAGTTGGTTGTTCATCAATCAAAATCTGAGTGGTTTATTACCTGTGAGGTGTGAGGGGGTGTGCATGAATGTGTGCTGGTAACAAGCAGGAAATAAAATGCCTGTAACCCCTAGATGCCTTCATCTACCTGAGGCTGAAGTGAGTTCAGATGATTTTATAACCGTATCAGTCAATTTGTTATGAAGACCTGATTGTATCCAGTGATACCCATTAGAAATGATGGCACTGGATGCCAAAAAACATCACTATGTGGTTGTGTAAATCAGGATGATAGTGTTATTCACTATTGTGGCAGCTGCTTTTAGGTCAGCAGTCTTTTAAGCATTCTTAACTAAGTCGATAACCCCTTAAACAGTAAAGGAATGTTTTAACAGTGTTGACATTCCCATCTGGATATGAATTTTGAGTAGTGGGATGTTGAAAGAGAATACAGACTGAAAATGAATGAGGAAGAATAATATTTGTTGTTCATCGAGTGACATAATAACAACTTGAACAACTGAAATCAGGTAAGTATTTTTCAGATGAGCAAGGGAAGAGGTTGAGAAGGACTGCAAAACTCAACAACTGCATCCAAAAGCCAACTACCAACACTCTCTGTTATGTGTATTGAATTGAAAAGAACTCTTTAGGTGATTGGTTTTGATTGCTCGTTTTGGCTTTTGTTAGGTTTTTTTTTCAGTAGCTGAAGAAAGGCAGCACTGGTAATTCAGCGCAGTGTTGCTGCTTACAAGACAGGCTCTTAATCTGCTGGAACAAGTGTTTGGCTGCTTCTAGCTTAATATTAGTTTACCCACCCTTGTTTAATGCTGAAGTACAGCTTGGTGCCTCCCATCTTTACAAAGATACCTCTGTAACACTGACAGCCACACTACTAGATGCAAACTCTTTTATTAATTCTTCTAATTATTTTTTCCTTTTGTATGTTCTGCAAGGAATACATTGTAAAAATCATATTCTCATAAACTTGGTGTAGCCACTGTAATGGTTTATTATTTGTCACTAAATGTAGTGTTTATGGTAATTTTGTCTTTCCTAACCAGGAGGATATGCTGTAAGTAAACACAATTTATTTTAGCATTCTGTATTGCTTTAATATATATTTATTCAGATTCTTAATTTTTACTTTTCCTCATTATGTTAAGAAATGGAGAGTAATTTATTTTGTATTTATTAGATAATTATCTTTTTATTTATGGTCTGTGTCAACCTTAATTTGCACAAAAACTGGAATTCAATTAATACAAAATCACAGCTTAAGACCATTCCTGGTACTTGATTCAAACTAGCATTTTTCTTTACAGATGCTGACACCTGAACTTGAAAGTTGCTAGATAACTCTAATGATAAACTAGTGAGGGGAAAAAACCAAGTATTTTATATTTCAACTTAACGGAGTTAAGATAATGCCTTTCATGTGTCACAGAAATAGATAGACTTTGATTTTTTTTTTAATATTTTTTTTAAGCAATAAAGCAAATATAAGCTTGATCAAGCTTCATATCTCAGGTCCTCAGAGATGAGGTTTTTGTACCTTGTCACTCCTAGTCGTGGGAACTTATGCCTACGGGCTGTGCACTAGTGCACTCCACAGTTTTGGGGCTCTGTAATACAGACAGTATGGTCCTGTTCAGAAAGTTTCATTTCTTATGTTCTGTGTTGCTGCCTGTATATTTGGTTTGGTCTTTTCTGGTTAGGTGGTCTATGCCTTAGTACGTATTAAGAGATTTAATGGGTTCTGTTTCTCTTTAAACAAATGCAGCAGATTTAACCTGTAGATGGTCATACATTCATCTCTGACTTTGACTGTTTGAAGTTTTTTTTGTTTTGTTTTTGTCTTTTTAACTGTTTTAATAAAAAATAATTAGAGTTTGTTTGTTCTGGGGGCTTTTGCACCTTCTTAAGCAGGACCCAAATAGTTCAAGCATTAATTCTTCAGAATTCAATGGAAGCTGAGGATGAGCTAGACTTTAATAAGAAGGCCATTTAAGTGACCTATCAGTTGTTATAATTACTGGGATTAAAATTTTCCACCCTGAAATGTCCGTCTTAATCTTTTCTTTTGTAATATCAAATTGATTCTCTTTTGTGCATAGTCCTTTTTCCAAAATGAGTTCTTTTGAATGGTTGGGCTTAGCAAATTTTTCAAAATAATGCATCTTGTTTGAAATCCATTTTGTGTTTGTAAGTGAATGAAACATAGCTGAGGGCCTATAAGTGAATGAAACATAGCTGAGGACCTACAAAACAAATGCCAGACGAACCTGACCTATCTCATAGATCTGAGATGTGGAGGGAATGAATTGCATATCTGAAGGCATGAACAATGTCACCCTTTCTGTAGTTGTACATTGCGGCTTGCAGTCGCGTTTCCATGTTCAGTTTGTGGCTTAAAAGCAGATGGGTGTATATTCAAGTACTGAATTTTATTTCAAATTTTGTGGGTTTGCACATTTGCTTCTGACTTTGCTCATGTATCTATTCCTTCTACAGCACCTTGGACTCTTACAGAAACTGAGATTTAAATTAGCATCAAGTCTAATGACTACAAACGCAGTTCTAAACTTACAGTGCCTAATCATTTAATAGAAACCTAGGGTCTTTTGACAGAAAATAGCAGTAGGGGTTTATGTGTTTGAGGACAGATTCACTGAAGATCAAAATTTAGTTTCAAATCTGTTGGTTCTGTGGAACTGGAAGTTAGACCACTTTCCACTTGGATACATGTATACACTCACACATATTTCCATTATCTCTCATTGATGTCAACCACAAAATCCTTGGGCAAGGTCCTAACTAATCACATATATGCCTCTTATGAAACCAACTG
Organism: Amazona ochrocephala; assembly: GCA_039720435.1. NCBI lineage: Eukaryota > Metazoa > Chordata > Aves > Psittaciformes > Psittacidae > Amazona > Amazona ochrocephala. Next base: position 62,898,798 of record CM077879.1, on the reverse strand, counting down.
TGTGTTTGTTATGCTGGGATATAAGTATACGCATTATACTATTCCTCACTGTGATTAGAATGGAAATATCAACAGGAGCTGTCACACTTCTGACAAGCTCTTTGTAATTACAATGGCAGTACTTTTTTTAGCTGTAAAATTTATATTCCTCCAGACACATTTTCAGAGCCTAAAATTAGAGGGTGCTGCATACCATGATTTGATCTGAATAAAAGATGACATATTTCAATAAATAAGTCATGAACATTTCCTCATATCCATGGATGTTCCAATGGCAGTTTAATGGGCTGCAGTATATACAATATCTTGAAAAAATACTAAAGATACGTTTCTTACTGATATATTTCACTAAATTCTCTGCATGCAATGTTGTGCACCAGCATTTGTCCAACACTGAGTTTCTCAACTGACTAATAGTAAGAATCTTTCCCACCTCTTTTCCCTTTGCTTTTTAATGTGTTTTTTCTCCTATTTTTCACTGTGGTTGAAACTTTATTTGGGCTGCTAATGTATATTCTATGGATAGCATATTATGAACTTACTCTGGACAGGAAGGTGTTTTTTTGTTCACCCTGAACTTTGTAATCTACTTTCACTAACTGTAGCACTTTGTATATTTATGGGATAATTTCTGTTTTATAAAACTTAAAAGTGATTTAATGCCTTAAAGTCAGTTAGCCTATTAATTTCCAAAGCTGTTTGTTCTACGTATTAAAGTAATAGCAATTATATCTACTGCATAATGAAAACCACAGGGAAAAGAAAAACTTCTTTCTGATAAAGATTTATTCCCATACAGGATAATTAAGCTGCTGAGGTTTCACGGTCTGTTGAAGAAGTACCTTGAGGAGAGATCAATGCATGAGAGGAGCAACTTGCCTGAAAGCACTGGACAGCATCAGCCTGTATTTCTAGAGCTGTTCCCATCCTGTCAAAGCCTTACCTCATGTATTGTGGATGTTTTTGTTTTAGAGAGAGTGTAAATTTAACTTTGAAACAAGGAAAAGGGCAGCTTCTTTACTGCTCGGAGACTTTGACTCATGTGGTGCCTTTTTTGACAGAAATGTTACGGCTGTTATGTTCATGCAAACTGTAGTAGTAGGTCATGCTAGTGAGCATAAGAAGGCCTTCTTTGGGGACATCCCAGTTTTTACTGTGTTTAGTGAATTGGTGGTGTCCAAAATCACGAACATGTGTTGAGTGACCTTTTGTTTGAAGTGGTGGATAGGTACTGTGTTGTCATTGGACAATAGCACTGGCAAGCTTTTCTTCTTCGTGCAAAATCTGTTTTTCTTTTTTTAAAGTTTCTTAAAAGATGGTTTATGACACTTTTTTTTGGTGGAGTTTTCATAATGTTATATTGAGAGGATAGATTCCATCAACTTTTGAAGAGTTGTCAGGCTTATAGAGTCCTGTTAGATTTTTCCTAAATGTAATGCAAGAAATAGCAAATGAGAACTAGTCAGTAGGTCTTTTCTAAAAGCCATGATTGACATTTCCAACTGTACTGAAACCATTTCTATGATTACAGTTATAGAAAAACCATGATTCCTTTTTTTTTTTTAATTCCCTTCCTTCCCAAATGTTCTCTCTAAGGCTAAGTTTTTCAAAACAGTGGAAATGGAAGAAAGCATTTAATTTAAAGAATAATATCATCAGTAGGAAAAGGTGGAAATGGAAAAATGTATTTAGGCAGGAAATTAGAAGGAGTTTTCAAACAGTTAATCTTAAAGCAACCTTACAGTGGGAGCAATGGGCAGTAAAACCTCCTTGATCTAGGGATGAAATAGATGAGTTTGTAAAACTTAGTGCTTTCAGGAGGATTCTAAGTTGCTGGCCCTTTAGGTTCTTACTGGTGCTCTTATACAGAGTCCAGATCAAAATGTTAGTAACCAAAAGAAATTCCAAAATTGTCAAAGTGGCTCAGCACTACACTTTCTAGAAAAGCAAACTCTACCAATGACCCACAGCCCTTGAGCAGCCTGACCAAAGGTAATTGTTATTCCTTATTTATGTATAAAAAATGCAAAGTAAGAAAGCAGCTGCCTCACACACAGTCTGTGACAGCAGCAACAGGTTATTTCACTACAGTCTCATCTCCACTTCTCTCAGAAGTAGAAATTTGGCATTTGAATTCCTCCATGGTGGGGCGTGAGAAATACAATCCCACTCTGTAGAAAAATTGGCAGGCTTGCTTCTCTGTCTTCCCCAAAGCAGGGAAACCTCTTTGGTAAGTGTTGCACCTCTGACTATGTTGGATGATACCTGGTGGAACTAAGCTTAATGGATTACCAATTGTTTTTTCCTTACGAGCTCAATTAATCATTTAATTTCAATAATTTAATTTTAATCACCAAATTTCAATACTCTTGACACAAGAGATGGGCTTTAGCCTTCCAACATAAGATTTCGTATATCTTCCAAATATACAAACTGAAGCTCTGACAGACTAGAGAGCACCTCTATGGTGTTTCCTGGTTCTGTCATGTTTGTGCGTATGATAGTCAGAATGCTTCTGTTCATTCTCATTAGTGCTGTTCTCCACTTGAAGCAAGTTAACTACCACCAGAAATGTGTCCTCTTGGAGAAAGGTGGCTAACATTGTAAGGACATGTCTATATTCTGAGCCCTTGCTCTGGTCTCGCTTGGGAATTTGACTTTCTTGGTTTTTGTGCAGTGCCTTTTCTAGGGGAGATATTTAACTTAGGCTGCCACTTACCATTATGTTGAAGGTATCTTTGTGTTTAAGTTATCGGGAGTGTATGGCAGCGTGAGGTTTTGCTCTTTCACATGGTACATCTGCTGTAATTTCCTTTTCCTGTTGTGAAGTCAACAATATACATAAGAGTATTCCCCTTTCGCTTCATTAGGGGTCAGATTTCACTTGCTTGTCACAAAAGATATAAGAATCTGATCTCGGGTGACTGCTACGGAGCAGTTGATTTGCAAAATATTCCTCTGAACACCATGATGCAGAGAAAATGGGCGTAATTTCATACAGACTTCAGAAGTCACTCAAATGGATTTTGATCCGATAAGAAAGACAGGCAAACACCAAAACAGGCAGCACAAGGTGACAGAGAGGAATGTATCAAGGAAAGTCCTGCTTTAGCTCAGCTCTTATTACATCATCTGGCCCTATCTGCATTGTACAAATTTAAACCAAATTCTTCAAGGAGCCTATAGTGTGATCCAGGTCATGCTCACAGTGACAATGATACAGAATTTGCTTCCTTTATTCAGTTCAAACATATTTGTCTTTCATATACTCTAAGCATCAATGGCTTCATTTCAGTTATCTGCTTTCAACCCATCATCTGAAAGCGGCTTGTACTGAAACGAGCTAAACAGGAACTGAATGAAAGTAATTAACTTTTTGACAAATGGAGGAAAAAAAGACAAGATGGCATCTGTCTTCTACCCTCATGAACTCCATCAGTTCTAGCTGAGGGTGATAGTGTGCCCACGGTCACTTTGAAGTGCAAGGATATCCAATTTTACAGAGGGAAATGTTAATACAATTCAAATTAGTTCAAACCATCTTCTTTCTTTAAATAATGTTGCTCAGTCTTTTGGGTTTGCAGGCATAAGGCATATGTTTGAATAACAGTCAAAGGCTGCTGTTTTATCTGTATTCATTTCACATTAATTTCTTCTTTTCCCTTGCTCCCCATGGGTTATAATGAATTCAGGGAGATGCTACGTCATAGAAGTCTGAATAGTTCAACCTGAAATAGACGACCACCATCAACTTAACAGAATGTTCTTGAGGAAGGCAAACCTGTCAGAGAAAATATCATACACCCTTTTGTTCCACCTCCCTTGGCAGGTGTGGGCGGAGGTGATCTTTTACAACGCTCTGTCCAGTTCACAGGAAAAATCACAGGCCCTCCAGAGGTGGAAAATGAAACAAGAATTAATTTTGCTGTAAGCTTCCCTAGAGCTCTGTCCGGAGCAACAGAAGTCTTGGCAAGTTCTTGTCTTAAAAAAGATCTGAAGTAGAGTGAGAAAAGGAGAAAGGAAAGAAGGAAGGAAAGGAAACAAATTAAAATAGGATCACCACCCCACAGACCTACTGACATCTCAGTCAGGGAGTTGTAGTCCTCTCTGCTGTAGTCCTTCAAGGTCCTTGGTGAAGTTCTTCCAGTCAGTGTGTCTGCTGGGGCCCAGGGTGGAGGAACACATGCCACAGGGCTGAAGAATGGCTCCTTTTTACAGAGTCAGGCTCTCTTGGATTTTTCCCACATGTGGAGGCTCATTTGCATGCTTGCACATGTGTCCTGAGCCATTCTGGAATGTCCCATGTGGTGGCAGGGGTATCTGTGAACGCCAGACCCAGTTAACACTGTGCCCTGATGAGCGCGAGTGTTGCAGTGTTACAGTGTGGTGTAGCGCTGTAGGCAGTTCGGAGTTTTGTGGGGATTTCCAGGGTTGTGATGGTGGTGGTGCTTTTTTCTCTAATGTGAGCTTCTTACTTAGATTTTAATAGTGTTCTTGTGGTATTTTGATGTCTATAGTTGGAACTCGATGATCTTGAGGTCCTTTCCAAACCTTACTATTCTATGATTCTATGATTCTATGAATATAAAACTATACACATCGCTCAAAGCATGACACCTAGTCTGCTTTTTGTGTTGCAGCGGCTGGACATAGAATTCTACAGCTCCTGAGGAAAAGGAAGGATGCAGACACAAACCCACAGATCTGAGAGTGCTTTGAGAACTCAAATGCACAAACCACTACTACAAGAGCCTAAATTTCCTTGCAGTGAAGTGTATCTCTCAAGTTAATTACATGACCTTAATGATCATGTGCTATGTCATTTGGCAGATAGGATGTTGTTACTACTGAATAGCTGATCACTTGAAAAAAGAGGTGTAATTTCTCAGTATGATTATCAGTATTTGTAACTTACCAGTGCTCTGAAGCTGCTTGAATATACATCACCATGTGGCTTCATGACTTGTATCTTCAGGTCTGCTGGTCGCTGGGATGTGGCTGAGAACAAATGCTATTCTAGCTGTGTTAGAAGGGGGGTGTGGGTGAAAATTACCAACATGACTAAGTGGAAGATGTGAAGCAAGATCTTCTCATGTGCCAGTGTAGCATTCTTCTTGGACTACAAAGCATGTTGTAGAGCAGTTGAACTGCTCCCTATTATATCTAATCTAGATCACTGTTGCAAACACTCTCAGCTGAAGTAGGTAAAATCATATAGTTGATTTTCCCCAACATTATTCTGGCTATATCATGAAGCTACACCAAACTGGATTTTGGCCTACTGTTCTTCCTCACTCTTTCTGTCCCTCCCTCTGTTTCTTGAGTGTTTACCTACTGTGTCCTTTTTACATCCATCAATAAGATCAATAAAAGGAAATTATTACTTGCCAGAGTGAATACTGGTCTAGTGGCATAGTAAAACTGTGGACATCGTAGCAAATGCTCAATCAACATCTAGTGAAAATCATATCCTTTGAAACTCTAAAAACACTCAAGAAAGCCTTTTAAATTGCCATCCTCAGTAACAACATGACAGAAATTCCAGAGAGAAGAACCTTAAGTGTTCTAAACTAAAGTCTCATTTAATGCTACAGTATCCGTATAGAATCATAGAACAGTAAGGGTTGGAAAGGACCTCAAGATCATCGAGTTCCAACCCCCCCGCCATGGGCAGGGACACCTCCCACTAAACCATGCCATCCAAGGCTATGTCCAACCCCACCTTGAACGCCGCCAGGGATGAAGCATTCACAGCTTCCCTGGGCAACCCATTCCAGGGCCCCACCACCCTCACAGTAAAGAATTTCTTCCTCAGATCCAATCTAAACCTCCCCTGTTTAAGTTTAAACCCATTACCCCTTGTCCTCTCACCACAGTCCCTAATGAAGAGTCCCTCCCCAGCATCCCTAGAGGCCCCCTTCAGGTATTGGAAGGCTGCTATGAGGTCTCCAGGCAGCCTTCTCTTCTCCACGCTGAACAGACCCAATTTTCTCAGCCTATCTTCATACGAGAGGTGCTCCAGTCCCTTGATCATCCTCGTGGCCCTCCTCTGCACTTGTTCCAACAGTTCCATGTCCTTTTGATGTTGAGGACACCAGAACTGCACACAATACTCCAAGTGAGGTCTCACGAGAGCAGAGTAAAGGGGCAGGAGCACCTCCCTCGACCTGCTGGTCACGCTCCTTTTGATGCAGCCCAGGATACGGTTGGCCTTCTGGGCTGCAAGCGCACACTGCCGGCTCATGTTCATTTTTTCATCAACCCACACCCCCAAGTCCTTCTCCGCAGGGCTGCTCTCAATCTCCTCCCCGCCCAATCTGTAGCTGTGCCTGGCATTGCTCCAACCCAGGTGGAGGACTTTGCACTTGGCATGGTTAAACTTCATCAGGTTGGCATCAGCCCACCTCACAAGCGTGTCAAGGTCCCTCTGGATGGCATTCCTTCCCTCCAATGTATCAACCGAACCACACAGCTTGGTGTCATCGGCAAACTTGCTGAGGGCGCACTCAATCCCACTGTCCATGTCACCCACAAAGATGTTGAACAAGACCGGTCCCATCCTTCTGGAAGGGTGGCAAGGGGAGGCCTGGCTATGAAATGCAAGGCAATTCTTGCAATTCTTGCATAAAAACTGGTGTAAAATTCTGCCATGTTCCTAAGAGTGCTGTATGGGCTTAAAGATAAGGAGGTGTACTGATCTTATCTATGTCAGTGGGTATCACAGAGATAGAGTGTGCCCACACTTGTGTAATCAGAAGCAGAACTGAAGGGTTAGTTGACCAAAATTTTATTAAGGTTTGTGTTTTCTTGGTGATTTCTTGAAGCAGAGAGTTGTAACCTGGATGTTGTCATCAGCTGCCAGTTAGGATACAAGCCAAATAGAAAACTAGCCGCAGGATGACCTGCTCACAATAAGTAGAACAAAGAGCTCTTGATCCTTGTGTGGCCAGCTTAATCTATTTAATACTGCACTTTCCCATCAGTAAAATGGGGATAATTGCACTCCCCATTTTAGGGGGGATGTTGTGAGGGTAAATGCATTACAGGTTACAGAGTGTTCAGATGCATTGGACAAGAGAGTTGTAAAAATATTGGGAAAGAGAATGACTTGTATGGCAAATAGACAAATCTGAAGGAGAGAGAGGAATGTGCTAGTAAGAGGCTTTGAAATTCCGTTCTCACCCTACACTCATACTGAGTGTGCAATTAACAGTGAGATAAAGTTAGCAGAAAATTAGGTTTTGTTGGCTTTGAATTGGCTTTGTACTGGCTGCTAGAGATGATATTGTCATTGTCTTGATGTCAAAATGATTACAGTCCTGCAGCAGCAGAGAAGCTGTCCATTGTTGAGCTCCACTGGACTGTGCTAACACCCGTTAATACCTTGAAGCTGCAATATGGGTCTTTAGCATAATTGAATCTTATGCTTTGTGGGGTTGGGAAGGGTTCTTGGCTGTGTTTGCCTAACTGGGGGATGCACTATGAGTTCCTTGAAGTCTTTATTTCTGGCAGAAAATGTCAGATTATTAGACATCAAGGTACTGTAATGATACTGACACACTTATACCCATTGTTTCCTTGTTAGGCAACAGATAATTTTGAAAGTTCTAGGGCAAAGAGGTTCCCAGCTTCAGTGATTTTTAGGGAAATTCACCAAAGGCAATGTTATCTTCTATGAAGAGACTTCAGGTAATGGGAAGAATAGATTTCAGGACACAGAAAGAAGCCTTTCCATTGCTTTCAGGGAATGCTATTGCAGGGTGCAAGTGAAAGAAGAATGTGGCCAGCTTTGCACAGAAAGTGTTCAGTGCCCTTCTGACAGAATTTACAACTGATAGTGTTTTCTCACCTGTAAACCCTGGCTGTATTGGCAGGCTTGCTGAGGAATACTTTGCACACTAGGTCAAGGTGAAATCAAGATGAGAAATCTTTGCAGTCCCTACTGTGAGAGTTTCATCTTGCTGCTGTTTTTCCTTTTGGCAGGAGCTTGGAACCCGCTATATCCAACAAAGGCAAATGATGTTGCGAATTTAATTAAGCAAGCCACATAAAATCAGGAAAATTGCAGTCCACGGTCAAGAGTAGTTTTTTATTTATTGGAATTGCATCAATAGCTAATTGAAAAGGTTTATCATAATTAGTTTTGGTCATGGTTTAACCCCAATAGGCAGGATAGCCCCACACAGCAGCTCGCTCACTCTCCCCCTGCCCCCAGGGGATAGGGTAGAGGATCAGAGGGTAAAAATACAAAAAATCATGGGGAGAGATAAAGACAGCTTAACAGAGAGAACAAAAGAATGTGCACACAAGCAGAGAAAAAGAAGGAATTCATACAGTCCTAGAATACCAGGTTGAAAGGGCCCTCAAGTATCATCTGGTCCAACCTTTCCAGGCAAAGCATGAGTTAGACAAAATGCCCCAGCATCCTGTCCAGCCGAATCTTAACAACATCCAATACTGGGGAGACCACCACTTCTTTGGGGATATTATTTCTGTGGCTGGTTGTTCTTATTTGGAAAAATTTTCCTCTTGTGTCCAGTTGGAATCTCCCCAGCAGTAACTTGTGCTTATTACCACTCATCTTTTCCATGTGATCCCTTGTGAAAAGGGAGTCTCCTTCAAAGGTTTTGCCCTCTTCACTGTCGTGTATCCCTGGCGGCCCCACCGTGGGCTTCCTGCAGCAGTCTTTCTGGGCTCACCATGCTCTGATCTCCCTTCCAGTGAGGAGGACATTGTCATCAAGGAATTTGCTCACCAAAAACTCAAGGGGGAGAAAGACAGCAAAAATGACAAGGAGGCTGACACTTCATTCACTCCTTCCCAACACAGGCAGGTTTTCAGCCATCTCCAGGAAAGCAGGGCTCTATCACATGTAACGGTAATTTGGGAGGGCAAACACCGTAACTCCAAACATGCACCCTTCCTCTTTCTTCCCCTGGCCATTTGGGTCTAGCTAGGACAGCTGTGCACTCCTAATCTCCTCTCTAGCAGATCAGTGTGGAAAGCAGAAAAGCCTTGCTGCTGGGTAAGCATTGCTCAGCAGTAACTAAAACATCCCAATGTTATTAACACTTCTCAGCACAAATCCAAAAGTCCCACACAAGCTACTAGGAAGAAAATTAACACTATTCCAGGAAAAAAAAAAAAAAAACCAAAAAAACCCAAACAACAACAACAAAAAACAACCAAAAAACCACCAAAAAACAACACAGTAAAACAGAAGAAACAAATATGATGTCCTGGTTTCTAACAGCCTGTTGTGTGTTTCCCTTCTTCCTCTTTTCTTGCCCAACAATAAAACATGGGAAGGGTGAAGAAAGGATAGGAAAACAAAACAAAACAAAACAAAACAGAGAGGCCTTCTCTCTCTCTTCAGGAGTAATTTTCTCCAGTTTAAGCTATATTTGTCATGCTGTACATTAACCTGTTAAACCATGAGACCTGTGATACTTCACAGGTTAATGTACGGCATGACTATTGCATTAGAGATGGAGGAATGCAAGGCAGATAGTTCTGCCAGGAGGTGCTATAGCTGTTGCTCTGAAATAACAAGCTACTCCAGTTTGGTGGTGAGGTAGACTTAGGTCCTCATCAATGAGTCCTGAGTGGGGACATATAAAAACATGCTCAGGTGTTATGTAGGCACTGCCAGCACTTAAAGAATTTCTCTGGTCTGCACCACAGGATGCAGGGGAATGTTTCCGGCACCTGAGGCACTTCCACCCTCTCCTTCTTCATTGACCATGCTGTCTGCAGAGATTTTTCTCTCACATTTTCTCACTCCTCTCTACTAGCTGCTGTTGCACAGCATTTTGTTTTCACCTTTCCTTAAATATGTTGTTATAGAGGTGCTACCGGTGTTGGCTGACTTAGCCTTGGCAGTGACGAGTCTGTCTTGGAGGCAAGCTAGAATTGCCTCTGTCTTGTATGGCTCTTGGTGTCTTCTCATAGGAGCCACCCTTGCAGCCCCTCATGTTACCAAAATCTTGCCACATGAGACAAATAAATTTTAGGCAATGTGGCTGGATTGAGCAGGATTATTTTGTCAGTCCTTTAACTTTTGTGCAGCTAATGGCGCATAGTTTTGAGCTCTAATATACGCATTATTGCAGGACTTTGAGAACTGGAGATTTGAGAAAGAATAATGGAAATAATCATGCTGCTGTCAATTGTCGTGTTGTAAGACATCAGAGTTGGCACTGTAATAGTGTGGAATGGAGTAAATCACAACACTACTTTTTCACCAGGACTGGAAAAAGTAGAGTGGAAATAAAGGATCTAACTGCCCTGTCACAGATACTGTCCTGGTCTGCCTGCAGGTTTCACTGGCATAAGCAGGTATGAGTGAGTCTGGAATAATGCATGAGATGAATAAAGGAAAGTGGCAAAGAGAAATTACATTTCAAGTTAAACATCTGCTTCAAATGTTGATCATCAGCCATCCATGAAAATGTGAGCTGACCTAGGACTGGAACAGTTTACAAATAGAGGGGTTTCTGTTTGATTGCTTGGGGTTTTTTGATTCTTTCCTTTGTTTTTGAAGGCTGAGTTCACAATGTGTCTAATGCCTGAATTCAGTATAAACAGCACCTCCCTTGATAAGTACCCCCATAGAAATCAGGTGAGTTCACTTGAGGGGAGCAGTGGGTCGCCAAGGTGAAAGAAACCCTTACTGGAGTGTGTTTGCAAGTCTCTGCTGCTGATCTTGTAAATGAGCTTTCTTTACAGCTGTACTGTGGAAACTGAGGTTGGTTTATAAAGTACAGTGTTTCCAACTGAAAAAAATACCAAACACAGTTTTACATGTCATTTAAAAACACACACTGAAAGACAAGAGCAAGGGGCAACAGCACTGCAGCTTGATGACAGTTATTTTCATCTTTTATATTCTTAGGACCTATTACAGGTAGACTCCTGCATATGCATCTGTGAAGTTCGTAATTGTTATGCAATAGTTATACTGTGGGTTAGGGAGGATAATTCTGGGTTGTTTTCACAGTGCTGCTTTTTGCATGTGCTTGTTTTCAAGCATGTTTGCCATAAAGAAGAACATTTTATTGATCGGATGGTAGAAATCCACACATGAAGACTCAACAGCCTATGATTTCACCATGGCATTTTCTAGTTTACTCGTAAGACGTTGAAGTATTCAAATAATTTAAGCAGATATCAGATATACCAAAAACATTAAACTCTGAAATATGAAACAATATAGAGGATTTCCTAGAATGTTGAAAGTGATATTTAATTTTGTGCTTAAAATGAAATACACAAATAGTACACGATTGAGAATTTTCAGCTGTACTTTCAAACCTGGTTAAGGGAAATGGATTCTTTAATCTTATTGAATGCGAAATGGGTGTCCATATCGTTAAGCAAGCTTTGAAATTGAAGTCTTTATAAAACTTAGATGAGTTGGCCTGTTTGTGCTGGGCAATAACATTCCGCTACTTGACTGAGTGGAAAGTATTTGGGAGAAGATGCCAGGAAATGGGATTTCTTTCTTTTGCAAACTCCAGACCATGTTCTATTATGCAAATGTTGCAGCTGGATGAAGACAGATTTTTTTTATTTCAATGGAAATTTAATTTCATATTTTCCTTAGTAAAGTGAAATAAAAATACAAAATACTACTTTAAAGTGAATTGATACTTTGGAGGAGTAGTTCTTCTGTTGTACATGTATCTTTTTCTTTTCCCCATTCCTCTTCCATATCCAGTGTAGAAAGGGGGCCCACAAGAACTAGAGGTTTAGAAAGAAGTGACGAGAACTGTAGGTGATTCTATCTGATCTGAATGGAAGGGTTTTAAGATGTTTGAAGAAGATGAGACAATGAATATTTTCATTTTGAAATTGTCGCTATAATTTGAAAACCACCTTCTTAGCTGCCTAACAAATAAAAACCAATAGAAATAAAACCCCCACGCACTCCTAGCTAGAACTTCTGGAAGAAGAAAGAAGTTTGCAGGCCCTGCTGTACTGTGACATTTTACCTGTATAAAACTCTGTCATATCCATTTGCTGGGATATGGTGTGCTTCGCATGATAGTATTCCACAAATACAGTTCAGTAACTTGTGCAGTTGCACATTTAGAAGGTTAAAGTTAGGCATTTAAATCTTTTTAATATTTGAGATGTTAACTTCAGTTCACCATCATTGTGTTTTTCATTGCGGCATCCTGACTTCCTGAGGTATTTTGTCATATTTTATTTAGTCAATTCTAACAATATAGACATGTAGCACGTCTGTGACATGCTGTGCAAGCCGAGGGTAGCTTTCTGCTCTAGGCTGATCTCTTTCTCCTTGTTCTTCTTTCTGCTGCTCAACCTTTGTGTGTTGGTTTTGTAGGCTTTCTTGCGAAGCCCTGTGGCTTTTTTCCTTATTTTTTACTCTGCTGCCAATATTTGAATGAGACACAAATCTTGTACCTGATTTTGAATTCTGCCTCTTCCTCTGTTGCTGCTGTCACATTGTCGATAAGGATTTTTCTTCCCATTATGAAAAGGCAATGAAGAGTGTTTGAAGAAATACATTGAAAAAAGGACCTGTTTTGGTCTCTTTCTTGTTTGACTTTTAGGTCTCCCATGAATTGAGCCTCATTTTAAATTAAAGCGAAACAGGCATACAAACGAAGGCATTCATCAAAGCAGGTTACTTTTACATTGAATCAGTTTGGTTCTTGTTGCTTTCTGATAGTTTGAGTTTTCCTGAGAGCTTACCTGCAAATACTGAATGTATGGCCTTAGTTTAGATCCCTTTTTCTGCTATGAACAGTGCTGTTCTGAGATCTTAAAAAGCTATCTAAAGAAGAGAACAGAAAAATATTATCGTTCTCAAAAAGGCCACAAATGCGGCAACTGCTTGTGCTTAGTGTGAGAAGGTGTGTGACGTCTAGGATTCAGGTTTAAAAACAATATTGTTTCATTAATTTCAGATCAGCTGCTTAGCAACGGCAGGTAGAAAGACAGCATTTAACATGGAGATTACTCTATATTCAATGCTTGTGATCCAATAAGACCAATAAGACTTTAAGTGTGCATACAAGTGCACTGAACTTGTAGAGGTAGTTTGAGTGCAGAATTGACACTTTTTAAATTGGAATCTGTAAAAAGAGATGAAAGCCTTGAGAAGGAGCTGAAATTCACCTATGGAATAACTTCATTGTGATGGTAAAACTTCACTTCCCCGAGTACTCTTTTCTATAAGATTTGCAGATGGCTTGAGTAAAGGGTGTTTCTAGAGCACACAGGCAATCCTTACATCCAATGTCTCTCCTGTCCCCCATTCCTAAGAGCAACACACTTGGCCTCACATATTATGCCTGGAAAAACTTGATGCAGTCTGCATTGCAGAGAAATAAGTTTCTTTCTATTCAATTAAAAATTTTCCTGTCAATTCAGGAGACTTGTGAAATCCACTTTGTTTCATATAACCAGTGCTTGTTTATATTCAGTTCAACCTCTTTGCATGTCTTCTGTAGAAGGAAAGTTAATGGAGGCGTTTGGAATAAAGTGTTTTCACCTCCTCCTTCTTCACACCCCTATGATCTTCACCAACATGCTCTTGGCTCTGTGGCATGCATTACCAGGACCCTGGGGATTTGCTTAGTTGCAAGAATAACAAGTCCTGTTGTAGTATTTGGGCCTCTCACTGATTATAGCTAGAGTATAGATTCCATAGTAATGTTCTGCTGAAAGATTTACTGAGTCCAAACCAAGGACCTGTGCTCCCTTTTCAAACCTACATCCACATTTTCCTCCTCAGGAACAGCTGGTCTGTATGGTGAAGGCACCAGATAAAAATACAAGGTGTATTCTGAAAAAGCTGAAAGGCCTATGAATCAGTGAGCACCTTCCCTCTTTCAGCCCTGCAGGAACAGATGGACTGGAGGATTCAAGGCATCAGTAATTTATGAATGGCTGGGACAGTGCTTCACTTAAATAAAACAACACACAGCATGAAAAACATAGCTTGAGCCTTGTTCCTGGGCCTCCACTACTGAACTCTTCCACGGAGTGTATAAAGGAGGCAGTTCTGAGTCTCTGCTTCTAGATTCTGATGAATAATATATTAAAATTCTTCAAGCATCGTATCTATGCATAGGCAGTGGATAGGCCTAAAGAAATTAGTCCCTTAGATGTGATCTCCACACTAAGTTCAGTTTGTGGGAAGAGTGTAGCATGTAGTACTGTTTTGAATACTATAGATTGAGAATTTCAGGGAATTGTTTGGATGTTAGTATTAACTCTAGCCAAAGTTACTTTGGTATATGCTCTTGCTTCTCATTGTTTTCATCTTGATACAGCATAATGCATACTTTTATACTTTATTTGGGTATTTTGGCATCTAATTTATCGCAATATATCCGTTTAAGTGCTGCAATTGGATAGATTTCTGCATAGTTTCCTGGGCTGAAGTTTTCAGCACTGCTGTTGTATACTTTTTCATATTCTTGCTTCCCCAAAGCTCAACATAACAAAATTCAGGTTATATAAAAAACTCAGTGTAATAAAATGTAGGTTATATAAAAAGCTGAAGCTGCAGTTCCGTGTTCACCTTAATCTACAGAAGTACAAGCTCTTGCTGAATGAGGTGGTGCCTCACTGACTGGCCTCTTGTTTAATTTCTTATCTTCCTTTTAGGTTTGGAGCTTGACGATCTTTAAGGACCTTTCCAACCCAAACCATTCTGTGACTCTGTACTGTTCTGTGTTGTACTGTGTTATGTACCAGTTAACAATAAGATGTTTGTTTATGCATGTATCATTACCCTGGGCAGATCATATCTACTCCGTAAGAACCAAAACAGAGAGGAATTTCATTGATGTCAAGATGAAGTCTTGGTAACTGTGGATTTTGCTGTCCTTACGAGTAATAAATCTATAGCTAAAAGAATACATTTTTTAATCGTTGACTTTAACCTTTCATCAGATGGCATGTCCAGCCCCTCAACATTCTTCCTTACTTTAACTAACTCCTTTAGTTTTGTGTTATATTTATGCTCCTCCAGCTCATTGCTTATGCCATGCAAGGTCTTAAATGACTATATTAAGTAGCACCAGACTTATCGCAAACCATGGAAAAGTCTTCATCTTTTGAATAAAGAAAACGTCCACTGCCACAGCTTATTTTTGTCACTTCATGACTACCCACTCTGTTGGAAAGAATTAAATCCTCTCAGTTCCTAAGGTTTGTTAACCAGCAAAGAAGCCGGTGCTGAAGGGTTGATTTCCACTGTGCTCTGCAAAAGCACAAGGAACCTGAAGCTTTCTCTGAAAGCAAAACACCAGATACTCAGGTGTTCCCTCTTTCTGGGGAAATGCTGTCACATACCTTTTATGCAGTATTATTGTTCTGGTAGTTTCCGCTGTTAACATTTGCCTAATGAACAAGGTTTTCACATTCAGTGTGATTCATGTTAATGGCAGAGGGAGATCATGGATGACGGCATGAAAATTTTATGCAGTTGCATGACTTATTCTACATAATCCTAATATTCTCTGAGACTGTGATCTACATAAAACATTGCATCCACCCTACTCATTGTGTATGTTTTTGCATACAAGGTCTGCTTATCACTGGAAAAAATCTCTTAATTTGTTATTTGTGTAGAGTTGACTTTTGCTTCTTTTTAGCCAAAACCAGACTGAATCCCACAAGCCTGATCAATACCACACTAATTGCTCCATTAATCCTCTTTTGCTGCTATTTCTCTCTTATCTTTCCAGGAGACTGTTGTTACCTCAGAACAGATAATTGATTTTTCTAGTTAATAAATGCAGCAGCTTATCAGTGTGTCACAGGTTCAGCAGTAGCATTTTTCTTCTTCTTAGTAGCTGGTGCAGTGTTGGGTTTTTGACTTTCGGCCTGGGAACAGCGCTGATAACACCAATGTTTTCGGTTACTGCTTAGTAATGTTTTGGTCTGACCAAGGACTTTCTGAGTCTCATGCTCTGCCAGGGAGGAGGGGAAGCGGGGAAGAAGCACAGACAGGACGCCTGACCCAAACTAGCCAAAGAGGTATTCCCTATCACAGCACGTCATGCCCAGGAGGTAAAAACTGGAGGCAGTTACCTGGAAGGGTTAGATCACTGCCCAGTGGGGCTGGGTATCAGGTGGTGGGTGGTGAGTGGTGGTATTCTCTTCCCTTGCTATTTCCCTTGTCATTATTATTATGGTGGTAGCAGCAGTGGTTTGTGTTGTACCTTAGTTACTGGACTGTTCTTATCTCAACCTGTGGGAGTTACATTCTTTCTGTTCTCCTCCCCATCCCTCGGGGGGGGGGGGGGGGGGAAGTGGGGGAGTGAGCGAGTGAACTGTGCAGCTGATTTAAGCCTGGGCTTAAACCACAACAATGCTCCATAGTCATCTTGGAAGCAGACTACACAGCTGTGGTTCAAGAAAGAAACCAGTCACAATTTGGGATGCACCTGAAGTAAAAATAAGCAATACCCAAGATTAATCCACTGTACCCTGGGGATAGCTACTTTGGCAGAGAAGATACAGACGCCTGAGAGCAGTCTTTGTCTGGAGCACAGAAATGATACCAAATTTCCCTTCAGTCTGGCAGCAATTTTTCAACAGATGACTCCTGGGAAAACTCTCTGACACCCTCCTGTAAACTAACAGGTAATCAAGCAAAGCCCGTTTTGTCATTTGAAACAAAGGTTTGTTAAGTTTTCTGTTAAAACGTAAACCTTTCTACATTTCAGGTAATGAGTGAGGTTTACGTAATGGACCCTCTGATCCAAGGAGGAAATGCCTCTCTAATGTCTCCAATAGCTTGCATATACTTGATAAAACTCATTTGTGTAAAGAGGAATGGTACTAATTTCTGTCACCTCTCCAATGAGTTCACCTTTGAACAGCAGTTTCAAAATGGATACCTCCAAGTGGCTGGAAATCATCCTTGAGTATTTGGAATGAATAGATTCTTAAAAATTGGACAAATACAATTGTGTTAATTAATGTACTGATTTTTAAACTGCTGCAAAAGAGCTTAACAGCTGTGAGCTGTTCAGACCACCCAACTTAGTGAACAATTTGATCTCCTTTATTAGATACAATGAATAAGAACAAAAGCACAAAGCTAAACTTCCAGAGTTATAAAATATAAATATTAAGATAATATAGACATTTAACAAGGCAAATTTCAGCCTTCATGTTTGCCAAGTTTAAAAGCAACTAAAACCAGCCTCTGTTAAATGCCACATGTCTAAGCTGAGGACTAATTCTTCATTGTATGTTGGGATAACATGCCTGATCTCAGTCAGTGCTAATACTTGCTTATTGTATTACCAAACAAAAAAGTAGTAATAAGAGTTACAAAGCCAGGAATAGTGATATTACATTAGCAGTTGCAGAACCAACTTTTACGCAGTTCACTGACCCATTTTCTATTACCAAGGGCTCAGGAGACGACTCTAACATCAATACAAACCATTCTGGCCATCAGCAGACAGAATAGGAAAAAACTATGCAGAGGCTTTCTTCCTTCCATTTTCTTAACTGGTTCAGTCAGGAAAATATTATATACAGAGTACTTTACATAGCACAGTACCATGACAGTTTTAAGGATGCATGCACCACTGTCTCACCTAAGAGAAAGCAAGTAAAACTGAACCCTTGTTACCACCAAATTTATGACCGTCCAAATTCAGGACCTGAAGCCATTTCTGAATCTTACAAACTTATAATTCCCTTTTAGCATATTCCATCCCTTATCACTTTGGTTAATCAAATGACATTCATGAAAATAAATGGATGCCTCCAAGCATAACTATTTTTTGCATAATAGCAGACTACTGACCTCGCATAAGGCAAGTTTTGCATCAATTGGCAATTTAATCCCGCTACTGTAAGAATATGCTCTGCATCTGAACTTCTTCAGCTCTCTTCAAAACCCAGAGAGCTGTCAGAACATAAGGACAATTTTGTCATTTGTAGGCCCACAAGCTTCCAGGCAGAAACAAGAGATCAAAGTGACAACATACCAAACAGGTGCTGGGGGGCAGAGGAAGCAGCTTGAGTGACTCTAGAGCTGAACTCCAAGATCGCATGATTTGAACTTCCAAGTAGGAAAGAAAAAAGAAAAGAACTATCCTTCCAGGTTTTTCAAACTGAGCAAGAATTTACTGCTCAGATACTCACATCCTTTATGTAAGTTATGCAATAAACTGAATTTTCCAGTTGATTTTCCCAAGCACGACTTCTAATACTGCCTATTCAACCAGCCACGATTCATTGCGCAAACAGATCTAAAATATCCAGGTTTTGTTATTGGCACTGAAGCACTGGTTCCTGGTCACAACAGGAGTGAAATAGTGTGATGTGTTGAAACCAGATTGCTGAAAGAACAAAAAAAGAGCAGAGAACAAAAAGGAAACCTCTTCTGCTTCCAACAATCCACCCCACTTTACCTGCTGTGAGCAAGCCACAGCTTGACCAAGACTGTGGGCTGTTTATTAAAGATATCTTTCAAATTCCCCTGCTCCCAGGTAGGAATATAATCAGGAAAGGTAATGGAAAGCTGGCCACAAAGTGCTGATTAGCAATAGCTGGCTGAGTCAACAGAATTGGTTTGGTGGTTTGTTTTTGGTTTTCATTTATTTCTTTGGCTGCTGGTTGTTTACCAGTAGCCGCAGCATTGCTTTTGTCTCTCAATGAAAGCAATGACTACAAAGCTATCTTGCAATAGTTAAACAGCAAGCAGAAATAGCATGCAGATCTGTTATTTTATTTACTTTTGTCATCTTTATAATATTCCATTAATATGCCAGGAGTACATTTTGTTGCCGTGATTCTTATGTTACTGTCAGAATAGCATGTAAATGCTATTTGACCACCAGGTCTGTATGAGCACGAAGTTTTCCAGACACAAGGGAAAAATGAAGATCACAAGGACTGCATTTTCAGAGTGTAACAGATGCTTACAGTTCTCAGAGCAGTTCAAGAAAAAACAAACCCCAAAACATCACCTAGAAGCAAACTGAATACATACATCTGCACGTATTCCCCTATGCAGCCCTGCAACATCAGCTGCCCACTGCACAAATTAGACCACAACTACCTTTTTGGTAAAATAAGCCACTGGATTATTACAATGTAATTAAATTAATTCATTATTAATTGAAGGCCATCACAAATCTGCCACTGATTTTAAGGGGCCAGAATTTCTTTCTGAATGCAAGCTCCCAAACAGACAACTACATGCAACATTTGACCTAGGCAGGAGTGTCTACCTTTTGTTTCTTGCAAAAGGAAAAGAATGTGGACTGTGAAGAAAATCAATTTTATCTCCCAGTAGACACCACCAGCTTTGTGATAGGAGCCAGGAGAACTGCATCCGTGGAAACACTCCTTCCACAGAAGCTAATGTGGAAAATCAAAACTGCAAAAGTTGGACAAGGAATCACTGCACAAGATGCTTGACCACCTTTCCCAATCTGTGCTGCTCTCTCAATTTTTCTGATCGACACCTCTTATGTTTAACAAAATTTATGTCACCTATAACGAGCAAGGAAAAGGACTGCAGAGAGTACTCCACAATGCATTCCTTTACTGTCAAGCAAGCCAGCATCTGGCACTTATCTCAACCATCAGCACAGAAGAGAGTGGCAAGCACAGACCTTCTGGCAAACTCCTATAAACCAAGGGACTATGCTATCACTGTCCACCTGCCAGCCTTCATTCAGGACAGAGCAACCTGACTTCCCTCTTGATCCTTCCCTCCTCTTTCCATCTGAAACTGTCTGCTCTCAGCAGCAGCCAAGGCAGCCCTCACACCTTGCAGCAGTTACCTGGGAATCTGCACAGACCTTCCAAAATGCTTTCTACCTTCATTATCCACAACAGGAATTTCTCAGGATTTTTTAGTATACACGTTATTTTTCATATCACATCTGGAAAATGTTGGCTCCCAACAGCCACCAGAAATAGGTTGCTGCTTTTGATGGCCATTTTCAAGACCTTTATTTTGTTAAAGTGAGTACATTATGCCACTACCTTAATTTTTGCAAGCTTCCAGTTCATAGACTGAAAATGTTTTCACATACGAGATATCCAGCTGTTTCCTTTGCTGCCTCTCCATCTCCAGTTTTGCACATGCAGGGCCATGCCATGCAGCAAGTTCAGTGCTTCACCCAGGCTGCTTTATACTTGCTGTTTAGATTGTTACCAAGTCAGTTGTTCAGCTCACTAATCTGACCTAAATTATGCTTTATTCATAATCGTTACTTTCTGTTAGAGCAAGAAATTGTTCCGATTCCCCTGCAGCTTGGCGAGTGCTAGCTCAGATTAGAGAGAGATGATGGAAATACAGTGTGGGATAGAAAGAGCACAGTGACCTCTTTCAGCAGCACTCTGGGCTTGAGCAACATTGGATTATATACACCTTCAAGAGCACCTTCACCCGTTGTCAGCCAAACCTGAAAAATGGCTCATTGGTTACTTTCCAAAGGAAAATTTTGATAGGGAATAGCGGAAGATCAAAGGCCGTAGCACATCTTGTTGTTTTGTTTTGTTTTTGCCCTTTGAAAGATACATATGCTCAACCCCTGAACCTACCATAAGAGCTGCACAGTTCTATGCTGCATGCAGGGCTGCCTCTGGGCCCATTCCCCTTATCTCTGTGCTCTATTGGCAGCACTTTCAACTGCCTTTCTCTGAAGCAATATGACCCTTCTTTTTCCAATGAAATAACCTCTCTATACATCTCATATGCAATACAGAGATGAAGTAAACAGAGCCAAGACATCACTAATGAATTGGTGCCGTGCAACTTCACTACACTTTAAGATCTTTAATCAGAAATTGTAAAATCCATCACTTTGGGAATTGAAAGTTAATTACAAAAATAACTTCCACAGCATGCAGTCAGCATATGCTGTTTCTCAGCCCTCTTCTTGATATGGGTGGGAAGGAAAAGAAACCAATCGATATGAATGTTTCTGAAATTCAGTGCTGAATCACTGACTGATACTGAAGTGAAAGGTAACTTGGATCCAGGATGGTACCAACTGCTGCTGTTCCTGACACTGGGATAACATGTACTTCAGAAAATACACTGTTCATGCTTATTAGGTCCTCTTTCTCTAAGAGATTTAAAGGGAAAGAAATCATGGAAGCAAAATACAGTCCCAAGGTGTGCTAAATGGAAAAATGACTGTTGAGAAAATAACAAGTACTACTGCTCTCACTTGGGGGAATCAGAAAGAGCATCACAAAGATGTTGAACAAGACCAGTCCCAACACTGATCCCTGAGGGACACCACTCGTTACTGGTCTCCAGCTGGACATTGAGCCATTGACCACAACTATTTGTGTTCGGCCATCCAGCCAGTTCTTTATCCACTGAGTGGTCCACCTATCAAACTGATGTCTCTCCAACTTAGAGACAAGGATCTCATGAGAGACAGTGTCAAACACTTTGCACAATCCAGGTAGATGACATCAACTGCTCTACCCCTGTCCATCAGTTCCGTAGCCCCATCATAGAAGGCCACCAAATTGGTCAGGCAGGATTTCCCCTTAGTTAAGCCATGCTGGCCATCACCAAGCACCTTGTTGGTTTTCATGTGCCTCAGCATGCCTTCCAGGAGAATCTGCTCCAAGATTTTGCCAGGCACAGAGTTGAGACTGACTGGTCTGTAATTCCCTGGATCACCCATTTTCCCTTCTTGAAAATGGGTATTATATTTCTCTTTTTCCAGTTGTTGGGAACTTCACCTTACTGCCATGATTTTTGAAAAGGTTTTTCAAATGCTTCCCAAAATACCTTAAGCACACAAAGTGAAGATATTTGTCAAGAATTCTAATACTGAAATGTAGCTTTTCCATCTCCAAAACACAGGCCTAAGAGGTTAAGTGGGTTAACTTGTGAACAGTAAAAGGCAATACTCAAGTCTCAAGAAAATACATCCATTGTTTCAAAGGCTAAAGAGTGCATATTCAAAAGCAGTCCAACACTCAGCCCTTTTTCAAGGGCAACAAAAGTTAGTGCTTACATGCCATTGTCTTTGAAGTTCTACCCTTACATACCATGTGGTTTTGACGAGGAAGTGGACTGGAATAGCAACTGATCATCTTAATCATGAATAAAACTGTAAGGAAAAAAGAAAGAATTGTAGTGAAGAATAAAGGTCTTCACCAAATGAGATCTTTTGGGAGGCCTATGCACTCCTGAAAAAGCTTTCAGAGTCAGTCCAAGCCACTAGCCTCCTTTTTGTTCAGTCATTTCCAAGGTACTTCTGTTTCTACTGTGACCACCTAAATTTCTATTAGCTGAAATCAATTATGTCCACAGTACTATTTCAATAGTCATAACAAGGAATCAGGAGAGGGTTCAAGAAAAATAAGGATCAAGGATGCACTCTAAGTTTGCAATAAGAGCATGTGAAAACCAAGCATTAAGGCTAAGTCAAAAGCACAGAAAATTACAGAAAGACTAACAAGTCCTATGGATTGCCATCAAAATCCTTAGTTCTGTTTTCCTCTCAGAAAACTGACATGACTGACAGGGTACAATTAAGACAGCAAAATCTTGGAAAGGGACATTATTTAGACAAGCATTGGGCTGTCAGCACACCAAACACCAGCTCTGTTTCCAGTAAACATGTACATTGAAATTGCCATCTTCCCAAAGGAAACTTGGCAGGCACTTCTAGAGTCTTTATGGTACCATTGCCCAAATAAACTGGCCACAAACCAAGTCACACGCTGAAACCAGCTGAAAAGAGTTGCAGCAGTTCCAAGCTAAACTGGGGCTGACTCCAACATGTGCATCTCTCCAAGTTAGCAGACCACAACATCAGTACTACCTTTTACCGGTTCATTTCCTGTGGAACTCAAGACAGCTAAAAAAGCAAAGTAGCTGATGAAGCTCCAAGGAAAGACTGCTTCTTTCTTTTCCTGGACTGTTAAGCAGGGTACACAAACTACCAAGCAGTGAGGTATCCATAGATGCAAATGCTTAATGCATGCCATTTCTTGTCCTATAAATGATCCTTTGCCAGCAACTAAAATGACAGGTTTCAGGAGAAATGTCTTTGCATTACAGGAAAAATAACATATAGAGACCTATCCTTGACCATAAATCACAATAGACTTCTTAAGACAAACATGCTTACTGAAACACAGTCTCAGGACTTCAGCAGTTAATAAAACAATGGCTAGTGAGAGCATGTAACAGTAATGAAGGATGGTTTCAAGTATCAGCAGTGTGTACCTTTTGTCAAAAACATCTTCTAAGATTGAAAGAGAATATTGAGGTAAAGTTTCTCAGCTATTTAGCAAGCCACTTTCTCTCCCACCATCACCATCTCACCTCCAGGTATCTTAAACAAACAGGTTTAAAAGAAAATTTTAAAATAGATTTTAGGAAGCCATACAGTTCCAATAAGACAGTGTGCATGAAGAGCTTAATGAAAGGCTCTGGGTCAGCCAAGAGAAATACTACAGGAAACTGAAGATGCCTTGATGCTGCATTTTCATTAAAAGAATTACATGTATATCACAACTCATTTGCCATTTAATGCTTCCTGCATCAAACAATGAACTCTTGTTGTGTGCCACGTTTGCTCAGTTTTATCTCATTTTCCTGGCTGTCGACTGACTTGACAATCTAAAAAACAAATGCTACTTATCCTGTTAGTAAGCAAAGTACTATAATACTAGAGGATGCAGTAACTACCTAAAAGCTATCAATTCCATACACTTAGACCAAGCATGAGGGGCAAGCTGCAAAACCAGGATCTTTCCAATGGAGACAAAATGAATTTCAACAGCAGAAATTCATTGAGATCTCAAGTATATTAAAAGTTCCTTCCTAACAAAGAAGGTGGAAAGAGAGAAAGGGCAATGTCAGAACAGGACGTGAATTCTACAACACTTGCCAGCAGCACAAATCCAAGATGATTACACTGCCACTTATAAAGCTCTCCACACAGAGCGCCTTTGGCCCTCTCTGTCCCAGGTGTAGTATCATGAGGAAGGCCATCAAAAGGTCTCCGGAGTCACTGTCCAGCTGAGTTGTTTACCATGAGCACGTCAGGGATTCCCTCCCGTAAACACGATTCAAGCCACCTGCCTTTCAGTCGCGGTTTCAAGCGAAACAGTTCTCCAGTCCTTCCGGTCAATAATCCCGCTGTGAGACATTGCCACCTCGTGGGTCCTGCGGGTATGAAACAAAAAGCGGAAGAATCGAGGCAGTTTGGCAACGGCTCAGCTAAACTGACAACCCCAGGTTCAGAAATATTTTGGTTCCTACACTTATTAAATCAAAGAACATTTCTCTGAAAGCCAACTCACAGTCAAGATTAAAGTAAAATCCGCAAAATGAATCCTTTTAGTCAGAGCACCCACAAGTTCAGACCAAAAATGATCCACAAATTCAAGTTGTAGACTAGCTTTCTAAGCAAGACAACAAACGTGTATGATGCAGGCCAAGCGAAAATCTATTCTAATGCTCTGCAAGGGTTTTTATCTCTTCCTTCAAATCAAAATCTCTTCAAATGAAAAATTACAATGTGACTTTGTTCAGAGCAATAGAAGCGCAACTGTGGGTAAATTTGGATACCACAGACACCAGGAGAAGTATCACAAAGCCCATCCCTTTTAGGTCATTGGTCCAAGCTGATAGCAGATGAGAAAGGCAGAGAAAGCATTACCATCTGCTGTCACTCTGGCATGCTGTACGGGGTGAGCTTTGCAATCCTAGGCCAGATCCTAGAAGACAAGTATTCACAAACACACTAGCATTAATTGGAGAAAGTCCAATATGTGTCAGAAGTCTTCCACATCACTGCCAAGTCCCACTTAAGCAGCTGTAGCAGGTGGCATCTGCCTCTCTCCAGCCAAAGCCAGAGCTGAGCTTCACTGTCACACCATCAGGCGTATAGATCTACCTCTGGGCTCAAGTGTCCCACACACTACAATGCAGGATGAAATATCCAATGCAGAGTCGTCAAAAAGGCATGTGCCACTGTAGATACAAGGCAACATGAAACTTCACCATAAAGAGGCAGACAGAGGGACAGCTACTGTGGAAAATAGGAGCAGGTATTAAGGAAAACTTATACACACAAAGAACCTTATGAGTGACGGCTCAGTATACAAGACCCAAGCAACTGCAGATGAATGGAAGGCAGGAAAGAAAGCAAGAAAATTAGGACATGTGTAGAACAACTTGGTGGCAGTTCTCAAACCTCTGTCTAGGCTGCCTTTGGGATAAGCAGGGCATTTCCTCTACTTCAAAAGCAACTTCTTCTAGAACTAATCCTCTGGCATTTTTCATGAGAACACATTAAAAAGCTGCTGAATGCATTCCCAAAAGCAGCACCACAAAGAAGACACTGCAGCCTTGTCACAGTGCATTACTGTCAGGAAGGTGCAGGAAAGGAAAAGATACGACAAAATGCAATCACGAGGAAAACCACAGCCAAGTCTCCAATGCTGTAAACCCACCTTATGGTATTTTCTAAGGGCTATACAAAATGGTTGCAGCAGACCTCTAGCACACTGTGGTAACGTGACCTGCTATGAGCTGACCTGTTAGAGTTTATATGCAACTTACACCATTCATCTGTGCTACAATTCCCTGCATATTTCATATCTCCAGATATCTTTTCTATAGTTGACCCAAACACAATAAAACAGGCAGCCAAGCACTTGCCTCGAGGTTAGGACAATTTGACAGCTGAAGTTGTTGAATGACAGCTGAAGAGCAAAAGCTGATGCTGCAAGCAAAGGAACAACACTGCAGTGCAGGCATTTCAGTGTTTTCATAGTTTCCTAGTAACCTGTACCAGCACAACTGATATCACCAGTATAAGTCGATAGTACAGACTTGGTTTTATAACCTTCCAATGCCCCATTTACTGTTAACCCCGTCTCAGCTTTGCCAAAAACCTGCCAGCAGGGGTTACAATGTCCACCAACACTCACCTGGCTAACTCTGACCACAGCAGCTTCTACATGAGGTCTTAACTGTAGTGTGACTAATGGTGTGATGCATGCAGCTTTTAGCAGTCACTCCTACAGGCATTAATCTGTCACTCACATGCATGACATTCACCAACATGAAACTAAACTTGGAAAAAGCAATAGAGCAGCACATTGCAGTAAGTAAAAGCCAGTAAAAAACCTATTATGCGCTCCAATACAACCCAAAAAAATAGCTTTCTTCAGCATCCTCACCAAGATTGTTAATTAACAAGCACTGCCAAAGTTAGTGTGACTTTTGCATGGCAGCTGGTTGTCATGGGACACCATATCCCCTAATACATTCCCATCGCCAGAGAAAAAGAGAAGGTACTATCAGAGGTTACCAGTATTGACTACAAAAGAATAGCCTGCAAAAGAATTCTAGTAAAAATATATGTAATTTTTAACTATAATGATAACTATCCTTAAGGTAAAATTAAATTGAGTTTATTTGTCATTACTCTTTCTAGTTGCTTCTGGAAGTTGAATGTCATTGGATGGCTGGCATTACTGTAGTTCCCAGTTAAGTCATCATCATCTGCCCCAAAGGGACAAGACTGAAGGGAGAAGCAAAAGCCAGCTATAACAAGTTACGCATGGTCATACAAGCTATTTGCAGATTCCAAGCTGCATTGATTCTTGACATTATCAGACACTGAAAGTAGCAAAGCAACAAGAGCAGTGCTTTATCTATTCCAACAATAAGTTTCAAAATTGCCTGATGGTTCCCAGGGCATTAATTGGCATCACTTGTAAAGAGCTGCGGAAAGAACAGATGGGCTGCTAATGATGAAAAAGTAAAGTTTAGACAGTTTAGAGAATGGCATCACACCAATACTGACACCTTGGGCTACTCTTTGGAAACACGTTTTCCAATATGATACATACAGTGGGCAGGGAAGTCAAACAGGAGTCGGTTATTC
Source organism: Amazona ochrocephala (assembly GCA_039720435.1). Lineage (NCBI taxonomy): Eukaryota > Metazoa > Chordata > Aves > Psittaciformes > Psittacidae > Amazona > Amazona ochrocephala. Next base: position 62,871,895 of record CM077879.1, on the reverse strand, counting down.
CCACACAATTCCTCCTTCTTAAAAAAAAAAAAAGAAAAAGCAAGCAGCTTTGGGATCTACCCTTCATGTTAAAGGACAAACTAAAGACTTAACCTATCTGGTCCACAAGTCTTTTTATCACTTTTTGACATGACAGTCATCAAAACATTATCACAAAAAGAAGTCCAGCTCCAAGTATACACAGTCAACAGAACTGTGGCACCAACTTGACCAAAAATTTACGTGCATCCCTAAGCTTTAATAGCCTTTGAATCAGTGATCATGTGCCTTATATATGGGTCCTAGTACAGCTCTGCAATACTGACTTTAACATTGGTGACCTCACATCTTCGGCATACACTGGCAAGCCTCAGATGGTCAAGCTACTTCCTTAAGAGCGTCAACTGAATACCAGACTGCTCCAGAAAACTGCCTTTACTAATTTACAATTAGGAAAGGTGTTATTTAAAGAATCCTGTAACTGTAACCATTCCTAAGGTATTCTTTATTTCCAGTTTTGTGTTGCATTTCAAGTGTCAAGGTATCTCAAATACAGCTTTTTGCATTATTGTAAGTGGTATTAGAGCAAATCAAGTATTCGTTGCTTCATTGATCCTTCACAGTTGCTTGAAGGTACTTACAATTATATCAAAGATATTACATCAATGTTTCTTGTTAGTAAGAAAGTTTGATTCTAGTTGAGCTATTTTTACTGCACTGAAAATTGAATTTTGTCTAATACCAGTGCCACCATTTTCTCAATGCAGTCCATCTCATTTGCAGATCAGTCTGAGCAATTGTATCGACAGGGCTCTAGGAAAAAGAACTCCTTACTTAGTTTATGCCCTTCCATCAACTATTTCATTCTGAAACATCACAGAATTGCTTTTTATTACTACCTGATTCTATAACATTATTTTTAAACAGACTAGGTGGGCCGTTGCTTTACACATGTGCTTCACATCTGTGCTTCCAGATGTGTTAGGCTAAGCATTATAATACAAAACGCTTTGACAGTGGCTCAGTTGTATCAATTTCAAAAGTATCTCTCTTTTGCTTTGGTGTATTGATAGCTCAATAGTACATTTACTCAAAGATTGCAATGGCACAGCTGAGGCATCAGATTTAGCTTACAGATGATGCAAATCCGGCAAAGAAATGAATTCAACAAAAGCACATTTCCTTCATTTGCCCAGTCTGTACAAGTGGATCACATGGTCTCCCATAGGTATAAACTGTTGCTCGGGCAGCTTTCCAAGCTATTCTTACAAGTAGGTGGGGGCATGTGAGCTGTGTTAAATGCACACAAGCTGTCCTAAATCTAGGAAAGCTTAATCAGCTAAATAATACTGCTGCATTTACCTAGGTAGAAGTTCCTTCTTCCAGAGTAACCATTCCTCTGACATTGCCTGGTGTAAAAAAGTCTCAATTCCTCAGTTCAGCCCTTTGGCATTAACTCATAAGTACAGTTTATCTTGGGCAGCTCTACTCCTAAATGAAATGTCTCAGGGAAGTGGGATGAGTCTCAGCCCTTTTATCCCAAGAAAGGGAGGAGGCAAGTAGGGACCAGATCCTTCTTCTGTAGTCTCTATTTCAGATGCCACTGTGTTTGCATGTGACATATAGCACATATTGCCCTGTTCCTCTTGACAAAGCCCAAAAGAACCATCAGTTTTGAACCATCGATTCTGATCCAACAGGTATTATCTGTCACCAGTACCAGGAACTTTTTAGAGAAAGCTTAACATTGTGTATAGCACTCCAGCCTCCAGACCTATGAACTTCTCTCTCATCAGATTTTTGCTGGAGCATTGAGTATTTCATTTAAACTAAGCATGCTCCCCATTTTTCTTAGGTAAATCTTAAAAACTACTAAAATTCATCAACTCTTGAGTCCACAGGAAGCAAAAGTCCAAAATGACAGCTCAGAATTAGGAATTGCTCTATTCTGCAGGACTGTTATCACTAAAAAACCCTAAGAGATTTAACACCCAAAGTGGACAATTTTTTGAAACACTCAATGATTATGTTGCCTTGTCTCAGCCTGACAATTTTTATGCAGAACTGAAGGTTAAGACTGCTCTTTCTTCTAAGCTATCCTATATTGTCATCACAATGTTTTAGAAAAAGCCTGTATGAATATACATTTTTCTATCACAACATATGCTTTCACACATATATTTCTGAATTACACAATACAGTATTTGACAGGGAAAAATGCAGCTTAAAACCAAAGTAACTACCTCTGACATAAAAAACTTTATTGCACTTTTCACCATTAAGATAATCTTAATGATTTATGCCATCTTGACACTAAAAAGAGGCAACCGAAAATATTGCTAGTAGAATGTGTATTGGCACAAGAAAAGACCTAACCTGAAAAGTACAGTCCTGAAAAACCTTTAGGAATAAAATGTAAATGCTGTCTTTTGCACTGGTGCTCTGAAGAGGCCATTTCACCTTCTCAAGTACGCTTGCAGATGGTATGGAAGAATCAACATGTTCCCTTACCTGAGTTGATGGAGCGATGCCACCCCCAAAGGGCAGCTCAGAAGTGAGGAGCTGAGTGGTAAGACAGCCATGCTCTAAACCCCATACTCTCTGCCTGCACAAGGGCAGAAGGTTTCAGTGAATTGCCAGTACCCTTTACAAGAAATTAACCTTCAAATATTATGCCCATCATTTTACCTCCTTTTCAGAGTATGAAACATTTCTGCACAGTACAGCAAACACAGGGACTGCTTGGATGTTTAAGCATAATACTATGATGCACAGCACTTTTAGAGGACTAACCATAATCTTAATACTCTCACCTTTCACCTTGAACTTGAATATGCCAATGCTTTCAAGTAGCACTCTGGTCTTAAATGGAAAATTATCTCAATAATGAGCAACTGACCTGTCAGAATATACAAGCTACTTTCCAGTGTCATCACTTCTACTCAAGCCACATAACAGTTTTGTTTTCGGGCCAAGTTGAAACAACATGAGCTTACAGTAAAAGATACAAAACTCTTAATCTGAACCTCTAATCCATGTGCAAAATTATAATGTTTTGCTGGGATCTAAGAATACTAGACATTCCTATTACTCGAGTGAAAAACTACTAGATATGTCAGCAGGATTTATATACCAGACTAATGACCATCCCATGGGGTTGAACCCAGATGATCTTAAGGTCCTTTCCAACCCTAACCATTCTATGATTCTATGATCATCTGCATCCTATTTACATACTGAAGGTGTGCAGCACACAGATAATTAAAGGAAAAGCTGTTGAGAACAACAGGAAAAAGAAAACTACTTGTCTTCATTTAATGCTAAGCATATCTAATAGCTCGCTTAATAAAGGTATAATATTTGTCAGTGAGATGCCCTAGAAACTTAGAAGTTCAAGGCAAGAGTAGCCTCTGCAACTGGAATCAATTGAAACATTTTTTTTCTGAAATACATTCAATATTTGAACTGTTTAAAGCATGATTGCCTTGAAAGTATTGGAAGAAGAGGAACTAAACTATTTTCGCCCTACTGTATGCCTGAAGGCTGATCCATGTATCAGTAGAATAACATCAAAATCCTGAACACTTGCTCACACTAGATTTTCACCCATACTGGCAAGAAGATGTGACTTCAAAGTTACCTGCCACTGAAGCTGAATCCTCCCTGAATATGTGAGCTAGATCAAGCATAAAACACACATCCTGCAGTAAGGCACTTTACATTTTTAAGTGTACCATTTCCCTGTTTGTAACATCCGTTTGTAACACTGATTTCTTCAGGAAAGCAATCATGTGAGAAATCACAACCTTTGATATTTGGATAAGAAATTTATGATCAACTCAAGAAAGATGCCTCAGTGGATCGGTACAAGTGACTTATAATGACTGTCAGCTCCTGCCTACAAAATGGAATCAATTCTGCCCATCAGAAAACCACCCCCACAGTTTCGCTTCACTCAGTTAAGAAACTTAAAGAACCTCAAGGACTAATTTTTGTGTGTTAGCTTATAATCTGTTAGAAAAATACTTGAAGTCGACAGGAACTGCAGGTCTCTGTACTTGTCAGGATCAGCGCACTTATCAATAGCTGTTTAGACTTTTAACATTGCCCTCTAGATGCAGTAAAGTTTCTCCGCATTGATTCTTCACTTACTACACAGGTTGTATTTGATTCAGCAGTGTGAGTTATACAAAAGTCCTCTTTGCAACTAGTTTTCTCCTCTCCAAACTCACAAAATCTGTTCTTTCCCACCTCTTAGGCTCCTGTACTCCGTCTTAGAGTTCACATGGGCTATTAGAAGATGTGAGGTTACCTCAGGACCTGTTTTCACATAGCAACTTAAACATACACAGGTTATCAACAACTCATCTTTGCATTTGTAAGCAAGTAAAGCAACTGTACTGCACTATTCTGCCAGTTACAGAAATCAGTTAGTCACCAAGAATCCTGCTCAGGGACTGGCATAATGTTTGTGCTCATAGGAAGAATGTAAATTCAGTTGCTTCGTGCATTTTCCTATGGGTCAAGAAAGCTGGGATCCTTGTCAATGCATTTTGCTCAGATTAAAAAACTGATCATTACCTCTGCCACCTATATATTATGTGACCCTGCAAAAACTCAATCTTATTTCGTATCAACCTGTCAGCTAGTTTTTCTTTCATGTCCATTTTGCGAGTTTGCAACAGTAAAATAAAATGGCACTACCCAGCACTTAATAGGTTTCTAAGCCCTAGAAGGCTGCTGCTTCTGCAGCCACCACTACCTAGAAGTGTATCCAACCAGGTTTAGCTGCCCTTTTGATAAACAGATAAATGTTCCTGCCAGGTTAAAAAGATTTGCTACAGGAATCAGATGGCAAGAATAATATAAAAGTACATTTTATAATTTTTTTCCTAAATCATATTTATCATGCAGAATAGTAATTGCATAAAAACAGCAACATGCGATGTATGAGGATTTTAAGCTGTAAGTTCTTAATACTCCCGGGTGTTAACTTGTTATGACTCCTGAACAATCTCCTTTCCATGAATTCAACACAAGTGGTTGAGCTGCCTAACAGCACAGGAAGGTTTTACAGGCAGTTGTAAAGCTCACAGATCAGGTTCTGGTTCCGCTTTGCATATTTTAAACTTAAGATTCTGGAAAAAAAAAAACAAAAACAAAACAAAAAAACCCCAAACAGCAAAAAAAATCCCACAAACAGACAAAAAAAAAAAAAAACAAAAAAAAACAACCCCAAACCCCACCCCAAAAGCAAAAAACCAAACAACAAATGTGGAGGCTTTTCCACCATTAATAAAGCTCTTAACTTCAGGTTAAATGAAGCATGATGACAGGAATTATTCTGAATTGAGATTCTCACCTAGATAGCTTTTACTTTGATATTACTCACTTTAAACCAAATTTGGCATAGACCCTTTTATTGAAATTCAAAAAAGGATGATGAAAAGGAAAAAGGAGATTATCCTGGCTGAGAACAATTCAATGTTAGCTGCTAGTATAACTGCTTTCTTGTTCAATTCACCTCATTTCTACCTCACTTCTACCAAGTTGTTTCCAGAGCATCTTCATCTGCCCCTTTAACCCTCATTCTTCCCACTTCATTACTTAATCCTCTGTGACCAGTAGGTCCAGAGGACTACTAGCCCTGTGTGTGCTTATTATCAACAGACTGCATTGAATGCTTAATACATGCTGATCAAGTGAACACAAGGGGCAAGTTCAGAAATTGAAAGAGTCATTATCATAATCACCATCTATTACACTTCTTTTAAACCCTAAGCAGAACAGTAAGGATTGCCTCAGGTACCTGTCTGATGGGTTCTTAAATGCTAAGTTCTGATTGTGGGGAAGGAAAGCACATTTGTTATTATCACAGCCACTGTGACTTTCACAAGAAATCAACAGTTACAGTACCCACTGGATAAAAAGAAAAAAGCTTGGTTTGCTTTCAGTGTGCCAGATTCCTCCCACGATTAGGACACCTGTATATAGACCCTTCAATTACTTCACCCTATTTGCTTCAAAACACTATTTCATGCTTCAGCTCCCCACAGGCTTTCTCCGTTTCAGCCACCCAAGTCAAACAAGAGGAGACACTTCAGCGCTGGAGCAGACAACTCTTCTCCATCCAGTAGAATTTTCATCCATTGACATCATGCAGGGTCTAAGCATAAGCTGCTGCAAGAGAGCCTAACATGCTCCCCTAGATTTTATTTTCTCTTTATTTAAAGATTGCACATTGATCCCCTCCAGGAAACAGGCTGACCATTAAAAGCAGTTGCTTTTGATGCATTCATCAGGACATGAAAAATAATACAACTTATGGCAAATATCTTAACAGAAAAATACCCTTTCTAAACCTACAAGTTAGGAAAGGCTCAGCTCATCACACAACTTACAGCCTTTATTAGAAAGCTTATGCTTTTCAGGAATCATTTCACTTGTTTGAAGACGCTGACAGAAAACGTATGTAGGGAGAATCATTTAAGAACTGCTCAAATCCCCATGTAAGGCATTTCAGGAGGCATGTCTGAGCTGAACACATTCTAAAACAGCTTCTGAAAAGGGTCTCTTTCCTACTCAACAGTATATAGAATCATAGATTCATAGACTCATAGAATAGTTAGGGTTGGAAAGGACCTTAAGACCATCTAGTTCCAACCCCCCTGCCATGGGCATGGACATCTCACACTAAAACATCTCACCCAAGACTCTGTCCAACCTGGCCTTGAGCACCGCCAGGGATGGAGCATTCACAGCTTCCCTGGGCAACCCATTCCAGTGCCTCACCACCCTTACAGTAGAGAATTTCTTCCTTATATCCAGTCAAAACTTCCCCTGTTTAAGTTTCAACCCCTTACCCCTTGTCCTATCACTACAGTCCCCAATGAAGAGTCCCTCCCCAGCATCCTTCAGATACTGGAAGGCTACTATGAGGTCTTCACACAGCCTTCTCTTCTCCAGGCTGGACAGCCCCAACTTTCTCAGCCTAAAATCATGGAATCCCAGACGGGGTTGGGCTGGAAGGGTCCTTAAAGCTCAATATCTTATGTATCAATATAAAATATCTTATTTTAAACAGAGGAGTTAAAGATATTTTTTCCTGACCTATATTAAAATTACATCCTTTGCTAGGAAAGAGCATCACTTCGACCCAAGCAGTGTCAACGAGGACTTAGGGAAGGAAGTTACACTTCACAGTAGAGACCATCAGGAAAGCAACAGGCTTGAAGGATAAATGGTGTTCATAAATCAACAAATCATAAAGGAGCGCAAGCTTCAAACTTCTGTTAGATTCATACATGTTCAAATTCACAAGCCAAACTCATCTTATTGCAGTGCCACAGATGAAGTAATCTTTTTCCAGTATTGCATTCTACCAATATGCTCAGCATCTCAGTATGCTGTAAGCCACAGCTGGATTCAGTTCAATAGTGTTTACCAGTATTTCCTTACAAAATATCTTGCATGGTGATATATGGCTTGGATGCTTCAGCCTGATTAACAGACAGGTCCAACTTGAAACTTAGCCTCAGTAGAACTACACTTCTGATGTGTGCTAGAGTCTGAAATGAAGTTACCTAAACCAAGTGACACTACTTAGGGGTCAGAAAGACCATTTCCAAATTAGTTGCTAAGCTGGGTCTGCGCAGTGCATCAATGCACTGAAGTCACTTACCAGGCAAGTCTTAACTTCATCACCTCTAGCAACAGGATGTTTTGAAAATAAACTGCCCATGAAGTCAACTCTGCCAGCTAATGCTTCAAAATGAAACCACCATTAACTTACAGCTTTGGTGAACACTCACTTATTCATTATATAGGTGATTCAGGACACTACTAAAACTTGCTCCAGACTAACGTTTGAACATTCCATATCACTAGTTGCAGATTTCACACAAGCAGAGAAAGTGTCTGGATGATGCCCTCTATAGGTAAAGTATTACCCCACAGAATTCAGGGTTTTGTCCAACAGAAGTTATCAGTGTATTGCGAATATGGAGCCCCTTGTCCCAAGGCTGTCTGGATGCAAGACCTACCTAGAATCCCTGTGGATGCTGGCTTTTTATCCCACACACAACACTCCTTCCTCCAGGGAGCATTACCTACTTGCTTCATATCACTGCCCAATGAGTGTGGGGAAGATAACACCCTTTTAGAACCCAAGCTTTCACTAGCCATAAGATAAACAAACAGGATAAAACAACTCAAGAATTGTATGCCTGGGAACAGGTCTCTGTGAAGACAATGGTACTTCAAATTTAATGCTGCAAATAAACCCAGCAAGTGCAGAACATGGCAGGGCTTTAATAGCTAATCAAAACAATCCTTGCAAAAGGAAAGCCAAGTGAAAAAGTTTAGCAGTATTCTAATTAGGTGATCTTTCCACCATGGGCTTTATCTCTAACTCTCTCAGACACTGAATAATATTCCATTTGATGAACAGATGTTGGCCCAATTTAAGATGATCCGCTGGCCTACACCCATACAAAACATTGGGCAAGTAAGACATTTACTGCATGACCCCGCAGGTAACCATCTAAAATGCAGTTAAGCAATAACTGAGCAGCTCTTGTCTCAGGATTGAACAACAGTTTGGGGTTTACATTCTGCTCAGGATATATGCAAATTTCTTAAGCTTGTTTTCCGTCATTACAAACTCAAATGCAATTCAATTTCAGCAAGTAGGACTCTCAGCACTGCTGAATTTCAGAACCAGAAAATGGCTGATGAAGCTGATATTATATTAGCAGAACTGATAAACTGTAAGATTCTTCTGTAATCTCTCACCTGTTTTTCAGCTACAGCTTTTAGAATAGAAGAAAGTTTGCTGCAAAGAAAATAGTCTTTCCTTCTAACAAAAAAGTTTTTATATATTATTTCCGGCAACACTTAGGCTTGGAGTTTCACAGCCATTATGTTCCAGGAATATCAAACAGATATCCTTCACAAGATATAGAAATGGTTTTTGAATACTTAACTAGCCATTTTGGAGGATACCTTTAAGTTAAGTTTTCAATTTGTATGAACAGAAGTAATTGGATATGAGGAAGAAATTCTTTACTGTGAGGGTGGTGGGGCCCTGGAATGGGTTGCCCAGGGAGGTTGTGAATGCTTCATCCCTGGCGGCTTTCAAGGTGGGGTTGGACATAGCCTTGGATGGCATGGTTTAGTGGGAGGTGTCCCTGCCCATGGCAGGGGGGTTGGAACTCGATGATCTTGAGGTCCTTTCCAACCCTTGCTATTCTATGATTCTATGATTCTAATCTAAGAACAGATTCGTTATGGACATTTGGTAAGAATAACTGAAAAAGTAGGCTTACAGAAAAGTTGGGTACTGTACATCTATAATGATACACCGCACGAGTTTTATTGGAGGTGTATTATGAAAGTCAAGTGCTCAAAAATGAAACAACAATGAAATTATGCCACACTTAAGTTTGTGCTTATTTAAAAAAATAACTGAATTGCACAAGGGTTTTTCACGAGCATCTCTTCAACCCATGAGTGAATTTAAAATTTTTCTCCTTTTCCAGTGCAACATGAGGGGCAGGCTGATATAACCTTGTCTACAAACACAATGAAGACTGATCAGCAATGGAGCCAAGGTTATTTCAGCCTAAATGAGCTCAGCCCAGCCAAGTTGCAAGCAACTGGAAACATCCACCCCTATCAGGGAGCATGCACACCATTATAGACAAGGGCACTGAAGCACGATTTTAAGTATTTTACACTTCTGTTTATAAAGAACATACTTTCAGATGTAGACGCAAGGGAAGACATTTTATTATATATGTAAAGTTACTTTGTGTGCAACTCAGATCAATTTGAACATTTTGGTGACAAATAATGAGTAAACACATGCTTCCTTCGAATCAGGTGACCAAATGAAACCTAAACCAAAAAACAAATTCAAATGAAAACAAGACTTTCATAGGAGTAAATGGTCATTTTATTTTGTTTCTATCAATCTGATTGAATACCAAGCTGAAACCCAATAGTCCTGCTGTATACTACCAAAAGGTTGCCCAAGAGGGTTTTTTCTGCTTCCAGAGTTTCTTAACACACATAGTTTATAGTGACAAATGGACACTCTTAGTGAACACGCTCAAGCCTAGGAAAGGACACATATACTATAAGCTGCACTACTTGCGATCCAGAAGCAGGATACTTAGTGCATCCACACTAATACAGAGGCAAGTAGCAAGAAGTACTTCCTCTCATCTCCCTCTTCCAGTCTCAGGGGTTCAATACATTCCAAACCTCACACTCTGTTCAGACCTCTCCTGAACACAGAGCTCATTCTAAACCTAAGAAGTTTCATTTTCTGAACCATACCATTCCTACCAGAATTCTGGAAATTACTGTAGCACTCCTTTCACCACCCAAGAAGAAAAATCGAGCTTAAGGCACATGCCCCGCATCCCAGTTTACAACAAGGGAACTTGCTTGTCTGCTGGTGTTTGAAACATACATGTCAGCTGACATGCATGTATTTAAAGGGAGAACAGAAGGCTGTTCAGTTTAAAAACCAAATACTTTTTGAGGTGAGCAGTAAGCAGTAGCAGTCAATTAAGCTCCATCTCTCTGCTCACTAATGCATGGAAAGGAAAGCAAGCATGGTAAGTGTCACAACTAGACTGAAAAACTTCCTTGAATTCCTGCCCTACTTCTGGTTATTGCCTCAGTGGAAAGGAGGTATACAAGCCAAAAGGTCAGTACTGCAGCACCCTGGAGATATTCCTAAAAAACCTCATTGTAACCACAGATCATCAGTGGTACCACACACGTACAGAGTCACCTACCTCACATACAGCAGAGGTGCTCGTCAGGAAATGTGCAGAACAGAGCTCTGCAAGAAACTTTCCCTCACACAAGAAAGGAGGAAAGGGTCTTCCTTGTCACACAGCCAGGTAAGTAGCCTAAGGCATGAGAATAACTCAGCAGAAATAATCTTCCCCATTGAAAGCCAGGGCTGTTCTTTTCTGGGTATGTTATCCAGGCTGTCTACCAGCATCTTCCTTGCCCAGCATTTTAACAAGGCTACATCTGATTCACTTGGTAGTAGCCTACATGGCTTACAAAACGAATAAACAAATCAAGTAAGTCATCAGCACAATGCCTGGGCTTTTTAATGTTTGCTTCCACACTTTCCAGCTGAATGTCACTATTGCTGTAGTAAAGTGGCCTTGCAGAGGGGTGGTAAGAGGGACAACATTGCAGAACTTCAGGCATAGACAAACACTAGCATATTGTCCTGGGTTCAGCAGTAGCAGTCATTTTTCTCCTTCTTAGTAGCTGGTGTAGTGCTGTGTTTTTGACTCTCAGCCTGAAAACAACACTGATAGCACCGAAGTTTTTAGTTGTTGCTCAGTAATGTTTACCCTGACCAAGGACTTTTCTGAGTCTCATGCTCTGCCAGGGAGGAGGGAAAGCCGGGAGGAAGCAGAGACAGGACACCTGACCTAAACTGACCTAAGAGGTATTCCATACCACAGCACATCATGCCCACTAGATAAACTGGGGCAGTTATCTGGAAGGGGGAGATCACTGCTCAGATCGGGCTGGGTATTGGTCAGTGGGTGATGAGCAGTTGTATTCTCTTCTGCTGTTATTTCCCTTATCATTATTATTATTGGTGGTAGCAGTAGTGGGTTTGTGTTATACCTTAGTTACTGGACTATTCTTATCTCAACCTGTGGGAGTTACATTCTTTCAATTCTCCTTCCCATCCCTCCGGGAGAGGGGGGTAGGAAGAAGGGGGAGTGAGTGAGCAGCTGCATGGTTCTTGTCACCAGCTGGGCTTAAACCATGACACAAATAATTTCCATTTTCATGTGGCACCCAATTTATCTTGTTTTCGGGACATCAATATCCTCTCTATCCACACACAAGAAACATACCTTTGATATTCTACCCTGAAAGTATTTGCAAATATACATTAACCAGGCTTTCAATTAATTTCTCCAAACATTTTAAACCACTCCTGGCTGACAATCTGCTTCAGTACTGTTTCCACCTGCTTAACTCTTAAAAGCAGGATTTCATTCATAGTTGAAATCTTAATTTATGTGTGCAAATACTTCACTTCTGACAAGGTTTTTTATACACCTTTGAAACCACAGTGACGTCTAAACTTCAGTGTGAAAACCAAAAATTGTTGTTTAAAGCCTACCAGATACAATCTGATGCAAACACTCTGGGTTTTACATGGGAGAGAAAAAGATTGTCAACTCAGGTGTTCTCAGAACGGGGTTTATCCCAGGTCAGCACAACTATATAGATGTCCTCCAGGTTTGGTGAGTAACAGAAAATTAAATAAGAGGTATAGAAAAATGCAGATTAGTCCAAAATGCTGACTACAAAACAAGCTGTTACTCAGAATTTAAAGCAAGCAAGTTTATGGGGCTGTTTTCCCCTTCCTATTAGTGTTGCAATGTGATGACATTTTGCTTTTTGAAGCTCAGCTTCAAAAAAGGAGGGGTGGTGGGAACCTGGAGCTTACACAAATGAGCTCCTAGCAAGCATCTGAGTACTCTAGCAATGGCATTAATATTTTCTATGCCAGCTGGTGTTGCGTGTCTTCACACCTTTTCACAAATGGCACAGATAATTGTGTCCCAGATGCACAATGGCACTAAAAGAGGTGCCCTCTGATCTCAGTAGGGGCACATCCTTTTAGGTGGTATTAAGCATACTCCATGGTATGTCTGCAGGGGCTTAGAAACACTGGTTCATTGATGGTATGTGTTCTTTCTGAGACACCTGTTGGATTGAGAGTGAAAGGAATTTTGGTACCTTAATTATTTTTGTTGGGTGTTCCAGCAGCGTCTTCTGCATATACAGGATGCTCTTGGCCTCAAGTCTCATGCTGTGAAAGGAGATGTCTTAAATGACTTTTGCTTAAGGAGGCAGAGCAGTTCAACAAATGAGCTTCATGTCCTTCCTGGGCCAATGGCATAGGATTTTCCAAACACCTTTTGTGGTTACATACCCTTCACTCCTCTGAAACTGGACATAGAATCATAGAATCATAGAATAGCAAGGGTTGGAAAGGACCTCAAGATCATCGAGTTCCAACCCCCCCGCTATGGGCAGGGACACCTCCCACTAAACCATGCCATCCAAGGCTATGTCCAACCCCACCTTGAACGCCGCCAGGGATGAAGCATTCACAGCTTCCCTGGGCAACCCATTCCAGGGCCCCACCACCCTCACAGTAAAGAATTTCTTCCTCAGATCCAATCTAAACCTCCCCTGTTTAAGTTTAAACCCATTACCCCTTGTCCTCTCACCACAGTCCCTAATGAAGAGTCCCTCCCCAGCATCCCTATAGGCCCCCTTCAGGTATTGGAAGGCTGCTAGGAGGTCTCCACGCAGCCTTCTCTTCTCCAGGCTGAACAGCCCCAATTTTCTCAGCCTATCTTCATACGAGAGGTGCTCCAGTCCCCTGATCATCCTCGTGGCCCTCCTCTGCACTTGTTCTAACACTTCCATGTCCTTTTTATGTTGAGGACACCAGGACTGCACACAATACTCCAAGTGAGGTCTCACGAAAGCAGAGTAAAGGGGCAGGAGCACCTCCCTCGACCTGCTGGTCACACTCCTTTTGATGCAGCCCAGAATACGGTTGGCCTTCTGGGCTGCAAGCGCACACTGCCGGCTCATGTTCATTTTTTCATCAACCCACACCCCCAAGTCCTTCTCCGCAGGGCTGCTCTGAATCTCCTCCCCGCCCAATCTGTAGCTGTGCCTGGCATTGCTCCGACCCAGATGGAGGACTTTGCATTTAGCATGGTTAAACTTCATCAGGTTCTGACTGGCAGATCTGTTGTGAAGGCTGTTACCTGATTTGTTGGTTTATCGAGTTTCTGCCCTCTGCGAGACAACTGAACACAAAATGATGTGGCAATCAGAATGGGACATACTTTCCCCACTAGACATCAAGTCTCAGAAAGTTGGAGTCTGTGCAAAGAAAAGACAGAGCCAGGAACTCACTGGAGTAGGCTGTAGAAAGTCACTGATATGTCTGAAGAACATCAGAAATCAGACAAACCCTGGAACAGCTCTCATCGTATTTTCTTCAATGCAGGCTATGCTTCTTTTCTTTCAGCTCTCCGTGAAATAGTGCAAAGCCATCATGAACTCAGATATTTTCATCAGTGATCTGCTGTAGCAGTAGGAAATCCTCAGAAGAAAGAGCCAAATAAAAATGGACTTAGTGTTTGTGAAAGAAAACAAATCATCTTAAATAACCTTTTCTGAGCATTTAGCAGGATGAAAAATGACTGACATTTGTAAGCCCAGCTTATACCATCCAAAGACTCCCTCACGGTCACTACTTAGTGAGAGTACAGAGCTTAAATTTCTTTGCTATTTTTCCACTCAGTGCCCAGGCAGTAATATTCATTGCCTCTGTACCAAAAAGCATCGAAGCATCCAGAGCATTTCAGTTTTTGCATTTGACTGTTTTAAAAATCTAGTAATTGTTTCAATCAATTGCCCTCCCATCCCATTACCTTGGGAGGAGAAGCAGCACAGGTTTTTATCTCCAGAACAAGTCTCAGGGATTGCTGCTATCCGTCTCCCTGTGGCATCAGGGCTGTGGAAGTTACAACAGTAAATCAACAGATGCTAGATATTTTTAAAAAAGAAATAAGTAAGTATGTAATAAGTAATAAGGCATGTAATAAGTTAAGTAAGGATTACCATATGCTGAAGACAGGAGAGAAGACCAAAAGCTGCTTTCAGTGAAAGGGGTGGCTATGTTTAGAAGGAAATAGTGCATCAGAGCAGACCAGATGCAAGCATCTGATCTGCAGATGAGTAATAACAGGTGATTCTTGGGCTTTGTTGTAGTTGCACCTTTCCTCACCTCCTTGCTCTCATAATTCTCCATACACACAAGGCTTCCTGTGCAGGGTTTATCATTTAGGTAACTGAGACACTGCACGTTACTTACCACCCTGTTGCCTGGAGTGCAAAGAAATTAGCTCCGTCTTTGCTCTCCTTGCTGCCTGCAACACAGGGTACTTAATAGCCTGAATGAGCTGTTCTGCCAATTTGCCAGGCCATGCTCTTCAATTATCGGACCCACCAACATCAGGATCTGCTTGCTTAGCCATCTAGGGCTCTCTGCATATAATGATCTGCAGGCAGCTGTCTCAGGCACTCATAGCCAAGCTCCAGCAGTGAAAATGTCCAGCACCTTTGGAGGTTCAAGACACTAGTTTTTGAATTCCGTTCATCAGCAATGAAGTTGCAGGCATGCATTCAAGATAAAGGTTGTTTCTTTCTAGTAATCTTAATGTTACTGAATTTTACTACATAAGGAAAACTTCACAGGCATTTACAGGCAATTAACAGAGATAGCTTCCTGAATCCCATCAGTGCTTAGGTCTCTAATTCTTCTAGCTTTTGGAAGCTTTGTCTGCAGGGACATTCAGCCATGGAAAGTTGAAGTCAAGGTAATTATGGACAATCTAGATATGAAGTAGGACTTTTGTATTACCTGGACCTCCGTTGTACTTGGTGAATTTTATTTGGAAGACAACTCTTCCATACTCAGCTTGGTGGGTCAGGTGATCAAGGTATGCCTTTCTCTTTATACTGAGTGAAAGTTGAATGGCTTACCAGAATTCATGTATTACCTTAGAGGAACACATTATTTGTGCACTTTTCTAAGAAAACTGCATAGAAGAAATATAAATGAAGCATAAAGGTCTTATGAATTAAGCATTTTTCTTTTTAGCATATAAACTGTTCGTCAGGATGTGATAGGAATGCATTCAACACAGCTGTAATTATGTTTCCCCACTAAAACTCAAATACCTCGTATGATCTTGCTGCAGCTCCTCTAGACAGGTAGTAATTGGAAAATTTAACTCAGTGGATTTATATCTTATATAATAAAAAGTAAGGTTACATGTTGCATACAGAAGAGATTTTTGTCAAATATGAAAAACTGTGCTATGGTAATTTTACACTTGGAGAATTCCAGAACTACATTGTAAGCTGCAATTCATCTCTGAAGAAGAAAGAAAAAGAATGACTAAGAAAGAAAATTCTAGCTAAAATTCATTATTTTCCCTCCTGAATAAACCATAATTAAAATAACCACATTCAATCCTGTCATGGCCTTTCACATAGCGTTTCAGCCCTAAGGAATATGGTTTGAAGTACACAGAGACAAATTAATCTGTTTAAGTATTAGGAATATAAATTAAAAACAAACAAGAAAGCCCCTGCAGACATGTGTCTGAATGGAGAAGTCAATGACACCAAGCTGTGTGGTTCGGTTGGTACATTGGAGGGAAGGAATGCCATCCAGAGGGACCTTGACACGCTTGTGAGGTGGGCTGATGCCAACCTCATGAAGTTTAACCATGCCAAGTGCAAGGTCCTCCACCTGGGTCGGAGCAATGCCAGGCAGAGCTACAGGTTGGCCAGGGAAGAGATTCAGAGCAGCCCTGCGGAGAAGGACTTGGGGGTGTGGGTTGATGAAAAATTGAACATGAGCCGGCAGTGTGCGCTTGCAGCCCAGAAAGCCAACCGTATCCTGGGCTGTATCAAAAGGAGTGTGACCAGCAGGTCGACGGAGGTGATCCTGTCCCTCTACTCTGCTCTCATGAGACCTCACTTGGAGTATTGTGTGCAGTTCTGGTGTCCTCAACATCAAAAGGACTTGGAACTCTTGGAACAAGTCCAGGGGAGGGCCACGAGGACAATCAGGGGACTGGAGCACCTCCCGTATGAAGATAGGCTGAGGAAGTTGGGGCTGTTCAGCCTGCAGAAGAGAAGGCTGCGTAGAGACCTCATAGCAGCCTTCCAGTATCTGAAGGGGGCCTATAGGGATGCTGGGGAGGGACTTTTCATTAGGGACTGTAGTGAGAGAACAAGGGGTAACGGGGTCAAACTTAAACAGGGGAAGTTTAGATTGGATCTGAGGCAGAAATTCTTTACTGTGAGGGTGGTGAGGCCCTGGAATGGGTTACACAGGGAAGTTGTGAATGCTTCATCCCTGGCGGCGTTCAAGGTGGGGTTGGACATAGCCTTGGATGGCATGGTTTAGTGGGAGGTGTCCCTGCCCATGGCAGGGGGGTTGGAACTCGATGATCTTGAGGTCCTTTCCAACCCTAACTATTCTATGATTCTATGATTCTATGATCTTCAGGGGAGACGACACTATCCACTGTGGCATGAAATCTCAATCCTTCTCTATGGAAGACATTCAATCTTCATTGTCATAAGAATTTGCAAAGAAGTGATCTGCATCACACTTTTATTGTCTCACAGGGTACCAACTCATTCATGGAAAATGAATCTACCCAAACTTTTCATGATCTGAAAGGACTTCCTCCTTAACTTTGAATTTGTCTACTCTTTCCTATTCCTAAGTTATCTTTTTATGCTAGGTCTTTTTCTTTTTTTCACTTTTTCTTTTGTTATGCCAAAACATCTCAAAGTTGATGCTGCTTTGGAGGTGTAGTCCCTATGATGCAAGTGATATTTGGGTTTTTTTAGCAGATAGGTCTGTTATTGCCCCAGCCTCTGTTCAGCCTGGTGTTGGCTGGATAGGCAAAAATGAATGGAGAAATAAATAAAAAAAGACAAAGAACAAAGAGGAAAAAAAAGGAAAAAAAAAAACCAACAAACCCAAACTTATTTTTACACATCCAGAGAAGAGGTTTTATGTACGCAAGCAGGCAGAGCACAGTAATTTTTTTTCACGATGCAGTGGAATTATTTCACTTCCTGTGTTCCTGGTGGATGTCAGGGGCTGGTATGGCAGTTTTTCATCTCTTGCTGTGAACATCTCATGGTTGAAGGCTTTTTTTTTTCCTGAAGACTCATCCTTCTCCACACAAAACTTGTTTTTCCTCCTAGAAGCAGCAGTGGAAAGCTGCCATACCAGAGAGATGACCTTGCTTGCTGCTGACTACTGTAACACACCCCATAGCTTTGCATTTTCGTGAGCGTGTTTAACTGAGCACCAGCTCTGCTTTCATTCTTATATTGCATTTTCTCCCTTTAGAAAGCATAAAAATTTCTCTGCAAATGCAACCTGGCATGTCAATCTTTCCACAAGATGGCATATCACTCCTGCATTTGCAGGGAGCCACACAGGTGAGAGATGAAAATACGTTTCATACCTCATCAAAACCTTTTTTCCCTTGCACTTGGATAAACTTGTGCCTCCTGTATTTCTTAATAGTGCATACATATCAGAGATAACTGCATAGGTGTCGTGGTTTAAGCCGAGCTGGCAATCCAGAACCATGCTGCCGCATGCTCACTCCCCTCTTTCCTCCCTCCTCTCCCGGAGGGATGGGAAGGAGAATTGAAAGAATGTAACTCCCACAGGTTGAGATAAGAACAGTCCAGTAACTAAGTTATAACACAAATCACTGCTGCTACCACAAATAATAATAATGATAAGGGAAACAACAAGGGAAGAGAGTACAATCGCTCACCATCCGCTGACTGATACCCATCCTGACCTGAGCAGTGATCTAGCCCTTCCAGATAACTGGCTCCAGTTTATCTAGTGGGCATGATGTGCTGTGGTATGGAATACCTCTTTGGCTAGTTTGGGTCAGGTGTCCTGTCTCTGCTTTCTCCCGGCTTCCCCTCCTCCCTGGCAGAGCATGAGACTCAGAAAGTCATTGGTCAGGGTGAACATTACTGAGCAGCAACCAAAAACATCAGTGTTATCCGTGCTGTTCCCAGGCCAAAAGTCAAAACCCAACAGTACACCAGCTACTAAGAAGGAGAAAAATGACTGCTACTGCTGAACCCAGGACAATAGGACTCTTCAAAGAGGGAAAAATAAAATATCTCCCTATCTCATCTTCCAAATCACTGTAGAATCATTTTTGTTTTTAATGAGTTGTTCATCTGTAGAAGAACAAGAGTTTAGACATGGTTGTTTTGTCACTGGTGGTGGTGATACTGTGCCAAAAAAAAAAGCTGAAAGGTATTTTGCAGGACAAAGTTTTCAGAGCTGCTACCATCATGGATGTACAACATAAGGGTTTGCAACAGGAAGATGGAATGCATGATGTAAATGACCTTTTTTCAATTCCCAGTCTAGCACATGCAATGATATAAGTAATCCTCGAAAACAGGTTATACAAGTCCTCTTTAAAGTGTCTTTTGGTAAGTTACTGAGACATGGGGGCCACTGTAATTTGCCCGCAGTGGGCTGTCAGCTTTAGCTGTGTGGAGCTTTGCTTCATAAGTACTGTGTTTGCCCATCTCTTTCACAGAACTTCTGTTTGTCAGCGTTCAAGGGCTGTTCTGCAGCTTATGAGGAAAGTGGCTTTTTTCAATTTTTTTTCTCTCTGCTGGGCTCATTCCTGGGAGTCTAGCCTGGGCTGAGGAGATGGAGTCAGTCGTTGCAGAGGTACTCTACCATCTGTTAAACTATTCCTATTCCCCAGCATTTACATTAATGCTATTCCCCACCATTCCTATCACATCCTGGATAAATTACCCAGCTTCTGTGAGACATGCCTTCTACCACCAAAAAGTAATGATGAAGAGCACTCCCTTTACAGATGGCTGTGACAGGAAGGAGATTCAAAGTCACAAAGGGCTCAGGTTATCTAAGCCCTCTATAAAAAAATCATTTACTATGGCAAATGTAAATTTTTTTCCCATTTACTTGGCTGATTTATAGTACAGCTAGAAAATCTCTACCATAGGCTCAAGGGCACAGTTTGTTGAACCATATAATTTCCTTGTTTAGGATGTGCTGGGAGGAATTGAGATCCCTACTTGTGTGTTAAGATTTCCCCCATGTGGCCACAATATATATTTGAGTCTTGGAATTTTTGGGGGGTTTAAGGCAGCTTTCTAAAGTTATTCTGACAGGACCCTGTGAAATGTAAGAACTTTATTTAGTGGAGACAGAAATGAAGATTTCAGAAAGGGAGAAGAGCTGAAAAGAACAAAGTTTGCCTAACCTGCATAAAAGACTCTCACCTCTCTTTTTCCAGATTTTATCCAAGGCAAAAATGAAACTTCTTTGCAATTAAGTCGGTGTCTTAGGAATGTGCCGTTCACCATATGAAATGCAAGCATTTGGAATGGACCTTAAAGACCATCTAGTTCCAATCCCCTGCAATGGGCACCTCCCATTAGACCAGGTTACTCCAAGGCCGGTCCATCCTGGCCTTGAATACTGCCAGGGATGGGGCAGCCACAGCTTCTCTGGGCAACCTGTGCCAGTGCCTCACCACCCTCACAGGGAAGAATTTCTTCCCAATATGAAATTAAATTAAATCCTCTTTCCACTTGATTCCTTTGTCTGTCTTGAAAATGTTTCTGGAGCTGAAAACACACCTGACATTTCAGGCAAACAACTATCTCATTATTCAGCTTATGGCCAGTACAGGGAATAGAACAGAATGGCTCAGCGCAGAGCAGCACAGCACAGCATAGTTCAGTGGAAAGGGACCTACAACAATCATCCAGCCCAACTGGCTGACCAGTTCAGTGCTGACCAAAAGTTAATGTTATTAAGGGCATTGTCCAAATGCCTCTTCAACACTGACAGGCTTGGGGCATCAACCACCTCTTTAGGAAGCCTGTGCCAGTGTTTGAACACCCCAGTAAAGAAAGGCATCCTAAGTGTGAGCCTCCCCTGACTCCCAAGTGTCCTGTCCCTGGATCCCAGGGAGAAGAGATCAGCACCAACCTGGGGTTTCATTTCTTGAAAACAGTTCTTTTAGGTGTTGTTTTCTATATGTGTGTAAACTCAAATCTGTGCTCATAAATAAACTTAGCATGATTTTATCTTGTGGATATCCTGGCATGTTTGTATTACATTTCTAAGTAGCAGCTTGCCACAAGCTGATAAGGATGTCTCAAAAAGATGTAACCTTAAAGATACACCACGAAACCCAGAGGTGAGGCTTAGGGGGATGAGGACCCCGACAGCAGGCAGCCAAGCTGAGCAGAGCTTATATCACCCGAGGCTTGGCTTGGCTTTGGTTGATTTTTCAGCTCTGGTGATCGCGCCAGCAGCCCCGGAGGAGCCCATAGAGGTGTTAGAGCATGGACCAGCGACCTTCACTGTACCATTTCCTGAGCAGGCAGTGGACATCACCTTCAATGATCGGCTTGCCTGTTCTAAACACTGTGGACAGAGATCACACCGTCTCTGCTGTCTGTGGTGCATCATGACACGGACTCAAGCTGATGAGGAGACTCAAATCCAACATTATTACAATCAAGTCCTTTTTATCCCTTTGTTGTGTACTTTCCCAACCTGCACAAGCATGCCACATTGAATCTCATTGGCCCCCGTAAAAACCTCCTGGTAAATATTCCAATCACAATGCTGAGAACACATTGTCCAGATGACTACAGCTTCACCCTGCTGTCTCAGACGCTCTCGCAATTCCCACATCATCTGGCTCCAACTGCAACTGCTGCCACAACAACATCCGGGCCCATCCCCCCAAGGCTTGTTTTTCGACCTTTCCTGTCCTTCAATGGTCCAACTTATCGCCCCAGGGCTTGTTAAGCATCAAGGCCTCAGAGCTCATTCCCAAACCATTTTTCATGCAAATCTTATCGCCTTCACTCCCCACAGATGTTCTCAGCTGGGTTAGCTTCCTCCATGAATTCCCTGAACTCTCTGAATATGTTGTGGAGGGTGGCAGCATGGTGGTGGTGGGGCTAGGGGACAGTGAGGACACTTTTCCCAATGCCTTCCATTTCCCTAAGGGCCTCGCCATCAACAACTAACTCATTGAGTTCTTTGATTTCTTTGGAGCACATGGATAATGGTGACTGGCATTGGGTTGTGGGATGTCACAACTGATATTGCCAATGTATTTTTCTGAATTCCTGTGGCAGCAGAATGCAGGCCACAGTTTGCTTTTACTTGGAGGAGCATCGTGTACACTTGAAACCGACTGCCCCAGGGGTGGAAACACAGCCCTACCATCTGCCATGGGCTGATCCAGACTGCACTGGAACAGGGGTGAGCTCCAGAACACCTGCAATACAGTGGTGACATTATCATGTGGGGCGATACAGCAGAAGGAAAGAAAATAATCCAAATCCTTCTGTGCGGTTTTGTGGTAAAATAAGAGTAAGGTGAAGGGGCCTGCACAGGAGATTCAATTTATGAGAATAAAATGGCAAGATGGACATTGCCAGATCCCCACAGATGTGATCAACGAGAGAACAGCAGCGTCTCCACTAACTAATAAGAAAGAAACACAAGCTCTCTTGGGCCACCGAAACAGTGTAGCTTGTTAATGGAGTTTATTGAGGCAGCAGATGCAGGTTCTTATGGATTGCTGGTGATAATACTGTCTGCAAAAGCACGTGCGAATAATAGTTACATGGATACAAGCGCTCCATAAAGTTAACACAACCTGGCTCTAAAATATAAAGGTAACAGTAAAGAGTAACTCTATAGAGTTACTTTGTTTTCCCAGGGAAGCACTGGATACAGTGCAAGTCTTACCCAAAGGCGTCACTATGGGGGGGAAGAAAGGTCCAGCCCGTCGATCGATTCCAGGAATCTATTGATCTTGTCTTTCTCGCCTCGTCATTTACTGCCTTCACATGGAGATGTATTCCTCTGGGCACACAGCACGCTCTCTGCTTTCCAGAAAGATGGCTTGTCTCAAAAAGGTTTTCCATAGGGCCCTTCCAATGGAATAAGTGGCATACTCTAGAGAGATGGATGTATTCGCAAAGCCTGCATATTGTGGCCAAGTCAGGTACTTGAAAGAACCACCGTTTAGTCCAGACTATGCATCACCCTTTGAGAGTCACACATGATTTTCTTGCTTCTGTGCTTAATTTCAGATTCTGCTACCATCATCTGATCTGCTATCATCAAGTAAGTACCAGGTCTTGGCTCCTATCTACACAAGAACATACTGCAATTGTTTTTCAACTATCAAGGAGCAGCTGGGGCTGGCTGCTCTGTAAGGGACAGAGAGCCAGGAGCTGCAGAGGATAATGCGACTGTCAGGGTGGGATCTTGCCAGCAAGGGATCATCCCACAGTGAACAGGATCAGTTTGCAGAATGACAACGAGCATCTGCAAAGTGGCCAGACAGACAAGGCAGGAAGTCTTTTTTGAGTCAGGGTCCAGCTCAGTAGGATTCATGGCCCCCTGGCTTGGCTGCAACGCAGCCAGTTTGGGGCATTCATAGAGCACAGTGAGAATGTAGAAGTCTGGTCTTCAAGGGGGGTAGACAGAGGTGCAGGAGGGGGTGATCAGGCCCCAGTAGTGCTTTCAGCGCCTTGACATCAGGCTGCTCTGGAAGTTTGGGTTTCTGTTGTCATCAGTACTTTACATGTGAAGCTGCGTCCTTCTGGTATCTCAGAGTCCTGATTTCCTGTGTTAGCGTTTAGCACCAAGTTAAAGGCAGGGTCCAAGTATGAACCAAGAGGGGAACTGCTGGTGGGTCTCACTGGTGGGTCTCCTTTGCTGGTATTGTGGTGGCTCCAGGCACTTGGGAGGCGTCACTGCCAAAACCTCATGATGCTGTAAATGAGTGATCCAACCTGCCTTGAAAGAAATATTACCAAAGGAAATGGAATTGGTTATATTTTGTAAAATAGGTTTATATTCTTTAAAGTAGGATGAATTCCTGGTATGAGTTCCTTTACAGTGAGCTAAAGTCTGCCTGCCTTCGCATGAAGTAAGTGTATAGGCCAGAAATGTAAAGCCACACCTTGAGCTGTATTGCTGCCAAAGTCTGTAAAAATTAAGCTTCTACGGAGCCTAACATTGAAACTAGTAAAGTTATACTATAAATGTTCTTTTAGGAGACAAAAATGAAAGTACATCTTCAGAAACACCATTTTTGTTCATTTGTCTGTTTCAAATCTTCAAAGCATCTTTGAGGTTTGGATTTTTCAAACTTAACCAAACTGATAATCTGTTTTTTTTTTTTTTTTTTTTTTTTTTCACATGGAAGTATTTTTTTTCCAGACTGGGTGAAGGACAGAGGAAAATCAGTTGCCTTGTATGTGTTGGGAGGGCCCATCTCAATTAGCACTAAGATTATTTTGCATCACGACAGATGATGGGTCTGAGTGAAATCCATACAGGAAAGATACCTATCAGGGAGCCAGACACTGATACAACGATTGCTAAATCACCTTTGCTGGGTCTGCATATAGAAAAGCATGAGTTAGTCATTCTGATGCAAACCAGATGTAAAAATAACAACCAAAAATCTGTCAACCTGTCTCCTCAATTATAATACAGGTAGGACTGATGGTGATTTTGCAACATATGAGAATTTGCAGGCCTGATCTTTCTCCAGACCTGCTCCAGAGGGCAGTCTTTACCTTAGCAGCAACGAAAAGCACATGGGCTTTATTAACACACTTAAGCTTGTTTGTCACTGAAGTGCAAATGTCATTTTGGCACTCCACTGGTCACAACACCCTCTCTGGTCTTTATAACAAATAACATATTCCAGTTATGTTCAACATAAGCTCCAGAAGAAGCCAGGGATTTATTACATTTGATAGGGTCCGTCGGAAGATGGAGTGCTGTAACCAAAATGTTTCAGAGAAAGTATCAAGTTATATTGTAGCTGGGGACTTGTGGTACAGTGTGTCAGAGTAAGCAGTTGGTGGCTGTCGTTTGGTTTTTGTATTTCTCTTCTTTTTCTTCCTTTTTTCTTCGTTGGGTTTTTTGTTTTATGTGATTTTTCTCCTTGGTGTGTGTACTCAGCTGTGGAGGGTCTGATGCAAGTTTGACTTTCTTAAATTGTTGCATATCTGCAATTGTGTTATTTTTTTTGTTTCTCCTAACACAAATAAAATCGTAGAACCATAGAATAGAAACATAGAATAGTTTGGGTTGGCAGGTACTTTCAAAGGTCACCTAGTCCAACCCCCTCTTTCAGTTTAGCATCGTTACCACTTGTCCTATTGAGGGGCAAAACAGGCCCTGCTAAAATGTCTCTCTCTTTCTTTCTTTTAGGCCCCTTTTAAGAACTCAAAGGCCACAATAAGGTCCCCCTGAGTCTTCTCCAGGCTGAACAACCCCAACTCTCTCAGCCTGTCTTCATAGGAGAGGTGTTCTGACCCTCTGATGATTTTTGTGGCCCTCCTCTGGACCCTCTCCAACAGGTCTATGTCTTTCAGGTACTGAGGACTCCAGAGCTGGACACAGTACTGCAGGTGGGTCCCATGAGAGCAAAGGGGCAGAATTACCTCCCTCAGACTTCTAGCTGTACTCCTTTGGATGCAGCCCAAGATATAATCGGACTTCTGGGCTCAAGCGCACACTGCCGGCTCATGACAAATCTTTTATCCATCAGTGCTTCCAAGTTCTTCTCCTCAGGGGTACTCTCAATCCGTTCATCTCTCAGCCTGTATCAATACCAGGGGTTGCCGTGACCCAAGTGCAGGACCCTGCACATGGCTTTGTTGGACCTCATGAATTTTGCACTGGCCTACCTCTCAAGTCTGTCCAAATACCTCCAGATGGCATTCCATCCCTCAGGCATGTCAACCTCACCACTCTGCTTGGTGACATCTGAAAACTTGCTGACAGCATACTTAATCTCATTGGCTATGTCTTTGATGAAGATATTAAACACTACTGGTCCCAGTATGGACCCCTGAGGGACATGGCTTGCCACTGGTGCAAATCCAGACATTGAACCATTGACCTCTACCTTCTGGATGCAACCATCCAGGCAATTCCTCATCCACTGAGCAGTCCACTCGTGAAATCCATATCTCTCCAATTTAGAGAAGAACGTTGCAGGATGCTGTGTCACAGGCTTTACAGAAGTCCAGAGAGACAACATTTGTAGTCGTTCCTTTGTTCTTTGTAGTTACTTAGTCACAGGAGGCTCCTAAATTGGTCAGGCAGGACTTGCTCTTGGTGAAGTTGTGGCAGCTGTCTTGAAGCACCTCCCTGTCCTCCATGTGACTGATCTTCCATGTAAGCATGGTGTCTCCTGTAGCTGGGAGTAAGAAGGCTTCATTAATAGTCTCCCCCTGACTGAGCTGTCCTTAGTAGACACCAACCACAAAGTTTCCTTTGTTGCCTTCATATCCAATTCTTACCCATAAAGCTTTCAATCTGCTGGTGGCTATTCTTCAGAAACAACTCTTCACACTCTTTCCATCATCTTGATGTGGAGGGCAACCTGTCCATTCTTCCTTCCTTGCTTAACCCTTCCGAACAGCCTGTAGCCATTGATAGCTGCACTCCTGTCATGGGATCTGTTCCACCAAGTTTCAGTAGTGGCCACCAGGTTGTAGCTTTCTAGCTTCACAGTGGCTTCCAACTCCTCCTGTTTGCTGTCCATGCTGCATGAATTGGTGCAGAGGCACTTCAGCCTAGGTGAGTCCACTGCCAGGCAGCTGCTGGGCACCAGCAGTTAGAGAAGCCCTATGCAGAGCTGTTGTGCATAGCATGGTGCCATGGTCTGCCAAATCTTTATCCACCAGCAGTGTATGCATGCCAGTTGGTTTACGGCTAAAAGTCCTGCTTCCTCAGCCTGCAGTAGGGCTGATGAGGAGCTCTATTGTCTCCCTGCTTCTTCAGAGTGGTGAGTGTTGCTTCAATTATAGCCTTTGTTTGGATTGCCAGTACATGTTTTTCCATCAGCTCCAGGGTTATTCTCAAGTTGGCTTCTGTCTTTGTATTCCCACTGCCTCAACTGAAGCGCTGTTCCAGGCAATCAGTTCCTGGTTTAGCTGCACAAAGCCAGATCATTAAGCACTCATAGCATAACGACCAGTGCTAGGCAGCACTGCAGTGGGAAGCTTTACAAGGAACTCTCTTTGGGCTTCAATTATAAGGATTTTCCTTTAGCTGAAAATGCATTGTTGCGTTATATGTATCTAGGATGTGTTAGATTTCAAATTCCCCAGATGCTTTAATTGGAACATCATCCTCCCTGTAACATGTTCTTTAACACACAGTTTGCCATTTGCCAGCACTTTCAATGCCCTGGGATCTGACATAGCGCTGTTTTCCCACTCAGTTCATTTTTATTTTGGCAAGATGGCACAGAGGAAATAAAATGTTATATTTATAGGGGAGGTCATCTAATGACCATGAGCTAATTATAGAGGATGTTGTTTAACACTGCACATGTTGCTCTCTGGATTATTGATCTCCTATCAGTATTTGATCAAAGGGTAAAATCAGTACCTGTCTTCTGTCAGAACCTTTGGAGTCTATCTCCAAATTATTAAGAACAAAAATGTATGCATGCAAAAACAACAGACTACTAAACCAAACACAATATAAAATAACAAATAACAAGAAATAGGGTAATTTCAATGCATTATTTCCTTCTTAATGAATCTAGAGCAATTTAAGGATTTTTCAGTGGTTTGTTTATTGAAGCAACATTGCAGGATCAGCGCACTAATGACGTCTGTTAAAGTCTATTCATGGTAAACAACATGGAATAAAAGACATTTTCATGAGGCATGCCTTTTTGAGAATGCAATGGAGGTAGTACTAATTTGTATTTGATAGATGTTGATCAACATGGAGGGAATGTTTGGCAATGAGTGAGACCATCGAAGCTCAGATGACAAATGTCTGCCAAGTTAGTATGTTGGGCCTGACTTCAGAGCTATAAAGCCCTTGTTACTCCCACTGATGTTGGTCCATGTTGCCAGAGTTGAGAACCTTTGAAAACTAAGCTTCAAGTGCAGACAGGAGGCTAAGTCAATGGGAAGCTCCTTCCTCTTCATCAGTGATTCATTTATCACTGAGTCTAACATTGGCCTTGCTCTGGCAGGAGTTAGTGCTGCCTTTTCTTTATCCTAGATGCGTTTGGGGACTAGGCTTTGATTTAAAAAGACCAGTGTAAAACTTTTACATTTATTTGAAAGCAAAGACCAAAGATTTTGGAAATTGATGGCATTGTCAAATGGTGATATGAACAGAATGTTTTGTCTTTCACTTCTTGACTTGTGTTATCATTTGCATTTCTGAAAATAAGATCTTGCGGTGCATTGCCAAATGATTATATCTTTATTGCCAGTGTCTGATTAATGTTAGTAACAGACCAGCTCATGAAAGGCATGAAGCAGGGAGTAGCCACATTTCCCTCTGCATGTCTATCTCCTTTCTCCCCCTCCTGCCTGCCTATTCATTCTCTCTTTCAACTGTTCAGTTGGACAGACAGAAAGTTAAACCTGATGCTATATAGCTGCAGCTCATTGTTAATTCTCCTGGCTTGGAAATGCTCAACAAATATAATTAAACAATGTACACACTACTTTGCTAACTGCTGTAGAAAGGCATACAATCAATTGAAGTTTTGACTCTTGATATTGCAAAAGAGGAATTGGGGAATGAAACTCAGAGAGATGTTTGAATTAATTAAATAATTCAGTTTAGCATTAACAGGGTTAAAGAGCTCATCCCTTGTTGGGAACAAATGTTTAATGTATACATGGATCTTTCTGCATGCCTTTTATCATTCAGCGAAACTGCAGTCAAGACTGTGATGTGGAAACAACTAAAATTTAAGCCAAAGTTTGGTTTTAAAAAAAGGTTTTTAGGATGAAGCACAATTGCAAGCATTTCATAGGATTGACAAGACAAGAGTTTTTGCTCTTTCAAAGTGTTGGAGCAGCAGAATTCAGAACATAAACATAGTCAATCTGTCTTTCCATGGGATAGTGAGAAACTACATTTCTTAACCATAAAAGAATAAAACTCTAAGCAGTGAGGAAGACTGTCATGGATGGAGTGAAAACACTTCACACATAAGGTAGAAGCAACAACATAGTTATCAATATAAACCAGGAATTTAACAAAGTATAATAAATGCAACTGTGATTTTAAGAGATTTTGTGTCAACATACACAAGTATTTACTGCATAGATGACAGAGTCAGACTAAACTGTCAGGGAGACCCTCCTGTTGAGTTGTGAGGTTCAGAAAGGACCTCTTTGCTTTCTAGATTTCTCAGAGAGGAGTCTAGGTGTGGCTGGATCCACTCCTAGTCCCAGACTTTGCCATCAGTTTATAGTCAGTCTAAAGGATTATATGTGCATAATCAATCCTTTATATCACTTAGCTAAGATTTTAAAGTTCAGCATTCTATCAATCACTTACTGGGAATCTGTTACAGCAAGGAATCTCTCAGCCTTGAGAAGTAACCTTGAGAGGCATCCCTACTCAAGGGGAGATCCTGGCATGCTACTTGCTGTCATGTGGAAGAACTTAGCAGGCCCTGGGCTGTCCACTATATCTGAAGTAAGATGATTGAGTCATAGTCATATTTCCATACCTATGGAAGTTAGAGTTTGTTTTGTTTTTCCAAACTTGGCTTGAGTAAGACCTTGATCAGCACTGTGGTTTGCAGTGTGTGTGTGCGCGCACATTGTTCAGGTTAGCTCTTTTCTATTTCATTGTCATCTCTCTCCTTCAGTTCACTTTGCATTGGATGCAGCCATCATGACCAGATGCATCCATTAGCCCAACCACTGATGGTTATCACTTGAGCAGAGTTAAGGAAACAAAGGTCAGGTTGAGGGATGGGGAGCACACTGCCGCAAAGATGTACTTGCAAGATGGATTTGATTTACATAAATTATATTTCTTATAGCACTCTTCTAATATAACTTGTCATAAGTAGTACATTAGTTCAAAGTGAGTGGAAAGATAGGTGCAAATAACTTGCTCTAAGTCAGCTTTGTGCAGATTATTTTACCATCTTTGTTCCTGGATCTCTAAGAAGATACAGGTTCACTGTCTAGTACTTGACTTCTGCAAAAGCAACACACAATCACATACAATTAAATCACACACAAGCTTTTCAGCTTGACTCTGGCCAGCACCTTTTTAGGATGGGAGAACAGCACATCTGTCAACTGCTAGCAAAGGTCGGTGTCTTGTAAGCAGCTGTGAATTGGGATTTGACGCTTTGTGCTTAGGAGTTTTCTTAACACAACCACCAAATAAAAATATCAGCAGAGAATGGGTGCCAAACCCCACATTTCCTTTAGAATATGGCACACAACTTATCTTTGAGAAGAAACTCAGAAACAGATCTTAGCTCAGCAGGGTCTTCTTGCTTTTAAATAGAAAGAACATTGCAAATTGCCTTTCTAGACCAAACTTGCAAATAGTCAAGAGAGCACATGGGTATCAGTTTGATTCTGTGACAGAAAAATCATCATGGTGTGAATGCATTTAAGAATCAGATCTTTTGACAATGGTTTTAGTGTTTTCTGACATTTCTTGTTAGATAGTGGAGCTGAGGAAGAGAGGGGATTTCCAGCCCATAAAAAAGGAACTTAAGTAACTTCTGAATATATTGTCCACTCTAATTGTGCAGAAAAATTGAAATGCCTTAATTTGTGCTCTTTTGTTACCTGGCTTCCTCTCCCAGACAGTCCTAATATCTCTCTATTTGGAAACAGAGATGCACTTTAATTTTTTGGCAGTTGTTAACAAAATATCTCCAAATAGCTGATTGGAGTTATTTAATGTAACTGTTGAGAGATATCAGTTATTCAGCTTAGATAAATAAGTTTTACAGAGTTTGAGTCACTTCGAGTTATAGCATCATGTAATTTAGTGTGTTATTTGCTTAGCTTTAAATGCTTAGCAGGAGTAGATTTGCTTAAACCTTAGGCCATAAGCTGTGGACTTTTACTTGGATATGTTTTCGGCTTGAATAGAGTGAGTTTTCTTAGCAATTTTCCTAGAATCTGCTGCTCCCTGACTGCTGGGTGGGGTGGGGAGGAAAATCAAGAGTGTAAAACCCACAGGTTGAGGTAAGAACAGTTTAATAACTAAAATAAAGTACAATATATTACTACTACTACTAAGGGAAATAACAAGGAGGGAGATATAAAATTAAAAGAGAAAAGAAAAAACCACAAAACCGTAGTTATGCACGATACAATTGTTCATCAGCTGCTGAGAGATGCCCACCCTTCCAGGGTAACTTCCCCCAGTTCATATACCGAGTTTATATAGTGATGTGCTGTGGAATGGAATATCCCTTTGACTAGTTTGGATCAGGTGTCTTGTCTTTGCTTCCTTCTGGCTTCTTGTACCCCTCCTCACTGGCAGAGCATGAGAGACTGAAAAGTCCTTGACCAGGGTAAGTGCTACTTAGCAACAACTAAAACGTTGGTGTGTTACCAGCATTGTTCTCAGACTAATGCCAGAGCACAACACTGCACCAGCTATTAGGAAGAAAATTAACTTTAACCTAGCCAAAACCAGGACACGATCCTGTGGGCTTAATTCTGACACTGCACCTGGTAATTTCACCTCTACTTGCAGAGCAAGCATCCTGAAAAGGTTCTGGGGAGCATCTCCCATCTCATGTCAGAGCATCTGATCAACAGTCACTCGTGAAGGGCCTTGAAAACTGCTGCAGTGGGTATTAACAAAGCAAAGAGCAAAACTTTGGCAGGGCACAGGGTATTCCTTGCCCTGACATCTACATCTCAATCCCAGTGGATTGTAAGTGTTGGCACAAAGGGTCAGTGTCAAAAGCCAGCCAGATTACTTTACTGATGTCATGCTTTTATTGCTTAGCTGCTGCAGAGAGCAAGAGAAAGATACCAGCCTCTGTAACCTCTGTGGCACATGTCCTGTAGAAGAAGGAGTGATTTAAGATGTTGTCTACTGACAGATGAGTTGTCTTTCCCTGGTTGCTGGAGCCTTAAAAGGTTTGAGATATCCCTAATTTGTTCGTAAGCCTAACAGAATGAACGCTCCAAGTGCAGAAGTACAGAGCTGGGGCAGCATCTGCAAAATGTATGATTTTCAACTCCAACCTGCCATCTTTTGGTCCTGGCATTTGGGGTGTGAATTTGGGTCCACCTTGCAAGTCCCTTCTTCTGTGCTGTCAGTAGTTGTGGCAACTATAAAGCTGTTGGTGAACAAGTCAACAGCACTTCTTACCTAAATCAAACAGTAACCGGTTCTCTTGGGATGCAGTCCTGCCGCAAAATGTTGGAGGTATCAGCCTCAGAGGAGTGCAAAAACCTCATGTAGGCATGGTTCCACAAGGTTTGCTTACTGTCAACACTAATTTATACTTCAGTGCACCATGTTGAGCAGTGTTCAGATTAAAAAGCCCTCTACAATTAAAGATGGCTCCAGACAGCAGCTCCAGGAGCTGTAGTTGCATGCTGGAGAACAGATGTCCTTTCAACTCAGCCTACGGACTATTTACATTGTGGCATTTGTAATTCATGGTCTAATGAAGTCATATAGAGTTATGCTATAAAAAGGGGTGGTGAGGTGGGATGGTGGGGATGACAGGTTGCAGCCACAAGCCAGGGGTTGTGACGGCTCTTCTTTACTACCCAAAGCTAATTCCTGGTACCCGACATCGTAGAGCCCCAACTTGGATGCTAGATGGTGAAAAATTCCTCATGCACACATATAGTAAGCATGTATTTGTCATTGACTCCAAAAAATTTTATACATCCCAGCTTGTGCTACAGGTATATAATGTTGTGTTTCCTGATGGCAAAATAGTCACCAGCAAACTAGATAATGTTCTTATTATTTGTAGCATTTTTATAAATGATGTGGTTACAAAAATAGAATATACATTAAGTATTTTTGCCTATAATACTAAAATAGGAGGAGTTATGGACTGCCTTGAAGGCAGAGAGACCTTATAGAAAGATCTGTATATATTAGATTGCTGGGCAATCACCAACAATTTGACCAGAGCAAGTGCTGGTTTATGCGCTGGGATGGGATAATCCTGGTTGTACGTACAGATTGGTGGACGGGAGGCTAGAGACCAGCTTCACAGAAAGAGAGCTCAAGTTTGGATTAATGTCAAGTTGAATATGGGCCAACAGTGTAGCCATGTCCAGAGAAGGGTGACCAAGATGTAAGGTCTCAAGGGCAAGACTTATGAGGAGCAGTTGAGGTAATTTGAACTTTTCAGTGTGGAAAAGAGAAGGCTGAGGTATGACCTCGTTGCAGTGTAAAACCTCCTCAAGGTGGGGGCAACAGGGAGGAAGGTATTGATCTCTGTTTCCTGTGGATGTGGAAATAGAATGAAGCTGTTTCAAGGGAAGTTCAGACTGGACATCGTGAAAAGGTTTGTCACAGAGAGAACGGCCTGTCACTGGAAAAGGCTCCCTAGGGAGATGGTCATGGCATCAGCCCCATCAAGAGTTCAAGGAGGGTCTGGACAAGACTCTTAATGATATGATCTACTGTTACATAGTCCTGCAAGGAGCAGAGAGTTGGACTTGGTGATCTTATGCTTCCCTTTCCAACTCAAGATATACTACGGTTCTATCCAGGACTGAGGTTTATTGAGAGGAAGATGTCTTCAGTCTGAATGTTAAAAGCACAGGACTGTAGAGAACTTGCAGATTGAGGGCATTTTAGGGTCATTGGTCAAAGCAAGCTATTGTAGAGTGCTGCTTTTAGGATGCTCCTTTGGCTTAAATTAGATGCTTGATCTCTAGACTGCTGCAGTTTGCTGAGGTGAAGGCTACCCTTGTCTGACTTCTATTTTTTTTTTCCCAGACATGAAGAGGGAGATCAACTCCGTAAATTCCCCTAGAAACCACCTATTTCATTGCCTGAAATTCCTCTGTTGCTATTCAGGCTGTTTCTCTATTTTGAAGGGCAGCTGCAATTTGTGTATCATCGTTAAGTAGGTACTTGAAATGAAGTAAAGGTAACAGCAAGAGCTCAAATTGCTGCTCTGTTTCACTCCATCTCTCTGGATCAGACTTTCCAAACAGCTGACTAATGTATCTACCAGGCTGTGTCCTGATCAGAGTGGGTATTTATTATGATGATTTTTGTTCTGTTCAAACATGAAAAATTGAAGCTCGGGGCTCTTTTGTGTATCGTGTAGTGTAGACAAGGTCATCTCATCTGGTAAAATGAAGTGGAAAACTCACTGAATATAAAGCAAACGCCTAAACTCCATGTTTTCCTGAGACAGCCTCCCAGAAATACACATATGCAAGAGCTCAGGAAAAAAAAGATAGACAGAATGAAGAGTTTTATATGCAGAGAAGTATGTATATACAGTGAGTTCAGCATCTTCACCAGAGATAATTTTCATCTGCTTCTTCATTCAGGCTGGAATGATAAGGTAATGAACTCCCATTCTCCTGTAAGCAGCAGTTACTATGAGCTAGGGGAACACAAAGAACACAGGCCTATCTTTTCCAAAGTCAGCCACCCCAGGTGTTTCTTCACTAGTCCGAAGCACACAATTTTAGAAATCAGTGCAGTATCCACATCTGTTTGCTCCATCCTCCTAATCATACTTCGGCAAATGGATTAGCTGGATCATATTTTCTGAGGTACTAAACTGTAAAAATTGCAAGAGAGGAAATTATCACCTTATAAAGTCTGTCTCTTTACTAGAATATTTCTGGAGACTCTTAATAACATTGCAGCCACCACAGCATAGTAAATTTCACTGAATTTCCTGTAAAGAGCACTTTTTGACACTGGAAATTTTACAGTGTGAATTTGGACCAGTATTTCAATGAGAGTGCAAGATTTCTCTGTTTGCCTTCTCTGAACAAGCTGAGAATTACTTCACTGCCTCAGACACCTTTCATATATTTCCCTTCTCCCACCCACTGCAGAGGTCTGGACAGAAATCATCTGATCAACAGGAAAGGGGTCAGCAAAACCTGTGCATGACTTAATTGCCAAATGAGGGAACACGCATTTTTATCATTGTGCAGAATGGAAGGCAGTGGTGGTAGAGTTGGACTTGTTTAGGTCTTTGTGGGGATAGATTTTTATAATATCTGATAAAATTACAATATTAAGTACTATACTGCATCACCTAAGTGCATAGAGATGATTTATTTTCCCACTATTTTTCTTTGCATGCTGGCAGGTGACCTCTGATTACCAATGCTGATTAGTTGCTGCAAGCATGTTTCAAACTGCTTTTAAAAGAGGAAGAGAGAGAAAGAGAAATGGGCAAACTCATAAAAAAGCAACGCCTGACTGGTACACCCACATGTGAAGTATTGCATAGGTTTCAGGGTTGTTTCTCCAGAGAAGATGGGAATTTTTCCTTGCAATTTTGCTCCATTTGAAGAGTTTCTATTAAAACAATAGAATAAAAATTAATCTAGTTGGTCAGGTTGTCCTTTCCTTTAACTTGTTTTCATCTGCAGAGTCTGATCTGAGTACGTGGAGAGGTGTCAGCTTCCCTCCTGCTCTTTACACTGCTCAGCAGACTGTATTTGGTAGGAGTTTTATTCATGCAGCAACCTTTAGACAGGCACAGAAGGAAGTGAGTAGGGTTTTCTCATGAACTCCAAGTTGCAAACCATCCAACAAAATCTCTGAGACTCTTCTGCTGCTTTTGTGGTCAAGGTAACGCCATGCAGAAGTTCAACATGTGTACAGCAACATTATTTCACAGCCCATAGGGATGCATTAGGCTAGGATACCAGTTGTCTCAGAATCATTCCAGTTGTATAGTGTTTTGAATAGTTGTCTGTCCTGAAGGTCAAAAAGCAGACATACTTGTCTGACTTCAGAGGTGCCTGTCTAACATGTGATGTGGCAAGATGATGAAAAGGACAAAAGAGCATAGATAAATTTTTAGGGGTAAGTTTTAAGTCTGTGGGTCAGAATTTGGATCAATTCTTTATCCAAGGTCAGGCATAGCTATGGCCAAACTAGAGCCAGACACACCTACATTACAGCTCAAGTAGGAACTAAAGAGCCAAGCCATTGAAGCCCATTTAAAGAGGCCCCTGGGTCCATGGGCAAGGCTGTGACTGTAGGCATAGTTGAGGCTAACGAAGGCCATTAAAACCTGTTAGTGTCTCCAGTTTTAGCTAACATTAACAGACCAACTGTTATCTGCAAATGGATAAAGAATTAGAGACAGCTCTTCTTCTGATTGCCTCTTGGATAGATGCAGATGCATTTCACTATCTCTTCTAATTCCTCTACCCAAACTAGATGATGAAAACTTTGAAATCAGTCCTACAGGAGTTAAGGTA
The DNA here is from genome assembly GCA_039720435.1 of Amazona ochrocephala. Taxonomy (NCBI): domain Eukaryota; kingdom Metazoa; phylum Chordata; class Aves; order Psittaciformes; family Psittacidae; genus Amazona; species Amazona ochrocephala. Next base: position 62,835,934 of record CM077879.1, on the reverse strand, counting down.
ATATAATCGTTCCCTCTGTGAAATGCTGCTCCCATTAAAACTGATAATGAGAAACTTCTTATTTTATGAGCAGAGTGATCGTAACCTCAAAAGTGGGAGAGAGGATGTGGGCTGAGGAGGAGTCGTAAACAGGAAGCAATATAAAGTTTTCCACACACAAACTTTACGTATTTCCAACCCTCAGGTAAAAATATCCCTGCACTTAGCCAAAACTTTCCTAGTGGACTGTAGGTTTTAATCAAGTACAGAAGTAGCATTGTGGAGCAATGAAGTGGTTTTGCAGGCATACAAAGTTTGAATTGACTAGTACAAAAGACAATGCTCTTGAGAAAGGTTGTAATCTCCTTCAGGCTGCCTCATGGTAATATGTTCCCCCTAGACAAATATTAGCTCCACGGACAGACTGCTGACACCCTGCCTCCCTGAATAACATGGGCAGTTGTGCTGGGTTGAACGTGTTTTTTTGCCAGGAGCCCACCCAGCTGCTGTATCGCTCCCTTGTGCTCAATTGGAGAGGGGGAGAAAAATACCATGAAAAGCTTGTGGGTCGAGATAAGGACAGGAAGACCACTCAGCAAGTATTGCCACAGTCAAACCAGACTTCACTTGGAGCAATTAATTTGTTGCTAATCTAAATCAGAGCAGGACAATCAAAAATAAGAACAAATCTTGAACACACATTCCCCTTCACTTCTTTCCAGGCTCAACTTCACTCCCAGCTTCTCTATGTGCTCCCTCTTGATGGCACAAGGGGATGGGGAAGAGGCACTGTGGTCAGTTCATCATGCGTTGCCTCTTCTGCTCCTTCCTCCTCACCCTCTTGCCCTGTTGAAGCATGGGGTACTTCTGATGTGAAACTGTCCCTCAGACCTCTCCGATGGGTGTCCTTCCCACAGGCTGCAGCTCTTCACAAACTGCTCCAACATGGAACCTCTCAGCTCCTGTCTGCAGCAGTTTTCAACCCCTTCTTATATGTGTTATCATAGCAGGGCTACCATCTCTGATTGGCTCAGCATTGGCCAGCAGCAGATCTGTCTGAAGGCAGATGGAACTGGCTCTGTTGGATGTGGTTGCAGCTCCTGTCATCTTCTCACAGAAGGCACCCCTGAACCTCCCTACTACCAAAACCTTGCCATGTATACTCAGTACAGCAGTGCAGGCAGGATACTACCCATATTGTTCATGTAAAGTATGATTCTCTCATGTCACACTAGCCTTGGAGGAGACAAGGAGTGGCACAACTTTTACCTACATTCAAAAGGCTTTGCACAAATGGCTGCTGCTGCTAGATTACTTGTATACTAACTGTTCCTGGCAGTCCACTGAAGAGATGGCATCACTTATGGTCCTGTTTTCTACTGGTGACTGGGTGAGTCATAATAATGGCTCATCATCCTACCACTTCAGTGCAGCTTTTCATCATACCATGATGTCAGATCTCGTTACTGTTCTGACCATGCCTGTGCCCTCAACCACTGTTCTGTTTCTCCTGAAAGGGAAACCGAAGATGCCTTTTTCTTACTCACTGACCTCCCATGGATATTGAAGCAGAAGCAATGTGAGCTTCTGTTCTAGAAGCTGAGCTGGAATATCATGGCATCAGGTTTTCTTGAGCGATTTCCAGCATGTCTTGTTTTGCAGTAGCTGGACATATGGCATGAACAGACTTCCATGTGGGTTTTTTTCAGTAGTGTTTTTCCATTGCCATTCACTGATAACACCAGCAAGGGCAGAGGAGTGAAAAATAATTAAGGCAACAAATAAATATAATCTGAGCTTCTTCAGAGCTCAGAAGTTTGTCTTTGGCTCATCAGGGGCACTGAAGAAAGTTTCAAGCTAGAATTACTATTTTACATGGTGTAGAGTTTATTTACATGTGTTGACCTAGGGGTCTTTATGACTACCTCTGTTCAATTCTGATAGTAGCATTTGACAGACTTTACAAGTGTCTGGTTAAGCAAGCCATGATACAGGGCTGTTCGGGCAAGGAGAGGAAATTTCGGAGTTCAAAGAGTCTGGAGCTGGCCAGAGGTGGAATGCTACTGGCAAGAAACAGAGCATGGAGGGAAGATGGAACCTCTCAAATCTTTGATATCCTGACCGTAGATGTACCTCAATAAAGGTGCTCTTCCTCCTGCTCATTACATTTATTCAGAGGGTTTGTGTGTGGCTCCCTGCCTTCACTTATTTGGTGCTGTGTCCTTTCTCTCTTTCATTTGCAACAGAAAAACGAGGCCACTCCAGATGCTGATTTGAAACACTCTGAGCCACATTTCTAGTGAGAGACATTTAATAGAACATTGTAACTCAGAGCCAAAGAAATTGCATGTTTAACAAGGGAATAAGATGACCCACCTGGTGTTCAAATGAGTTTTGTGACAGTAATCAGGAAGCAGGTAGCCTGAGTTTCTACCTGTTGCCATAAGTATTAGACTGTATTTCTCTCACTGTGTCCAGGTATCTTTTATTTCATGTTTCCTCCAATTATGGGTTGTCTTCATACCTCAATATGAAGCTGAGAAGCACTGAGATGACAGAGTGTGGGTCCTCTGTCAGTTATTTTACATTATGATGGCAAGAAAATGAATTGATTTCACAGAGTAAAGTTGAAATACCCATCATGAAGCCAAGCGGGAGTAAGCACTTTCAACAAATGCTGCCCATTGCAAACACCTAACTGTGCATATCCATTTCCACAAGTGCTTTCCACACTGTTTCCTAACAGCCTGCCCCTGAAGTCACATTTCAGGAATTCTGTTACAGGTGAATCACTTGTCTTTCTTCCTCTCTTTACAGGCAGTGTTAAAATGGAAGAGGCTCCTTTACTCAGTTTTGGCCAGTGAAGTCTTCCCTGTGCGTCACACAGTTAAGTAAAACTGTCTTATCACTTGCCTCTCCATACATTTATGAAACATTTCTTGTATGTCTTTTGCACATATCTGCTGTGAACCTTGAGCAATGTGGTCCTTAAGTGACTTGGTGAGCTCTGCCTTGTAAGAGTTTGTGGTAAAGCAGACATTTGACAGGTTATTGCCTCCTTCTTCCTCCTCCTGTTTGCTAAGTTAAGTTTGGCTACTGATGTCTCAGCCCTGAGGGGTGCTCACTAACATGCTTAGGGGTCCTTTGCACTTCATGTGTTCAAAAAGGAAGACAAAGGCCAAGAGCTCTGTAACAGAGGGATTCTGCTTCCATTTATCTTTCTTTGGATTGAATGTGGAATGCACTGGTTTATTAGGAACCTTTCTGTAGATTTGGCTGTGCATTGAATTAGTTGGTGATTTCTGGCTGAGGAGGCACTTTCGGAATGTCCTTTGCACTTAAGTCTTCTTCACTGGGCATAGGAACTTGGAAGAAGTTTTTTAGGATGGAATTTGCTTAAGCTTCTAAAATCTTCATGCAATTAAAAGAGCTTTGCTCTTTAGCATTGGCTTTACACTAAAACATACCTCAGTGCTCTGATCTATAAGCCTATAGCCTTTTATCTCATGGGTATTGAAACACATTACCAAGCTACACAGCAGCATATTTTGTGTTAAGTTCACAGCTGCTTGGCTTTCTCTTCCGAAACTATTTTTTCCTCTATCATTTGCATGCAAAATGCCCGCTGCAGTTGTGCTATCACAGAGCACACTTAGAGATGTATCAAGCCACAGATCTGTTTTCTTTGTTTACGGTATTTCCCTTGGACAGACCTTAATGAAAGGGAATGGGTTAATAGGATTTTTATACACATCCTTATGGTACGGCATCCCTATCTATGCTTGTATCAGGTCTCTCAAGGAGCATGCTCCTAATGTTTGAATTAATTACAACTGTTGCTATGGGTTTGCAGCCTGACTTATTTTAAAACAGGCCACAGGAAGCCAGGATCCGTATGTCCCTTTTGGGCAATGGATGGCATTTAACAATTTAATCATCTCCATAAGAATGAGCAAAGGGAATGCTTCACTCTGATAGAATTTTACTTTAAATATGCATTTTATCACACCATGAACTGGTTTAATATGGAATAAATTATTACTCATCTTCAACAGCATTGTAATCAGCCAGAGGACATGAACCTTGGATCCTTTTACCTTTGCTCGAGGAGTGGTTAAAACCAGACATTGTTCTTGTAATTGTTAACAAATGACAAGAGCTTCTTAAGAGGAAAAGAACTTAAAATCTCTCTGGCAACATTATTGCCTATTCTTTATAGTGGGTACTTTTTGTATGCAAGCTATATTCTTCCTGGGACGCAAGGTATTACTAGATGTTTGCATTGATTGTATCCTCTCTGCTTCCTCTGGCATTTCTCCAAATACATCCTTCATCCCTGCACTTAGCTGCAACAGAGCTGGCTAAGGCTGCTCTTTTCACACTTTGTCCTCTTCGCTGAGGTAATCTCAGTATGTTGTACTTTCTCTCACTGCAGTGACTGGGTATGATCAGCATGTAAGACACCCAGGCGATGCATTTCCACTTTTTAGCAATGTCATTACTGTTGAGATGGATTGGCCTGATGGGCAAGAAAACTGCAGTGTGAAATCTCCAATCTCAGTTATGTCAAGGAAAAGGTGAAGAGCTGAAAAGGAATCTCAGCCTTACATTGTGAACTTTAAAGCTGGAAATATCTGAGAGATCAGGGCTAAACCCTTTGTGGCACTAAGCACGTCTTGCGTTACCATCTCCTGGGGTAAAAGATGCTCAACAGCCCTGTTCAGTTGTGGCTGAACTGGAAAATTTTACATTCTGCATGAGAGATCCCAGTGGCAATAGTCTGCACCTCTCCTCTTATGCATCAGTGCATGCAGGATAGTAAAACTGGAGACTAAGGATGTGCTGGGACACAAGATAGACAAGTCCTGTGACTGTTGGTCTAGATGTACTCCTTGTTCTTTTATAGGTTTAGTAGATATGTTGGCAGGGCATTCTCTCAGACCTCAGTCTTAAATTATTTAAACTCTGTGATTGAGAAGTGGGGCATAAGCTGTGTTACACCTCATACCTAAATTAGCTCATTTAGATCTGCCATGGTGGACACTATGGAACATCATAGAATCATAGAATCGTAGAATAGTTAGGGTTGGAAAGGACCTTAAAATCATCTAGTTCCAACCCCCCTGCCATGAGCAGGGCCACCTCCCACTAAACCATGTCACCTAAGGCTCTGCCCAACCCGGCCTTGAACACCGCCAGCGATGGAGCATTCACAACTTCCCTGGGCAATCCATTCCAGGGCCTCACCGCCCTTACAGTAAAGAATTTCTAAATGTTGCTATTCACTTTAATAGAGAAAGGGAGTTTAAAAATCTTTCTGGATGAGTGTGTAATTCTGCTATGATTCAGTATCCCATGGGTAAACTGCAGATATAAAATGTCAATGAGCCTTATGTGAGCCTTATATCTAATAAATACTGAGCAAATATGGCAAAGAGACATAGAGGAGAAGGTGTGTTACAGAAGACAAAATAAAGATCAAGTCTTTATTTTTTTGATCTCTATAGCAATCCTAGTGTTGACTAATGTTAGATTAGTCCTCTGTTTTTCCCATTAGAAAAAATAACAGGCCTGTTTCCTTCTTTCTTATTCAAGTCATATGATGTTTTTAGGAAAGGACTGTCTCTACCTATATGTCTGATTCACACTGAAATAGGTCACTAAGCTCTAATAGAGAGCAGTGTAACAGAACTGAAACCCACCATGTGAATCAGAAAGTGTATTATTAATATGCTTTTGGTTTGAAGGATTATGCAGAAAAGGCATTAGCCACTGCAGAGTGAGTGGTAATAGGAAATGCACTGGCTTTTTCGAAACAACAAAGCAAGCAACTTGCTTGTCTGTGGCTGACTTTAAACGAAAATCCCCCAACTACCTTTTCCACGTATAAGCAAAATCAGATTTAAAACTGTTCTGTTAGTTCACCGCTGTACTCACTGGCACTAAAGGAAACAGCCTGAATTTCCAAAGGGTTTTAGATGCTTAAATACAGAAGCAGGCATCTATGAAGATTTCAAAAAATTGTTGAAAACCCACTAGAAGACTGCCCTTGAGGAGGCATATCTGAATTCCTGGATAAAGCTTGCATATTGCTAATATTGCTGTTTCTCCCGTATACTCACTGCATTTCATCTCCTTAGGGTATCACACTTCTGCAGCATCGGGCAAGAGAGGAACAATTTTTTAAGTGAGAAAATACTACAAGTGAATTTCTTTGTCTTTGTGAGGGAAAATGAAAAGCAGGAGAGGTAAACCAAGTTACTCACAAATTAGATTAGAGAATAGAAAACTTAAAAATTTATCATTCCTGTTACACAAAACTTACTCTATCTTCAGCAGGTACTTGAGAGGTTGTTTTCCAGACCCTTGGTCATCCAGCTGGACTGAGAGGAGTTTTTTTACCCTCACATCTGGATCAGAATGGGACACTGGACATGAGAAGATCATTTGAGATTTGTGTTGCAGGAGCTCAGTCTAAGAGGTGATTCGGGAAGAGCGTATTGCATACATCCTTTGCTCTTCCATTACCCTGGCATTGCACTACAAATCTGAATTACTTAGGACAGCATTTCTAAGCTTTTGTCAAACTTAAAAGCCAAGAAATCTCCTGAAAAACACCCTGAGCGCTATTACCACAACAATGTTTCTGTGTTGAGAGTTCTCTGTTGAGCGCTGCTATAGCTGGTACAAGCCAGCACCGGAAACTTCTCAGGGGAGGCTGTACTGAGCTGGTCTGAACTAAAATGAGTATTTCACCAAAATTCTCTTCTGTTGTCCCACAGGAATGTATCAATTTTACCCACCGTCTTAAGCCCTCTCCCACCTTCCCCCCCCTCCCCCCAGTAGAGTGTTTTTCATGGGTGCTTTCACTCTGCTATAGCTCAATTTTAAGTATCACTTCACTTCATATTTTTAGATTTCAAAAGCTGAAACAAAATGCCATTTTATATCAACTTTCCAGAAGAAATGACAGGTTTCCTTTTGTCTTCAAGTACCTGGGGTTTTGTGAGTTGGTGTTTGTTTGTTTTCTGTTTAAGGGGACTGTAAATTCACAGTGAAATAACATCTTGTATTACAGTGGCCCAGAGTAAAGCAAAGGGAAGTCTTTGTCCCAGATTACCTATGGGAGAGAATGAAGGAGGTTTGAAAATCTGGTTTGTCACTGAGAGAGACTAGGATTGAAAAAATGTTTTTGATCTGCTTTCAAGTTAAATGCAAAAGCATTCCTCTATATCTATCAATATCTTGGAGATCCTATTCTTTATAGCATTTTAATAAACTTAATGCATACAGGCAATTTTCGAAATTGGGCATTTATGAAGAGAGTCAATCTTGTTTCTGTGGAAACACCCAGATACAATGGAACGTGGGAAAAACTGACTGGAAAAGAGAGGTGATGCATTGAGAAAATACTTATGAAAAGAACATCCAGTGATAAATAGGAGCTGTAATTCTAAGGGGGAAAACTTGGTAGAAGTTGCTTATACTTCTGCTGGGAGTACTCCTTCCCCAGTTTCAAGTGTCTGATGACCTTGCAGACACATTATTGCGAAGACAAACACTAAGGATTTGTGGCAGGAATTAATTGCAGAGCAAAGCTGTCTGGCCCACAGCTTCAGGTTGTTTGACTGTAATAACCCTCTGACCTGAAAATCTTGGAAATACACAAAAATGTACCCTTTAGTTTCTGTAAGGGCTGAAGCAGGAGACAGTTTTCAGAAGTTATTTGGGCTTGGATCTTCCTTGTTTTTCAAGGTGAAGGAATGTACTAAAAGTCCAGCCAAAGGTCCATGATTGTTTATGATTTCTGTGGCTAAATGGTTGCTATTTGGGACAAACGCTGTGATTACTCTTGAGCTACTGCTCTGTCCCCTTATTTCAGGACACTCCCAAAACTTGGCATCTGCTTTTAGCTTTCATTGCCCATCCCTGTATTGCAAAATGGCGTGTATAACATCTTGGGGCAGGACTAGTGTTTGAAGACGACTTGCATCTGGAGCACCACCAGTCAGCAGCACAGTGGTGAGCAAGAAAAACCATGCAAGCCCCATGGGGAAGCTGGGCACCTATAAGAACCCTGCTGTAGCATTGTCTTGGACACCTTCATGCCTTGCTTGTCTTCTTGCTAGATATGCATCTGGAACCATGAGTGGTGTGCGCTTATGTCTTGTCCCCTTGTCTCATCCTGACAGCCCCCCCTCCCCTTATCTCCAAGATGCTTAACTCCTTAAGCAAGTTTACTGCTTTGCCGTTAGGGGAGGGAATGGTGGAGAAAATAATGATAACAACATTAATATTGATGGTACTACAGAATTTCTGGAGAACATAACTGGCATGAAATCAGGTAATCTTCAATTTATTACACTTTTAAATATGCTGTCCTAAACAAGGAGAACTGCCATACACTGTGCACTGGAGCTCTGCAGCTAGATAGAGTTAAATTGAAACCTAACCAGAAAACATATTCTTTACACACTGGAAATCTGTTTTAAGTGGGAAAAAAAAAGTCTTATGGTGCTTCCCCATTTATCTGGGGAAATACGTATCATCATAAGTTTTCAAATTAGTTTTAAACTTCTGTGAGAAGGAAGCACAAATCTTTTCTTTTAGCTTTCCCAAATTTTTAGGCCAAACAGTGGTCTACAGTGATTTCTACATTGATGCTGCAAATCAGTAGAAGTGTCAACAACAACAAAAAAGAATGGAGAGGAGATGCCTCATTACTTGACTTTATCACACTGAAACCATAAAGGGTCCGTTAAGCAAAATTTCAAATATTCCAGGAGGAGCCCCGAAGGTAATTTCAGACATCAAATAGCTTTAACTGTTTCAATAAGTATTCAGAGCTTCTTTACACCACACAAGAGTACTGAACCTTCCTCATTCCTTTCTGCAGTGCCTCTGTAAGTTTCTGGAAGCATTTTGTCCAGGTTTAGTCAAATGTTGAAGCTGAGGTTTAAATGCAAGTGCCTGCATGCCAAGAGCTTTCTCCTGTTCTTAAGGCCTCCTGTACTTGCTCAGTCTGAGTGCATCTTCTTCCTCATGTCAGGCTGAAGGACAGTTAAACACAAAGTTAGTTTGGATAGGGATGAAGGTAGTCGGGGGGCTTAGCACTTGATGTTCTGGAAGGGTGCAAACTCAACACGGACTTCATTTTCCTGCACTCACATTAGGAAGGATTGACACAGGATGCAAGTCTCTGTGATGAACATTTGATACCACCTCCCATATGGCAATTCATTTAAGAAAAGAATCAATCCCAGCAGTGGTTCCATCAGTCCATTTTTCCTCATTCAACATTTTGCTCTAGAAGAGCACTTTCTCATTCCAACCTGTGCTTTAGTTTGAATTATTAGGTCATTTATTGAGTGTAAGACAGTCATGCACTGTTTCCTATTCCCAAGTTGTGATGCGTTTGACATAAATGAGACTATGGTTGTGCTGTTACATGATAATATATATTACCGCTAATATTATTGGCTTTGTCCATGTGTCTAAACATAAACGTGTAGGTACTTTGCAAATTTGCAACCCTAAGTAATTTTTGGCTTTTGGCAAAATAAATTATAGGACATTGACTTGCATGATACAGGATCTACACATACTGCTATGCTAAAAGGCTTGCCTAGCTTAGCACTGTTCCTGAGCAAACCCCTGGCCTGGAAAAATACATCTGTTGGATTTCTTTACATTCTGAATATCCATCCACAGGTGAGCCTCTCAGTTAAGACTTCTTTTACATTGAATCTGCTGTTTATTTTTGTAATAATGACAAGGAACATCAGCTTCATAAAACTGTGTGTGGCAAGAAAAACTTTCAGTATTAGTAGGCTTATTGCAATTTCAGTTACATTGCAAGGCTATGTTGGTAACATTAATAAGATTATGAAGGCAGGTTTAATAAGGTTATGAGATCATGTCTCTAACACAACAGCCAAAATGTGCTAAGCCCAGTAACAGAGCTCTGATCTTTTATACGTTAATGGCTTTAATGTTGGAGATTTTTATTATTTTTTGTTTCAGGAGCAAAACCAGAAAAAAAGGCAGAAAAAAAGAAGTTGCTTTGTATTTTATATTGGCCTGAAATTAGCAGGCACTTCCAGGAATGTGCATCTACCTTAGGTGTGAACAGCTCAAGATGGAAGACGTGGAGGTGAAGTCCCTCTCCTGGGAACATTCATCTCTCTGATTCAGACCTGCTAGAAGAAGGGAGAGCTTCCAGGTTGCAAGGCAGCTCCTGGAAAAGCATGCTTGAATTCCTGTTGCACCATCAACTTCCCATTGCCAAAAGTCACTTCACTGAAGCTCATCACTAAGAGGTGCAAAGATGACAAACTATCATTATGATTTATTAGATATACTGCCATTATTTCCAATGGTACAAGAATACTCATGTCGAAACACTACCTCTTTGGTACCTTCAAACTATTATGTATATGATCTGGGCAATTAAAAGAAAATTGTTCTTGTGCTAAAAATAAATAAATCTGCAGTTCTGGGCAGTGTATTCAATTAGGAATTTTGTATCAAATGTTCCTTAGAATTTTGAAGTAAATCATAGAATAGAATAGTAAGGGTTGGAAAGGACCTCAAGATCATCGAGTTCCAACCCCCCCGCCATGGACAGGGACACCTCCCACTAAACCATGCCATCCAAGGCTATGTCCAACCCCACCTTGAACGCCGCCAGGGATGAAGCATTCACAACCTCCCTGGGCAACCCATTCCAGGGCCCCACCACTCTCACAGTAAAGAATTTCTTCCTCAGATCCAATCTAAACCTCCCCTGTTTAAGTTTAAACCCATTACCCCTTGTCCTCTCACCACAGTCCCTAATGAAGAGTCCCTCCCCAGCATCCCTAGAGGCCCCCTTCAGGTATTGGAAGGCTGCTAGGAGGTCTCCACGCAGCCTTCTCTTCTCCAGGCTGAACAGCCCCAATTTTCTCAGCCTATCTTCATACGAGAGGTGCTCCAGTCCCCTGATCATCCTCGTGGCCCTCCTCTGCACTTGTTCTAACACTTCCATGTCCTTTTTATGTTGAGGACACCAGAACTGCACACAATACTCCAAGTGAGGTCTCACGAGAGCAGAGTAAAGGGGCAGGAGCACCTCCCTCGACCTGCTGGTCACACTCCTTTTGATGCAGCCCAGAATACGGTTGGCCTTCTGGGCTGCAAGCGCACACTGCCGGCTCATGTTCATTTTTTCATCAACCCACACCCCCAAGTCCTTCTCCGCAGGGCTGCTCTGAATCTCCTCCCCGCCCAATCTGTAGCTGTGCCTGGCATTGCTCCGACCCATGTGGAGGACTTTGCATTTAGCATGGTTCAACTTCATCAGGTTGGCATCAGCCCATCTCACAAGCGTGTCAAGGTCCCTCTGGATGGCATTCCTTCCCTCCAATGTATCAACCGAACCACACAGCTTGGTGTCATCGGCAAACTTGCTGAGGGCGCACTCAATCCCACTGTCCATGTCACACAGAATCACAGAATCACAGAATAGTAAGGGCTGGAAAGGACCTTCAGATCATCGAGTTCCAACCCCCCCGCCATGGGCAGGGACACCTCCCACTAAACCATGCCATCTAAGGCTATGTCCAACCCCACCTTGAACGCCGCCAGGGATGAAGCATTCACAACTTCCCTGGGCAACCCATTCCAGGGCCCTACCACCCTCACAGTAAAGAATTTCTTCCTCAGATCCAATCTAAACCTCCCCTGTTTAAGTTTAAACCCATTACCCCTTGTCCTCTCACCACAGTCCCTCGTGAAGAGTCCCTCCCCAGCATCCCTATAGGCCCCCTTCAGGTATTGGAAGGCTGCTATGAGGTCTCCACGCAGCCTTCTCTTCTCCAGGCTGAACAGCCCCAACTTTCTCAGCCTATCTTCATACGAGAGGTGCTCCAGTCCCCTGATCATTTTCGTGGCCCTCCTCTGGACTTGTTCTAACACTTCCATGTCCTTTTTATGTTGAGGACACCAGAACTGCACACAATACTCCAAGTGAGGTCTCACGAGAGCAGAGTAGAGGGGCAGGATCACGTCCCTCGACCTGCTGGTCACACTCCTTTTGATGCAGCCCAGGATACGGTTGGCCTTCTGGGCTGCAAGCGCACACTGCCGGCTCATGTTCATTTTTTCATCAACCCACACCCCCAAGTCCTTCTCTGCAGGGCTGCTTTCAATCTCCTCCCCACCCAACCTGTAGCTGTGCCTGGCATTGCTCCGACCCAGGTGGAGGACTTTGCACTTAGCATGGTTGAACTTCATTAGGTTGGCATCAGCCCACCTCACAAGCGTGTCAAGGTCCCTCTGGATGGCATTCCTTCCCTCCAATGTATCAACCGAACCACCCAGCTTGGTGTCATCGGCAAACTTGCTGAGGGCGCACTCAATCCCACTGTCCATGTCACCCACAAAGATGTTGAACAAGACCGGTCCCAACACCGATCCCTGGGGGACACCACTCGTTACCGGACTCCAGCTGGACACTGAGCCACTGAGCACTACTCTTTGCATGCGGCCATCCAGCCAGTTCTTTATCCACCCAGTGGTCCACCTATCAAATTGATGTCTCTCCAACTTAGAGAGAAGGATGTCATGGGAGACAGTGTCAAAGGCTTTACACAAGTCCAGGTAGATGACATCAACTGCTTTACCCCTGTCCATCAGTTCCGCAGCCCCTCCATAGAAGGTCACCAGATTGGTCAGGCAGGATTTCCCCTTAGTGAAGCCATGCTGGCTGTCACCAACAACCTTGTTGGTTTTCATGTGCCTTAGCATGGCTTCCAGGATAATCCGCTCCAAGATCCTGCCAGGCACAGAGGTGAGACCGACTGGTCTGTAATTCCCCGGCTCATCCATTTTTCCCTTCTTAAAAATGGGGGTTATATTTCCCTTCCTCCAGTCATCGGGAACCTCACCCGACCGCCATGATTTTTCAAATATGATGGACAGTGGCTTAGCAACTTCATTTGCCAGCTCCTTCAGGACCCGTGGATGGATTTCATCCGGTCCCATGGACTTGTATACATTCAGGTTCCTAAGGTGGTCCCGAACAAGATCCTCCCCCACAGTGGGCCCAGGGTCCCCACCCTCACCGTCCCCGCGTCTGGCTTCCAAGACTTGGGTGGTGTGGTCAGAGCATTTGCCGGTAAAGACTGAGGCAAAGAAGTCATTAAGAACCTCAGCCTTCTCCAAATCCAGGGTAGCCAGTTCTCCCGATAGCTTCTGGAGAGGGCCCACGGTGTCCCTAACCTGTCTCTTATCGGCAATGTACCTATAAAATCCCTTCCTGTTATCCTTAACATCCCTAGCCAAGTTTAATTCTAAGTGGGCCTTAGCTTTCCTAACCTGGTCCCTAGCTTCCCGGACAACATCCCTGTATTCTCCCCAGGCCGCCTGTCCTTGCTTCCACCTTTTATAAGCCTCTTTTTTCTTTCGAATTTTGCTCAGCAGCTCCTTATCCATCCAAGGAGGTCTCCTGGCCCTCCTGCTGAACTTCCTTCTAGTTGGGATGCATCGCTCCTGAGCTTGCAGCAGGTGATCCTTGAATATCAACCAACAGTCTTGGGCCCCCCTGCCCTCTAGGGCTGTATCCCATGGAACCTTACTGAGCAGGTTCCTGAAGAGGCCAAAGTCTGCTCTCTTGAAGTCCAGGGCAGTGAGCTTGCTGCACGCTCTTCTCACTGTCCTGAGGATCTCAAACTCAACCATCTCATGATCGCTGCAATCAAGGCTGCCCTGGAGCACTACATTCCCAACCAGCCCTTCCCTGTTGGTGAGGACGAGGTCAAGCATGGCACCTCTCCTTGTCGGCTCCTCTATTACTTGCAGAAGGAAGTTGTCTTCCACACAATCGAGGAACCTTCTGGATTGCTTGTACCGGGCCGTACCATCCCTCCAACAGATATCAGGGTGGTTGAAGTCTCCCATGAGAACAAGGGCCTGCAAGCGTGAGGCTGCTCCTATCTGCCTATGGAGCGCTTCGTCCAGTAAGTCCCCTTGGTCAGGCGGTCTGTAACAGATCCCCACAATAATGTCACCCATCGCTGTTCTCCCTTTAACCCTGACCCACAAACTCTCTGTCGACTGTTCACCTGTCCCCAGACAGAGTTCCATACTCTCTAGCCTATCCCTAATATAAATAGCAACTCCCCCTCCCCGTCTGCCAGGCCTGTCTTTCCTAAAGAGCCGGTAACCTTCCATTCCAACACACCAGTCATAGGTGCCATCCCACCATGTTTCTGTGATGCCTATGATATCATACCCCCGTAGATGTGCACACATCTCTAATTCCTCTTGTTTGTTCCCCATACTACGGGCATTTGTGTAGAGGCATTTGAGCCGAGATCCAATTGAAGCCGGCTCATTGGCTGGAGCAGCTGGAATATCCCTACATTGCTCCGAATGTTTACTATAGGTGCTACCAACCGACTGGGTGTGTTGGGATGGAATGATGCCCCCCTCCCCCAATACATCTAGTTTAAAGCATCCTTGACCAGCCTGGCAAGCCTCCTACCAAATCCACTCTTCCCCTTGTTTGTCAGACCAGCTCCACCAGCCCCCAGGAGACCTGGCCTACTATACTGAGTCCCATGGTCAAGGTACCCAAACCCCTGTCTATAGCACCACCCTTCTAACCATTTATTAACCTGCCCAATCCTCCTAGTCTTTTCAAGGTCCTGCCCTGTATCCTGGAGAATTGACGAAAAGACAATCTGAGCTCCAGAGCCCCTAACCACCTCTCCCAGAGCCCTGTAGTCCTTCTTTATAGTCTCCAGGCTACTGCTATCTATATCAGTAGCACCCACATGTATTACCAGGTGTGGGTAATAGTCAGTGGGACCGACTAGAGCAGGCAGCTTCTCAGCCACATCCCTGATCCGAGCCCCTGGTAGGCAACACACCTCCCTTGAGGCTGGGTCAGGCCGGCAGATGGGTGCCTCTGTGCCTTTCAGATTAGAGTCCCCGACTACTATGACCCGCCGCTTTTTCCTGGCAGCACCAGTAGTGACCTTCTTTACCAGTGCACTAGCTGGTTGCGCCTGGTGGGAGCGCTGTTGCTCATCAGTCCCCTGCAGGATAGCAGAGCACTGTTGCTCATCAGCCCCCTGCAGGACAGCAAAGCGGTTCTGGGTGGGGACAACAGATGTAGGAGGAAGCCCCCTGCTTTTAATTACCCCCTTCCTCCTTTTTTTGTTGTTTTTTTCTGTTACCTTTTCCCAGCTTCCTGGGTTAGCAGCCTCCTTTCCTGGGTTAGCAGCCTCCTTTCCTGCATGGGCAACAGTAGACACCCGAGGCCCAGGAACAGTCTGGTCCCGGAGCAAGCAGTGCTGCTCCCCCTCAGCTTCCCTGACACCTTTCATCCTGGTAACAGCTTCCTGCAGTTCAGCCATCTGCTGCAGGAGGGCCTCCACCAGGGAACGCAGAGTGTAGCCCCGCCCATTGCTCACCCTTCCCTTAGGATACCCCGAGCTCTGCACTACAGCCTCCCTTCCCACCGGCTCCGTCTGGGTGCCTACGCTGGCCACCACCGGCGCAGCCAGAGCAGAGCTCCCAGACCGAGCCTTGCCCGTACGGCGAGTGTTCACCATCCCGCTCACCTCCCCGCTCGCCTGCCCGCGCGAACTGCCGCGCAAACTGCTTCGAGCCCGTCCTGTTTGCCCGCCCTGTTCGCCGCGCTCTGGGTCGCTCGCGCTCCCTGGGGCAGGTTTTTAACCAGTCAGCTCTGCCGCCGGTCCTCCAGACGCCGCCCCCTCTGAGTCAGCCGCTCTCCTCCGCGGAGCTGCAGGCTCCCGGGCAGGCCTTGTCGAGGACTTGAAGCTCCCTCGGGGCAAGTTGCTGCTCCGAGGTGAAGCTCGTAGTCGCCGAGCCTCCCCCCCCCGATCAGGCGCTGCAGGCCTCCCCTCGCGAGACAGTCACCTCAGCACCCACAAAGATGTTGAACAAGACCGGTCCCAACACCGATCCCTGGGGGACACCACTCGTTACTGGTCTCCAGCTGGACACTGAGCCACTGAGCACTACTCTTTGCGTGCGGCCATCCAGCCAGTTCTTTATCCACCGAGTGGTCCACCTATCAAATTGATGTCTCTCCAACTTAGAGAGAAGGATGTCATGGGAGACAGTGTCAAAGGCTTTACACAATTCCAGGTAGATGACATCAACTGCTCTGCCCCTGTCCATCAGTTCCGTAGCCCCTTCATAGAAGGTCACCAGATTGGTCAGGCAGGATTTCCCCTTAGTGAAGCCATGCTGGCTGTCATGAAGCACCTTGCTGGTTTTCATGTGCCTTAGCATGCCTTCCAGGATAATCCGCTCCAAGATTTTGCCAGGCACAGAGGTGAGACTGACTGGTCTGTAATTCCCTGGGTCATCCATTTTTCCCTTCTTAAAAATGGGGGTTATATTTCCCTTTTTCCAGTCATCGGGAACTTCACCTGACTGCCATGATTTTTCAAATATGATGGACAGTGACTTAGTAACTTCATTTGCCAGCTCCTTCAGGACCTGTGGATGGATTTCATCAGTTCCCATGATCTTGTGTACATTCAGGTTCCTAAGATGGTCTGAAACCAGATCCTCCCCCACAGTGGGCCCAGGGTCCCCACCCTCACTGTCCCTGCGTCTGCCTTCCAAGACTTGGGTGGTGTGGTCAGAGCATTTGCCGGTAAAGACTGAGGCAAAGAAGTCATTAAGAACCTCAGCCTTCTCTAAATCCAGGGTAGCCAGTTCTCCCGATAGCTTCTGGAGAGGGCCCACGGTGTCCCTAACCTGTCTCTTATTGGCAATGTACCTATAAAATCCCTTCCTGTTATCCTTAACATCCCTAGCCAAGTTTAATTCTAAGTGGGCCTTAGCTTTCCTAACCTGGTCCCTAGCTTCCCGGACAACATCCCTGTATTCTTCCCAGGCCGCCTGACCTTGTTTCCACCTCAAAACATCTAAAACCACTTACTAAATTAACATGAGTGACATTTCAAGAGAAAAAATAAACAAGTGCCCTTAAGGTGTTTCTAATTAAAATGGAAAGCCAAAAATCAAATTAATTTTCAATTCAAAAATGTAAAAATTACAGGGCAAATACTGCTTCATATTGGAAATTAAGGGATAGAGCTTAATAGTAAAAATCTTTAATTAGTGGGATAGAACTGAGTGGAAAATTATTAATGTGTCCTTTCACCAGTCTTTATTGCTTAATTGATTACTGCTTTTCAAACCAAGATGTAATCAGGAGTCTGTAAATAAGCACTATGTTGTAACCTTTCGAATTAAAGTGAGATATGTGCCCCTGTGTTTTAGTACAGTGCTGAGGGATTTGGACTGATCCCTCAGAGGCAGTTCTGTGACACATGAGTCAGATGTGCCATCAGGGCGGCATGGAAAGTCAGGGTAATATCTACCCGTGTCTGCCCTAATCCTAGCCCTGTAATAGAGTGGCAATATGAACCCTGCCCACCTGCAGTATTACTACAATGCCTGTGAGGGCTGAGAGTTGCCTAAGGCTGTAAAATCACTCCATCATAAGCTGGCAGGACATTGGGGCAACTAGTGTCATGGTGAGACGAACCACTGTGGAGTTGCAGGTAATAACATTGACCTAGATATCACATTAATTCTTCTGCATCTCCTTGGTCCTGAATAGGAGCTTAATTACTGCCAAGTGCCCATCTTCAATGTGACCATCCTTGCGCAGACCTGCTTTTTCTTGTTCAACCAGATATAGGCAGCTAAGAAGACGAGCTAGAATAACTGATGATAGATGCAAGCCCAAAGCCCATTGGGACAGCCAAGGAGCAAACTCAGTCCTTAGTGGCATGCACTTTCTGTGAAAGGCAGTGGGGTAAGGCTTTACATTAGCAGCAGACCTTCGGTTAGCACTAACAAGGCACAGACTGGATAAAAAATAGAGCAGAGAATGGGATGACATAAAAGTTCTGTTGTAGACCCCCCCACTCCCCCACCACCCGAATCAAGTGGTTCGCAATAGTCTGGAGAGCAACTGCTATCAACAGTAGAAGGACACAAATAATCCTGGATGTGACAGCTCATCAATTCCTTTGTAAAGTCCAGAGCAAAATAATAAGTGGAGCCATTTTAACAGGTACTGATGAGAATAAATAAATAACCCTGAAACATATAACCACGAGCTGATCTGTTTTAATTTAAGAGGAAGAACCAGCACAAGGAGGTCAAAGTTTGGGAGCAGGAATTCAAGTCCCAGGCAAAGGGAAAACAGTCTAGGGATGAACATCATCATCTATCTTGGGACAGATACTAGGAATAAGCACAGAGACTACAAGGAACAGAAAACTGATTGGTAAGCTCACAGCTGAAATGCCAGGAAGTAGAGGGTTAAAATGAGGGTTGCCAAGAGTCATGCTGGGTTAGACCTTGAGGAAAGATTGATACCAATAGTCAAAGTTTTGTCCTTTTGAAATAAAAGGAGAACAATGGATAACAGAATGATGCTGAATATGGGTAGGATGTATATTTGGTAGAAGCTAACTACCATCTCGTTTAAAACAGAGTTAGGAAATATGAAAGACATTCAGAACCTCTTGGATTATGAAAATATGAAAACTTCCAGAGAAGAGAGAACCTCTCCACCCAGAGAAAAGGTGCTTCATTCTCTCAGATTTGATTGAAGAATGGCTAATCTGTGTCAGAAACCACTGAAAGCATGGTAAGTTTTCCTGCTCAAGAAAGGATGCAAGTTATTTCTGATACTGGCTGAACTGGATGAAAAAAGGATTTTGTGTCTCTATCTGTTCCAGCATCGTATGCACAATCATTAGAGAGATGGACTGGAATCAACCATTCAAATCCAAATCTTTGCACAGCACAGATATGCTGTGATTAAGGGTGCCTTTAACAGGCTTATCCTGGTCCCTGATGACTCCAGTGCAGCACAGCAACTTAGTGAAGTGACATTGTCCATTACAAAAGATGTTTAAGGTAATAAATATTAAAGATAATGGCAGGGAACTGCAGAAGGGTGTTGGAGAATAGTATAGGTGAGAACATCAAAGATACAACTCAATGTTGTTGAAGGCAGTGTTGGTGCCAAGAGCAACCCCAGCTATGCATGTGCTGGTATATTCTCAGGAAGAGGAGATGAGGTGTCCTGTTAGTAGAATTCCAAAGTCATCAGTTTCATGTCCACTTAATCATATATCTGCATCAGATCTCTTCCACTTGTTTTCTTGAGAAATTTTTCTGCTTTCTGAGCGACATGGTCTACTCAGGGGCCTGGTGTGTTTCATCAGTTGACAACAGTTGTGACTGAGACACTGCTATTCCTTGGTCCTTCTATCACCCCTGTTTAAGCCTTGCTCCGCATGCTGCCAAAGCAGCCAAACTCTACCCTAGCTATTCCACATGCATGAGGAGCACAGAAGCTAGAGGAACTACTGTCCTGTGGAATACTTTCATATCATGTCACTACCCCATCACCAGACCCTAGCTAGATCACTTTTGTGAGAAATTACTGACAAAGCTTCTGGAGGCACAATAGCCTTAATGAAGCTAGGGAATTACTCCTGTAGATGTCTGATAATCAATCAATCCTAAATTTAATTATACTGTTCAATGAAATAGGAAAGTGATGCTCTTGTGATCCACTCCTTGTTTTTTATTTTTCTGTGTAGGGTATTTCCCCCTGACACCTTGGCTAATTTTATATTCAGTGAAAAATGTTAATGTAATTTAGTAAACTTATAATTATTTCAAAAGTGAGTTTTATTCTGCTACTTGACTTCATTATCATTTTCCCACCTAACTGCAGCTCCCCAGGAAGCTTTATGATACAACCAAATTGGTAATCTAGGGAAAAGTTTTCAATTTAATGATCTTAATAGTTAATTAGGATATTGTGATGCTGGGAAGGTTGTGCATCTAGATTGTTCAGTCAGGTGTTCCGGGTTTTAATAAAGGGCTTCTACAAAATGAATGTGGTAAAGTCCTCAGAGCACTCACACACATCCCAGAGTCTTCTTGGGAATTTCAGACTGTGCTACTCTAAGCTAAATGGGGATCATCTGCCTAAATCCACAGGGTGATGGCAGAGACTCTCAGGGCACTTTGTTCCTTTGCCTGCCTGTTCCCAAGGGACATCCCACCATGTTATGTTCAGCATATAGATATTCAGAGACCATTCCTGTTGCAAAGTTCAAAGTGGAAGTGAAGTTATAATTATTTAAAATGCAGTGCTTTTAATTCACCAGTAGCCATAGCTCCCCAGGAAGATTTACCCAAGGCTGCCCTCCAGCTTCACATTCCCCACTAGCCCTTCCCTGTTGGTGTGAGCAAGGTCCAACAGAGCCCTTCTCCTCATTGATTCTCCTAATTGGTTTTAACTGGAGAAGGAAGTTTTCATCAATACATTCCAGGAACCCCCTTGATATCTTATGCCTGCTGTGTTGTACCTCCAACAGATACCGGTGTGGTTGAAGTCCCACATGAGGACTAAGCCTTGTGAACTTGAGGCCATACCTATCTGTCTATAGAGGGCCTCATCCACTTCGTCTTCCTGGTTGGGAGGCTTATCGCAGACCCCCACTGTAATGTCCCCTGTCCCTCCCCTCCCTTTAATCCTGACCCATAAATGAGTAAAGGTAGTTAGAATTAGTACTTCTGCTAAAGCAATGAAGCAGCTCACACCATGGTATCTTGACTTGGTAGCTGGAAGGATCTAAGCTTCAGGACTGTGCTGTGCAGAACTGAACTGCATGTGCTGTGCTGACTCAACTGAAGGTAGTCTGTATGATGGGATTTATGTAACATAATCTCACATAGCTGTATATCTGCTGAGTGCCTTAGTCCATGTCTAAGAAGATGCAAGCTCTAGGTAAGGTTTTTCCTCATGTTGGGGTATTTGTAACCTCTTCTGCACCTCCTTTTGTGTCTAATATTAATGCTGAACTCCTGTGGCTGACTTTCCTTAGTGTTTGACCACTCATACAAATGCTTCTCTTAACTCAGCTTTCTATTTACACTATTTTAAAGGAGCTCCATTTCCTTGAACTTCAACTCTTCTGCTATATTTGCTTTAAAAGCAGGCATGAAAGCTGTAGTGTCATGCAGACTTCTTCAACACGATCTGCTCTGGAAATGAGGGTAAGAATTAAAAAAGAGGCACACAGTACAGATGCTATAACGAGGCTGTACTTACAAATTTCTTAGTAATACAAGTGGGAAGGGACCTCTGGAGGTTTCTGGTTCAAGCCTTCTGCTCAAATTTTGCAACCACCTTTAAAGATCACTAAAGTCCTTTCCAGTGTTGAAAAACTCTAACAGTGGAGATACTACCACTTCTCTGAGTCCTTGACCCTGGACTGCACCACTTCCACTGTGTAAAGTTTCTCCTTATATACAGTTTGAATTTCTTCTCCTCAGAGACTCCTGGATTTCTCAGATAGTCCAGCCTGTTTCCCTGTTGTTTATTCCCCTGCCTCCCTCACCTCTCACATGGCATTGCATCCCCTACTTTTCAGGCTGGGGATCAACAGTGCAATATGTGAAAGGCAGGGAACTGTGTGCACTGATAGACTGACTGGCAGCTACCTGCTGAACATCCTATCTGCCTGCTACTTCTTTGAGCAGAGAAGAGGTAGAATACTGTCTGCCTTTCCCTCAGTTGATTTTAACCTGTCTCTCTCTGTCATCCAGCTGCTGATTTTCACACCAATTGTAGTCTTTGTTACTGTTGAGACTCTGACAATTATGAAAACTCAAGGGTGAAAAGGACTGAGAGTCTGATGGCTGAAAGGACAGGTGAATAGCCAGACACAGTGGAAAACCAAACAGAAGTTTAAGTCAGATTTTGGCTCTGCTACTTTTGAAAGCACAGTCTGCTAGACAGGAGATGGCAGAAACCCAGTTCTCTCACTCACTCTCTGCTCCTAGGACAGGGAGTGTGGCCTGGCTCTTCCTGTCAGCTCTACAGGGAACAGCAAACCTGTTGAATTAGTGTGTCAGTTTCCAAGGTAGAATGGGAAGCCTATCAACTCTGAATGTTGTACCGGTGCCAAGTGTCAACATCAACTCCTCCTGGTGTGCTTCTCAGCAAAACCATCTGGATGGAAGGCCACCAGCCAAGGCTGGTAGTTATGGGAGTGCTTGGACTGACAGCTGGGGTAATTCTGCTCTGTTCATTGCTATTTGCAACCACACTGGTAAGTCTGACAGTTGATACCTGGTTCCAGTAGTCCCCAGTTCATATTATCTCAGTGCAAATTCAAAGGAGATCCTGTGCTTGAGGAGGCCAAGAATGGTAGAAGCTCAGTCCTCAGTGAGGACCAATCCAGGTTTTATCTCAGATGTCAGCTAGGTGTAAGACTGGCAGCTGGCACTGTGCATTAGCAGAAGCTACTGTTGACTTGTATGCCTAGACACAGCTTGCTTACATTATATGGTAGTGGGGCTTGGTACCCTGCTCACTGCCTCCTCTTTGCTCAGTCTGCTGTGGTTGGCTTGCTTCAGAGGTACAGTACTAAACAAGAGGGGTATTTAGATGGAGTTTTTTGGGAAAAGGGGAGTCCAACTCAGACTGTCACTTCTGTAACCTGTCTGACACAACCATCGTTTGTTTTCCAGAGCAACCGCTATGTGTACTGAAGTCCTACGTCCTAGGAAGTGGCTGGACATTGCCATCTGATGGAAAGTAAAGAATAAATCTTTTTTCCTTTGCTTCCTTGTGTGGCTTTTGCTTTATTAAACTGCTTTTATCTTTACCCACAAGGGTTTTTTTTCCATCTTTTTTTCTGCCCTCCCCATCCTCCTCAGGAGGGGACTGATAGAGTGGTTTAATGGGCACCTGGTGTCCAGCCAAGGTCAACCCATCACAGGTGTTCCATATGGTATGTATTATTCAATACAGCAGAAGAATTCTGCATAGGCTGCTTCTAGCAAGAGTAAAACCTCAACACCTATAAGGTCAAATTTATATCAGGCAGCGTGCTGCCGCAAGGGATTAATTTGATCCTCATTCAAGATGCCCTCATAGACAATGAAGAGGAGGAAATAATCAAGAGGCACATGGAAGTATGTTACAGTGCTGCTAAGCACTTAGGATTCCTCATCCGATAAAACTCCTCAAGCCACTTCTAAATCTTCTGAATGTTTGGGTGCTCTCCCTTTTGTTTGCCATACAGCTGCAAGAGAAAAACCCACCACAACCAAGAACAACAGTGATGCAGAAACATCAGTTGTTCCCCACCAACAGACTGATGCCCAGCCAGTTCCCCAGCAATGGCAGCCCTGGCTAGCCTCTACCCTCCTGCAGTTTCATTGCTGAGCATATGATTTGGTTTGGGATTTCCTTTTCGTCATCCATCCCAGCTGTGTGCCCTCCCAACTTCTTGAGCACCTCCAGCCTACTCACCCTGGTGGTGCAGTATGAGAAACAGCAAAAGCCTTAAATTTGCATAAGCACTATTCAGCAATAACTGAAAGTTTCCTGTGTTGTCAACACTGTTTTCAGCACAAATTCAAACCACAGCCCCATGCAAGCACCTATGAAGAAATTTAACTCTACCCCAGCCAAAACCAGTGCAAGACTCTACAGAGGGATTACCCTCCAGGTTCAGTTGGTTAGAAGTGCAGTAGCTACTCTAAGCATGCTGCCTATACTCTCTTCCTCACTGGGATAAAAGATACTGGTTATTCTGGAATGTGATTCATCCCTCTATTCAATATACTGGTCATAACACAGGACAAGTTGCATTCTGGATTGTTCTGTCTCTCAAGACTGTCACTACATTCAGTGGGAGAGATAGACATTTTGTGCAGGAAGTCCATCTCACTGATGTGAGTGAGTCATAGAACCACAGAACGGTTTGGGTTGGAAAGTACCTTGAAGATCATCTAGTTTGAAACCCACTGCCATGGGCAGCGACACCTTCCACTAGACCAGCTTGCCCCGAGCCCTGTCCAACCTGGCCTTGGACGCCGCCTGGGATGGGGCAGTCACAATTCTCTGAGTGACATGTTCACCTGAGGACAGGATAAATCCCCCAAATTGCAACTGGGCTGCCAGACTGTAAGAGTAGAAATAAAATTGTGGTAACTGGCAAGACTAAGGTAGTGTGCTTCAGAATTGCTCTCTTGCAAACTTTCTTCTTTTCCCAAGTAAAACTTACTGGACTACATGTCTTTATAATTGATTCATAACCAGATTTGCAGCTTTGTTTGTTTTTGATAGCAGAGTATCTCTAAGGTTTTGAATTGGGAACTGCTGCTGTTAAACAATCTGGCCCTTTTTCTTATGAAAAGTTGCTCTCAGCTTCTCTAAAATGCAACTCGGCAAAACCACCCCGCTTTCATAATTTCATTTATGAGGACAGTCTCATCGTAATCTCATTACTTGTGGGCCTCAGAGTTTCCAGGACCAGGCCATTAAAGGTGTATGTTGCTAATTAGTACTAACATCCAATAATGGCTTTATATTTTAACCCAAAGCTTTGTTAGAGCTTACAAAAAAATGAAACTTCAATTATATGAAACCCATGCATAACTAATGAAGAAGTATTTGCTCTTTCTCACGTAAATATCACTCATTCTGGAGGGACTGCTTGCAATATTGTCTGTTGATTAATTCACCAGGATTAAAACTAAGAAGAGGCTTCTGGATTTATACCGCTCTCACACAAACAGGCACACTTCAGAGGACCAAGTCACGCATGTAATGGGTACCCAAGTAGTTAGTATGTTTTGAAAGCGGAAGATTCCCCTTGCATCCACCAGTGACAAAAAGTACAGCTTGTGATCAACAGCCATCAACTCCTGCAAAATTAAACCTCTGGGTTTTGTTTAGTTATACTCCAGGTATTGCCAGAAAAATGGCTGCAGTGCAGTTACTGTCTTCTTTTAAGTGTGGTAACAGTGCCCTGTTTGTGCTGGAACTGCCTGATCCCTTAAAGTAAGGTTGGGCAGGGATACCAGCTGCCTCCCCCTGCTCCTGCTAAGCAGAGAAGGAGCAGAGTTTGTCAGCAGGGAGTAAAACCAGACATAATTCAAAGCTCTGCAGCAGTCTAGGCAAAACTAACACTGGTACAGTAACCATTTGAGTGTTTCTCTCCTGTCGCTGCTCTTGAATCTCCCAGGTAGGAAAAAAAGGTGTGAAGATATCACTGGTCATGTTCCATGGCATTGCAGGGCTGTGCCATTAAGAAGCTGTCATTAGCTTTTGAAACTTAAGGGACAGCTGACCTCATCTCCTCCTGGGCTTGGTGCAAGTGCTCATATCAAGTCTGAACTACCACATCTCTCTATGATGGAGTTATGGTCCATACTATCTGCTGCGGAGCATGTGTAAAAGTCCTATCACTTGGTATCCCAGTTGATCCTCTCTAACACGATGGTCATGACAGTCCATTTTATCTTGCCCAGTCCAACCTCCCGGACCTGAGGGAATGGTTCTGTCAGCCTGTCCTCCAGGATATGTCACACAATGCACTGGCTTGATTGAATAAGTAGCTTGTATATTTGATGTATTCTGCTCTTAACACCTCACTTCCTCCTTGACACTGAGGATTCATAGTATAGATCCGTGTAATCTCCCCTCATCCTTCAGTGAGTGAGGGGAAAGCTTTTCAACTAATCCAAGGCTGTTTCAGTACTCTCTGAAGCAGTGACAACCCCTGCCACAGAAGTCTTAACCTTCTGGAGACACAGGGGTGCCAATAAGTGCCAAGACCCACTGCGGCAGATGCCATCACATCCTCACTGGTTGGCTCTGATATGTCACAAGGGGGTCAGCAGAGCAGCCCCACACTGAACTAACACCCTCTGATGCTCAGAGCCATGGTAGCCTATGTTGCTATCCCTGAAGCAGGCTGCAGAAGGAGGTGTGGTGCAAATGGACTAGAACAGAGAAAACAAACAGTCTCCAAAAAAACTAAACCAAAGTGCCAACAGGTTTCACAAGAAGATCCATTTGAGGAAATAAACAAAAAGCAATTAAGAAAAGCAAATTGACATATTGGGCTGGATTCACAGAAGGGAAGGGAGTGATACAACTTTGTGTTTGGGGACTTTGTGCAGCAGCTTGTCTGTTTCTCATTTGTTTAAAGGCAGAACAGCAGTGGCATCATCTGTTGGTCAATATTTAGGGGAAAGAGCTGACAGGGAAAAGAGTCTTAATCACTGAGGGTTGTCTCTGTAAACACAATGTTTATTTTGCATGTGTGCTGTGCTTTAGGGCTCTTGCTTACTTCTGCACAGCCTGGGAAGAAGTTTCTGTCTGTATTTAGCTTCTTTTCTTCCTCTGTCTATAGTTTGGTCTCCCTTTTCACTCTTCCCTAAGACAACTGATGATTTGCCACAGCTAGCAAGGGTAAGATGCAGAGCAGTGTACTCAGAGACAAATACTTTGCTCTCCTATCAACTGGCCTTGCTCAGGCTAACTCTGTGTTAAGCAAACTGAATTGGCTGGGGGATAGGCAGGACTTCTCCCCCTGACTGGACTGGCAGGGTGCTTTCCCTGTAGCTGTTTTTTCTTGGGCCCACATATATGTTTCTCCACATGGAAATCACACCACTTTGGGCTAGTGTTTCTTCTATTTCAAGTCAGTACACAAGACAATGAAGGTGGTTAAAACTATATGCAGTAAGTCACTGTCATCTGAGACTCAATAAGCCGTTACAGCTATGTCAAGTGTAGCCTATAAGCTGAATGAATTAAATGGTACAGTCAGTAGTATAGCCTCACCGTCTTTACCACCATTGTGTAGTGGTGTGTCACTGATACTAGGCCATGCTGCAGAAATAACTTTTTCTTTTTCGCTTCTGCCTTCACAGAGTGACTCCAAGTTACTTGTAAAGGTCATTTGCTTCCTCACCTTTGGATATGAAAGATTACATTGACCTTAATGGGAAAGACGCTGAACTGTCACTCCCGCAGCTGTCATCTAATGGCTTACTTACATCATCAAGTTACACAGCTAATTCAGCAAGTTCAGAGAAATGAAGATGTCAGGAAGTGTCATCTTATATCATTAAAAGACTTAAGTGACATTAGCTTCTCCACTGATCAAGTTTTGTTCTATGCCTCTATGTAAGATGTGCTTTCTATTAAGGAGCTAATTCCACATTGGTCTTTTGTACAGGAAATGGCAGCTGGATCCCAAAATGCTCTTTAACAGCTTCTTTTAAAGAAGTGGCCAAATAACCTGAAGAGGCAGGCCACAGAAACTGGAATGCTACCTAGGAATTTACCGTAGTGTACATTATACGAGGGGAAGAATTGTATCTCTTCTACTCAAAGGTCTGTTTTTAACTCATCAGTGTGAACAATAAGGAAAAAAACATGCACAGACGAACTAAGTCCATTTTCTCTGGTGGGCTAGCAGTGGCTCCCATGGTCAAGCATGATGTCTTGAAGTGAATCCTGACTTTTCTTCCTCACCACCCTTCTGTTCCTGCCACAGACTGGTCTTGGAGGTCAGAAACTGGATGGATTCCTAATAGACTGATATACCCTGGTAGACAGATTACAGAACTGTGTCAATCCAGTGTGTCCTCCTTAGTCTATAGACTTTTTCTTTCTATGAAGATAAAGCAAACCCATGTTTTCTGTAACCACTGGAATTCTTTCTCTTGCATTTGGGTCTCAATTGAGAGAAGTGAACAAACATAAGCAGGAGAAAAAGCAAATATCTATTTCCAGCATGTATATCCAGACAGAACTATTGTACTTAACACCCTGTGGCTGACAAAGTTAACTGCTGAGATTGCTGAAAGGACCAGTCTGGATATATGCTGTTTTCATTAGCTGCAGATATGTTTTTCCCAGTGATGGATTTGTTACAGGTTCTGTTACTGTGTCCAGTCATAAACAGCACCCAGCTGTAATGTCATTAAGTCTCATATCAAACCAGGCTGCAAGAGCAAAGCGAGTACCAAGACAGAGCAAGAGACAAGATGGTGCCATCCCATTCATTGTATGGCGTGCCTGTCTGGATCTGTGCATGTGGCATAAATATCATCCTGACAACAGACTGCCTGGATCTCTTGTTAGGGTGATAATGAGCATGATTTGAAAGTCCTGCTGTATGAAATTTGACTGTGAGCTGAAAGCCACAGAGGAGAAACAGATAGATAATTGCTTTCTTTGATGTGAAATGGTCTCAGCAATCTCCTACCCACCTCAGTCCTTTGAACTGTATTTGCAGCTGATAAGGCATTTCTGAAGCAGTTGTATTTGCATAAATTCCGAGATTTTCAAACTGACCAAAGCAAAACAGTTCTTCAAATGGACTTGAGGTGTTTCAAGTTTTGCTATTTGTGGGGCTATTTTTGGGGCAGTACAAGGAGCTATCATATATACCATGGATACAGTGGGCACCTGGAAAGTCAGAATGTGCGTATGTGTTTGTGGTACTTGCTGTGGCATATTTGCTGTAAGCTGCATCACATGCTTGGTGTTCTCTGTTTTCTCCCTTGAGGAGGGGAAATATACAATTTGCCTTTTTTAGGCTGATGCTAAAGTCTGGGTCCTCATTCCATTG
This sequence comes from Amazona ochrocephala, assembly GCA_039720435.1. Classification (NCBI taxonomy): domain Eukaryota; kingdom Metazoa; phylum Chordata; class Aves; order Psittaciformes; family Psittacidae; genus Amazona; species Amazona ochrocephala. The sequence goes on along the minus strand of CM077879.1, from coordinate 62,807,441 downwards.
GGACCTGTAAGAAGGTGTATTGAGTTTGTGTGGCAAGGTTTTGGTAGTGGGGAGGGCTACAAGGGTGGCTTATGTTAGAAGTTGCTGGAAGCTTCTCCTATGTCCAATAGAGCCAATGCCAGCTGGCTCCAAGGCAGACCCACCACTGGCCAAGGCTGAGTCCATCAGACCCACCATGGAAGACAAATAAGGCTGCCCCCAAAAAGACATATTACATGGTCAGCCCACACATGACTGATGTGTCTGTCAGCGCTAAAACTTCTGCTCCCAGACTGGATGCTTGTTACTTTTAACTAAGAGTAAGCTGACAGAAATATTCTCAGATCCCTGAGTTTGCAGGCCACTTATCAAAGCACTTCATAAAAATTTGTGTGAGTGACATATCTCAGTTTGCCCCACAATAAAGATGGGGTTGACAGCTGCACTGGTGACCTCAAGGGAGTTCAGCACCTTGGTAGATACCTGTATGATTTCACAATCTCCAGGTAGAGCTGAGTAGAGTTAGTCAGGTAAAAAGTAAAATATTCACCTCACTCCTGCAAGGATTATTAAACGGCAGAAGATATTTTTGGTTTGTTGGGTTTTTTCTTCTTTCAGAATGATACATCAATCAGTGGTTTCTTTTTAAATACATATATATATATACATATATGTGATCTTTAAAGTACTGAATCTGCAGGTCTTGGAGATGCACATGGACTATGCATCAGTGCTGGACTGTACAGGCTTCTATAGTTGGTGGCTTTCATATGTGAATTGTATCTTAAAACCAACAAATGAACTCACAGGACAAATTCAAAATCAAGACAAATCCCTCAGAGGAGTACATCTGCCTGTGTATAATAGCGCACATTAATTTGGCTCATGATATATGAAAACTGAAGTTCTCAATCACAAAGCTCTTGTGGTAGAGGCTTCAAAATAGGGGCAAAGGGGAGGGATGAAAAACCTCTGGTGATATTAGAAGAGTTGACAATACTGCCCTTCCAGTCTTTCTTCCCTTCAGCACTTCTTTACTGCTGTGTGTGTCCTTTTGGGATGTGATGGAGAGGTGTGTGGTTTGCTTCTTTACTGGACAGATTCCTGTCATTTAAAAGTCAAGCAATTCACTTAGCTCAGGGTGGGTTTTCTGCCTTTAGTGCCAGACAGGGCCTGGCTCCCCTCCTCATTTAGGCCCTGACTCTGTATTCTCAGTGAGTCATTGTGTAGGCAGATGTTGGATATAGCACTTGTCACTCTATAGATCATGCTTTATTGCTTACATTTGCAGAATAGCAGCACAATAACCAAGCTCAGCTAAGGTGTTTGGAGTATCTGACATGTCAGTCTTCAGTGCGTGCTAAGCTGAGCTGAATGGAGCTGAGCTGCAGGGCTTTGCAAAGGTGCTTTCAATTCAGATCTGAGCAGCCTGCTATTGATGCAATGGGACTGAATGAAGGGCCTTTGCATACCTCAAATGCCCTCTGTGCTCCAAAAATAAAACTGCCTTTTTTATCCCTATGTAGCAAGCTCAGCTTCTTCGCTGTCCATCTTTCCCACTTAAAATATCAATAGCAACCTCTATGCAGGGTTTTTCCAAGGACTGAGAGGCAGAGAAAGTTAATAGACTGAGGTATATCTAAAGGCCATCAATTCTTTGCAGGCAGCATTAATCCCTAAGAAATGACCTGTTCTTTAATCATTATTGCTCAAGTGATTTTATTCGTGACCTTTAATTGATGAGGCAAAATGCAAGAGTGAGGGTTCTCCACAAGAGGATTTTCATACATATATACTGATATTGTCATTTTTAAGGAGTAGTTTTCTTTTTAAACGTCTCCCACTTGCAACAAATTTGATTGATGCTTCTGACAAAGCTCAGTTTCACCTGTGATAAGAAGACAGAAGCGCAGATTTAGTTGTGTTTTGTTGGATGATGAAGATGACAGGCACTTCCTGTCTTCATATTGTTCAAAAGTTTTCCTGGATACTTCTTATGTTTTCACAATTCAGATGCTGCCCTAATCTACACAGCTCTTAATTACTGCCTGGACACATATGTGTGCATAAGACACAGACTTAGCAATGACTGACATGAAAGGATTAGTAAGACTAGTCAGACCACTGGTGAGGAGAGGGGAATGGATGGTATTGACTGAACAAAGGGAACATGATTTATAAATGACATATGTTGAGTTCTGAGCGGCATTAGGGATGCTTTGTGCTATTTCTGCACAACAAAGATGCCCTCCAGCTGTGGATGTATCACCCAGGTGCAGTGGGATCTTCCAGCAGAATCAGTGTGTGGTAGCAGATTCTCTCATTGATCACTGTGGGCTGTGTCCAGAACATGTGTGGATCAACTTCCCCTCCTGCCATGAGCAGCTCCTAACTATGAGCTGCCACAACAGTTTAGGGAAGATTCAGGGCACCCTGCAGTCTTGGGGCACAGCCTTCCTTCAAAATCAACCTGTGGCAGTTCTCTGAAGGGTAGGGTGAATGTGCATGGAGTAGGCGACGGTGAGAAATCTGAAGGGCCATGCTTTTGCCTCAGGGCACCCTCTCCTGTGACAGTGTCATCCTTGATTGCATCCAAAAGCTCCATGGAGGAGAAGACAAATGTTCCTAGCAGTATTTTTATATTATGTGTTAGAGTAACAACTGTGTGGCGAGTAACAATTGACTGTGTTGCTCCTCACTCTAGCTCTTGATTTTCCCTTCCTGAAAGCTGTTTGACTAAAATAGTATTAGCAGTGACAGCAGATGAAATAGAGGAGATTTAACTAAGGTATTTAAATCATGAAGGACATAGTTACAGTTGCTGTCTCCTATTATAAGAGAATAAAGGATTCACTGGATGAAGTTAATGGCCAGAGCATTTAAAACAAATTAGAGGTGGTACTTCTTCATGTGGTTTGAAATCAGCCTATGGAATTCATTACCACATCAGTTCAGGGAGTCAAATGTTGCAGGCAGACTGAAAAACAGGCTGCATAATTTTATGGCCAATAATTCATTTGCACCTACGGCTGTAGGATACAGTGGGAGTAGCAGCTGTGGTGGTCGCAATACACACTGATGTCAGCAGGGGTGGTCAAACAGAATGTTTCTCTTTGGGTTCTGCCTAATGAAAATGCCGATCTTTTCCCCTTGTCAGCCTGAGGGATGCAGCGCACCAAGACCAACCCACTCTGCTATCTGTCCTGAGGAAACCAGGGTACCTTGTTCATGTTTGCTCAGGGGAATGAAGGTCAGGCAAAAGCTAGACTGGCAAACTCTGGCTAGACTGGTAAAGTTTGAACTGTTCCAAGAACGTGTTGTGCACACCTTCAGAGGAGCAGTGTAAGTTCATTTTCTGTGTGTAAAAGTGTGCTGTCAGTAACTGGCAGCACGGCTCAGACCTAGGAACATGGTAGGGCTCTACTGGAGGCCTAAACCAGCTGCTTCTGAGGAAAATCCAAGAAATTCTACGGCTGCTAGATATGTTCCTACTGCAGGAATTTCTTCCTGGTCTTTACCAAAGGTAAACAACCTTGTGTTCTGCATCCAGAAGGGCAAATTAACATCCCTTGAGAGGATTCTAGTATCATGCCACCACCTCAGTGAGTGCCTGTCTGACAGATATATCATGTGGAGAGGAGATATAAGATTTCCCTGTGTACTCTTATTCTTTCTTGGGTTCAGTATTTTTCTTTCAGTCTCATTCACCCACACTTATATACTGCCAGACGTAGCCTAGGCACTTGTCCATGTGCAAATTGAATGACATTTTCCTAGGTAGGCAAAAGAAAAACTGAAATCCTATTGCCATCCAGGGACAGAAGCCAATCCCAACACAGAAAAAATCAGGAGACTGGATTGGTAATAAAAATAGGATCTTGAACTGGATTTCATGGGTTCAACTCAAGTTTCAGCAGCCTCTCAGCACAGGCATCCAGGAAATTTCCAAGTCATGTTTGCTGGCTTTCCAGAGCTGCCTTGCCTTTTGTTTTCTGTATCAATGAGACCATAGCAGACTTGCCTTACATACAGCATAAGCTGTAGTGACAGCTGCTTATCAAAGCTGAAATTAGAGGCTGTGACTATCTGACCTTGAGGTAAAGTCCCCCAGATGGAGCCCAGCAACAAGGAATCCATAACATAGTCAGACCAGATGAAATAATTAGAAGATATGTTAAATGCCTGAAACCTCTCTATGCACAGGGATGGAAATTACTTTTAAAATTACAATTGCAAGCCAAAATCTCCAGTTTTCAGTGCGCAAAGAGGGCATGTTTTCTCTATAAGTGTATTACTGAAGGTTTTCTTTTAACAATTTGACAAACTGAACTCTGCCAGACCTACTGATTCAAGCAAGCATTTTAACTCAGTCAGGTGTCTGCCTGACTAGAGAATGCTTTTAATCTCTGAAAAGCATACAAAGTGTGCAAATGTACATGCAAACAGGACTTTTATCAAACAATTCAGTGGGAAAAGGTGGAAGAACATTCCTTATCATCCCTTGCTCCTTTAATATTTCCATTTATAAAGGACAGCTGTCAATGTACAACACAATTTGCTCAGGCATAGAAGGGCAAGAGATATCCTGCATGATCGCAATTCAATTTGTTCTCCTGGGGTCAAGACTTATGACTATCTGAGAGATTATGATATAATTTTCCTCAGCAGAGAGTTCTTGTTAAATCAATTCTCTCTCTTGTCTGCTTTCCACAATTTTGAGTAAAACATTGATTTTTTTTTTTGTGGGTCTAATGGAGCAAAAGCCGAATAAATGAGCTACTGCACAACCCAGCACCTTAACATGGGCCCTTATAAGCTGGGAACTCTGGGGAATGTATCTGAAAAGGTAAAATCATTGTGGTGGTCTTGGAATACACGGTCAGATCAACCGTGAGCCAGGAGAGATTTGTAGGAGGCTCAGTATACTCACAGAGGGATAACAGATAGAGACATGCTTCAGCAGAAAGAAACGTCTGCAATGCCTGGAGTCATGGAAGAAAAATAATGTCTGTGATGGTGGAAAACTCAGACTACGATGAAAACATGGACCAGGAATAACCATGACATGAATCTCTGCTGGCTAGGATGAGCACCTGAGAAGAGGGGGAGAGTAACCACAGCACAGAACAGTGCTTGCTTTGGAAAAGCAAGTTTCAATCCTGTGGGAAACTCTTCTCCAGCATTCTGCTTTGACCTCAATCTCATCAAATGTTACAAGAGCAACTTCTAATGGCAGGAAAGGTTTCAGGAAAGTTGTGAAGACATATTTCTGTAAAGGTCATGTTTATTCTTATGTGCTGTTCACCTTTTCTGGGCTGCAGGGTTGTGGTGCACCATGAAGGATGCTCGCTCTCTCTCAAACGAGTCTAAGCTGTGAGGAATGACAGGTTGTACAACCTCTCACACAGCACATGGGCTTCTCTTAACCTGAAGAGTGCTACTATTTATTATTATTATAATAATAATTATTGTCATTATTATAATCATTACTATTATCATTATCATTATAATTTTGAGTGAACAAGACAGCAATGAATTGGGGTAAAGCAACTGCTACTTACAATTAGAGGTTTCCTTATTGAAAACACCCTGCTAAAACAAGTCTATTACAAGGACAATATCTGCACTATTAAGTAATAATTGCTATCCCCTTTAATAACGAACAAGCTCACATCTTTGTGATGCAGTCAAAACATGGTGCAGCAATTTCATTCAAGATATCTCCATGTTCTCATGAATGCCTGAACCCCAAAGTTCCTGTGGTCTTTTCTCAGAAAGAATCCTATTCATTACCTCTGGATCAAATTAAGTATCCATATTCATGCATGACCTTGAATTGGAAATCACCCCCTAGCTTGGTTTTCATGGCTTGATTAGTCTCTTCTTTGTCTTTCCACAGTCCTTCGCAAAGGAACTGTGGGGTAAGCATAAGTTGGAATCCTAGTGTTGGTATCCCACATGGACTTAGCAGGTAATAAATAAGGACCCTGTTCTGATCCATGAGATCAGATCATACAAATACTCCCGTGACTCCTTTTGAACTGCTTCAAGAGTAATGCACAATGACAGTTGAGATCTGAATACTCTGCTCCCCTGACTGGCTTTTTTTATGCTACCTGGGATTTCAGAATGAGGGATATGTGTTGTCCCAAATTTAAAAAAAGAGGATCAATGGAAGCACTCTTACACCAGTGAACAGTCATTTCTCAGGTCAGAGCTGAATACGCTGAATTTCATCAATCCAAAAGGGAAATTCAGACTGTGAAAACCAAGGCAGAGCAGGTTTGGTTTGCAAAGAAAAGTGCCATACAGCAAAAGGTATGATCTATAGGGCTCTTTTGACTCCTAGTGTACAGGTAAGCCTCTAGATTTTTGCTAAACATCATTGCTTTTGAAGAAAGAGCTCGGTGACCTTCATGCCATCATCCCCTTCTCTTTGAGCAATTCAGATACTATGAACTTCAAGACAGTGACATTGGGAAGTATAATATTTTTTTGCACGATATGTTTTTTTTTGTTTTGTTTTGTTTTGTTTTGTTTTGTTTTGTTTTGTTTTGTTTTTTTCCTTAAGTTACTTTGGGGCTTTGTTTTCCAGTTTGCTTGTTTGTGCTCCCTCATCTGTTTTATGCCTAGAGCTGCTGAGCTACTGCTCTTATTTGTCCAAACTGCCCCTCAGGGAAAGCCTGAGACAGATGCTGTTAATGCTGGGGTTTTTTTCCTTGTAATGCAAGCTGGTTTTAGTGTGTCAAATGCTTAATAACGCAAGTAATTTCACTCATCCATTTCTTGACATAATTTGTATGATTTGATTTCATAAGAAATGAGTTAGAGAACTTTAAGCCTCACATCATTATTTGGGAAAAGATATTAAGTATCATCAACAAACATTCCCCTGTTTCAATGGTCCTTGCATTCAGCTTCCTCTTACTAGATTAGTGCTTAGGAAATGTCTTGAAACATTAAAATTGAATGACCAGACTGGAGTCAAGGTCCACATAGCCTAAAGTCCACCAGAGTCAACAGAAGAGGAGCATGCAAAAACCACTTACAATAATCCAGTCTCCAGGTTCTTTTTCCATTAGCTAGAAAATAGGTCAAAGTATCACATTTAATGCCCCTTTCACATTTTTTTTTTTTTATGCAGGATGTTAATTCTGAATGTTCTTCACAGCAACATAAATGATGGAACCCCAGAGTTCTTGGCTTGTAGGACTTCTGTTATTTGTATTGACTACTTACCCTTTGTCCCAGAAAAACATTTCCATCTCTAAATTCTGAATTTCCCTCCTTTCAGACTTGCCAGAATTCTCATTATTTTTGTGTCTGGAGATAGGATGGACACAAACTCCAATGGAGTCATGCTTTTAAGAGATGTAAATGTGCTTATGTCTCTGTCAGGAACATGTCAAAGTCTGCATAGAGTAGGCCTGGAGGGGCTCTGGTGTTGTGACTCTGGTGTGTGGTGGAAACATATACCAGAAAGTCCTAGGTAGCAATGGGTAGAAAGTCCTAGGAGCAATGGCAAGGAATGTGACAAGTCCAAGCTTTCTGGCTGCTCCTCAGAGGTGAGTCCATCCAGCTGCTTGATTTTCCTGCTGTCCAGGGGTATCTGAGCACTTTTTAGCCAGTGATAATGTTGAGCCTTGGAGACCCTCTGATATTGTGCAAAGGCACCTCTGCTTCACAGGCAGGGAACTGGGGCGCAGCAGAAAATGATGGGATTTGCTCAGTTTTCCTTGTAACCAAATGCAAAGTGAAGATATCTTCGTATCTAACCCATCAGCCGCTCTAAAACCATGTCTTAGCAAGTTTGATCCACTGATTGATAATGGGCCTTTTTCTTTTTTTATGCTCATGCAAATCTCTGTTTATGCTTAACCTTTAAAAAATCCTGAACATGATGACTGGCAATGACATGAGTAAGTATTTAAAAAAACCCAATCCTTTACAGTTCTTATTTGCATTATTCCCGGAGAGCATATATTAAGGCATTAAAAGCAGGTAAGATTGTCAACCAGGGTTCACTCACCTGATATTTTTGTCACCTCAAATTGCTTTGTTGTTTATGCTTCAGCTCAAATCTCCACCCAGTACTCATTAATTACCCAATCAGTATGATTATATCATAACAGATTTATCAGCATTTTAAATGGTACAGTGTCATGGTGTGAGAAAGGAATTACAGAGATGGCTCACAGTTGATTGTTATCATTAAATGTGACATATAAAAAAAAGTCGCAATTTCAAGCTTCCTCCTGCCCCGTTCCCAGTGAAGACATAAATAAAGCTCCTTTCCAGGCACACTGATAATGTAGGTAAGTAAATTTTGAGAGCACTGTAATATTTATGAGGTGCAAGTGTCTCATAAAATCAATGATTAATCAGACAAAGTGAAAGGCCTATGAAGTGAATTTATAAGTAATACACAACAGTTGGTTTAAGAACTAACATTTGCAAAGCTGAAATGCTTTGGGAGAAAAAGAAAGTGACTTGCATTACTGGAATCTTGGCTTTTCAAATTGTGATATCAATAGATGATCCACCATGTGTTTATTATGCATCCCAGCTCTAGAGATCAGTTCTTTTTTCCACTATTCATATACTCCAGTGACAATAATATCTTGTGACTTCCCCACAGATCTGATGGTTTTGCTATTAAAAATACTGTTTCAAAGAGCATAGAGCTAATGGCTCAAAGTTGGCTTAATTTTTTATGTGACAAGACAATCTGGAGGCCCAGAAAGAGGAACATTCTGTAGTCAATGTCTACATAAATAAAGGTTCTGTGGGATGCAAAAGTATTTAAATACCACAAACATTTTGCTAGACTTGGTTTCCTGCTGAAAAAATAATCAACTAAAATAGATAATAGAGCTCATAGAAATAAGCTAATTCCAGTTACCGTCACTCAAGCCATTGTAGGAGGAAGGATATAGTGATATGACAAAGGGTAATGGGTTTGAACTCAAACAGTGTAGGTTTAGATTAGATATTAGGAAGAAATTCATCACTGTAAGGGTGGTGAGGCACTGGAACAGGTTACCCAGAGAAGCTGTGGATGCCCCATCCCTGACAGTGCACAAGGCCAGGTTGGACAGAGCCTTGAGCAACACGATTTAATGGTAGGTGTCCCTGTCCATGGCAGGCGGGTTGGAGCTAGATGAACTTTAAGGTCCTTTCCAACCCTAACCATCTTGTGATTTTATAATTTTGTAATATGAAATGATTCTGAGTGTGGTTTAAACAAGGGGTTGAATTGTTACCCCTTTATTGTTATATGTAAACCTGGCAGAGGTCTTTCTGCAATGACGAAAAATATTTCCGGTGTTTCTGGGTGTGACCATTTTACACTAATCAGGGCTGACCCAAGAGCATCTTCACCGTTTGTGAACAGACAATGGAAAACAGTTGGAAAACCAGCATCTGAATAGACTTTGAACTCTGAAAAATGATGTAATGAATACTGCACAGGTGAAATTATGATTGTTCAAATGGTGTTTGATTGTTTCTGTTCATCAGAGATTCCTTACAGAGAAAGTGGGTGGGGATCTGGGATGAGGTTTGTCAAGGTTACAAAGGCCTATCAGCCCCTCAGGACTCTAATGCAACATGCCCGAGCTTCAGTTTTCCAGGTAATTTCATCCACAGTCCTTCTCACTGCAAACTGCATTGTTATTAACTCATCATAAGTGGAAAAGGCTATTTCCTGTCATTTCTTTTTTAACCATCACTAGGTAGACCACTACCAGGAAGGGATCTGTGATCCCTCCATACAACAAGACCCACTGTTGTTTTTTTTTTTGTCAGTAAATCAGGGCTCATAGCGCAGTATATCCCAGACAAAATGCTAGGCCTCTAACTGACAAGGGGAGTTAGCCAAAATGCTAGCAGCTGATGCTGGTAAGCACCATAATATGGCTAGATGACTACTTTTACTACCCTGAGGTTTGGATAGCTTCCCTGCCTGAGGGGCGGAAACTGAGGACGTGCTTGTGTCAACCAGATCTTGATGTGCACAGTTCTTCCTGTGCTAAATGAGTGAGGTATCTTCCTGAATTATTTTGCTATTTATGCATATTTTATCAGGATCATTGCTTAGAGAAGCTGTGCTATTTGGAGCATGTTCATGTTTCTGCTGAACGACTTTCTAAAATTGACTGAAAGGAAAAAACGAACACAGAAACTGAGGGTGCATTTCTTTAAAAACTGCGTATTTCACAGAAACTCACAGAAGCACCACATATCATCTCCACAAAATCAGGCTATTTTTCAGTCGCCATGTCTATAACCCAAACAATTATTTGGTCTCACTGGACTTGTATATGGTAAGAGATGCAGCAGGTTATGCCTTCACACCACCTCAAAATAAAAGAAGGGTAAAAATAGCGAGCCTATTAGCAGCAGTAACTTACAAGATGAGCATCCCAAATTGATCCTCAGTGGTGCCAGGAAGTAATTTTTTCAGATATCTGATCCAGTTAAAGCTATTTAAGCAGTTACTATGCATCAGCTTAGTTGTACTAATGTGTGCAAATGTATGGTAAAGCTATATGTATGTTATGCTAAACTTAACTTTCGTGGCAATTAAAAGGGATTACATTGCCTCATGTGGTGGGAGCCATGTGTGCATGTGAACATTTTTGCAGTGGCTCAGATGATGTATGGTAATTCCTAACCATGCTAGAATAAAAGTGCCTCGTTAGAATTAAACCATCACAAACTGATGCTGCATCAGTGGAAATGATTCTTAAGACATGAAAATAAATTTGCTAATTTACTGCTGCAAGCTTTTCCTGTAGTAAGGAGGTTAGCAGGATCCAGCAAAAGATCTGAGTAGTGAGACTGTATGAAGTTACTCTAATGTCAAATGAAATGTTTGTGTGACAATTCTTGGTTTTATAGGACATGAAAAATCTACAGGGGACTTTATAGCAAAGTAGTCCCCTGCAGAAAATATCCAATGTTGGCAGATATTTGCGTCTGTCAAAGCCTCCATGCCCCATTACCTCCACCTCCCATGGTAGTTCCCATAAGTTGACATATTATCCTTCAAACATGGAGTCTGAGTCTTGCATAGCTTGTCTTCACTCCTGCAATTTGTTTCTGATAAACTTGAAACTCTTGAGATTAAAAGTGATTTTAGCTGTTCATCTATGTTAATGGGCTTGTGTCCGTGCTTGGGCTGCTCTGGCACTGGAAATCATCCTATTGGCTTTTAGTGATTCTCGACTGGGAGGACAGAAACTCATGTCAAGGGAGGCATGTTGCTGCATAGGGCACTCTGTCAGCAGCAGTTTCTACTTCTTGTTTAGATACATCAAACCAGTGATACAAGTCCTTCAAAAGGTCATTGTAAGCTAGTTCTCAGCACTGAATAGATCTATTTGTATGTCTTACTTTTATGAAGTTGTGAGTTTTTACTTGAGTGAAACTTTCACAGTGCTTAAAATTGGATACATGCATATGTCTTTGCTCACTTGGGCCCTTACTGAGTGATCTGACATTAACAGGAAACTGAAAATAAAGAACTGTCTTTCCTTTAGCAAAATATCTTTCTACAAGCTGGACAACAATTAGTACAGTTGATTTTGATGGCAAATGTAAAAAAAGCTTTTGTCAATAGCCAAAACTGAAAGGCATAACATTCTTCTTTGTTGTATAAGCAAGGTATTACCTCAAGTTCCCTGCCAAGTCTGAGGAGATTGTCAATAGCAGCAAGGGTGTTCTGTTTCTGGGCTGCCTAATATGAGTCTAAAGCAAAGAAGCAACAGGAAAATTTAAGGAAAATTCACAGATAATGTAATGTAACAGAGACATTCAGGAGACGGCTCTTGGAGAATTTCTGCTATACCAGTCAAGTATGTGTCAGTAATTAAAGACTTATTGGGAGCACTTTCAAATGACAGCATAAAATACTGATTTAAATTAGGTTTAAGAGGAAAGCTGATGTACTTCCTGGTAAGTAAGTATAATTTAATTATTTAAAACAACAGCATTTGAATATTACTAGCTAGGAACTGAGCCAGAAATGTGTACAGCATTTCAATTGTTCTTAGTTAAGCTTTAAATGAATGTTTGAATATAACATACAGCTCTTTCAAACACCCTTTAATTTCTTTACAGCTAAGACATGGATGAGCTTAGCTTTGTCTGTATTGAGGGGTTCTATGACCAAAAGTCTATGAAAGTTGTTGACAGGTTGAATCATTATTTTTCCTGAATTTGTCATCTTGGGAAACATGGTCAGAAAGCTAATCTCAGTTAAATGAGCTGGAACAAATACAAAGAGATGCATGTTTCATTTTTCTTCAAGGAGACAATTTGATGTAAAAAGCTTCACAATTTTACAAAATGTGAGATCAGGATAGTATTATATTGATCAGAAGTGTTCACCCTTCCCCAGAGCAATGAAAATAGTTGATTCAGGAATCAGATTGAAAAGTCAGCTGTTTCCATACATACACACACATGTATCTTTTGAACATGTCATAATCATGTCATGTCGTAATACACAAGCTGGTACAGAATGTTGTATTTGAGCAAAAAATCTCTTTTTGATGGCTATTAGTCCTTAAAATTAAACACCAATTCAGCCAAATTTCTAAATGAAACTTTTCCAAGTGAAGATAAAAATACTCTCTTTTCTTTTGTAGCAGAAGTTTTCCTGTCTTCCAGCTGATTTCACCTTTTATTTTCAATGATCAGAGGGTAGGTTGCTTAGCAGATGTACAGAAAAGCACTAAGTCTACTGAAGTCTTGAACATCTTTGTCCAAAGCCAGAAGCTGGCTGAAATGATATATGTCCTTCAGTAATAAACAATCTGAGAAGCTAACTGACTAGATTTATGTGTGGAACACAACAAAAAGTTTCAGTATTTGACTTCTAGGAACCGTTCTTTGATACTCTGCTGTTTGGCAGCTCATGACATAACGTTGTGAAAGAAAAAAGACTGTAAAGACAAGCTGTGCTCATTTGACCATATTTTTCTTTTCATTGTAATGCAATACAGATGTTTTACAGCATGTAAACAAGACAGACAAGAATCAGGTCATAATGTTTGCAAAAGTAAGAAAAGGTGTTAATTCATGGACAGGCTCCACCAGCTTTGTTGCGCATTTTCTCTGAACAGCAGGAAGCACTGAACCCTGCTTGTAAGCTGTTCAAGCAAGGGATTTAATTAAGGCACTCAGAATCTGTAAACATTTGAATGTGAAGGAAGAGAACAGGGAAGGCTGGCAAAAGCGGAGAGAAGGTTGAGTGAGCAAGGGACTGGTAAAAACACAGGAGGTGGAGGTTATAAAGGAAAGGACAATAAATAGAAAGATGAAAAGGCTTGCTGTGAGATACTGGAGTTCCCAACTGAAAAAATAATCACAATAAACTGGGACAGGAGAAAAGTGGAGTGATATAGGGGGAAGAGAATGTCAGCACAGCAAAAGATCTAAGAGCTCAATTTATAAAAATATTCATCTCCACAAGGTAGAAAACAACAAACTCTCTATTTGAAAATAAAAACATACCTGCTTACTCTGAAATCATGAATTTTCCCATTGAAACACATACAGAAATATAATAAACCTCTGCCAAAGGAGTTGGATTGTAAAGGAATTCAATGCCCTACTTAAGGTACACATTCTTCCTAGCTCAAATAAAAAAGTTTAAAAGCCAGGTTTCTGAAGGAATTTAAGCATCTCAATTACAGCATGCACGGGAGGGGCTTATGGATTTATCCAGACAAGTACAACTGATAGGAGGAACAGATTGAGCAAGAATGGAGTGGGGGAGCATATACACACAAAGGGGTGCATGGACAAAGTACTGAATGGGGCATATAGACATCCACCTCTTGCGTTTTGTCAGACCTGCTGGGAATCCTTACGGCTGAAGTGGGTTTTCTGCTCTCTCCATCCATCTAAGAGAGGTGTTTCCTGACCAACTCTGATTCCTGGAAGACAATTCTCAGATCCCTGTCTTACTGAAAATGCTCAAGCTTGTCCATGAAGTTTTGTGTTGTCATTCTCAAAGGTTGAGCAGAGCTACTGATTTTCCTGGTCACATTACACGGCTAGCATTTCTGGCTTATACCTTAGTTAGCAACTTCCTGGCTCCAGGCTGCTATCTTTTCTTACAGCCTTCTGAAAAAAAACATTGACACAACTTTACAAATTAGACATTAGGAGAATAATAATAACTTTTAGCTCATTTTCTGATGGATAGGGTTCAGCTTGCTAGGAGCTATACCTGGAATCAGTGTAAGCATGCTGAGAAATTTAGGTCAGACAGGGATGTGGTCAAGGCCACAAAACCCTCACTTCATACCTGGCTAGATTCTGGGGGTGCAAGCTGGCAGCATGAACTTTGTGAAGCTCAACAGGGAAAAATGCAGAATCTGCAGCTGAGACAGAGCCAGTCATTGAGCTATGACAGCCTGGGAACTGGCTGAGAAGCAGCTGTGCAGAGAATGGGCATCCCAGTGAAAAACAAGTTGAATATAAGCCAGCAGTGCACCCTCACAGCAATAAAGGCCAACTGCATACCCAGAGTGGATCACAGCATGTACAAGGAGAGGCTGAGGAAGCAGGCTTTTTCATCCTGAGAGAGGTTGAATAAAGAAAGAGAAAGTTCAGGCTGAACTAACGGCATCTTCCACTTCAAAAATGGCACAACACAGACAGAGCAATACTCCTCTCAGGGAAGCCAATAGGCATCTCTGCAACACAGGAAACTGATGAGCTAAGAAAAAATAATTCTTCCCCATGAGAGTGGCACAGAGGTAGGATGTAGCTCATAGAGATGATAACATCTCCAGCAACAGGAATCTTTAACCCTTTCTGGCTCTGAGCTACTCAATCTAGCTACGACGGTGGACATGCTTGGAGAAGGTGTTTGATAGAGATGTCAAGAGGTCCTTTGTCACCTAAATTTGTCCATGACTATGGAATATTTTAGTCTGTCTTTTGAATTGCTTCTTTCTTTTTCTAACAATGTGTCTGAAATGTTTTAGTGAAGAAAAGTCAACCTTCTGCATGCAGAAATGCATGTCTCCCCCTCATGCTCTGAAGTTTTATCTTTTCACTCACCTATGCACAAGGGAAGATGACACTTATTCCTGTTACTGTCTCAATCCAACTCTTTCTCGGTCATTTCAACCACACTCCATGTCAGTCCAGCCCACTCCAGGACTGGAAAAAGCAGCCTGAAAATGAGCACAAGATTGTCTTACATGTATCAGTTTTTCCAATTATTTTTCAGCAGCTGTAGTCTCAATGTCTATACTGCACTTGTGACTCTGTAAAAGCCTGGTAAAACCCTGCCCCAAACAGAACTTTCCAAAGCTTAATGCAAGAGTTGTATTTACCATCTTTGATGACAGCTATTCCAGCCAGTGTCTTTTATTCAGAGCATTTTAGAGACTAATACATTCTCTATTTTTATGCCCGGTGTCTTAAGTGGTACATGTGTAGTCGTTGTCTAAGAATTAAAATAACCCTATTTTTAACAACTCTTACTTTCATTCTAATTCCACCTCCTCATAGGCATAAACTAGCAAATTTATATTACCATTGCCCCTCTACTGCTGCAGGATCCTAAATCAATTCCTTCACTCATCGTCTCCTATTACTGAGCTTCTGCTGTGCCCAGAATCACATACTTTCCCTGTTGTATCTCCCTTTTCCTGGGTTGCTGCTCCCATATGTGCTCTGTAGTGAACAGCTTGGAATGACCAAGCTGTTCCAGACAAACTAGCCATCACACCTTTGCTTGTCACATCTACATTCCTTCCTTACTTGAGATAAATCTGCATTTCCTTCTGTCATATTTCTGTCTTCCATATAGACCCATCTTTTAGCTCCAGGCAGGGAAAGGTCTCTGTGCAGAAAGCTGTATTGTGCCATGAACTATGGTCCTGAAAATTGCACTGGAGACTGCCCACAAGTTGTTAATTTTGCTGGCTTGGCAATATTAAGCTTACCAGTCTAATGACAAGAGACCTGTCCTGCCAGTTAAGCATCCCTAACCTGGTTGAAGGCACAGGTCTCTGAGAGGTCACTGACTCCAGTGTATTGTTACACATGGCTCATTAAAACAGATGAGGCCATTTGTACTCCCAGTGTCAGTGCGTAGTTTTGCTATGGGATTTCTGGCTTAGATCCAGTGGGTACAGGCATTTATGCTAACAGACCTTTAAGAAAAAAAATTTGGATTGGTAGCTGCATATTTTTATGTCCATAGCAGTATGTACGCATGAAACTTTGACACTGCTAAAAGAAATGGTTGTGCAGAGAAACTGTCCTTCTGTGGCTAAATACAGAGATTTCTCTACTTAGTCACAAGGCTATTAATACCTAAAGACACTATCCTTGATCTATCAATCTTGACTTTTGAGTCAGTATTGGAAGCAAACATGAGCTTTCAGCCTTTGGAGATCTACTCATCTTGTTTGGCAAGTTCCTTCAAAAGCCGTGAATCCAGACTATGTTGAACTCTTTGTGCACTGTGTTGCTAATATGAAGTTATATATCTTCGCATTAGGTCTCATAAAGGTTAACATAATCTTTTCTGCCTTAAGATAAACAACCAACCCTGGCTTTCAAAAGGTTCTGCATTCCAGTCAACTTTGTTATTCCCTTTGGTTGGTAATATTGCTACTGACTTTCAATATGTCAAAGAATACTTGTTTTATGACAAGTAATATCTTGTCTTAATACTGAAAAAGGTATACTGCCAGAAAACTTTGTATATTTATTTCCAAAGGGTGAAATTTAAGCAAGGGAAATTATTCACTTCAGCAAGATTTATAAGGCTCTTCAGAGCTGCATTCTTCAGTGCTACAAATTTAAACAAAATGCATGGCAAACAAGCAGAACAATGAACAATCACAGGAATATGAGCTGCACTAGGAACACACATACACACTTTTAAATGCCCACTTCAGAGTGTGATATTTATTTAGTTATTTCTGGACAGAGATGTTTGAAGTATGGAGAGTTATGGCTAAGCTAACAAGCCATCTGTTCCACTGTTTAAGCCAGAGAAGGAATGGTACATTCTGTTTGGAACCCTACAACAAATGTGATATCTCTGGGTTTTCTCTCTGGCCCCTTTAATAATTCCATCTACAATTTGGATCTGAGAGGTCACACTGGTGATTCCCCAGAAAGTTCTGCTTGTCCTATGACTTAACATGTTAAAAAAAACATCTTAGCCCAAAGTCTGTAAATATTGAATGATCTGTCCAGAGGGCCAGGCTGAAAGAGAAGAAGCCTTGAGTGTAATAGGGAGAACAAAGCTGTATGCTTTCTTTCCCTTTCTGGCACCTTTTAAAGCTTTATAACTCTGCTAGGTTTGGTGTTGAGCAGTTTGCATTTGTTTTAATCATAAACTGTTCTGAGCAAAAACTAATTTAAGGTGACTCACATAAAGGCAAATCTATTCTTTCCATGTGCAAAACCCTTGAAACTCAGCTACAAAAGTATCCTACCTCCCAGTACATTCCCAATGAATACATTCTCAATGAAGGGCATCCAAAGCAGCACAGCCTACTTATTCATACACCTCTACAGACCTGCGAGCTTTGAAAACAACTGCGGAGGATCGGTTTGGTTACAAATAGCAGGGACAAAATCCTGAGCCTTGAGGATCCTCAGGAGGGCTGTGTCTACACAAATTTTCAGATGACAGAAAATAAGATGCTAGCCACTGAAGACACCCTGAGCTCAGAAAATTGCAAACAAAGCTTTTGTGCAACCTGGGTGAAATGTAAATTGGGTATTTGTGGAGAGTGCCTCTGAGGGAGGGAGATCAGGTACTGTTAAGTGATACAGAAGTGAGCAGATTTTGGGATCCAGGAGTGGTTTTGAACAATGAACTGGTGGGTGATCACTCAATAACCACCCGAGGGTTTATTGGGCTGGGTGATAGACCCCAGGGCACAAGGAAAGCCTGTTACTACTGACGTGAGAGGACTGCTGGAGTTGGTGGAAGGAGTACAAACGGCTGCTTGCATCCAAGAGGTTTGCAAGAGAGGGCTTCACAGTGTACTGATGGCTGTACTCAGCCACCACAGACCCCTCATTAGAGGATTACCAGGCACCCTGACGATGTTTATTCAATCTCTTATGGAGAGAATTCATGCAGCCATTGAGCACTATCTGTAAGGCCTTCAGGACCCCCCAGGCATGTTTTGGTTTTGGCAGAGACATTATACATTTAGTCACCCACAGGTGTGAGATGGGATGGACTGATCCTGAGGGTTGGCACAGACATGAGAAGGAGGGCCCAACAAGATATTTCACTTTGCTTATGTGTGATGCTTTTGCTTTACTTATTTAACTGTCTTTATCTCAACCTGAGGGTTTTCTCACTTTTCTTCTTCTTCTTCTCTTCCCTATTCTGCTGTGGAGGCCTATCCCTGTGGAGAGCTATTTGGCTGTGAAAGGGCATGTGAGCAATCCAGACAATTGCTTGACAATTGTAAGGTAGTGACCCACAGGCATTGAGGCCTCGCCTGAGGGTTACTAAAGTTCGTGTATGTGCAGAAGCCTTGGGAAAAGTTAGCACGGAAAACTACTGAGAGAGATACGCAGAGAAGGAATGTTAACTGTAACCTTGAAACATATGCTGTAATAGTTAACCAATCAGTAAACTGTTGCTAGCACTCGGCTAAGTGAAGTTAACCAACCAAGTGTTATCGAATGTTCTACTGTTCTGAAACTTTCCTATAAAAGGCATGATTGCGCACATTAAATTGTTCAGCGTAGATCACATTGATCTGTGTTTCGTTGTTCCCAAACCCCCGCATATCCCGGTTGTGTATCCTTAGTTGCTGGCGGAGATTAAACTGTGACACTTGTCTGCAGTGGCAGGACTGCAGCAGGGCTATCCAGCAGGGTTATGACAGAATTATCCAGGACATCTGAGCAGCTTGAACTTTGGAAGGCCCTTCTGGAGCATGTTTGGCCAATGCAAAGAAGTTAAAGATGAAAAGAAAGGAGGCAGTGCTCTTCTTCAGCTTCTGAAATCTAAAATCTAAATAATCTGTAATATCAAGTATCTGTTGTCATTAGATGGACTGCTGACAGCCATTTTAATAACAAAATTAGCTCTTTATTAGAAAATTACTGTAGACTATTTGACACTTCATTTGTGTTCCGTTCATTGACAGACATTATGTGTTGGGGTTTTGTTCCTTAGAATACCATGGGAAAATAAGTGAATTTTCAAAATAACGTTTTTTTTGTTTGTTTGTTTGTTTGTTTTCTTTAATTGTACCTTAAGTAGAAAGCTGAAGGATTTCTGCCCAGAAACAAAAAAGAAATGAAGGTGCTTCTGGAACCCACCAGAAGTCACCTCTTTCACTTGTGGTCTGGGTTTTTCAGCTGGACTGCATCTGCCACAATGCCTCACAGCCTCTCCTCCTAGAGTCCTGAGCTGTGGTCCATTAAAACAGTGCAAACGTCCCCTTAATGGATAACAAGCAGACACATTTGCATTATTTAAAGAATGATGAAACTCTCTCCAGTAAGAGGACAATCTGTAGATAAATGTGTTTTAATTTAAAAGAAAAAAAGCATTTTTGATAATTAAGCCTGTACCACTAGTAGGAAATGAAGTGTTTGCTGCAGAAATCATTATTGGTAGGCTTATACAAGCAAGAGGAACACGAGGTCACAGATTTGGCCAACAGTACGCTTTCTTCTCTCTCATTAGCTTTCTGAAAAGGAAAGAACTGTATAGGGAAAAAACAAGTGTTTAGACGCTCAGTCTTTGTTTGGGTGTTAGCACAAGATTGTTGAGGAAAATTCACCACAAATAGAGAAATGAAGCCTCGTCTGGCATAAAAAACCTGAATAATATGCAAAACTAGGAGTGGAAATAAAGCCCATACCATCTCTCAGTGTGGAGAAACAGGTGCTGAGAAATGGTTTCTGCTTTGTAAGTGATGTGAGCATTTAAATTTTGCATACAACAGTGTTAAGTAGCTACAGGTCTTGCTGCAGTGTGACAGTGTACATGTTGTGGGTCACATTATGTACATATGACTGAATGGATGCACCCAACACTTCTCTGCCTGCTTTTCCCCCCACTGTGATTATAGCTGTTTCAAACGCTACCTGGAAAGAGGAGGCAGTCACAGATTATGCTGGATGCTAGCAGTCTTCATATAGTATGAGCTCCTTTTTATCTACTAGGGACCATTCTGACTATACGATCACTCTGCTCTGCCAGGTGCATTCCAAGTTGTCTTTCACAGAATACCTGCTTGAATAATGATTTTTTTTCTGTGATTAAGATTATGAATTTAGGGTATGACATAATGAATACTTAATGAAAAAAATGTCACAGCATGGAGACATTCTCACAGCACTGACTACCAGCATAAACTGCAGTAAGATGACAGTTTCAGATGCACATCTAACACTGCCTTTGCAGTATCAATTGCTATTGATATCTTCTATGAGCCTCTTCAGATGATATCTGACCTTTCTTAGGTATTCATTTTAGGTTATTTGTCTCCATTCCATGCCTGTTGTTCATTACTGGTGAGACAGAACAAGCACTTGAAATTGGGATGTGCTCAATTCTGAAAACCAAAAGTGAGGTTTTTGCTACTAAACAGGTACTTAGACAAGAGATTTGAATTTTGGAGGTGTTTATTTGCCTGGCACATCTCCATGCTTTTGTATTGGAGTTCCTCCAGTTCTGTATCTTGGGCCCAGTACTTAGGAGCTTAAATATAATCACTGAGTGCAGACTTCCCTTTTGACATTTTGGGCCAATGACTACTGAATTTCCACCTTCCTCTCTATTAAAGGTCATAATCAAGTCCTCTTACGACTATAAGGAGCAACACAGAGACTTATAGGTCTGATGTCTGACCAATTCATGAATTTTAGCAGCTTGAAAGGCTTTATCCCAGAAAAGTTCCAGCTCCCCTAGTAAACAAATCAATAAATGTCTCTGACGTGTCCATTTTTCTCTTATCATGAATAAGTAAGAATGCTTACGGTTTTATTGTGGTGTCTCCATTCATATGACTCTCTTAATGGATGGAAATTGAGCACCTGCTTGAGGCATGAAACATTGCTAATATGTTTCCTTTAGTGAAATTATTGTGATGAATCACCTTTGTCAATGCTTTCTGAATGAGACAAATTCCAAACTAATATGCTATCTGCAATCCAAATGTAATGGGCTCATGGGTCATAAATCTTCTGCAGGGAAATATGCCTCAATTCTGTATCCATCAATAAACAAAGGTGTTATTCATACTTTTCCGCACAGGGGCTCCAATGAAGGATATAATTAGAAGGTGAGTGAGAAATTTGGCAGAATATAAAAGGCACTGTATATGTTTGGATTTAAATTGATTTCAGGAATGTATCTGTTATTTACGTGTGACAGAAAACATTATGCACAGTAAATGAACCATGTAAGCTCTTCAAGTCAATATTGTAACTTGCTTAGAGCGTGTTCTGCAAGTGATCTGAGTTATGAATACCTGAGTTATGAAAAATATGATATAATGGTCATAAATGGATCTTAACTGGAAATACGGAGCAAACAACAATTATCTCCTTAGGCCGTAGTAAGTTAGTGTCAGAATGAGTGAAGGATTTCAGCTACTCAGAGATCAGATGAACTGAACCCCATCATGCTCCAAATATCCTTGGAACAGCATATAAATTGAAGTTATCTGCTCTTCAGCCCAAAGTCATAAACATCAGTTGGACACATCAAATGGATGGGATATTCTGGAGGACAAAGAGTTGCAATTATTTTTGCCTGAAAGTTAGTTTAGCTTCACATTTTTCTATGTAAATGTGCCTTTATTCCTTAACTGAATCCCAGGAGACTATTTGGCCCATGATATACTTTGTGATGTGATCCCAAATTCCTTTTGAATATTGGTTACCTTCAAGCTCTACAGGTAGCTTACATTTAGCTTTCTTCTACACACTGTGCCTATAGAAAGTTAATTGAAGTAGTCAAATGTCTATGATAGAACTAGAGCATTGTGTAGCGTCTGTGGTGAAAAGACAAGAACTTAACAAGGTTGCAGAGTTTGTGTACTGTGCATGGGTATCAGGAAGAGCTGGAGCTGTAAAAGGGTCTAAACAGAGCTTGAGGAAGGGCAATATGAGCTTATAGTCCAAAGCCTGAGTGAAACTCTGCTAGGAGCGATGTGTACATGGACCCTGTTGTTGTGGACCTTGAGCTGTGGACTGACATGTTGGCTCTATGTCGGACAAGCCAAAACATCACCACAAACTTGTCTCTCAACCTGGATTCTGTTTCCTTTCCATAAGCTTAAATAACAAAATATAAATAATAAACTACAGCACACTGTCATTTCATCACCATGATTAAAAGGTGCTACACAAAATTCAGGCAACAATTACAACTTGTTTGACCCAATTCTCTTGACAACCCTTCCTACAGATACTTATACACATTAATCAGATTCCTCTGAGTCTTCTCTTCTTTAGGCTGGACAGTTCCAGCTCCCCCAGCCTTTCCTCATATGAGAAATGCTTCACACCCTTTATCATTCTAGTAGCCAGTTTTGATTCTTGCCAATGACAATGTAGCCTGATGTGACAAGAACAGAGCTGAAAGGACTCTTCCTTTCCCCAACATATTTCTGATTTGCCACTGAAGATATGCCGTTAGTAGCTTGGACATTGAGCTAGGCAATTTACATCCTGTTTTCTTAAATCTGCCACTCCCTTCTCTGTTCTATTTGACTTCTAGACTCTTCTTAGGGATAACGTCTTACTCTACACAGCATCTCACTCAAGATGGAAGCTTGAGTTTATTCCCATATAGGTAAATGTGGGAGCTACTATTGAGTTCTCCAGCAATCTTGATAGGCAGAGAGAAGCAGGCTATGAATTTTGAGACAATTGCAAGTGGAAATCTAGCAAATGTGCTTACTCAATCCCTTGCTGGCTCTAACAGGCTAAGACATGTGCAAGAGGTCTTGATAGCAGTTACACTGAGACACCTGAGTCAGTGCCTGATTTGAGAAGTTCTTAACAGCCTAACTGGTAGCTGCAGGAAGGAACTACCTGTGTGATCTCATCTTCAGCAGTCTCCGTTGGGCACTGGGTTGGTTTATCCTTTGTCTTTAACTGGTGGCTGTGGTTGTTCAGCTGTGCTTCAGGATAGGGCCCTGCTGCTTGGTTTGATCTTGCAAACCATAATTAAAATACATGTAATTCCACTCTCTAGATAACGACTAAGGCACCTGTATTAATGGCAGATAAAAATTCCTGTTTCATGTTTTCTTGCTTAAATACCTTGCATTGATTAAAGTAGAAAGAGCTCATGATAGGCTCCCTACCATTTCATACCAATTTAAGAGCACTAATATGCCCCATAAAGACAGAGTAAATTAATTCCACAGCTCAGACTGCAATTCCATTTTGAGCAGCTTGCACTTGAAATTTATCCTGCTATATGCCAGAGAACATTGATTTAATTAGGCAGCAGGTGCTGACAGGTAATAGAGAAGGAATACCGCTACACATTCTTTGCATTCTTCAGGCCCTCTACCTCCTTGCATGTGATCAGGTCTCTTTTGTTGCATTGTCAAGAGATATTCTTTCTTTGTATTTGTTAAATGCATTACTATGGTTAACCTGGTATATGTGTGTCCACCTTTTTTGAAGAGAGTAGTGTTAGGCTAAGCAAATTGTGACCTAATATAGTCTCTAGTGCTGGTAACGATATTTATTGGCCATTCATAATTCTTTGCCAGTTCTTACCAATTTGCCCCCAATCACTAGTGAAGTCTTTCTGGCTTTTGAATATCAGAACCTTGATGCTGGGTTGTTTCCAGTAAGCAAAATTTTCATTAGGGATGTCCGCATTGCAGAGTAACCAGATTTTTTACCAGAGTAAACAGATTTTCTTTTCTGAGGGATCACAAGATTTGGACCCAGGTGTACTTGGGTCTGAGTAGTGTTCATTTGGTGAACTTTAATACAAGTTAAGTCTGAAAGTTCTTCCTGTCTGATTTCTTCCCACCCTACAACTTGTTATCCATTCGAATATAATGGCAGTGCACAGTGAGGGGTTTCTTGCTAATACACTGTCCAAGGGAAAGGAACATAACATGTTATATTGTGTGTACTTTTCTGCCAACCAGAGAGGGGATTAAACTAAAACAATCTCCCCAGTCTCAGTCTATATGTTGCATTGCCAGCCACTTGTATCCTGTCACACAGAGGGCTAAAACGTGTGACCTCCATGCTTTGACTGCTTCCCACTTCCTTGTCACTATACAGATTCTCTGTTTAGTTTAGAGAAAAGCTCTGATTAATAGTGAGCTGCAACTACAGAGAAAGAAACAGAAAAGATTCCAGGTGAGATGTAAGCAGAAGCTTTGTTCTCTCTTTTGCCATTAGATAGTGCACTGTGACCAGGGTGTTATGTCAAGGTACTTCCATGGAAACAACCTCTAAAGAAATATTTTTAAATCTTATATACAGTAGCATAAAGAAGCAATAAAAAAATAAAATTAAAAGATACATAATGTAAAAAGTAGTCAGAAAGGTTTCCACTTTTACTATCAGCCCTTTCGTCTTTTTCTTTAGCTGTAGAGAAATCTCATATGGTTCACTCCCATCTCACTCCCTTCCATTACACTGGCATTCTCGTAGATAGTATCAAAGATGGCTCCAGTTCTATTCTAAGGCAAAAAACAAAATGAAAATGAGATGGTATGAAATATTTTTTATTTTTTTCACATTAAGTCAAATTTTGTGTCGGTGAAGGTAAAATTTGACCAACACAGAAGAGAATAAGAGGAAAAGCAGTGGCACAAAATATATCTGGTGTGCCTGGCTAAATCTTACTTGGAAACATACTGCTGTGGTAAGGCAAAGCAGGGGGAGATCCCCTGACCTGTGGAATCACTGGTGTCATTTAAGTTACCTCACTGGTCATGAGCTGGTTATTGCATTGCAGAATAAGGACCTGGGAAACAAGGAAAAGGACACCCATGTGAGAACAAAAATAGGAATAGAGTCTCACAGTCAAGGAATTACTGCAGAGATGGCATATTGCCACCAGCAGATTAGGGCAGCTGTGGGTTTGCCTAAAGTCTGAAAACCGCACAAACGGATATAGTCTCCATCTCTATGGTAACCTGCTCCACCTTCATAGGAAAGAAGCTTTCCTAATGTCCGGCCTGAACAATCTAAGTCTTTCCACTTTTTCCCTTTCAGTTATGCTGGTTCTGGAGAGACATCAATTTGATAGGTGGACCACTCGGTGGATAAAGAACTGGCTGGATGGCCGCACGCAAAGAGTTGTGCTCAATGGCTCAGTGTCCAGCTGGAGACCAGTAACGAGTGGTGTCCCCCAGGGATCGGTGTTGAGACCGGTCTTATTCAACATCTTTGTGGGTGACATGGACAGTGGGATTGAGTGCGCCCTCAGCAAGTTTGCCGATGACACCAAGTTGTGTGGTTCGGTTGATACGTCGGAGGGAAGGAATACCATCCAGAGGGACCTTGACACGCTTGTGAGGTGGGCTGATGCCAACCTGATGAAGTTTAACCATGCTAAATGCAAAGTCCTCCACATGGGTCGGAGCAATCCAGGCACAGCTACAGATTGGGCGGGGAGGAGATTCAGAGCAGCCCTGCGGAGAAGGACTTGGGGGTGTGGGTTGATGAAAAAATGAACATGAGCTGGCAGTGTGCGATTGCAGCCCAGAAGGCCAACCGTATTCTGGGCTGCATCAAAAGGAGTGTGACCAGCAGGTCGAGGGAGGTGATCCTGCCCCTTTACTCTGCTCTCATGAGACCTCACTTGGAGTATTGTGTGCAGTTCTGGTGTCCTCAACATCAAAAGGACATGGAAGTGTTAGAACAAGTGCAGAGGAGGGCCACGAGGATGATCAGGGGACTGGAGCACCTCTCGTATGAAGATAGGCTGAGAAAATTGGGTCTGTTCAGCGTGGAGAAGAGAAGGCTGCGTGGAGACCTCCTAGCAGCCTTCCAATACCTGAAGGGGGCCTCTAGGGATGCTGGGGAGGGACTCTTCATTAGGGACTGTGGTGATAGGACAAGGGGTAATGGGTTTAAACTTAAACAGGGGAGGTTTAGATTGGATCTGAGGAAGAAATTCTTTACTGTAAGGGTGGTGGGGCCCTGGAATGGGTTGTCCAGGGAGGTTGTGAATGCTTTATCCCGGCGGCGTTCAAGGTGGGGTTGGACATAGCCTTGGATGGCATGGTTTAGTGGGAGGTGTCCCTGCCCATGGCAGGTGGGTTGGAACTCGATGATCTTGAGGTCCTTTCCAACCCTTACTATTCCATGATTCTATGATTCTATGATACTTGAACTAATTAAAACCAACCCATGTCAATATAGAACAACCTTCTTAGAGGCCACGGCATGGTAGATTTCTCTCTTTCAATCTGAGGCATCTGCAGTGTAGAAATATCTACCTGGGCTCCCTTCCAAGTCTGTGCATAGACCAGAACAATTCTAGTTTGAGAATCACCTAATTGTGATAAAATTTCTGCAGTTAGAGCACAGAATTGACAGTTTTTCTGCATTGTTTAAGAAGGGAGGTGGAGAATTGGCTCAAATGGAAACCCTTACCTTGTGAAACAGGAACTCTGTCCTCACCTTAACATCGCCCTTCAGACCACAGTATTGGCCAAGGCACACTGTTTGATTCAAACATGGAATCCCATAGGGTCGTAACCAGGCTGACCTGCAATAAAAAACGCATATCTGGATGTGCCCAGGCAGTTTGTACTCACTAAAACTGTGGGTCTATGTGGCTAGAATACATGCAGAAAATATTTAGGGATTTAGATGATGGCTACACCACTAAATTCCATATGCTAAGGAAGTGCGTGGCCTTCAGGGTAACTGGTACAGAATGGCCGTCTGTGTTAGCAAAATTTCATCTCCTTTAAACAGAGTGGCAGCAGCTGACTTCACACCGTGGTCCATGGCAGCTCACAGATCATGTTCAGGAGGGCTCACTCGCATGTGTCTAACGACTGCCAAGCTAATGACTGAGCCACACAAACAACAATCCTGGGCACAGCTTAGCTTTGCTGAATGGTCACAACAGCATCTGCAGAGATATTGATTACACATATAGAAGAAAAGCAGCTTCTGAAACTGCTGCTGAAAAATCTGCTTCTGAGCAAGAAAAGACTCTTTCTTTCTTGTTTGTGCTCCTGGAGGCGTATTATAAAGATAAGTGATACGCCCGCAGAAGTAAGATTCAAAAGCTTGGAGTCATATGGCAACAGAGCAGGTTCTCAGATAGCTACGTACTGGAATATTTGTGGAGATTGACTGTGAATGTAGCAATAGTGTAAAGGCCTTTGTCATCCTATTGGACACATCTGTGGAATGTGTTTTGTCTGCAAAGCAAAATGCAGTTTTTGAAGAAACAAAAGCAAAAATGAATAACTTGTAACTGTTGTTTTGTCAATAGTTTATGAAGGACAAGTTATTAATAGTTGTTTTAAGTGTGTGATGGATGGGTATGAGCTCCGTGTTTCAGCACAGTGGCAGATGGTGTTAGGAATGACCACAGTCATAGACAAATGATTGAGCTGTTGAGTTTCAATAATTGATATGTCTTCTATTAAAACATCTGTTACTTCTTTGTTAACCCTTTCCAGGTGGCATGCCATACTCTCAGCAAGTCAAGTATTGTTAGCTGAGACTGTCTTCCTGTCACAAAACACAAATTCAGTGAAGGCAGGAGGTATAAAATCTGGGTACCTATGAAAAAAGTAAAGAAGATGGTATGGTATTTCTATCACAAAAATAAGAGCAGCTGCCATGTGCTCAGTTGTCCTGGAAATAAGATAACTGATTGTGAATCCTGGGCTCCAAGAAATGGAACATCTTTTTAAGGAAGATGTGTGCATGCAGGACTTAGGCATGTCACAGTACAATAAACTGAAAAAAACAGTGTGTCTTAGTACCCAGAAGGCTTCTAAGAGCTCTGTGGATGCAAGGACATTCTAAGTTTTAAACGAACAAATGATTAATCCAGGTAGAATACCAGTTTGGTGGAGAAAGAGACCCTGTATCCATCACAGCCTTCCCTTCTGCCCCTTCCTGATTATAAGTATATGCTTGAAAACACATAGATGTTACAGCTCCTCTGAGAAAAACTGCAAGGAAAATCACTGAATTCCTTCCTCTGGCCCAGTCTCTAAGGTTGAGGTTTAAAGAAACAATTCATTCTGACATATATAAACTCCCGGGAAAATTTCAACCCACTCAAGGTCATCGAGAACATGATTTCCACAAAACACCATTGAAGAGCAGCTGCTGCTTTTATTCTGTGTTTATAATTAGAGAACAATAATAAGCAGGATGCAGCAGGGTGGGGGTCAAAGAGTGCACATGTCTGTTGGGATGTCTATACTTGAGCTTAGCTAGGTCAGCCCCTAAATCAGAAGCAAACATTGTTATCCACTACCAAACTAAACACCCCCTGCTGATGTACAAGCAGCAGGGAAAAAGTGCTATCATTTTCCTAGTTTACTGCCCTGACAGCCATCTACAGAAAGTTGTTTCCACTCCACAGCCACTGTGATTTTTGCTCAGGTCTTCATAGCATTCCCTGGGGAAATTCATCTCCACCCCTCACATTTTGTGTGAAAGAATCTCTTCTTCTCTTACTGAAGTGAAAAACTTGCCTCTTTTCATAAGGCGAGGACTAGTGTATGAATTAACACCGGGGATGACAGCAGAGAGAGCTGTTGGATTCTCATTTCACTGCGCGTTTCAGCAAATAGCTCTTGTTTTCTCACTAGTCCCCTCAGGCCTTTGAATGGAGAGAGACTTGCAATTACTCACAGCTGATTAGACATCTGACTGATAGTCAAGAGCAAAATGCATTGGAAGAATTTCTATCCCACTCTGACATGAAATCCATTTCTCCTGATGGACACACGACTTGCCAGTCCAGGAACAGCTATGGGAAGTCAATCGCTTTTCTGTCCTGTGGAGTCACCTGTGAGTTCCAATTGCAGTCTTTAGTGGTTGTGGAGGCCTCTTGAAAGGACCTTCACCTTTTCTTACAGTGTCTTAGAGTGTGCCTTATAGGAAGCACGGGCATTTTGTAGACAGAAGTGATTTTAGAAGTTACAATATGGTCTTTAAATTCCCTTTCTGCAGTGCTGCACCAGTGAGGAAGGCAAAGAGATCTGCTTCTGTGATAGAATTGATGAAGAAAGCAGGAGGTAGCACGGAAATCACGCATGAATGCTACGTGCCAAATAGACTGTGTAGACACAGTTATATCAGAAATAGCATTTTTTTTCAATTGGCCCTAGTGAGAAAAAGGTGTTGGAATTAGTGACAACATCCTTGTTTCAAAACCATCCAGTATCATCTAACATGACTTCTGTTTCCTAATATGAAGTTTTACTTAACATGTTTGAGGAATGATCCTCCACACAAATAACAAAAAGCTATATTCCTCATGTGAAATCTGGTTCAGTCTCCTTTCTACCCCTACTAAAATGGAGGTAAACAACATTTTTCTTATTCTTCATTGTTCCTCAGTGTGATAAGGAACAACAATGAAGATGTTGTTCCTCAGTGTGACAATGATGCAAATTGAGCAATACGTTTCTGTCTGCGTTGCAACACAACTTCTGAGAGTGGGAGTCTGCTATGGAGCAATGTAACAAGAGTCCTTCTACCACATTTTAAGGTAGACAAGCTGAATTTGCAGTGTCTTTGTCAAACAAAGAGATGAACCAAATAGTCTTAAAGGAAAAGAAATGGAGTGAGAACAAAATCAGCAGGATTTCTCTTAAATAATTTATAGCACATAAGAGATGAGGTTTTTAGAAAAGGGACTTTAAGTGTATTTGAAGATGGATTCAGTATTCTTTGACTCTTCTTTCATCATGTCCTTCAAAGTGAAATGTCTTTGAAGTATGTCTTTGCTGTAGCAAGACACATGAGTTGGCTTTGGCCAATGAGCTTCTTGAAGTGAGTTTGCTGAGGTGCAGTTGGAAACCATGGGACTTCAAGTATAATGAAGTGTTAGGAAATAAGCCCTGTTTCCGTATCCATAACTGTTATTTCTTACTGATATGAGTAGACCAACCCATTATCTTAGAGTTCCTCATTCTTCAGCAATCCAAAGGGGATGTTTCCACACAGGAAGGTCAGCAGATAGTCAAGAAGGAAGGGAATTTGCATATCAGAGTGTAACTCTAGTTTGGGGTGGCCACTGTTGACAAAACAGAGTAAAGTTCTAATTGTGGCACCCATGATAAACACAGTGGATTTGATGAAAATAGATTGTGGGTAGAGGCTGACACAATGAAGGCATAGGAATGCCTTTATTTTAAAGAAGACCCTCAATTTCAGCTTCCTGGGAGGCTGTAAACAAACCACTTGCAGGAATGGATATCTATGTCTAGGTAAGTACTTATGTATGCACACACACTGAGAAGTGTTTGATGACAGTGCTAGACAATATTCCTTTGTAGTTAGTAAGCAAATTATTGTCAAAGTAATTTTTTCTACCTCACTTCCCACCTCGGGATCTGTCTCCAGGTTTGAGAATGGATTGATCTCTGCTAAGAGAACACTTGAATGTTTAAATCAAATAGTGAGCATGACTTATTAACTGTAGCACACCCCTGATTCATGGCATCACTTGCAAACTGGACAGCTTGATTTTGTGACTGCTTTCAGATAAACATCAGCTGCCCTGGGAAAAGCTGCAAGATCAAAGAGTGGTTCCAGCTGTCATGTAGCGTACTGAATCCCTGGAAGTTATCTCACTGTAAAAATAAGGTAAACCAGATCACAGGTCTCAAGTGTTTCTGCTGGCTCAGAGTGCCTAGGAGGAATTAGGCGAATGTTACTTGAAGCTTCTTCAGGAAGGAATCTGTAAAGGTAAAGCAAGTGCTCAGTTAGTATTAGTGGAGTTAAAGGTCAGATCCATTCACCAGATGACAATCTGGTTACAGGACAGTAATTAAACACTCTGTGGCTTGAAGCTGGAGGTGATGGAAGTTAGGAAGGGGTGGCTGGAAGTGATGGAGGTAAGGAAGAGATGTTATAGTCCCTATTTGTAAGGACACCTGATTATGTCTAATTATGTTAATAGCCTAAATTAAGGTACATAAATAAGACATAAGACCTGTTCTATAAGAACTCACCTTACAATTGTGACAAGATCTTTTCTACTCTACTTAAATGTGGACAAGTGTCCAGAACCAATCTTCTGTATCTCTTCTTAGACACTTTTTAATGCAATGAAAAAAAACTAGCATCCACCAACATGTACAGGTGGACCCAAACCAATTCACTCTGCTATACATCTGAACTGAGAAATTCAAATAATTGAAAGTGCCTGTGGATTTATGGTTTTGTTTCTATTCATTGAATGAAGGCATTAATCTAGGAAGAGCCCCAGGCAGAAAATCCACAATTTACCAAAAGTGTATATCCTCTTGCACGGAAAAAAAAAGACTCTTGAAACAGCAGAAAGAATATAGGTCCAAGCAGAGACCATTACAGATCTGACCAACAGATTCACCTTTATTTTTCTCTTTCATCAGGTAAGGTAAGTAACGCAGGTATCTTATTTCTAAAGTCAATGGTCAAAGAACTTTTTCTTACTTCTTGTTTTCCAGACTTAAGACTGATGAATAATCCATTAAACCTATAACCTGTGGGAATGAGTTATTGTTACTGTCAGGTTGATAGACGTAGGCAGAAATGGTCTTTCAGGATATAATACAACTGTCCAGGTCATTAACATAGAAATAGGTGAAAGCCAAGGGTTCTGGTAGAGAAAGCAAATTAATTTCTTAATACATCAATTCTTGTTCAGAAAAATGTAATAGACATTGTTCAAAATTTGGAAGTTTTAAAGATCTTACAAGATCTGATCTTATAGAATAAATCAGTTATAAAAAATCAATTTGAAGAAGTAATTATTAAAACTTTACTTACCACAAAGTAATTCATTACATCTTTATCTCCCTGCTTTGCATGTATTTATAGCTAATGATCAAGGACAGAATAGCTGAGAGTGTTCCACTATTTCCCTTTTTTTTTTTTTTTAGAATATTTCCACCAGGAAAGATATTTTCTTTTAAAAGATGATTTGATGACATCAGATTAAATATCAACTACTTTCTTCCCTTTACTCTTTAATTTATTGTGCACTTTGTTATGGTGTCTGTGAGAAAATGGAAAGACAAGTGTTTTAACTCCTACATGTCCATCTGTTTAGTGAGAAAAGTATTAATGCTTTTCTCTCTCTTTTAGTTTGTAACCCTTTTTTTGTAATCTCCTCTTGAGCTAATTCTTTTTATTCAACTATATTCCTCTGAAAAGATGGGGTTAGAGAAAACCATGCAAAACACTTGTCAGGGTTAATCAATAGAACTTCTGCTTGTGTAGTAAAAGCACAGTATCTCCTTTCTAACTCATGGACAAACACATAACCATGTAAGACAGCCTTACAGAAGAGAAGGAAAAACTTTTAAGACAACCAGAGGAAACTGAAGATAGGATAGATATTATCACATTGTAAAATTAAACAAATTAATAGAATGACCAAAGTTTTTTCACACTAACTGGGATGGAGCATTGCAGCCCTCAAAAACTGGATTTGCCTTTGAGGAAATTGCATTAAAAGCCAGATGGTTTGCAGGGTGGTATGTACAAATAAGACAATAATGTCTGCTTACATATAGCTAATGGATCAGAAGGGCTAGGCTTAATTTCTGATAATAATCAGTTTGCCATTATATGTCCGGTCATGTTCAATCAGAACTTTCACAATTACAGATTCACAAATAATGTGGTTTATTGAAGCAACAGAAATACAGATTTGGAATTGCTGTTGATAAATTCACTTACTGTATCAGTGCTAAAATCCAAAGCTAGCCAACAATTAATTGATCTCACCTAGAATAAACCAACTGGTAATTCATTAAGCTTAGTTCCAACTGGTTATCATCCTATGTAGCTGGAGGCATAAATCTTACCAAAGGGTCACCCCTGTTTTGGGAAAGAAATAAGAGCAAGCCCACTGACTTGTCTAGCAAGTAGGGTTGTATTCTCATCCTCTGCTGTGGAGGAGTTCAAATGCCCAATTTATGCTTTGAGAGAAGTGGAGATGAGACTGTAGTCAAGTTATCGGTTGCTGCTGTCACAGATGGTGTGGGGAGCAGCTGCTTTCTCACTTTGGTGTATTCTTGATATGTAAATGAGAGTCTTGGTCAGGCACCAGTCAGGGGCTGTATGGGTCTTGTGCAAGGGAGGAACAGAACCAGGAAATGTTAGCATCAGTAGATGGCATTGGACAATCGAAGATGCCTCCCAGATTCAAGTTGCTACTGCCCACTTGTTTTTTCCACTAGACAGACAGTGGGATTATATGGAGAATGTTTGTGGGTAATAATATCTCTCTTCTCCAAATCAGTTACCTCTCTGACAATTCCTGAATGTGCAGAAGCTGGCAAGTGATATTGTCTCACATCAGTAATCTTACAGGATGGTGGAAGTATAGGCATTTCTAATAATTTAATAGGCTCTGGTCTATCTGGGTCCATTACCCAGCAGTAATAAGGATCTATATAGGACCATACTCCACTCCCTTGTCCAGCAAAACTCTAAAATGTTTTGTCAGGGATTTTCCACATCCTGCCATACAGCAGATCAAAACCTAGGACATTGGTATTAACAGCACCAACTAACAACATGAGTTAGTTATTGCTTACCAGGGAGTCGTAAGGAAACTTTAACAATGGATCATTCATTTATAATTCCATCAATTCCTGTATCTTTCACTTCACAGCAACTGGGCTTTATATTTAGATTGTTCGCTGTTTTATCAGCAATTACTGACATCTGCTCCCCTGTGCAATAAGGAAGCTTACAAAACTTTTCTTGGGTCATATCAAGATGGAAATGGCAGGCACATAATATTTATCAAAGAGTCCTTGTACAGCTAACACCTATATGTAACACCTATATATCTATAACCACTATATACAGTATTACATAGATCACTCCCCCCAGCGTCTTGATCTTACAGCATGGGACTGATTTCCTTAAGGCAAAGTATATAGATTATTTGGAAATCAAATCCCAGGTGAAAAAATATATTTGTAGGTAAGGGCTCTAGCCTCATCTGATGAACAACTTCAAAGGATAAGAGATATAACCAGGCAGCCTATAAAGGAAAAGGATAAATAATGCATTAGGAAATAATGTTGAAAGGTAGAGTATAAGAGAGAGCAGGGAACGGCTAAAAGTCAGGCTGAATTAGACTGTTGAGCATATATAAAACCAATAATGCTCTTTGGCAACCTGAATAAGAGCATAAGGAAATCAGAGATGATGATCATAGGAATTGAGAAGAATCATCTAGACACATCTTAGAAACTAGATGAGATCTCTGGGAAATGTCAGGGCATATGATGGACATGGGGACCTGGAAGTGTACTACTGTCATTGTATAAGTGATTTAGGCATCGAAGTGCAAGTATCAGTTCATCTCCACTGACCATTTTGGCACCCTGAACACCCAGAAATGTCTGTTGCCAATTTATTGGTAGGAAGCCCTTGAAACATTGCTTGCTTAGAAAGCTGACAGTTCTCTGAGTAAATTGAATCATTTAAAATGCATATATAGATACTTTGTATATACTGTTAAATATAATTTTCTGTATTCTTTAATATTAGTATTTTTTATAAATATAATTATATATGTACAAGAGTACCATTACCAGAGGCAGAGGCAACTTTAAGGAGCTTGCCACATATGAACAGTGTATTTAGTTTTTATTTAAGTCCCACTTTGCCACATATAGGATGGCCATGTAGAGATCCTTGGAACAAAGGAGCAGGAAGGAGGACACCAGGATGCAAGAAGCGTTATAGATGTTAAGGCTGTTGCTGAAGGAGTCAAAGACAGTAGAAACCAAGAATTTATTCTGGATCCTGCTTTGGTAGAGCAACCTATGGACTGAGACAAGCATATAGATGAAGTCTTGTCACGCAGCACAACCCTCCCTAAAGCACCAAGGAAAACATTCAGTGCAAAACGGCTTCCTGGTTGGATAGAGAGGCTCAGGCACAGGACATGGCTTCTCTCTTCGTCACCTCATTTAACTAGCAGCTCAATGAGGGAAATTAACTCAGTCCTCAACTAACTGAATCTTGGGGCTCTGTGTGAGTGAATGAATAAAATATATTGTTCTCAGTTTTATGAGGTGATAGTAAAAGCCCTTTCTCCATCTCACCATCAGGTGAGCTCACTGGAGCAGCAGGGCAGTCTAGGTGAACAACAGTTGGGAGCACAGATTCATGCAAGAAAGAGGCATGTGGGCTTCTTGTGCATACGGTGGTATAAGGTCAGCAGTCCAGCAAAGCCACTTTTTCTGTGATTTCATCCTGAATTTGGTAAAAACTTCAAAAACATCTGAAGAGTTCCAGGTTTGTGTTTGCTGGGGATAATAATGAAACTGTGCTTGCAAGAACATTTTTTTTAGTGACATGAAAAGGACTGTCTCTCCTCTGTGTGGCATGGCAGGAGAGTAACCTTTCTGGTGCAGGAGGGCATTTGTTCAAGATCCACTTATAGCCAGCCACAGGGAGGTTTTCATGTTTCTCAACTGAAAAAGTTATCAAGAAGGAAATTATTTCCGCAGAGTGGTCATACGATTAAACAGCCTGCCTGTAGTTATACTGACTGACTTGCGGGTTCTGCAGAACAAATTCTCTGTACAAATGTTAACATGACAAGGCAGGCTGAAGAAATGCCATTACAAAGTACATTAGCATTGTTTACCTTTGTTTTCCCAAACACAAAACACTGCAATCCCAAGACCTGTGGTATGCTTAGAACTAAGAAAATTGAAAAAAACAGACACATTTTCAGCATTTGTCTACATCCACCAAAAAACCCAGCACACTTTTTCTGTCTTTTTTTCTTTTTTTAATCAAACCTGAGATCCTCATGCAAGCCTCTGAGCTCAGCAGGAAAAACAACCCACTGAAAAAGACAGTGAGATCTGATGATACTAAGAATAAACTGTAAAGCTTCACAACACTACAAGGAAAATTCTACTTCCTTTACACTCCCTCCTTGGAAGAGTAGTGCCCACGAGTGTGTGTGTACATGCAGATGCACACAGATTTGCATCAGGAAATGTGTTCAGGTGCTTAAACAGCTGCAATATTTGTCTTAAAAGTATGTAGGCTACAGTCTGAAAGCTGAGGAATGCCTTTATGTTCATCTAGCTGGAGTTTAACTCTTGTTGCACACAGGGCCTCCTTGCCATTGCCTTTATCTTATGATGACACTTCTGACAATTAACAAGCATTAAAAGTGATTCAGAATGATTTTTAGTGGCATGCTAAGTATAATATACTTGTGGAATAAAAAAAATTGGAATTATTTCAGAAGGCAAAGTTTAGTCCCCAGCTGTGGTAAAAAAATTGCAGAGGACTGGAGAAGAAGCTTCGTCATCTCATCAAATCACACCATCCCAGGGTGTGTTTGGTGTCATGCAAAGACCATTTTTTTAGCAGTATGGTTGCCAGGACAAACCTCGTTTTGGAAAGGTACACTGTTGCTATTCTGTGGGTGAGGAACTGAAGAAGACAGAGGTTAACTACCTCCAGACGCAGAATGTGCTGCCACTTCAGTGGTGGCAAGGATAGAGGCATAAAATTGTCAAGAGAAAGAAATACATACATTGAAGCAGACTACAAGAAGGCATTTGTGAAAGTCAAAGGTTTGCCTGGACTGTGAAGGTCTGAGGTTTTTTCAGCCTGTGTGGGGAGAAGAGCAGATGCTGTAGGCTCCATGGGCTAAAGGCATGGGTAAGTTGTGGGATGGGAGCAGTGGTGGAAAAGCACTCTAATTTGATCACCAACTTGACTCAGGACAGTCCATGCAAACATGGTGTCCTGAGAAACGCTCTTCAGAGGAGCACTGCATATCAGATGAGCTGCTCAGAAAAGTCAGCTGTAGACTGCAGATACTAGGGACTTAGGAAAAGGGTGCTCTCAGTCCAAGACTTCAGGAGAGGAGAGGGGAGGATGGCAGGAGTCTTTGAACTTACAGCATTGTTTCAAATGCTCCCACCCCATTCCCCCACCTCCAATCACAGTGTAGTTCAGCATGCATTTGAATTTTGTAGCATGTTTCAAGTGCAAAACACAATTAAAATTTTGGCTTTTTCCATGAGCTTTTTCT
Organism: Amazona ochrocephala; assembly: GCA_039720435.1. NCBI lineage: Eukaryota > Metazoa > Chordata > Aves > Psittaciformes > Psittacidae > Amazona > Amazona ochrocephala. The sequence continues at coordinate 62,770,207 of CM077879.1, read as the reverse complement.
AAGTAAAGAATAGGGAGTGCAAGGAGATTCTTCCACCAAAATATTTTTTTTTTTTTTTTGCTTAAAAAGAAAAAGAGATAGAAAGGAGAAAAGCAGATTTTTTTTCTTTTTTTCCACTGACAGTTTGAATATCCTCAATTAATTTTAATTTTCCTTGCAAACTTTTTTTATTCTAACTTTGCATTGCCCTTCCACATTGACAAGGTATAAATGGTCCAATATTGAAATGTCCAAAGAACACAAGGCTTGATAGTCTATCTCCAGGTATTAACAGTGCAAGATTAATTATATTCAAACTCATAGATGAAATGAGTTCAATAACATTTGCTGTACCATTCAGGCATTTACTCTTTCTTCATCAGTCCCTTATTGCTATCTGAATTACAATCGCTGCTTAGCTAATAAATGAAGAAGCTGCTCCTATTAATGAATTAACTTTTCAGGTACTTATTAAAGTGACAAATTAATGGGTTGGAAGATAATAAATCTACCTGAAATATTAAAGACAAGAAAGATTGAGTTCCAGCTGTTCCTTTAATCTACATTTTTCTTTAGAGTGGGCAAGCACTGCAGATCAGTCAAGAGAGCACGAAGAGATGGTGAGAACATTTTTGGATGACATTGACAAGACACAGCGCAAGAGGTGACAAAAGCAGTCTCATGCTAAATGTTGAGAAAGTGTGGTTTTGCAAAAACAAGGGGATGTGCTGCTGGGAGTAGTGTAAGTTCACCCAGTGACCCTCTAGATCATATGGATAAACACTGTCACTAAAATCCAACCCTACATCTGCAGTCAAATGACCTAAAGAAGGCCTTGGAGATAACCTCGGTGCTAAGACCATCTAGCTGAACTCTGATTTTCTTCTAGGACATCATTATTTTTTGCATATATTACTGCTATATGCAGTGTGAGAACACTGTTGGCCTCAGATGATTGCTATGACAAAGTGCTTTGGTTGATAATTTATTTTTGAAAAACCCCACAAACTAAATATAATCCATGCAGAGAAGAGAAATATTAGTGCTTCCTATATTGGAGAGAAGAGCTATACGGGGTGCCAAAAATACTTGCATTAACAGAACCAATGTTCACCTGGAAACTTTCAATGATTCATCTAAGACCATGTTAAAAATCACAGATGATCACGTCTTCTTCATTACTTTAATTACAGTTTTTCCCTGGTTCACTTGGTTTACCAGTTACTACTGCTGTCAGTGGCATCTTTGACAGCAGTGCAAAGTCTACTCTTTGACACCTGACACTAGTAGATCACACTGAGTGATATAGCAGCAGACTACGAGAGAAGCCCCTTCTCCATGTGCCACCTTGATAACATTTCAAGTAGCAGTCAAGAGCAGAAAGCAGACATATTGGGGAAGGCCACTGATCCTTCAGGCAACACATGAATTGCAATGGCACATTAAATAGATAGCTTGCATGAAAATAGGAGAACAATGCGATGGTTAGTGTAGATAATGATTTGAAAAATTGATTGTTGTTTTAATGTTCATTTAGATAAGCTAGAGTTAGTTGTAAGTACCAGAAAGTGATATGAAGTGGTGGCAAAATATTATAGGCACTCTAGAAAAATTTGAAGCTGAATTGTATCTTTTAGAGCATAATCAATGCACAATATTAAATAGTCAGCACAGTATAGAGATTTATATTTCAATGCCATTACCATTCTGTACACTGAATCAATAGGTTCTTGTATAAATAGTGGGATAGTTCATTGCTAAAGCATGCCATCCCTAATGCTTATTAGGCTATCAGAGGCTTAATAACGTGCAAGGGTTAGTTACACATCCCATGTACTGTAAAATTCTCAGAGATTTTTGTGAGATATCAGCAGGAATACAGTATCAGCAGAGTGGCAATTTCCAATGATCTATGAGTGAGGAACAGTGTAACCCCGCTTGCATGCCTTTCTCAGGTGAATAGCATCCACACAGAGATGGTACTTACCTGTGTCAGAATAAGGCATTTTGACCTTGGATTCATTCTCTGGAAATTGAGTGAAAGCATAAATACCCGATGATTTCAGAAAGTTACAATCATCTAACAATTCTATGATCATTATTACTGTTTGTCTTTCATTTCCTCCCTGTTGTTCTAATATTGGGTGGAAATGAAAGGTATAAGGCTCGTCTGCATCGTAAAAGTGTCGTTATTCCTTGGAAGCAAAAATGTCAGGCATAAAAGAATAAATGATAGCTACATGCTGAACTTTGAAAATACGTTTATTTTGAAACACTTCTGTTTACCTATCTTCCTTCCTTCTTTCCCGGCTTTATATTTTCTAGGCTGCTTGCATTAGAAGGCTATCTTTAATTTGTGAGGGTTCATCTGCTTCAAATACTTATGTGTATAACTGAAGTCATAATACTGTATTTTTGACATGATAATTACTTCCACTGCAACCAACTGCAATTTTGCAAATTGACTTCAAGTAGGGAAGTTAGCAGCAGGAACAGATGAGCCTTTAAGAAACAATGATTCTGCCCTTGAAAACAGGGAATGAGGATGAACTGTAGTGCAGAATAATGATTTGCAAGCAGAACTACTGAAAAAACAAAATTCTCCCCTTTATTTGCTGTGCTGATGCACATCCAGGCTACCTTCCTAGAAGCCAGAGGGAGTCTTGCTTCTTGCCTGGTAGGTTTTATCAGAATATAGTCCTCACATTCTATGTTCACATTCCACCACACACTTCTACTAACAACTGTGAATGAATGGAGAAAACTCTTCTCTCTGTCACACTTGACAATCTGAATTCTGCATTGGCTGTCACCTGTCCTCAAGTCACAGAAAAGTTCCAACAGCCAGACATTAGGAATTATGCAAGATGACTAAGAGGGGCACTTCAGCATTTTATTGGAGTATGTCTCAGCAATAAGATTGGTGGGAAAACAAGCCTTGCTGTGACAACATGCATTAGGTTGTGGTATTAAAAGAGCAAACCTGAGGGATTTTAATAACCTGGGAAATGCACTATACACATACAGATGTGTACCACATTTTTAGGGTGTGGAATTGCTATCAGGAAATGCAATTAATAAATAAAAGCAGGGAAAATATTTACTTGGCATTTCTAAATCTGGACTGGTCAGAAAGCAATCCCATTCAGCTTCTACTGCAGGGAAAGTGGAATAATTGGTAGCAAAGCCAACAGTGACTGTATTTTTTATCTTAGCATAAAGGCAAGATGAGAACCTGGCTCCATCTTAAAAAGAAACACTGTTCTTTTATAGAGTATGAAATGCTTAGTTTCAGAGTACCATACTCAAACTACAGTAGGAAAAGTAAACATTTGAAGTGTTTCAGGTTAATTAGCAGTGGGCAAATGAACAACAGCTAGATATAGGAGCCTGTGCATCACCAAAACAAGAACTGATGAAGTTCTGCTTTGAGCATCAGAGGACATTTTCATGACATCACTAGTGAAAAAATTTTCTTGTCAACTGCTTTTACTGCACATTTTGTCTTCAGGTTCCTTCAAAAATTAAAATTTGATGGGAACTTCTTAGAAACCAACGCAAGAAAGACACTAAAATCAAACTTGGTAAGAGTCTGGTCTACTCCAGACATGAGCTATTTGTGTGGAGCAGTGCTTAGACAACAACTAAACCAAGAGGTACCTGACCCAGGGAGCTGTACACAGCCTGGATGCAGGCATGCATCTTGTGTTTCCTGTTCTCGTGGCTTAAGCCCAGCTGCCATCTAAGTACCACACATCCTCTCACTCACTTTCCCTCACAGTAGGGACGGAGAGGAGAATTGGAAGAAGGTAAAACCCACAGACTGAGGTAACTAGGACACCTGTCTTGGATCTTCTCAATGGGTTCAAGCCACACTCATACTATGAGTGTGAGGACATGTGAAATAGAAGACCTTCTGCTTCATTGGATTTACCACATGAAAAACTTTTTCAGTTCAAAGGGGGTCATGAGTAACAGGGAAAATGATAAACAAAACACAGCCACACGCAGGTGTTGGGTAAGTGAGGAGACAATGGCAAAGACCCAATCAGCTAGTGACTCTCAGGTCAAGGACCATTAGCAAAGTACATGGACTCTGTAACTGATAAGCAGGGGGGAAACAAGATGGCCTTGAGGATTTTTCTATAGAATCATTGAATAGTTTGTGTTGGAAGGGACCTTAAAGATCATCTGGTTCCAACACTTCTGTCACAGGACACCTTACATTAGACCAGGTTGCTTAAAGTCCCATCTAACATGAATACTGCCAGGGATGGAGTGTCCACAACATCTCTGGTCAGCCTGCTGTGTTGGTGGTGAAAGTAGTTTATGCATGAGATACAGAACCTCTACCTTGAATACTGAAGATTAAAGCTTTCATTACGTGTTTTCTATATGAGAAAGGGCTCCAAAATTCAGGAAAATTCACAGCATCCTGTGTTTTAAATGCAGATCTGAACATATATTTGACTCAGAATATAAATGAAGCATGCTGAAATAAGTAAAAATTGTCATGTCATTTCAATTTGAATATGGAATTAATTATTCTAACTCAGCAAAATACTTAAGTATGTCTACTTAAGACAAAGGGCTTTTAGTATTTGACTGGTTCTTTTGCCCTTCATGAAGTGATGAGGTTGAAATTAGTTCTATGCTATGACCTTCTGACACTATTTGATACAATTCATTAAAGTCTTTCAGTTTTAGCATAGGTAAGAGGTAATATCTGGTCATGTGTCCTATGGAGGTGTCATGGTTTAAGTCTATAAACTCACACAGCCGCTCTCTCACTCACTCCCCACTCTTTCTTCCCTCCGCTCCTGGAGGGATGGGAAGGAGCATCGAAAGAATGCAACTCCCACAGGTTGAGATAAGAACAGTTTAGTAACTAAAGTATAACACAAATCACTACTGCTACCACCAATAATAATAATGACAAGAGAAAATACAAGGGAAAAGAATACAATTTCTCACCATCCAATATCAAGCCCGACCATGCAATGCACCCCCACCAGTGCACCCCACCATGCACCCTCACCATCCTTCCGGGTCTCTGCTCTCCGTCTTTACATCCTGGACATGACGTGGTGGGGTATGGAATAATCTCTTTGGTTAGTCTGGGTCAGGTGTCCTGTCTCTCCTTCCTCTCGGCTTCCCCTCCTCCCTGGCAGAGCATGAGGGTCACAAAGTCCTTGGCCAGCCTAAACATCATCAAGCAGTAACTGAAAACACTGGTGTTATCAATGCTGTTCCCTGGTCCAAAATCAAAAACACAGCACTGCACCAGCTACCGAGAAGGAGAAAAATGGCTGCTGCTGCTGAACCCATGACAGGAGGTCATGTAGATGTGTCCTATCTAGATAAGCATCACTGAATGGAAGATCTATACCTGTAGATAAAGTGGAGTTTTGTCAGTGGCGGATTGCCGTCCTGTTGGATCTGAGGTAAGAATACACATTCAAGTTTTCCATTTTACAGGTACAGAGGAAGACTATCTATTTCTCTCTGCAGAATGAGATCAGGCAATAGCTTAGACACATGCTTGACTTAGAGACAAAGTCCAGTTAGATGAAGCCTTTTGGACTCTTTCAGCAGAAACTTTCTGTTAAGAAGTACATGATTATTAATCTTTATGACAATTTACATGATTTTTAAACTTGATTGTTTAACAAATAAATTTTTTTAAAAAAGTTTCAGTTATGCAATCATGGATATTTGAAACATTATTTGAAAGAGTACTAGAAACTGAAACACTGAAATTTTCACGCATGAGCAAGCCAATGCAAGCAGTTCAGTACACATGCTGGATGCCAAGTTTCAAATGTTTGGAATGCAAAAAGGAAAAAATAACTCACAATGATAGAATCATAGACTGAATTGATACTACATCTATCAGATCCATTACCAGCTAAGTAAAAACAAAATCTTTTTCTTCTCCTGAGAAATATAAATGAGAAAACATCAAAAGAGAGGAGATTAAGAAGTAGCAGAAAAACTTAATGCTATATTAAGAGAATCTGAGTCTAATAGCAAAAAATAAGTAAGGACATAATTATTTCTCTTGTGGACTTCTACAATAATGAGAACATTATTCTAATCAAATATAAAGAAATGTATATTTAATTGCAACATGCGTGATATATGCACATCTTTCTATTTGGTAACAATGAGCTTTATTATTAAGTGGAAAGCATGTGCTTTATGACAATCTTCCTCATAGTCATTGGATTCTTTCAAGTGGCTGGCACACATAAATGATGAATTGGCACATGAATTGATGGCACAATACCTTTCTATGGTATTTTTTCCTCCTTGCTTGAAAGACACATGGCTTTATAAATTGTACTTGATGACACAGAGAGATAACCAGCCAGACCTTCCCATGCAGGAGGATAAAGTGCTAACCACGGGAACGAGGCTGGAACAGGTCTTCTCTTCATCTGTCACCAACCTATAAGTCAGCCTGAAGGCTAGAAGAAATTGAAGGAAATTCCATTCAGAACATGCATGGTGGATCAGATACTGAACTGCAAGTTATGTCCAATCAGACACAAGGCAGAGAAGTCACACCTCTTTTTATACTGGCTTTGAATCTGTTGGAAGCAGATGACACGAAATACAAAGTTGGTGTGCTCATTCTACAAGGTTTCTGGCTCAAAATGTGTTTGCATATGCATAGAGTTTTGGTGAAGAGAATGTATGCATAGGTAGGTTTATGATCAGTCTCAAAAGTAATAAAATACACATCTCTCACATGGAGATACTGAGTGAATAAATGCAGTAATGTTTGCCAAGTGCTCTAAGAAGCTTTCTCAAATGATCATTGCTACAGCAGGTAACTCTGGCTTCAAAACATCTGTACATTACAGTAACATCTGTGAGCATATTAGTGAAGATGTTGGGTATTGAATGACCCTTCCAGTCCCCAATATATTTGCTGAGCCTGATATTTCTTCTCAAGGTTTAGTCCTGTTCCCCTGTACACTAGAAAAGGTTTTGTGTCTTTGGAATAGACATGACTGCTATTCTCTAGAAGAATAATTACAAATTTTAGTTTGTCTTCCTTCCTGCTGGATTTCATACAGGGGTCACAGATGGGTCATACAAAATTGGTGGGATTACATTACTTATTCTGGTTGTCCTCTCCTTCAGAAGTAGGTTGTAAAACTACCTTACATTGTTCTGGAGACAGCATCCCTAGGCTTCTCAAATGATCCTAGCGCCTGGCAGAGACTGCTGGCATTTATTCTTGAGGTATTTTTTGCCTCCAGCAGATGGAAGCAACTCCCTGTTTGCAGAATTGGCAAGAGTGTTTTCCTGTGGGGGTGCTAAATTTCATTTCAGATTTGCACTGAGTTTGAAGATGTTTGTTATGCTCCGACTCTGTGTCTTCACATCATTCGTAGCAAAACAGCTCTTTTCTTTTTTTCCTTAGAAGTGCAATTTTTCCTATTGACATAGAATCATAGACTCATAGAATAGTTAGGGTTGGAAAGGACCTTAAGATCATCTAGTTCCAACCCCCGTGCCATGGGCAGGGACACCTCCCACTAAACCATGACATCCAAGGCTATGTCCGACCCCGCCTTGAATGCCGCCAGGGATGAAGCATTCACAACTTCTCAGTTTGAAGAGCAGTTTTACTCTGATGAAGTGCTGAGGTTTCCTTAAATCAACCCAAATTACTAGTTGGATTTTTGAGATCTATCTTCCATAACTATGAGAGCTACCTTCATGTGTATTAAAAAAATGTGTTTTAAGATTATGTGCATGAATGAGAGTTCTTCTGAGACTCCCGGCTAGCATGCAAATTTCTTACCAGATGTTGACCCTATAATTTTAGCATTGCAGAAATACAATAAGGGCCTAGGAGGCTTGCTGGAGATAAGTCAATTACCTTGTACGTAGTCTGATGTAGAAGATATTCTCTTACAGGAAAAGCTCCAGTATTTTAGTGTCCTCCTTAATAGTTAAAAACAAAGGAAAGCAAAACAAAAAACACCATATTTTTCTTTGTTAAAATGCTGATATAGTTATTTGCTGCTTTAGTGGGGTGACGATGAGCAGAGGATTAAGCTATTGTATCATAATATATTAATTACCATTGGCATAGACTCATTAAGCTCCATTGCGAATCACACATTAATGTATTCATTAAGTAAAACAATGAAGATTTGTTAAGAATTAGCAGATAAAAATGAAAGGCATGTTTTTACAGGGAAGCCTTTCTGACAGGCTGCTTTAAAAGAAAAAGAGTAAAATGCTTGGATTTTATTAAGGGAGAGTGTTAAACCTTTATTTCTGTAAAACTGAAGTGTAATAGATCTAGCTTCATTTGTATCATAGTGTACTTGGCTTGTATCCTGCTTTTCCTCTTCGAAAAGGGGAAAGCACAGTTCCTGCGCTGAAAATAGATACTGTGATGCACCACCGCCACCCTTTAGGTGGCTCACCAAGTTTGGGGTGGAGTTATGTGACCATGCGGCATCCATGCACAACGCTCTGTGTCACAGTGGAAAGAGGGGAAGAAAAGCATGTGCAGAACTGGGGCATAAAGGGAAGAAACCACAAATCACAGATGTCGCAGCAGCAATTGGGAAGGAAAAGTTTGATGTGGAACTGAGCTGAGGTGAAATGTTTTGATGTTTAAAAAATATAGGGAAGAATCCCATCTATATGGTGGTCACTGCAACTGTAGCCACAGTTCATAGTGAATGGAAAATGAACGTCAAAACATTGGAACTTCATCAAAGAAAACAAACAAAAACAACATAACTTTTTTCACTTAGATTAAAATCAAATCTTCCTGGTCTCAGCAGTGGCCTTACAGTCGGACCTTTTCAGTCCAGCTGAGTTGCAAATGAGGAATATAAAACACAGGCACATGTTGTAAAAGGCTCAGCTACCAACAGCATCTCTTTCTGGCAAGCATGGCCACATTTACTGTAAAGGACCCAGCGTGCTCAAATTAGCTGCCTAGGCATTCAGTTTCATTCAAGACACCCTCACGAATCTGAAGCTGCCATAAAAAGTTGACTGATATGACACAGCCTTATATGTACTGGGATGGTGTCTGGGGTGTATGGAGACTCCTGGAGCAGACAGAGGCACTTTGAATGGATCAGACACCAGTAGTGAAGCAACTGAACTGAATCTCCTTGAAATGAGTGGCAGAGGACACTTCATAAACTGTACAGAGGGCTTTGAGTTCTGCTTAGCTTTTGTTCCTTATTGAATTACAGATGTTACCAACTTCACCAGGAAATCCCTAAACATACCATTTTCTCAGAGCTCCAGGAAATTCTATGTGTTTTACAGAAAAAGAATTTGCCAGATAGTGAAACTACACTACTTCTACTATGTATAGATGTCTGGCAAAGCTTGCAATATCTTAAAAGCTGAATTTTCTTTGCAGATGCTGCATGTACTATAAGTTATGCTGTTGTTTGCTATTACATGCTTACAAACATATTCCAAATATATTCTGATTAATAACAGTTATATTTCCATATTTCTGAGAATGAAATTCAGTTTAAAATATTGTTTATTTAAAATATTTAATAAGTAATAAAAATGTAATTTAGGATTTGTATTTTCTGCTGTGTCAGTATTATTTGTTATAATTTGGATTAACTCTAGGAAAAATCTAAAGGTAATCTCTACATAAATTACATAGCTTTGCTTTAGTGATGATGTAAGAAAGTTTGCTGGACAGTAAACAACAGCCCAGAGACACTTTTAGGCAAGGAAAGTGGGAACAGAGATTAGTAACATCTGTGTAAACTGGGCCACACTGCATATAATGGTTATGTGTTTTCTGCTTTAGTATTATGCCATGAGTGTTGTGCCCGTCTGGCCCCAGAAAAGCACATGCAGACTAATGGTGGAATTAGCTTTTAGAAGTGGACAGCTAGGCTATGTTCTGTCAATGAAGTCAGGTACGGACAATTCAGCTGTATGTAGTGGAACAACTTCTTTCCATCGTGCTGACAAAAGCCCCTCTCTCCAGGCAAAATGGCATGAAAAAATTAAAGTTCAACAGCACAGATGAGAAAACTTTGGTCCCCAAATCACTGTGTTCACTATTATATGCTCTAATTGAGACTTGCTGGAAGCATCTTGACATAACACCTTATTTCGGCGACCAAAGCCAAGCTCATCAAATCCTTGATGTGAAGCAGTTTTACATATTTACCCTCTGCCCCCATAACTTTTCTGGAAGGAGATCAAGAAACATTTGAAGCAACTTCTTTGCCGAGTGGTTGCATATCACACAATTGGGATTTAGTGCTTCCCATCCCAAAACAGTTAGATGGCCTCAGCTTTCCACCAGGCACTTTGATACAATTCAGACAGATATTCCTTTCAGTATGGGATTAGCAATGTCTAATCTGTTATTGAATTTATCATGCAAATGACTCTTGGAAAGTGCAAGCAGCCCATTATGGAAAATGTATCCTATTAACAAAGGTCACATTAGAAACTTTCACAAGTAACTAATCCTTCAAATGTACAGCACATCAATATGCCTAGAGACTCGTGAGCAGTGTTTTCCAATTCAGCAAAATGGTTTAGCCTTTTGAACCACAAAAAAACTGCCTGAGCTGCTCAGAGAGAATTTTGCTTTCACTGCAGTACAACACCTCAGAACTCAGGCATACTTACAAAGTTAGTCCTGGAACAGGCTGATGGACACGGTGAAACTTTAAACACTTTTATCTCAGAAAAGAACATCCTCAAATTTTTGCAGTGTGTTCAGAACTGCAGCCACTGGAACAGAGTGTACCACAAGTAAATACAGCCTTGGTATCACGTCCTCAAATGAGGCTGCATTCGACTTGAGATAAACCTATTTGACTGATGTAAACACTGAGAAGAAGAGGACTTTTTAACGGAAATAATGAGAAAAAGTAATTATCCCTAAGGCTTTTTAAACATTATTTTCTTTTACATTTAAAACCCTTACATAATTTACTGGCTGTTTTTAGGTATCAGATTCCTATGTAGACTCTCACTGAGAAGCCCTGCTTTCAAAAGGGAGGGCTGAAGTTGGAATTCAGCACAATGGCACCTACGGTTACATGCTTTTGCTTCCTTGTTTCAGAACTGCTGTGCCCATTCTCTGGGGCAGATTACTTGTTTTAGATAGCATCAGCATCTTGGACTGGCCCATAGATAGAAACACAATTTTGCCATTAACATCAGATTTTAGGGTTTTAAAGGCATTTCAAATCCCATTAGAGACAGGTTTTTGAAATAAAAAAAATAAATAAGGTGGGACATCTTATGTAAGATACAGAGGGACAGGTGGCTCTACTTTGTGTTGCTTTGATTTGAGATATGTTTTCAAACATGCACTACCCTTGGCTTGTTGTTAAGGTCAATGAGCAGAGCAAATGATAAATGTCAACAAAGCCACCTTGGGAAGCTGTAATGCGTGTATGGGGAGGGGTGTTTTGCTTTTTTCCAAGCACATATATACTCACCTGAAGCTCATAAATTGCTAATCAGCTCCAGCTGAACATGGAAGAAAGATTGAAAGAAGTCAGCTTTGCCTGGAAATAAAAATTCCAAAGGATTGTAATCTGATTTGAGGAATGTGTCAGGAAGTTCAAGCACTGAAAAACAAAATCAGCTGCCTTTTTTTTTTTTTACCATGTTATTATATGTTTCACAGGGGATCCTAACATAGTAATGTATCTTCAACGACAAAGATACAAACCTTCTTCTGCAAAATAGACACACGTGTGAAGTGGAACATGGTGTCCTATTCTCAAAAAGTGTGTGACTCTCTATCACTGTTTCAAAGCTAGACACAAGCAGAAGCATGTGAAGAGCAGAATTTAATAAAACACAGCACACTTCAGGTAACCTACAGGTAGCCAACTTGCTTCTCTGCTTTGCCTACAGCTCTGCTTTGCAGCTTGTGCTGTGATCCAAATACCTTTATCATTTGCTTTCATATTAAGACTCCAATTTTCTGTTACCCACATCGGAAACAACAAAACAAATGACTTAAGAGCTAGATGAAAAGAGTAGAGGAGGAAAACCCCATGAAGGCTGAGGAACAGTCTTGTCCTATGTTGACTCCTTCTCATACTTTTTTGCATTCATGGAAGCTGCAGAAAAATAGGACTGAAACAGGGGAGAAGAGGTTATAAAGAGAGGAGTGCAAAAATTCAAGCTACACTCTGATCAGCTAGTTATGTCCTTTGTTTTACTCTCTTACGATGATTAGAGAAATGGGATATGGTGAAAAGTGGACTGCTTGGGGGAAAAAATTAACACACTCCCCACATATATTCTAGCTGTCCTCTCAAACAGTGCCATGCTATTGTAATCTGTCTGTTAGATAAAAACTCACCAGCTCAATAGCAGAACTGGTCATAGTTTTCACAAGATCTCAAGATCTTATTGCTCTCTGAAATACAACAGGCATGGTCCAGCAAACATAAGCAAAAAGTACTCTCACTCATTCTGGCATGCAGATTACTAAAATGTTTTCTAAAGGGCGTGCATTAATTAGTCTGTGACCAATCTAACCCATTTTGTTGTGGCTCGTTCATGATTAATAATGCATGGCTAAGAAGGGAAGCAAAATTGTAAATCAGGAAAGTATTTACCTGCTACTCAAGTGGCTGTGCTTGTGGTTTGTTACAATATTCCCACTAGACACAGCTCGTCTAATTCAATCTTTGAAATGTGCTAACAAGAAAGGAGGGATTGTAGGCTGCTGTTCTTTGCCTGACTTTCTTTTGTTACACCCAGTGAGAATGGAAAAATGAAAGCTGATATGAAGTTCTGATTTCAGCAGGACGAATAAAACGAATATCAGAGCACCAGTAGTATCAGAGTACCAGTAATCAGAAGTCAGCATTTGTGCTGCATGACATGGACACGTCTTCATTCATCATAAGAGGTGATGGTCTTTCAGTCAATTAGTGACTGTGCGGTAGTTTCATTTGCCATTGCTCATGATTTTAGCAAAGTGTTTTATTCTGATACCAGGCAGATAGTATTTGAAACAGAGAGTTGGTGATACTTTAATTAAAAAAGGATGTTGTCTTCTGAGGCAGAAAAAAATTATGGTCCTTCACAGTAAGAACAAAAGCCATTAGTAATGCCTAGGAATTCTTTAGTAGAGGCCACTTCTGTGCTCTTTAGTCTTATGCATCTGAATGTCTGGAGTAATTTACTTTTTCAACACCTAGTGAAATCCGAAGGTGACAAATGAATGTAACATCCAGTCATACTCTTTTTAGAAGTAAAATCAATAGCCCATGAATAGCTCCTCCTAAGCAGAAGGCACAAATGACTATACCTTTCCACATTACATTGTATCTTGTAACCTTTTAATTCACAATATTCCTACAGGAAGGAAAACAAATTACACCAGGAAAAAAATGTGCTGGGCTGTTCTTTCTGTTGCTTACTTGATACAGTGTCCCGGGTTCAGCAGTAGCAGTCATTTTTCTCCTTCTTAGTAGCTGGTGCAGTGCTGTGTTTTTTATTTTCAACCTGGGAACAGAGCTGATAACACCGATGTTTTCAGTTGCTGCTCAGTAATGTTTACTCTGACCAAGGACTTGCTGAGCCTCATGCTCTTCCAGGGAGGAGGGGAAGCTGGAATGAAGCAGAGACAGGACACCTGATCCAAACTAGCCAAAATGGTATTCCATATCACAGCACGTCATGTCCAGGATGTAAAAACTGGAGGCAGTTACCTGAAAGGGTTAGATCACTGCTGGGTTGGACTGGGTATTGGTCAGCAAGTGGTGAGCGGTTGTATTCTCTTCCCTTGTTATTTCCCTTATCATTATTATTATTGGTGGCAGCAGTAGTGGTTTGTGTTATACCTTAGTTACTGGATTGTTCTTATCTCAACCCATGGGAGTTACATTCTTCCGATTCTCCTCCCCATCCCTCCTGGAGCGGGGTGAAGGAAAGGGGGGGAGTGAGAGAGTGACTGCATGAATTACGGCTGGACTTAAACAATGACATACAGTCATCCCTCTTCAGGCTCAGAGAGGAGCCTGAAAAGTTTGCTTTGCCTATTAGCAATACCAGTACGATGTTCTTTGCCTTTCCTATACTCCAGGAGTTTTCTTTCACAGATATTAGTGATTCATACAGGCATTTGCTGAGCTGTCAATGATACAGGTATTGGCCTGGCTTCTGGTACTCATCATTCAGCCCTATAGGTCCTTACAGGTGTGGTTTTCCATGATGATGGAGACTGTGGCTACAAGAAATGGGACAGGGGCTTGGAATTTCTTTCCCACACTACTCTGTTGAGTTCAAGAGAAAACCTTATTGTATTGTCTCACCTATTTGCGCTTCCAAGACTGAAGCCCCTAGTTTTTCTTAATTTATAACTGCCATAAGTGTCAGAGAGAGGGAGATGTGATCCAACCCTAGGGCAGTATACTTTGTTTTGTGGAGAATCCAGAGATGTTGGGCTGTGCAGGAATGAAATTAGGAGATACACTGATTTGGAGAACCAAAAGGAACCTCCAGCCCATTCTTCCAGGTACACAAGTCTTTACTTGTGAGTTTGGAATCAAGCTGTTGAGCTCTTATATGTGCATATAGCTTTTACACAGCAAAGGCTGGAGTCAGGATTTCACTTGTAAGTGTTCCCCTGCCCCCATCTGACCCCCTTTGCTCTTGAAGGGGAAAGAATTCATCTTTTCACAGCCAATGGTAATTAAACCCCAGCAAAACATTCAGTCTCATACCAAAGGAATGTTTAATAAGCACGGTAACTTGCTGTGAACCTTCTTGTAATAGAGATGTCTCTTTTCAGCTTCAAATGTGGCCCTGGAGAGTTTTGTGGGACATTTCCTTGTTTATTCTTTATTGTAAAGCGAATTTTAATTTTGAAATATGACAATAATTCAAATTAATAATAATTTTGAGAATATTATTTGGTTTCTTTCACTCAGTGTTAAGTTATAATCTTTAAAATGAATAAGATTTTGAAATTCAGTGCCACCCAGCAGTTTGGCTTAAAGAAACGGCTTTTGCAAATTTTTCTGCTTGCCATTATTAAAATTCCTCCTGACAACTGCAACTTGTTGATATAAATTTCTTATTTGACTTTCACACTATGCTAGACCTTCTGACAGCTTCATCAAAACCTGATATCTTCATCGTTAACAAAATGAATTATCCAGATGAGTAATTTTTATTTGTCAGTGTGTGAATTGATAGGAGCTTAACTGTTTGAAATCCACATCCCAGCAAACGGTTCACATTTTTATATGAAGTTCAAGCCAGTGCAGAAATGGGGTTTTGGGTCAGAAAGCAATCCCCTTCTCTCTGAAGGTTGTTCTGTGAATGTTCTCCCAGGAGCATCCACACTGGGTAGGCATCAGACATATTATCAACAAGCACAGAATTGCTGCCCATCTTGAGAAAAAGAAATAAGTAGGTGAATTATATAATTTCTATTTCTTGAACTGAGTGATGAGTCTAATTAGCTACTATTGGCTTTTGGATTTTGTTGTGTTTTTTTACTCATTTATTTTCCTTTGGTCTGCCTTGAAAATATTTATGGCTGTGTACTTACTACTTTGTACTTGTTAGAGTTATTTGTTCGGAAGATCCAATCAACCTTTGTGAAAACAACGCAGTGTCTTATTCTGGTGTCTTTAATTTCCAGGATTCACTCAGGAGAACTATATACAGCTGTGACTTTTGCCTTTTATGTCACTTTGAAGCAGAAATTTGATCTTAAGTAGAAGTGTCTCATTTGATCTTAAGTAAAAGATGCAGCATAGGACTCAGAAGCCCTTTACCTAGAGAAAGAACAGCTCATGGAATTCAGATTTTGGGGCAGACATGATACAGCAGTGACTGTTCTAAGGACATCCAAAGTAAAATATATGACCTGCTAAAAGCTCAAAGTTCATACTGACTATGCACAAGGTGTCACAGAGACTAACAGAATGCACTTATTCTCAGGACTACCAAGGACCGTGTGACAATTTTTAACAAGTTTTGACAACAGTAACAATATTTATTGGGTGCTAAAGTAATTTCCTTTCAGCTGACCAATACTGAATATAATGCTTTGCTTTTAATTTTAATTGTATTGCACTTCCACAATCAAAATCAGCCAAGATCTTTGGAAATGAATCTGCTTTCCAATACAAAAAAAAAAGTTAATTGAAGTAAATTTAAAATTCTCCAAACTTTTTCTAATTTTTCAGGACGGTCTTCTCAATATTGAGATTTGATGAAAACACTCAATTTAGTCAAAATAGCTTCTTCTAATGAAATCTGTTTCAGAGGAAAATTTTCCCTGTATTTCTACAGCAATATCCTCAATGAGATTGTTCTGCTCTCAAACCTCACTTGAAAAATCTTACTAAAGAAACCAAGCCATGAACTCCTGAGCTGCTGCTTTGTATTCTTTTTTTTTCACCTGTACCTTGGTTTTACACTATTTTTTCCAATGGTTATTTGGCATTAAAAAAAAAAAGTAAAAAATCCTAATTTAAAATAGGTCTGAAAGATGTTGTACAGGAAGCTAGGGACCAGGTTAGGAAATCTAAAGCCCACTTAGAATTAAACTTGGCAAGTGTCGTGGTTTAAGCTTTTCAGCCAGGCACAGTTTTGCTCACTCACTCACTCCCCACTCTTTCTTCCCTCCGCTCCTGGAGGGATGGGAAGGAGCATCGAAAGAATGCAACTCCCACAGGTTGAGACAAGAACAGTTTAGTAACTAAAGTATAACACAAATCACTACTGCTACCACCAATAATAATAATGACAAGAGAAAATACAAGGGAAAAGAATACAATTTCTCACCATCTAATATCAAGCCTGACCACACAGTGCACCCCCACCAGTGCACCCCCCACCGTGCACCCTCACCACCTTCCGGGTCTCTGCTCTCCGTCTTTACATCCTGGACATGACGTGCTGTGGTATGGAATAATCTCTTTGGTTAGTCTGGGTCAGGTGTCCTGTCTCTCCTTCCTCTCGGCTTCCCCTCCTCTCTGGCAGAGCATGAGGTGCAGAAAGTCCTTGACCAGCCTAAACATCACCAAGCAGTAACTGAAAACACTGGTGTTATCAGTGCTGTTCTCAGGCCCAAAATCAAAAACACAGCACTGCACCAGCTGCCAAGAAGGAGAAAAAATGACTGCTGCTGCTGAACCGAGGACAGCAAGGGATGTTAAAGATAACAGGAAGGGATTCTATAGGTACACTGCAAAAAAAAGGCAGGTGAGGGACATGGGTCCCCTTCAGAAGCTACTGGGAAAACTGGCTACCCTAGATTTGGAGAAGGCTGAGGTTCTTAATGACTTCTTTGCCTCAGTCTTCACCGGCAACTGCTCTGACAACACCACCCAAGTCTTGGAAGGCAGACGCAGCGACAGTGAGAATGAAAACCCTGGGCCCACTGTAGGAGAGGATCTGGTTTCAGACCATCTTAGGAACCTGAACGTACACAAGTTCATGGGACCTGATGAAATCCGTCCGCGGGTCCTGAAGGAGCTGGCAAATGAAGTTGCTAAGCCACTGTCCATCATATTTGAAAAATCATGGCAGTCAGGTGAAGTTCCCGATGACTGGAAAAAGGGAAATATAACCCCCATTTTCAAGAAGGGAAAAATGGATGAGCAGGGGAGCTACAGACCAGTTAGTCTCACCTCTGTGCCTGGCAAAATCTTGGAGCAGATTCTCCTTGAAGGCATGCTGAGGCACATGAAAACCAACAAGGTGCTTGGTGACAGCCAGTATGGCTTCACTAAGGGGAAATCCTGCCTGACCAATCTGATGGCCTTCTATGACGGGGCTACGGAACTGATGGACAGGGGCAGAGCAGTTGATGTCACCTACCTGGACTTGTGCAAAGCATTTGACACTGTCTCCCATGACATCCTTCTCTCTAAGTTGGGGAGACATCAATCTGATAGGTGGACCACTCGGTGGATAAAGAACTGGCTAGGTGGCCACACGCAAAGAGTAGTGCTCAATGGCTCAATATCTGGCTGGAGACCAGCAACGAGTGGTGTCCCTCAAGGATCGGTGTTGGGACCGGCCTTGTTCAACATCTTTGTGGGTGACATGGACAGTGGGATTGAGTGCGCCCTCAGCAAGTTTGCCAGTGACACCAAGTTGTGTGGTTCGGTTGATATGTTGGAGGGAAGGAATGCTGTCCAGAGGGACCCTGACTTGCTTGTGAGGTGGGCTGATGCCAACCTTGTGAAGTTTAACCATGCCAAGTGCAAGGTCCTCCACCTGGGTGGGAGCAATGCCAGGCACAGCTACAGATTGGGCAGAGAAGAGATTCAGAGCAGTCATGTGGAGAAGGACTTGAGGGTGTTGATAGATGAAAATATGAACATGAGCCGGCAGTGTGCTCTTGTTGCCCAGAAAGCCAACCATATCCTGGGCTACATCAAAAGGAGTGTGACCAGCAGGTTGAGGGAGGTGATCCTGCCCTTCTACTCTGCTCTTGTGTGACCTCACTTGGAGTATTGTGTGCAGTTCTGGTGTCCTCAACATCAAAAGGACATGGAACTGTTGGAACAAGTGCAGAGGAGGGCCACGAGGATGATCAGGGGACTGGAGCAGCTCCTGTATGAAGATAGGCTGAGAAAGTTGGGGCTGTTCAGCCTAGAGAAGGGAAGGCTGCATGGAGACCTCATAGCAGCCTTACAGTATCTCAAGGGGACCTATAGGGATGCTGGGGAGGAACTCTTCATGAGGGACTGTAGTGATAGGACAAGGGGTAATGGGTTCACGCTTAAACAGGGGAAGTTTAGATTGGATATAAGAAAGAAATTCTTTACTGTAAGGGTGATGAGGCACTTGAATGGCTTGCCCAGGGAAGTTGTGAATGCTCCGTTGCTGGCAGTGTTCAAGGCTGGGCTGGACAGAGCCTTGGATGGCATGGTTTAGTGGGAGGTGTCCCTGCCCATGGCAGGGGGGGTGGAACTAGATGATCTTAAGGTCTTTTCCAACCCTAACTATTCTATGATTCTATGATCTATGAAAATCAAGCTGGCTAGCACATTCTCTTCGTCCTGTGGCATATTTGTTTATTGTTCAAATTTCAATTCAGAGAGCTTCAAGTGGTGGTCAGTGGAAAATCTGAAAAATGTATCTTTCTCAAATTAATTTTGTGTCTTGATACCGTAAAACCATGCAGGGTGTATTGCTTATTAAGCTCCAAATCTTTCTGAGAAAAATGCATTCAAATATTCCTGCTTGACACATCATCTGGCTTGATCCAGCTTGGTTTACTGTTTGTGCACTTACGGACAAGCTAAAGAAATCACTGCCATTGCCTTTTCAGAAGCAGTATTTTCAAAAGTACTTACATTTCTCAAAAAACCTGCCTTAAGAGTTCATGAAAAGAACATTCTCTCCAAGTTTCTGTATTAAAAATTATTTTCAAGGGCATAACAGAAAGAATAGGAGCGCATATAAGGATGTGTAGCTATCCCACACATTTTAAACATTGTAAAAGTTGGAATGTGACAAGGAACATCTCTTCATTTTGTGTCACACCTACAAAATACTGCACTTTGGCCCTCTCCAGCTATCTGCTAAGAAGGCAGAAGACATGCTGTATTTTAATTGGTCACAAGGCCTCTGGAAGATGTCCTCAGTTCATCTCACAGCACAATGTGCTGTTACAATCAGTCTTGAAGATATTCTTTGAGTGCTCAGGTCAATATGATTGACCTGAAAAACAAAAGGAAATCTTTTCTGTTTTCCTGCTCTGGAGCAGAAGAATGACTTGGGAGAGGTACTAGTTTAAAGGGATGCTTTATACTAAGAGTCTGGAGTGCTTTTTATCAAAGGCCTTTCCAAATGTGGTTGGATAAAGAAAGAAAATGATGAGGATAAATAGGAAAGAAAAGATATCTCAGCAGCTGAATAGACTGTCAGTTGTGGCATTTCACAATCCAAAAACCCTTCGGAGAGAGCCCTTTCCATAAAGAAGAGAGACTCCCTTCAGTATAGTAGGTTGTATGATCATGCAAGAAATAGGTCAAGTAACAGTTGATTCTCGCTTACACATGCACTCAATAAGTCCATCCACTTCAGTGGACCTACTATCATTTGTGTAGGTTGGCTTTCTGTGGAAGCAAACAATACACACCATACATTTCTTGCCCTCATTTGCTGAGGTAAGGAGTGGCAAAGTACATCTAAAATGTGTGAAGACAATATACTACCACTGTATGCAACCTGTCATACTACCATGTATGTATACATAACATATAGAATTATAGAATCATAGAATCATAGAATCAGATAGGTTGGAAAAGACCTGAAGTTTATGAAGTCCAACTATTAATCCAGCTCTACCAAGTCCACCACTAAACCATTTCCCTAAGCGCCACATCTACACGTTTTTTAAATGCCTTCGAGGATGGTGAATCAACCACTTTGGGCAGCTTCTTCCAATGTTCAACAAACCCTCTGAAGATCCTCTAGCAGATCAACACTCCTTCCAAACTTGCTGTCATCTGCAAATTATTGAAGATGAGCTTGATCCCTCATCCTGATCATTGATTAAGAGATTAAAG
Source organism: Amazona ochrocephala (assembly GCA_039720435.1). NCBI lineage: Eukaryota > Metazoa > Chordata > Aves > Psittaciformes > Psittacidae > Amazona > Amazona ochrocephala. Next base: position 62,749,670 of record CM077879.1, on the reverse strand, counting down.
AGAACTTGCCCAAATACAGAGCCCTGGGGAATGCCGCTTGTGACTGGGCACCAACTGGATTTAACTCCATTCACCACAACCCTCTGAGCTTTGCCATCTAGTCGTTTTTATCCGGTGAAGAGTATAACTGTCCAAGTAATGAGCAGCAGTTTCTCCAGGAGAATGATGTGGGAAACATAGCATCCTATATATATACACCATAAATATATGACATAGCCATGTTAGTAACATGCACACATGCCTTTCCTACCCCATATTCTTGTCTGCTGACAAGAAAGGTTTCCCAGTTCTCAGGGTGAGTCCTCCTGGATATACATAACTGGATCTGACAATTACAATGTGAGACTGCAGTGTTCCTAGGCCTGACCAAGGAGTTTCTAGCTTGCAGTCCTCCTCCTCCCCAGGAAGATTCAGATTCTACTCAAGTATACTTCCAACATAGCATAAATGTTGGAAAGAACTTGTCTCTCTCTGTGCACATCCACATGCTGCATGTGTCCTTTCCTGCACAGGACATTTATCACAGTGGGTACCAGATAGTGGAAATGATCACAGCTAGCCACTTGCCTGTGTAAAAACCCTGCTAAACAGAAAGCCTTTCAAAATTCTGGGTCTACACAAGCTTTTGTTCCCAAGTAGGCCATAAGCCCTTTGGTGATGATTTGTGCTGCATTCAATCTTCTTTTCCTTTAATCAGTTACTGTGCAACTATTCTGTTGACATCCATGAAGAAATGAGGACCTCTCGGAGTAACGTCTCAGTATTATATTTATCTCCTCCACAAAGACACGAATTACATGACCTGCCTCAGGCATTGCAATTCTCTCAAGGATTCTCAAGTACTCTCAAGGAGCTGTTTCATCTAAATCATCCCTGGGGTACACTAATAGGCTGACTTTGTATCAAAGCAACCAGCCATGTCCTAAGACATTGCATGTGTGGTAGGCCAGCATTTAAAACTGAACTGCTACTCTCTTAGTGTCACCTCTTCATCTGTCAATCTTTACTCTCTCTAGGACATTCAGGCATAAACCTTACCAATGATGAAACCCACCTGTATTCCTTTTTCAAATGACTCTCTAGCTTTTCATTGTCAGCTACATTTGGTTTGGACAAATTTTCATTTATTCCATAATACTGCTTTTTTGTCCTAAGGTCAAGGTGTAATAGATTTCAATCATGAATTAATTTTGTAATTATAAGAAAATATTAGAAATCCATTAATCTTGCAATTTATTTAGCTGTGCATGTATTTAAATACAGAAGTATATGTATGTATATATACATTCTCACTATGAATGCCATAGGTCAAGGAGTGTCTTGACAGCATTGTTAGTCATCTGGTTTAATTTTAGGTATTCCTGTGAGGAGCAGGGATTTGGATTCTATCCTTTTGGTCCTTTCCAACTTGAGATATTCTATGATCCTATGATCTGCTTGTTATCCTGGCCAATTAAAAAACTTTCATTTTGCTGTTATTCTTTCATCGCGACAGACCCCTCAATGTGGGTCACTATCTAGGTCTCTGATTTGGGCTGGTTTTATGTGCACACTTCAGACTCCACTCCTTTGTAGAGCTTGTCAAGCTGTTTGTCTTGAGTAAAGAGGCTTGGATGGTATGTCACCTGTTAAGGTGACTGGTAACAGTGTTCTACTGAGCCTTACACTAAGAATTATTTTCATGCCCTTCTGCAGGATCTAAGCTTTTCACGCAAGGTGTATATCTCATTACAGGACAGAGAGCCTTTTGAGGGAGAAAGGTTCAGATCTGAACCTATCAAGCTGTTTAACACCAAGTGGCTGACAGCGCAGCCTTTTTATCCGTGTGCCGAGCTCACTGCTGTTTCGCTGCCTCCTGCATCCCCAGCCTGTGCTAAACCATGAGGTGAACCACAGAGCCATCTGCTGGAGCATTTTAATTGTACAACTTATCATTGATGTAATCTATTTTGTATGCTGAGTAATAAAAGGGAATGTTATCTCTCACTATCACCTTTGATACTCTTTGCTGCATAGAAAGGCTAATGTCATCATCCTAAATAAGTTCTAGGAAGATTCCCCACTGCTTTCTTTAATAAGCACAACTCTTTCCACTACCAAAGAAGTGGCAGGAAAAAAATACCTGTTTTCTTTCCCTTACAGGCTAAGCAATGAAACGACACGCTATCATGGAAAGCAAGAAAGGGTGCAGTTCTTGTTTGCATTTCCCATTTGGCAAGGTCTATCTTAAGTGGTAATACCAAAAGTCTATATGACCAAAATACATGTCGCAGATCTTCCATGGCTGAAATGGCAGGGTTACAAAGGTATATAAAAGTTATGATCTTTTCCTTGAGTTCTACAGGAGCTCATTTTTGCATTCAAGTCAAGAGAGAAAAGTCTGCATAGATAAAATTATAATTAACCCATATTTCATTCTTGATACATTACAGTGAGCAATTGAAGAATCAGTGTTTCAGAGCCAGATAATAACTTTAGGTTCATCAGAGATGATATGTCACTGCAACAGAACCTTTGTGCAGCTTGGCCAAAAAAAAAATCTTTGGAAAGTCTAGGCCTTTACAATAAAGACTTTGCCCCATTACAGTGGTAGATATTGAATGCTCTGAACTGGTGTTCACCCAGCATGGTGAAGACCCAGGGTCAACTCTGGCACCAAATGAAGGGATGTCCTGAGTTCAGCAGCAGCAGTCACTTTTGTCCTTCTTGGTAGCTGGTGCAGCGCTCTGTTTTTGACTTTTGGCCTGGGAACAGTGCTGATAACACCAGTGTTTTCAGTTACTTCTTGGTAATGTTTAGGCTGGCCAAGGACTTTGTGAGTCTCATGCTCTTCCAGGGAGGAGGGGAAGCCAGGAGGAAGGAGAGGCAGGACACCTGACCCAGACTAACCAAAGAGATTATTCCGTACCACAGCACGTCATGTCCAGGATGTAAAGACGGAGAGCAGAGACCCGGAAGGGTGGTGGGAGTGCACTGTGGGGGGTGCACGGCTTGGTCGGGCTGGGATTGGGGGTGAGCTATTGTATTCTTTCCTTGTATTTGCCTTGTTATTATTATTATTGGTGGTAGCAGTAGTGATTTGTGTTATACCTTAGTTACTAAACTGTTCTTATCTCAACCTGTGGGAGTTGCATTCTTTTGATTCTCCTTCCCGTCCTTCCAGGAGCAGAGGGAAGAAAGAGGGTGAAGTGAGTGAGTGAGCAAAACTGTGCGTGGCTGAGAGGCTTAAACCATGACAGTTCTTTTTGGTCCTTTCTTTGCTGGTTACTCAAGGGGGAAGTATTGCACATTCCTGAATCTCTCTCAACCACCTCCTGATGCATAATAATTGAAAAATCTCCAGATTTGGAAATCAGAACTCTTGTCTTCCAGGCAGTGCAGAAAAGGCAAACAGATTTTTCCTACTTGAGTCAACAATTAAACACGAAAATGTGAAAACAGCTCTGTGTGTGTCTATGTGTGTGCAAACTGAAGGCCAAAGTTTTTTTAAAATAGGAGCCTGAGGAGATTTGATTTATGTAAGTACCTCATTAACTGAACTGATTCCAAGAGAACAGAGAGAACAACAGCTCTCATTGAAGTATACAGGAGCTTGGAGCTTTTGTAAATTTAGCCACTTTTACACATATATAAAGACTTTGGAGCAGAATATCACAGCTCCACTTAAAACAAACAAGACCTCTGTTGCAGCCACTGGATTTAGGGCACAGTTAGTGGGTAAAATAGAGTCACTTGCATGGTTACAGTGTGCTGATACTTCAAAGGTACCTTTCCAGGAAGGGTACTGCCATGACTGTGTGTTAAGCACTGAATACGTCAGCGAACTTGCTGATGGGTCAGAATTTGTCTGTGCCCTTATCTTCTCCAGCTCAAGCTGCTTATCTTAAAACTACCTGCAAAGGCAGACCAGAAATGGGGTTAATGACAAGAAAAGTGTCACAGCTGAGGAAAGAGATTGGAGAACTGTGGCCTCAGGAACGTGCTGAGTTTCTCCTTGAGACACTTAGCCTTACACTCAGCAGAATTTTCGGGAACATCTTATACTGTACAGATTACACCAAATCCTCTTTAGGATAACAATTAAGCCCACTGTTGTCTTAGTAGGTTCTAGTCCAAGTCAAAAAGGCTTTGGTGTCACCACAAATAAAACCTAAATAGCATCCAGGTTCTCCTTTTTTGTTCAGCCTTTTAAAAGCACCACTTTCACAAACCTGTCAAATGCAAACTGCCTCTGGGCCAGCTTTGCATGACATGAAGATGGCATGAGTTGATGGCCATGATTTACAGACATTCAGACATTTACAGACTGACCTTTTGTCAGGTGATCTTTTGTCTATGGAAAATCAGCACATAGATTTTTTACATATGAACCTCTGAACCTACCTTGGCATGGCCTCCTTACACACACACCTCATCTTCAAATCCAGGGGAAAACTCCATCTTCTTAGAAGACAGAAAAGTAACTAATGCACAGCCAATATGGGTTCACAAAGGGTGAGTCTTTTCTAACTAATTTAATATCCTTCTATGATAAAGTCATCCACTTATGGGGTGACAGGAAGGCAGTGGATGCAGTTTTTCTGGATTTTAATAAGGTTTTTGATGCTGTCCCTCACAGCATCCTTCTTAACAAGTTGTCCAGCTGTGTGATAAGTGGGTTGAAAGTGCACTGGATGAAGAATCAGCTGAAAGACAGGGTTCAAAGGGTTGTAGTGAATGGGGTTACATCTGGCTGGTCACCAGCAGTGCTCCCCAGAAGTGAATTTGAGGGCCAGTTTTGTTCAGTATCTTTATCAGCAGTCTGGATGCAGGAGTTGAATGTAGCATTAGCAACTTTGGTGGTAATACCAAAATGAGAGGTGCTGTTGACTCTCTTGAGGGACAAGAAGCCTTGCAGAGGTGTTATGGTTTAAGCCGTAAATCACGCAATTTGCTCTCTCACTCCCCCCTCTTTCTTTCCTCCCACTCTGAGGGGGGAGGGAATAGGGAGAAGAATCGAAAGAATGTAACTCCCACGGGTTGAGATAAGAACGGTCCAGTAACTAAGGTATAACACAAACCACTGCTGCTGCCACCAATAATAATAATAACAAGGGAAATACAAGGGAAGAAGATACAACTGCTCACCACCTGACGATCGAGCTGTGAACTCACTCTTCTGGGTTCCTGCACCCAGTTTTTACATCCTGGGCATGATGTGCTGTGGTATGGAATACCTCTTTGGTCAGTTTGGGTCAAGTGTCCTGTCTCTACTTCCTCCCGGCTTCCCCTCCTCCCTGGAAGAGCATGAGACTCAGAAAGTCCTTGGTCAAACCAAACATTCTAAGCTGTAACTAAAAACATCAGTGTTATCAGCGCTGTTCCCAGGCCAAAAGTCAAAAACACAGCACTGCACCAGCTACTGAGAAGGACAAAAATGACTGCTACTGCTGAACCCAGGACAAGAGGGATCTAGATAGACTGGAGCTTTGGAATACAGATAGATGGTAATCAACAGTCAGAACTAAACCTAACCAGAACAAATGATGGATTCTGCACCTGGAATGGAATAATACTGGATGCAAATATAACCTGGGAGAAGAGTGGTTAGAGGCCAGCCTTGCAGAAAGGATTCTGGGTGTGCTGGCTGATAATAGGGTCAATATGGATAACAAATGTGCCCTGGCAGCCAATAATAAATGTATACATTTCAGTCACTGCAAAATCTGTTGAGTCTGTTCTACCCAAGACAGAAGTATTTGATATTATGCTAAGGTAGTTCTGGGGGAAAAAAAAGAAAAAGAAATGTGCAAAAGAGGAAAAAAAAAAGTGCTCTGTAATTACAGCCTCCCTTAATTAAACGCTAAGCACTGTTTCCTCCAAGGGGTTAAGACAAGAAGCAGAAAGCAGCTGCCTTTACAACAAAAAGGATGGCTATAAATTCTGATAGAGCTGCTGTATCAGATGCGTGCATGTGGAATATATAGGATCCATAAAATAATACTGCATCACCTAGCTGTGCTAGGTTGCAGACTAAAAGGAATAGGTTGCAGTGCCCCAGAACTTGCTGTCCTTGGCCCAAGACTTTATTTTGTCCTTCCCAAACTTGGAAACCTACACTTAGAGTAAAGCAACCATCAGGACCTGCCCCGCTTTTAGGTGATCTAAAACGGCTTCCACTGTTTGAGGTATTCAGGCGTTGGTGAGACAAAACAACTAATATCCCAATCTACTGATCTACCTCTGTTTGTATTTCTGTCCAGGACAGGATGAGCAACTAGGCACATCTGTAAGTCCCTTCTCACCAGAACTTTCATGAATCTCTGTTCTGAGCCAGAGACTAGGAATGGGCTGTTGCCCTGCATTTCTCTGACTTCAAGTCTCAGAGGGATTATATCAGGACTTGTAGAGTCCCAGTAAGGTAGGAAAGAAGATGTGTTATGATTTTGAGGCTACTGGACATCAACAACTTGCTTTGGTGGGCTTTGAACTTTGTCAGATTAACAAAGACCTACTGTAATGAACCATAGATGTGACTGTGTCTCAGAACAGGTGGTACTGGCTCCAGAGCAAAGCATGTATGCAAAACAAAGGGTCCAGCACTGAGTCCTACAGCACAGTGACGCTGCAGATTGCATGAGTGTATAAAACCTCCAGAGCCATGAAAGGCAGAGAGAACAATCATAGCATTGGCACAAGACTGTGGACACTAAAAGGTGCTAAATACTGGCATATGGTCAAACCATAGCTGGTATCACAAGTGTCTTTGAATCAATTCAAATTAACATTCAGTTTAAGTACAAAGGCTACATAGGACTTTCCAGCTGCGTTTTTTTTTAAGAGAGCAACCAGCTGTAAATATGAATTGAAGCCAGCCTGTTGGATGGTCATTCCTGAAGACAATATAAAACCAGAGACCTCAGAAAATAAGTATTTTTTTATATTTAATATATTTGTATATATTTATATAAATATATATTATATTTAAAAAATAATGTTTCTAATTTCAATTTAATGATTTTAAAAAGCAAAGAAGCAGAATGAGTAGCTGCTGTTCAGAGAGAGTTAAAGAATATAAGGAAATTCTTACAATAGGAACTAGAAGGAAATATACTTCAAACCCCACAATAATGCAGCCAAAAAAAAAAAAAAGAAAGTGGAAATTAAGCCAGAAAAATCTCAAGATGGAAAGAGAAGGACAAACAATCTGACCTGAGTGTTCAGCCAAAAATATATTTAAAAATCAACAGAAAAAGGCCACAACAGAAAAGGTAGGAAATAAAGACGCACTCTCCAGAGACTTATTCTGTCGAAAGATTTTCTGATATTTTTCCATTTAATTTCTGACAACTCTGCAGAAAAGTTATCAGAGTAACAACCAAAATGATTGCCTGATACTTCCACTAATACTTAGTACAGAAACCTGAAAATATTTCCAAATCTCTTCGATGTATAGGGATTTTTGTGAGGTCTCAATAAAAGCCCTATAAAAACCTATTGTAATGTAAACTCTCTTCTGTGGAGACACACACACAAAATATCATAAACCCTTGATTTGAAATCAGTGTTTATAATAGATAGGCAGAATTATTGAACAAGTGTAGATTCAGTATCAGTGGAGATTTTTTCAATGGATATTTTTTTACCCTCTTTGGAAAAATGGTTTCATTTATATTTCTTCTAGGAGAAAGCCTTGCTTTATGATGTGAAAAAAAAAATGTTGATCTGGAATGTATTTTTCAAATTTTATGACATTTTGCAACAAAATAAATGTTTCTCACTTGAATAGGGTAATTTTCTTTTAGTATTTATGATTCTGATGATTTGGACTTTTTTTTTTTCCTGCAAACAATGCTATATATTGAATTTGCTGGAAGGGTAAAAAAGAACTTTTGATGATGAAAAGCTTGTAGCTTTTTCATTAACTGTACTTGTTCCCTGTCAAAGGTAGTGTAAAAGAAGGTATGTCTTCTTAGCAACATCTGCTGTTGATAGATAGCAACAGGGGGGACATGGCAGTTACACCCACCCTCATGGAAAGACCTTTGAACCACAATATGTGCTAATATAAAAATATATTTGCTGATAGTAACAGATATCCGCTGACTTTGCTCCAGCTTGGTAACCACAAAGTCTGCTGATTTTTGTTACTACAGGGTTGTACAACTGGCCATGGCTAGACACATACTTTGGTCAAAAGTCAAGAGCCCTCAGACCCCATTTTTTACCACAGATCAGATTTTACTAGACTATATATGAAGTTCCACTAGCAGGCAAAATTTGAGCTGGTTGTTCTTGGAGCCGCAGGTCTGAGGCGTCTGCCCTTGGGTCAGGACACTGCCTGAGGTAACTCATTGAGGTTGAGGGTCCTCATCTTAACTGGTGAGTGAAACATGTTTTGAGTTAATTCCCTTAAAACTTAAGCTTAAGTCGGTCATGTAATATCTGATTCTGTTTGGCATTTTGAACTTGTTATTTTCTAATGTTATCAAAATATAAAAAAATCTTTGGTTAGGATAAGTTTCCCTTGGGGCTTGTAACCTATCTAAGTCAATTTTGTGGGCCTCTGTGACAGTGCGTAATACAACAATAAACCTTGAAATCTTGACTAAGTGATATAAAGAATTGACTGTGCACGTATATCAGCATAGTCCTTTAGACATAAATATCTGATGTCTGACAAGTCTGGAGTGTATCCCATCATACCTAGAATTCCCTAAAAAAGAGCTTGGAAAGCTAGGGGTACCTCTCTGAACGTCAAAGCACATGCCTATCTCACTGCCTGGCCTTTGGGAATATCTCCTGTTGCTCAGTGACTATAGTGCCACAGATGAGGCACAGTCCACTGCCTTCGTATATGCTCCCTGTTCTGCACCTCCAGCCCATATTATCATTATCACAGCAGAATTTCCGTTCCAGTGGCTGATGCTGTTGCTGCTGGGAAAGGCTTGTTTTGTAAAATGCATTCTTAATCATCTTGCACATGATAGTGGTAAGATCAAGAGAATGGACAATGTGATCTGGTCCCTGAAGTACCCACAGTGCCCAGGAGGTTTTGACTCACCTTCAAAACCTTCCCTACTTCTCCCTTGCTATTGGGAAGTATTAATAGGTAATGCATGCACTCAAAACTGGGGACCCACTTTCTCTTTCCAAAAGCAAACTGCCTTTTGTGCTGTGATTCAAGTTACAGAAACACGAGTGAGTTTGCATAGCAATTCCTCCTTCCAGATCCAGTACCTAAATGCAGACTTGGGACTTCTTCTTTGCCTGTGTTACCTGAAATGGAAATCAAATAGTATATTTTCAGTTATTTTCACTGAAAAAGGAGAAAAATTAAAAAAGTGGTCAACTTTGATCTTTCCTCTCCAAATGCTACACTGATATCTAATAAGATGCAAAATAACCTGTTGTGCATCATTATACAGAGATGAATCTGGGAGGAAAAAATGCTTTACAGCTGTCTAGGATGACTGTTCAAATGCACGTTGTTCCAGTGATTAAGACAGTGATTTTATGAGATTTTTTTATCTTCTGGGGAGTTTATTATAATAAAGGATTGTTTTCTTCAGTTTGCATTTCCCAAGCAAAACAAGTCTTATGTGGAGCAGCTGAGGAAACTGGGATTGTTTAGTCTGGAGACTAAACACAGTGCAGAATCTACAAAAGATCTTGAAAATTATGCATTAAATTCTTGATATATATATACTCTCTCAGGAATGTCTCCATTGGCACAGATTTTCCAAAAAGGAACCATAAACACTGATTTTACAAATCTTAGTCAGGCTTCTGCGTTATAGCACCTGCATTTCCAGATGTCTATCCACCCCTAAAAGCTCTAAAGGTGCTTCCAAAGGAACCTAGAAAAGTTAAATACCCATATTTTAGTGAATCGGAATGAAGTGGTAAACTCCACAAATCTTTATTTCATATTCTGATATATGAGGATGGCTAAATCTCTGCTAAATTAGAATCTATGAAAGTTAGTAACAGACTTAAAATCCTAACTATGGTCATTAATACTTTAAAGGTTTTGCTCTACAAATAAAAAATTCCATGCAAATAAGTTTGATTTTTCTTTTGGAACCATTCACTACAAGTATTTATATTAGAACAGCTGTGGACTTTTTTTTCCAGCCCATAAGCAAGTAGAAATAAAAGGGAGAGAGTGAAGGAAAATAAGTGAAAAACAATGGGACAAATATTGATACTCAAGTACAGGTTACACTGCATATTTTAAAATAGATTTTAACTGTCTAAGTGGGGTTTTCATAAGCATGTGTATTTAGTTAGTGAAGTTGCCCAACAACTCTATGGAAAGAATAGAGTTAATAAAAAAAAAAAAAGAAACAATTGTTAATTATGACCTGTAGAAAGAACACAAAAACCGCTGTTGGACTGAGTAGTAATTGCAATCAATAGTATCTTATCAACAGTGATTAATCAAAAATAGTCATTATGTCAATAGGCACTGTGTCTACATATTTTATTTCTAAGGTCAACAGTTTCAAAATAACATGACAAATTGAAGGAAGGTAAATGTGGGCTGAATGAAGCATGATGAAATAGAAAAAATAGTATACAGCACCAGAGTTTAAATTAACATTGATGACCATGGCTGGAGAATTAACCCTCATCTGGTCCACCATGACTGGCCCTGTTTAATACGAAGGCTAATGATCTAAGGCTTGCTGGAAATCTGTATGCGAAAAGATAAGCTCTTAGGGAAAAGGGGAATAAGCATACAGCTGAAACAATGAAGGTGTTATATAAGGAGTGTTAGCAACAATAAGGGATGGAGGATTCCCTAAATGTTGGAAACACTTGGCAACAGTTTGTTGAAAAGAAGCAATTGAGGAAACTCTCTGAGTCAAACCCAAATCAGCATGACTTATTTCTAGATTTAAGAATGGTGAGAAGCCAATGGCAGTACGGTTGCTAGCATTTGGGCCTGAGGGTATTTTCCCAGACTGTCAGTGACTTCAAGTTTGGGAATATAAATAAGTAACAATGACATAACTAAACAAGTAAAATACATAAAAATATTCAAATAATGATTATTCAACAGCTCACAAAATACATCTCCTGTTCCCTCGCATGGATTCACATTTCAGCAAGACTGTATATTAGCTTTCAATTTGGTATGCGACTTGCAGCTGAGCTCTGTCAACACCTCATAAAGGTAATATTGACAAATTTACTCTTCAAAGAAACTGCTCAGACTTTGCATTTTTTTACCCTTGGTTAATCAGTAACAGATTTAGAATATTATTTTCATACTATTAAGAGCTAAACTCTTCTTAAAAAAAAAAAATGCAAAAAAAAAAACCAACTTGCTCTTGTTAAGAAGCAAAAGTTATATGTTTTAAAAGGCACTGAATCTGATTTTGAGGAAAGCAGTTCTGGAATTCCAGAAAAGTCACCTACAGACTGCATACGCTGAGCAGAAAGTCCCCAGATTTAGCCAACGTGCAATACACAGCTTGTTTCTGTTGAGACATCAAGGCTTCAGTGCATGGATCCTGTTTGAGAGCTGATTTTGAAGCATATGGTGATAGTGCATCTGCTTTAGGGAGTAAGTGAGCAAGATTCTATTAACTGCTTAGCATCTGGAATGGTCCCCTAAATCTCCCTTCACTCTAATTTTGAGACACTGAAAGCATCCATCTTCTTCTTTCTTCCACTTCCCTTCCTTTCTCCCCTCCTTCCTGCTTTTTCTATTAGCATGAAGTACTGGCTTCTGGCTGGATTGTGGAGAAGTTCTGTCTCTTTTCTGTAGTACAAAAAATGTGTGTTTCCACTAACATTTAAAAACACTACTGAACAGATAGCCCTTGCTGAATTCCATCTCTAAGTGTTGCTTCCTTCCTCAAAATGCATACTAACAGTGACCTGAGAATTGGACACTCAGCTACAGCTTCACTTTTGCTACCATATGCTCGTGGTTTTTTGGTGCCAAATACACGGCTACTGCTGTCGCATGAAGCAGGCACACCATTTTTCATTTCCCAGGGAGGGCTTTCTGCTAGAAGAGGTAGAGCAATTTCTGTGGCTGAAGCAAATGAATTTTTTTTCATTTTTTTTAAACAAAATGCTCATCTCCCACTCTGTGAAAGTGAGAGGTGCAGAGCTCTAACCAAGCACAGTGTACAAACTGGAAGCAAAACTCTTTCCTGTTGGGCAGGGGAAGCCAACATCATGCCCCATCCTGACCATCTTCTTCAGCAATATTTGTGGTGGAAGGTTCTGTAGGAAGCATTTTTGCATGGTGGCATTTTTCTCTCCAGTTATCCTCAGGGGACAGTTTTGTTAAAAAGGGGGAACACTCACAAATTTCAGGTCTTCAATTATTCAAAACTTAGTGGCCTAGTGAAATGGCTGGTGGCATGATACAGGTGGGAAGGAACTGAGCCAGGAAGTAAGAGATCTGGAATAACTTTCTAGTTCTGCTGCTGAACTGCTTGGTTGCTCTGCTAAATCCATCCCTGCTCCCGTCCCACTCCTAAAATTAGGGTCTAGCCTCTTTGGTACAGAATATCAAAACTTACAGTCCCTAGCACAGCATGGTCCTTCTCAGTTTTATAAATCAATGTAATAGAAATAAAAGGCTAGCCTTAGCTATTTGGAAAATAGCTTGTGATCATGAAAAAAGGAAAAATCCTCTTTGTTCATGGAATTGCTGACATTTATGGCATATATGCATCTACAAAGATACACAGAATTGATCTCCCAAGTAGTGTATCTTCAGATATACTGCTTGGAAATGCTGCCAAGCTTTGTACAGAACATAGCCTGGACTGGACTCCATGCAACCCAAAGGACTGTGTTTGCTTCTATGGCCCTGCAGAATGTTGCTGAACCAAGATATTTAAATATTCAGTGTTTGGTGTTATGATCCCACAAATAAACTAACGAGAAACTTTTCCCTCAGAAAATCCTTTTTGGGTAGAATGTTGACTCAGTGACAATTCATTTTTTGCCCTTCATAGGAATTGTTTTAACAGAATAGTTTTGAATAGTCCTACGAAGAGTATTCATATTTTCAATATGAAAGATAGACTTTTTTAATAACATCTTTTTGTAATTTATTATTTATTTTGCTCAAAATACTGTCTCTAGAAAGAGAAATTATTGTGCTTCATTGGTATTCACAAGCACACTAGTAACCTCAAAGATATGTGTTTACCTATGAGGGAAGGCAAAATATCTCATAAAACCTCCAATTTCTCCTACAAACCCCCAAGGAATCACAAGTGGCAAAAAGAAAAGGATCCTCTCCCTTCAGAAGTTATGAAAAATGCTTTGGTTGTGTCCTTTTAGCCCCGGGTTTATGGAAAGCTGTAACTCGTTATGTTGTGTTTTTTAAGGGGCATACAATTTTTAAAAAATGTGAAGACTAAAGGTTCAAGTACTTACAAAAATATTTAAACCAATCTTCATGGCCTGAATGCAAATGGAAACCCTGGACACATAAGAGGCCTTTTCTGTAGACCAGATGATACTTACATATTATTGCTATACTATTTGGCAGGGCTGTGATTTCTCAAAAATGCATCTGCTTTTACAGTACTGCAATCCCTAGAAGAATTATGTTGAACTAAAAAAGCTCTTGCTACTTCAGAAAAATGAGACTTTACCACCTGTTAACTTTTACCTTCTTTCTTTCAATTCTTCTGTTTCTCTCAATCCCTCTGTAAAGAGGCACCTGAAAATCTTCAGTGATCATCCACTGTTAAGCACTATTCAAATTCCACAATGTTCACAAATTAAGCCATTATTATGAATAATTGTTTTAAACACTCAAGATACCCACAAAGAGTAGCTGCAGATTTTGTATAAAAAAGCCGTTTCTCTCCAGTTTTATTTCACAATTATTTATACAAACTGACTTGACAAGGTTACTAAGTCTTTGCTCTGATATTATTCAGTCAAAAAGTGTTTCCTGAACCTTACCTATTCAGAAATAAGAAACTCAGTCTCCCACTTTTTGAATTTAAGTAACTTTATGCATGACAGTATGCAAAAGTCAACAGCTCCTATCCTCTTTTTATACACACCATTTAATTCCAACAGTGCTATAAAGGAAGAAAGACAAAATATTGTCATGTAGTTAAAATTTATTTGCAATTAACATTCTTTATCCATTTGGGAAAAATGAAAAGAACATGCTTTTCCCCTAGATATCGTATAAACCACTAAAGCAAATAGTTTGTGTCGGGTTTTTCCAGCAGAAAATGATAGTCTGATTTCTAAAAGTTAAAACTGGGTCCAGTTGCTTTTATGCAACTTTATGCTTTTATGAACCCCAGGAAGCGTTCATCATTCCAGTCTGTGCACATACAACAACCAGAGGAAATAAATATATAGGCCTTGGAAACCCAGAGAAATTAACGAATATTATTGGAAATGACCCAATAGACCTCTTAGCCTCTCATAAGTGCTTGTAGCACATTAGAATGTTAGCAACTTTATGTTTGTTTTTGCTGAAAGCAGAATTAACAACAGTTCAGTTTTTTTTGTGAAATTAAGCATATACCTGCTATAAAAGGATGTATCCTTACGATAAATTAGATTCAGAACTGTTTGTCTCCTTGTTCGCTCCTGTGTCTTTTGCTACCATTCTGGTACAAATAGACACCACACTGGACAGCTGTTCTGACCATACTATGTTCATTAGAACAAGAATGAGAGCATTAAAGCAAGCTGGAATGTTCAGCTGATAGCATTGTTCTGAGTGCTCCTCATGGAACTAGTAAGCCTCCAGCTATTTTTCCCTGAAGAAAAAAAGGTTTAAGGAGGGGATAATGTTGGGGTTTAGGTGATTAGAAACACTGGTCATTCCTGCAAGTTGTAGGCTTGGTTCGAGAGTCTAGCAGGTTGGGTTTACTGGGTAAGACAGTGCAGATTTCACTCCAGACTAGCTCATGCTGAGGTCCCTCTCCAGGAAGTTGTAGCCTTGAGAGAAGAGAGCCCCAAAACTGCTCAATAGGCAGATGTTCTAGGAAAGGGGGATAACTAAGGATGCCATTTCTGTAATCAAAATGCATAGCACCAGATGAGATAAAGTCAGCCCCCTGCTCTGGAGCTGTAATGAACCAGTAAGTTAGGAGGCACCTCAGGGGTGTCTCCTATTGTTTTGGAAGAATTAGAGAGAGAAGGAATCATTACCATGTCAGCCCTTCCTGTCATTCAGTTGTGCCAACTCGATAGAGGGCAGCTTAAGCAACAAATACATATACTACAGCTACATGTGTTCCTTTTGGAGCTCATATGGCCATCCTTGCACAAGCCTGCAGGTTCAATACAAAGCACTTCATGCAATTAGAATTTAATTGCCTTGGAGAACATCTGAAAATTTCAATCTTCTTATTTCCTTAGGTCCATCAATCTTGTTTCTTGAAGTAATTAATTCCCCCCTCTTTCTCAAAGAATACTAAATCTTCTCAGTGGCAAGAGGGAGCACGTGAAGAGGAAGGAAATCATTTCAGTGGACATTTAAATACAGTGCTTAGTGTTTGCTGGGAGCACTCCAGTGTACTTACAGCTGAATAACCCAACCAGATGTAGAAGGTCTATTGTCCTTAGTAGGAGGCTGCTGGCAGCTGTGAAACAGTAGCATAAAATAGTGTGATGATTCAGATCAAGCTTGTGAACTGATCCTACTTCAGTATCTTTAAACTTACATACTTTTGAGCAGGGCTTTTAAGACTGTGGGACTTGGCAGTATCTCAAAGGTAGGTGGAAGATTTCTGGATCTTTTGCAGTTTTGAGGTTTATTCACTCAAATGATCTTCTAAGAATGGGAAAGGGGTTGCTAATGGCTAGCACTAGAAATGGGACAGGAAAGGATGTGTAGTACTATTGTTTTTCTCCAGATACCTGACTTTCTGGAGCACTGCCAGCTATGAATTCATTCAGAGCTGCAAGCGCTGCATGTTTCAGCCACTGGATCACTGCCTCTTTATGGTGATTAACAGGAAGTGAGAGCATGGAGGCCAACATCACTAAAAATCCCAGAGAGCTAGGAAAAAGATGTTAGCATTTCCAAGGTACACAACCATTTACAACATCCTGACATAGTAAATCACGTAATTGATATTCAAATACATACCTATTAATATGCAAAAATCTGTTTTTCTACACAGACTATATGAAACACTGTAGGTTACCAAAGTGGTTTCCTCATCACCGTTCCAGCAGACAGAAAAGTTCTCCCACAGAAATGAACTGAATTATTAAACATACATTACCACTCTATGTATATAGGTAAGAACCTGGGCCTGCATAGTCAAATGACACCCAAGTATTTCCTGGTGCATTTATCTCAATACAGCAACTTCAAAAGTAATTGTTTGTACCAATCTCATCTGGCACAGCATATGGGTCTGGCTCTTGTATGACAGCCTGTCAGTGGATGTAGCTTTTCCTGTACTTCTCTTGCTATTTCCCTACTGCATCATCTTATTGATTGCAGACATTCACAGCAAGAGTCAACAGCTACAAGAATGAAGGATTTTTTTACCCTGTTTTCCATTTATTCTTTCCTCCAGGAAACAAGGGTTCAGTGGCTCCACTCTGTCAGCTTTTCCTTCTTTGTAACTTCGGAATCAGTTGCCTAAACCAGATATGATGGCAAAGTAGAATGTAAAGTTTCTGTAAATTTTATGGAAAACAGGTAGCCAGGCAAAGGAAAATATTT
This sequence comes from Amazona ochrocephala, assembly GCA_039720435.1. Taxonomy (NCBI): domain Eukaryota; kingdom Metazoa; phylum Chordata; class Aves; order Psittaciformes; family Psittacidae; genus Amazona; species Amazona ochrocephala. Next base: position 62,732,992 of record CM077879.1, on the reverse strand, counting down.
TCACTTGGAAGAAAGGCGGTGTGAACTCAGCTGTTTATCTGTAGCAGAAAACTCAGATAAGCTAGAACAAGGACACAAATCTGCCATGAGGCAGGGCTTCAGTGGGCCCAGAACCCCTGGAAAATTTCTGTGTTTTTTTCAGTTAAATATACTGGTAGTTCAACTTATGTAGTTACATTTGTGCAGGTGACTGCATTTCTGCCTTGGTGATGCTCATTAGTCATTTGTGTCAAGGCACTGGGCATCCAGGAAGAAATTACTTCATGTCTTCTATTTCTTAGGCTGCTGTTCCACGCCTATTAGAGATGTTTTTTTAAGCTTCAGTTTTTCATGAGTGCACATTATCAGGACCATCAGTTCATTCAGTCCCTCTAGACACTGAATACCATGCAACTTGGAAGACCATTAAACATCACCTTCAAAAGCTACAGTCATAGTACACCAGAGGGAAAACAGCCATTGGACAGCCACTGGACAACTGGTGTTCCCTAGGAACTTCATCTTACTCTGCTTTCTGTCATAACCACATATTACAGGACTTCATATGGAGGTAAAAGAATAGATGAACTCGGAAGTTTAACTCTGGCAAAAAAAATAAATTGACTTAGAAGTATAACTCCTCAGGAAGGAAAATGTTCCTTCTCAGCTCCCATAGCTAATATATTTTGAAGGCCGATACTAGTACAACCTCCAGATTCCACTCTGTATTCAAGCATTAGATGTAGGTTTGGACATACCATTATGGCCCAAGGGCTCTTGTTACAAGCCTGGTACCCTATCTCTGAGTGATACGATCCTCTCACAGCAATTTGGCACAAAAATCCACATCAAAAGATAGGAATTTCTCACAGGCTATAAATTCTGAATTTCAGTCATCTCTAATGTATAATTAATTTCTGATAAAATTAAACATGAAAATCCATAATGAGCTGGAAGAGATGGACATGTATAACTAGCATAAAACATGGTGTGATTGCAGCTGTCTGTCACTACGAATGGCAGCTGTTGTTCGCAACCCCTGTGCACATAAAAGTCACAATATCCCTTTTTCCCTTATTTCCCCTGACACTCTTTTGTTCCCTTCACACTTCTAGAAGCTATTGAGAAGACACTGTTCTAATTTAAGTGTGTGATAATAATGCATGTTGCGAATATATGAGAAAAAAATAGAATATCTGGTCAAAAGCTTGCTGAAGTCTGTAATTAACAGTCCTTTTTTGCATTAGTAGCCTTTGAGTGAAACCCCAATTACAACAGCATGAACTCTGTCCAATTAGCAACGAAGAACAAGCACCATTTCCTTTGGACAAGCATATTCTGAGCTAATGCTATTTTTCAGAACACAACTAGAGATACTGTTAGCCCACCAGAAAGCAGCAAATGCAGTTAAAAAGACTCGGTAGAGGCTAAGATAAAACATCTGCCTTGCTATGGGTAAAATGAAGCTTCCAGCTTCAACGAAAATGGTAAATAATGTGATGGATAATTGGTGAAGTTCTAAACAGAGATGTCAGCTGTATCTCCCAGCAGTGAGCAACATTGAAAAGCCAGCATGAAAAAAGTCTTGCTCCTTAAAGTTGCCTGGTCAAAAGCATTTGGTTCTTAGTTATAATACGCTTATTTACAAAGCTTCAACAGGAGAAAGTAGAATGGATGCAAGAAGTCTGATATACAGTTAATTTCAAAAAACAAACGCGGATTATGCCTTTTATTGTGTAACAGTCAGTAGCAAAAACGGTGGTATTCAATACCCAGTTTTGGCAGATCGTAGCCTCAGAGCTCCAGGATACTATTTTGGTGATCAAATAACAATTGGAGTTAAAGGCGTTTGAGTGTGGTTACTAAAAAGTAAGAAATAAATCAGACAGTCATGGGAGTCACAGCATGAGACACCTACAGGAGAAGAATCTGGAAAACTGTAGAAGAGGAGCCACAATGAAAAACTTGTAAAGGTAGTGCAGGCTTTAAAGAAGCAGCAGCTGGGAATTTCATTTGTAAAGTAATCCCAGAGGACTACGAATGCCTAGAGAATCTGAAGAAGTAGGATACAAGTTAGAGACTGTAAATTTACATGGTTCAAAGCACAAACCACACCAGCATTGATTGTGAGGGTAGAAATTAGCTGTATTTCATAAGGAAAAAATGTCTCCTTGGACACCCAGAAACACGGGTTTCATTATGATGATACTCGTGCCAAATCCCTAGCTGGGCTCAAACTCAGTTTTGTTCTTGCCAAAGGGAGTAAACCACTGTTTAACTGATACATAACAAAGTGCATCTCCTTCAGCTGTACATAATTATTTCACAGAATCACAGAATCACAGAATGGTTGAGGATGAAAGGAACTTCATGACATAGATGTAGATTTTCACAATGTAGCCCAGAAACAACAAAAGGCTTAACCTGATTTTCTGTGTTGTGTATCTATGGGTGTCAGCCACAGAACTCAGCAACCCAGCAGATGGTAAGCTGTGTTTCACTGCATTCCAATGTGGACTCCATGCTGGAGTAGTATTTGGTCCAGATCCTAGGGTGTATTTGAGACCTTGTGTTGAGAGACTAACTTTTCCGAAGCTTTCCTTTATATCGATACTTACCCAGATATAAAAGCCGGGCAATACAGACCTACTGTCATGGTCCAACTTCATGTTGACACAGCACAAAGTGGATTTTACTGCATGGTTTAGAAAGCACATTTACTTTGGCAATGCAGCTAAAGCATGCAACAGATTCTTCATTTTCCAGTGCAGGCAAGATAATCTAATATATTAAGAATGGGAAAACATTTAGATCAGATATTGCAATTCTCAGGGGACAAAATACTTTCAAATTCCTTTCATCTCTCTCCCTCAGTGGATGAAATTTTAACGTCCATAACAAGAAGACATATTTCTTACTGACTTTCAGAGAGTTATCCTGTCAAACCTAATTGATTCAATTTTAACATAACCAGAAACAGAACTCTCATTCTCTGTATAAGCAGTGCACAATAGGTCAAAGGGAGCCATTCTGTGGAAAAAAATGTCACTTTGCATGTTTGAAAGCCACACAAAACTTCCACACAATTTCTCCACAATTTCTAGACTGCTGAAGAGAATGTATTTTCATTATAGGACCCATGTTTTCACTGCATATCTTAGTTTCAAAGCAACATCACCACCACATAAAATCATGAATTTGAAAAAAATAGTAATAATTTTTTTTTTATGCAATCAAAAGGAAATATGCCTTACATATCTGCATATAGAACAGCACTTCCTGTCCTGAAACTGACATCCAGAAGCATAGCATAAGCCACAGGCCGAGATAAGCAGTCAATTCTAATTAAGAGGATGTCTCTCTTCTCACATATGCAGCAGGAGGAGCTGAATTATTACACAGATGTTAAATAAGAATTTATTAGGAAGTTCCAATATTTGGGGATCTGATTTGTTCGACATTGTTCCACCGGGGTAGGCTGTTCTACAATAGCAGAAATGAGTTCTGGCAGAGGATCTAGACTAAAGCTGGCACCTGAAACACCTTTCTCCACAGTGCTGCTGAGACTCATTAGTATCATTATGCAGATGCAATGCAAAAATCAAGTATTCAAAGGTTAATTCAATTTCAGAAATAAACTATCATCTACCGCTTACTAGAATTAGCACCACTGTATCTCATAGCTGTGCCAATAGTCTTGCCTGGGCACCAAAATCTACTCTGGTCCATATTGTTCTCACATACACATACCTTTTGACCTCTGGACTTCCCGTAACACTGACCGCAGTGTGTGAGTTTAGTCAGTGTAGTAGCTACCTGAAGGGCTCATCACCTTCATTTGCAAGGAATAAATAAACAAAAACTTGTTTCCTTTATCCACATATGCTGTACTGAAAGTTTTGAGGGAGGAAGAGTGGGGAGTTTTACAAGAAGAGATAGATATATAATAGTAACTTTGTGTGTGTCACTTTCTGGGTCTCCTGATATGATCCTTCAACTGCATTTCATTGGCAGCAATTCTCACTGCCCTGCCCTCCCTACTCCTTATGTCTCGGTGTGACATGTCAGCATGGCCCCGAAAAGTATGACAACAATAGCACTGATGTTACACAGGGATGCAATTTTGACATATGTTTTTATCTTTTCATGCTACTTGTCTATTTTCCTTGGCTGTCACAATCCCACCTGACAAGCATTACATTTATAATCAATATTTGAAGGAAGAAGAAAAAAATGATGTGATGCTTTTTGCAGCAAAAATATCCATAGGAAATTTAATTCCAGCATAAACAGTCCTGGATAGGTCTGTTTAGGGGTCTTAACTGTTATCTTTAAACTGGACTTAACATAAATTGTATATGTTCTTTGTGACAGCAAAGAGATCATACCAGTGAACTGGTTTCAGGATTTGATTGTAAGCAGACAGAGTGAGGACTGTAGTAACTTTTGGCAGACATAAACACAAAGCATCAACGATCCTTTATTCACCTTCTCTACTTTCTTCCTTAATTGATATTTGTCATGATAAAGTCATGAGTCTCAGACAGCCTGCTTTTGTAGGCCCTACCCCTATGATATGAATCTCTACCAGACACTGTCTGAGAGGTGAGATGTTACTGCCCTATTCAGAGGATACAGAAGCTGTATAAACTACTTCACTCTATCACTCTTTTTATATTCATTCAACCTCTTTCATGGAGGAGATGGCATGATTTTCAACATCTTTTTCTTTCTATAAGAGCTAGAATTTTATCCTTCCCCTAATGAGAAACAAAACACTCTAATTTTATCATTATATTCCAGTGTTCAGAAATTTCAGAAAAAAAAAAAAAAAAACAAAAACAAAAACACAAGCATAACAAAATTTTGTTACCCAGGCACATGGTGCCAGGACTACAGGACTTCAGCTGCACTGAACTGTACTGAAAATGGGCAGTTTTCCTAAAGAAATGCATTATATACCTAAGAGAGAATCTTTTGAGATCAAAACCTTTGTTGAAATGGAGTAGTGTTGACACTCTGAGGTAATGAAAAATCATACATGAGCTTCCACTGCTTGCAAGCCAACTTCACTGCTGTGTTCTTAAACTGATGAGCATGGAGGAGAGGTCCCAAAGCTAGTTATGTATTTGCAAACAGCAGGGGGGATGAGCGCACCTACCAGAGTAGTCAGAAATGCTTCCAGTAGCTGGGGCAGTGCTGTGTTTTTGACTTTAGTCTGAGAACAGCACTGATTATACACTGATGTTTTCAATTGTAGCTCAGTAATGCTTACTCCAAGCAAGGACTTTTCAGTTTCTCACAGTCTGCCAGTGAAGGGGGGTACAAGAAGCCAGGAGGAAGTAGAGATAGGACACGTGACCCAAACTAGCCAAAGGGGTATTCCACACCACAGCATGTCATGCCCAGCATATAAAGTGGGGAGACTTACTCGGAAGGGACCAATTACTGCACAGGTCAGGCTAGGTATCTGTCAGTGGGTGTTGAGCAATTGTATTGTGTATCACTTGCGTTTTCTAAATGTTCACTTATCTTTTTGTTGTTGTTGTTCCTTACTATTATTATCAGTATTGTTATTGTTGGTATTATTTCCATTATCATTATATTTTAATTAATTTAATTTTTTAATCTGTTCTTATCTCAACCAGCAGGCTTTACCTTCTTCTAGTTGACCTCCCCATCCTGCCCGGGGCAGGGAATGGGTGGGGAGTGAGCTAGTGACTGAGTGGTATTCAGTTGCTGGCTGGACTTATACCATGACAGTCTTTTTTGGCACCCAACTTGGGGCACGAAAGGTTGAAATAATGATGGATCTGATCAGAGCATGTTAAAACAAATTTGTTGTAAACATTTATTATATTGTAATAGTCATTGGTCACAGTGTTGCCTCATTCATTTTCAGAGTTTATGTGTGTGCTTTCACTGGTACCCTGTGTAATACTGTGCTTGTTATATGTGCTCCCTGCAATGGTGCTTATCCCTGGGACTTGGGCTACGGTTGTCATTTTGTTGTACCTTGTAGAGCTGGGTTATAACATGATAAAATCGGTGGTCATGAGACTAACCTGGTGTGAGCGCACAATATTGTCATCACCTTCGTCCCTCGGGAACCATGTGGTGGGACGTATGAACAATTACACCTTTGGTCTTTTCTCCTCCGGCAACATTCCTCCTTCCCCCATCATTTCAGCTGTGGAAAAAACTGTCCTGGGAGTTCCAGCAATTTATAGAGGATATATCCAGTTCCCTGCTTGTATGGACTCACATCTCAGCTATTAACAATAGGCGCCCTATCGCTCAAGAGGGAGGATATAGAAGGTACACACCACAGTGTACCCTATGGTTTTATATGTGGGATCATGGGTAGTACATGAGAAAGTGGGATGGAAAGCCTAGCTTAATTCTAGTGGAAGGGGTACACAAATTTCAAGGAAAAACAACAGTGAATGAAGATCTTGCCAGGAAAGTTGCTGCTCAGTCTCTGGTGAGCAGTTTCCCAGGTGGAGTGAAAGAGATGATTTTACTCTGACTTCTATGAAAAAGAATTCTAGTCCTTTTTAACAAAAAGTAAACAAAGAAACTTATGATCAGCATTGGAGGGGCCCTGCCTCCAGCCAGGTGGAGAAAAGGGATGACTGGGTTTCCTGGACTGTGTGGGTTAGATGGCCTAGCATGTCAGAGCCACTGAAGCATAAGGCCCTAGTAGACACCAGTGCACAGTGTACCCTGATGCCATCAAGGGGTGGAACCCATTTGTATATCTGATTTTAGATCAGATGTCGTTGGAACCCAACAGCTGATTTTACTGGAGGCTGAAATCAGCCTGAGTAGGAATGAGAGTAAAAAGCACCATGGACTTGTGGATGTCAAGTTTGTCTAACAAAATGGCTCCTAAGATTAATTAATTTCTTTCGCCTAGAAGGTTTCTCCTAGCCCTCTGTTTCAACCACATTTGTAAAAGGGCTTAATTTCTACTTTGACAAGTTGGTAGAAAACTCCAGCATCCAGGATATCAGTGGTTGGATATAGCTGTGGTGCATGTCCAGAAGTTTTGGGACTGACTCTCTTTTCACATTGTTTTCTTTCCCACAGCACAAACTTTCTACATCAGGCACCCAAACCAAAGCTTTTGCTGTTTCATGGAAACCTCAGCCTCTGGCTAGGTTTGGAAGTTTTACAACTCAAATTTTGTTCAGGTCTATTCCAGACCAGTGTTGAACAGGCCTTGCAAACTAAATTTAGCTGTAGACTCTGAGCTTAGGACTGGTCATGCAATAACAGATTATGGTGAAATACAATACATTTTCCTACATTTTTTTCTGTGCTATTTCTTTTTTTTTTTTTTTTTTTTTTTTTTTTAAATGCCGTGGAAAATCCTTTGTATACTGAGAGAAGAAGAATTAGGAAATAAGTCATGGCCTTGGATGACTTTATAATGGCATTGACTGAATCTCCTACACAGAGACAATGTGTGCTAGCTTCAGAAAATTAATTGGCCTTGGGTAACATTGAACAATGTGGTTTTCATATGAATCACCACTTGTTAGAACAATACGGGATTTTAGGATTTTCTGTATTTTGAATATCTGGTGGCTGTGGCTTAAAGTCATCTGCAAAAACAGTACAATTTTTCCTTTTATTACTAGAATTGTTATCATAAAGCTACAAAATACTTTGCACTTACAAAGCAGTGATGTATTGTGGTAATAACTGTGTGACATTTAATTTTATTTTTTAAAATAAAATAGCAGACTTGGGTCTTTATTTCAGTTTTCTTTTATGCAGTTTGACCTTCAGGTTCATGTTTTTCTTGTATGCTTTAAAAAAATGCAGAACTTGTCTATGTGCAGCGTCCATAGCTTTCACAGGCTGAAAACTGGTTAAAGAAAACCATGAAGTGCATCAATACATATTAAAATTGAATTTTGAATCCTTTTCCTTTTAAGATTGCTTTTTAGCTAGGAAGTGTGTTGTGAAGACAGTTTTTAGGAAAAAAAAGGGTGAAGTTTGGTGGAACAACATGAGCTAGCAGTCATTTACTAGTGTTATTTACTGTATTGTTCAAGGACATACATAATTTTTCACTTCCTTAAACAAAAAAGGGAACATGAACTCTAGCAATATTTTCAGGCATTCAAAGAAATTTTATTCACACTTTTGGAGATGGAAGGGGGAAAAAGAAAAAGATGGGAACAGTAGAAAGAATAGTCAACTTGTTTTCATAAAACAGGTTAGGGTTGTTTAGAAACCAGGCAATATATCTCTGTGGACCTAAAAACATTAGGCATGAAAAGAGTTTCCTAACACTTGCAGATGGCATATGCAAGTTTTCATCATGTTTCGTTTAGAAGCAAAACTTAAAACATAGAGATCACACAATGAGAATAGAGTGTAAAAATAAAGACTGAAGAGAAGGTTTCTCAAACCATACACCATTGAGGTGTTGAATTTGTTGTCACAAGATGCAGCAGAAATGAGAAATAGAAATGCATCAGAAAGCAGAATAAGACAAATTGATGGAGGATTGTTTCACTCTTTTTCATTATGCCCACTGATCCAAATGCACCTTTTGGTCAAGGAGGTATTTGAACGGCAGACAGTTGCACCCTAGAAAGGTAGGACCTAGAGAAAAAAATGCTCTAGCATGCTGCATTAGCACGCATAGTTATTCCCTAATCATTTGATACTGACCACTGTAAGAGCCAGGCTGCCGGATAAATGATCCTGTGGTAGAAGCTGATAAAGCTGTTCTTATGTCTCGGTTGATCTGCGGGAGTACGCTGTGTTTCTCTGACAAAATACTGATCTTATCTGCTGTCTATATTTTACAACATGCAGGTATGTTGTCAGAAAGATATGACACAGTGATTTGTGCCAATTAGTGCACTGAACTAGAGAAATGGGTATAAAAGAGGGCAAGTTGTACCATCTCTGTTACCTAGGAGCTGCTGGCCCCCAAAAGTTGGTATCCATGTATCACTCCACTCTGGTGACATGGAAGAAGTATACTCTGAGCATGCGTATTGCTAATAATATAGCTAATGTGCTGTGCTTTTTTTAAAAGACAGATGTACAGATTACAATTCACAAATAATAAATTCAAGTTGGCATTTCATAACAGAAACATTATTAAAAATTAATCTTTCCTGATTATTCTTCAGCATTTTTTTTAATTATGTAAAAAAAAAAAAGCCATTGTCCCACAGAGACATTAAAAATTAAAGACACTTGGCTTTTATTACTAGCATCATCCTACTCCCCTCACATATCATATTAATTGCAGAAATTGAGAAAAACATGTGAAAGACCACAGGGACAAGCTTTAAAAAGTATTTAGGTACTTGATGGGATTCATAAAGTTTCCAGTTTCTTGCTAAGCCTGAGGTACAATGGAGCTCTTTGTCCTGGAAGAACGTGGCCAGTAATTCAAAAGGAACTTAAAAAATGTAGGCGAAATAAAACTAGTATTACTGCCTGCCATTTGAATTTGTTCCCAAGATGTTCGCTGCATCATTCTCTCTCTTGTCTTGAAATGCTTTTTTGAAGTCCAGGGAGAATACTCCATAATTTGCTAGTCAGCAGAAGGCCTCAAAAAAAAGATTCTAGGGATGGGAAGGAATTCAGATTGGGTAGCCTCCAAGTAAAATGATTGCCCCTGTGTGAAGTCTGATGTCAATAAACAAGTGAGTCTGCTTATTACACCATTGCTTAGAAACAAATCTGCTTTTGGAGATCAGACCAGAATACATGGAGAAACATCATTAAGCCCATTTTTGTCTTTAGAAGAAATAAAACTGCAGTCAAGCTCTTTGGGTAAAGATAAAATAATTTTTACTCTTCAAAATTAAACAAAACATTGCTAAAAGTGACATTACCATTAGAGAATTCCAATTCCTATGGAACTATATACCCATCAAGAAGTTCTGAAGCACAGACTTTTTTATATCAGATTGCATGTCTTTGCTTTTAAACATTTTCACAGAGGCCATTAGGAGAAAAGTAACAAAAATTTGACTGAAAAGGGCTATGAGAGTAAATAAAGCTTGAAGAACTGATTACAAGCCCTGGAACACATTATGCTTTCTATTTTGTTGTATTTTGTTTCACAGCCTTAAAAGAAAACTTCCCTATGCTTTGCAAGGTTTATGTTACTGTTGGTAGTTTTGCCTTATATGCTTTTTGTAGTAAAATTTACTGGGAATTGGTGACTATTTATGTCTATTGCCTGTTGTGTCAGGCTAAAAAAAAATTTCATGCAATATAAAATGTGAATCCAGGACATGGAAACAGTATCAGCACTCTTTGAATTAAACAACGAAATCAGGCACATTATACTGTCTGTGGGAAATACTACCACACTGTTAAGATAATAGTGAACTTGAGATTTCTACGTAGTTACCAGACATCCACCAGACACGAGCAAAAAATGAATGTCATATTTGGAAAAAACAACAATATCTGTTTACAAGTGAGATATAGATTGAGATTTATACACAAGTGGAAAAACCGCATCTATCCCAGTCACTTAAATACAATAAAGATTTATTCTCTAATAAAACAGACCCTTATTAAAAGTTCCCCTCCACACTTTACATCTTTATGCTTATTGTACAGCCACTCCTAAATGTGAATGCTATAAGCACATGATTGTTTATTAGCAAAGAAAAAGCTAGTTATAGGTATTTGTGTGAAGCTGGCAGCATGAGTTGTTTTAAATTGAGGGAGGTGACATAAAATAGAAGCTGAGAAAAAATGAAAGCATCTCAAATAAAGCAAAGTAAAATAATAACTGGAGGAATTAAAGGATGAAGAGAAGCCTGGCAAGTGCAGTCCTCAAAGTTGTCTCGTAGACGTAAAAAGGAGAATAAAAAAAGGAGTCTGAGAAACCAAAGTCCTTGCAGTTTTGGTCCTTGAAAATTCATGAGGCAAAGGAAGATAATGTAGTCACTCAGACTGTGTAGAAGGAGCCAAGGTGGAAGACAAAACCTTTTAAGCCTTAGACATAAAATATAGGACTTGCTCATAACTTTTTTGGGGTGGATATGACTTCCTGATGCTAAAGGCAAGTAGGTTTAAGATCTGAAGTCTTTTACTATCCAAATGGTGAGGACTATTAATAGCCATGCAAGTGTATAGTGCAGTCATATCTCAAGAGGTCTTGCTTTTGCAGAACATTTATGTGCACTCTATCTTCTATCTGTGTAAAACAAAGATCAGCGGTTGGCTAGTTTGCTTCTAAATGTCATGATCTTTATTTCCACCAAGCTTTCCTCCTGTATTGCACTAAGTACAAAAAATAGGGAAGACTCTCTGGAAGATGGTCTTGGCAGAATTCCTCCTTTCTCTTTATTTAATTGGCCTTAAGATAACACGGTTGCTAACTTGATCAAGACAACAGTTGATTTTATTATCTTGATTGAAGGGCAAAATAAGGAAACTTTTACCAAGACTACCACTTTGCTGAGGGTAGACTGCTCTTCTCATAAGGGAAATAAGTTTTCAGGCAGATTAGCTAGCCATTAACAACCTTTCCCCAGCGCAGCAACTAGGATGTTTTCCATTATTCACAAATTCAGAAATAGACCAGAAGGTTACACTCTCAAGTCTGATGTCTTATATTATCAAAGCCAAAATTTGCCTTGAGTCTGTTTTGCTTGGAGAAAGAAATAATTTTTAGGCAAAGATTGATCTGAGCTACTAACTGCAAATGCTTCTGGTGATGAAAGATTTAGATTCATATAAATATAGAATCATTTAGGTTGGAAAAGACCTTTAATATCATAAAATCCAACTGTTAACCTAACTTTACCAAGTCCACCAGTAAACCATGTCCCTAAGTGCCACATGTACACATCTTTTAAATACCTCCAAGAATGGTGACTCAACCACTTCCCTGGGCAGACTGCTCAAGCCACATGCTTGACAACTCTGTCAATGAAGAATTTTTTCCTCATAACCAATCCAAACCTCCCCGTGTGCAACTTAAGGCCATTTCCTCTTGGCCTATCACTGCTGCTTGGGAGATGAGGCTGACACTCACCTCACTACAAACTCCTTTCAGGTAGCTGTAGAGAGCAATAAGTTCCCCCCTCAGTCTCTTTTCCTGCAGACTAAACAACCCCAGTTCCCTTAGCTGCTTCTCACCAGAATTGTGCTCCAGACCCTTCACCAGCTTTGTTGCTCTTTGGACAAGCTCCAGCACCTCAATGTCTTTCATGTAGTGAGGGCCCAGAACTGAACACAGGATTCGAGGTGCAGCCTCACCAGTGCCCAGTACAGGGAATGATCACTGACCTAGCCCTGCTGATCACACTGCTTATGATACAGGACAAGATGCCATCGGACTTCTGGGCTGCTTGGGCACAAGCTGCTCGTGTTCAGTTCTGTCAATCAGCACCCCTAAGTCCTTTTCCTTTGGGCAGATTTTCAGCCGTTCTTCCTCAAGCCTGGAGTGTTCCATGGGATTGTTGTGGCCCAAGTGTAGGACCTGACACTCTGCCTTGTTGAACCTCATACCACTGGCCACAGCCCGCTGATGTAGCCTGTCCAGATCTCTCTGCAGAGCTTTCCTACCCTCCAGCAGATCAACACTCCTGCCCAGCTTGGTGTCTGCAAACAATCTGCAAATTTACTGAAGGTGAACTCAATCCCTCATCCTGATCAATAAAGAGATTAAAGAGAACTGGCCCAAATACTGAGCCCTGGGCAGCACCACCTGTGACTGGCCACCAAATGGATTGAACTCCATTCACCACAACCCTCTGAGCTTTGCCGTCCAGACAGTTTTTTATCCAGTGAAGAGTACAATTGTCCGAGTCATGAGCAGCCTGTTTCTCCAGGAGAATGCTGTGGAAAACAGTGCAAAAGACTTTACCAAAGTCCAGGTAAACAACAACCACAGCCTTTTCCTCATCCACTAAGAGGGTCACCTTGTCATAGATGTGGAGATTGGGCTAGTCAAGCAGGATGTGCCCTTTATAAACCCTTGCTGACTGGGCCTGATCATTTGGTTGTCCTGACTTGTCATATAACTGTCCCTATGGTTAATGACGCTGGAATAGTTTCCGAGTTTAGTTTCTTATTATGTGGCATATCATGGCCTTTAATGCTTGAAGTCTGCCTTTTGTCATTCCCCTCACAGAAGCAACATTACAAGCCTTATTACAAGTGCAGAGAGATTCTCAAATTTGTAACAGGCTGTTTTGTGGAGGAAAGGAACTGTCCTCCATCCATTAGTTACTGCACTGGTTTTCCTTTCTGGTCAAATCCCTGCACTGTACATCTAAATATACAACTTGATCTTGATCTCTTGCTTTAAAACCCACTATACCTTCAAATGAATAAAAACAAAGAAAAAAGCAGCTAAGTACATAGCTCCATTTTCCAAATGAGTATAGGCACCTGCTGTCAGGCTTTTAAAGGCCTTTAAGATCAAAGATTTGCTTAAGTGCTTTGGAAAATCTGTCTATATAAAAGTTAAATAACGGTGTTAAGAAGGTTAACCTCACTTATTATCACTGTTTTCTTCACTTGCATCAGTTGTATATACCAAAACCATCCTACTGTTTCTTTTTACCGCATTTTCAGTGAGGCTTTTGTTTGAAACCTAGTTCTAGCACTGATTCATATATAATCTTGAGCACAAGGCAAGACATTTTGTGTCCTTTAATTTTCATTCTCTTTTCCCAGCCTTATTCTTACTGTGAAGAGCCAGAACTTGAATGCAGAGGACATACTGTTTACCAGATGCTGGTACAAACACCTAGCACAACAGGGTCATCTTCTTGCAGAGGGGCTACTGTTTTGCCATACACAGCTATCTAGCTTGCTCCACATCTGCTTTTGCTATTTCCTCTCTGAACACAAAGACCTCCTTTCTTTTGAGGAGTCCAACCAAGTTGACAGACTAGATAATGGAAGCATCTGTGGCTTTTATATAACGTCTCTCTCTGTCTGCTGGAAGACAGAAAAGGAAGAGGACACAAATGCCATTCCAGTTCCACTTCCTGGCTTAAACATGCTCCTGTGCTGTGCCTCTAGTCTCAGAAAAGTACGATGCAGAAGCAACTTTACAACTTCGGAATACAATCACGATTTTGAAAAACCAAGTCTTCATAACAGACTCCTGCATCCATTCATGTTTAATCTCTGCAATCAGTAAGATGACTTGTGGAGTAAAGACAGCAGAAAGCAGATAGTTTTGTAGAAGTCCATCACTTTTGATGAAGGCCCTATATTTCCCAAGTCTATAATAATTTGCTCAAGGATGAACTGGAAATAGCCTATTCTTATTTTTGCTTAGGCCTTTTCAAACAATTCTGGCAACAAGGAAGGCTCTTTTCTAATTGTACTTTGCAATTATGCACTGGGTAGAATGAAACATTATTATAAATAAGAAAAATCTGTGCAGATTATCCTTGTAAAAAGGTGAATAAGATATGTGATATGAGATATCAGTAGATTTAGAAACATGAATCTGTGTGTAATATGAGAGCTCACACATTTCAAATCTATGTCTTATTTTAAAAATCACTATGAAGGAAAAAAAAAATGATGTTTCCCAGAATTTTATGCAATAGATGACATATTCATAACCAAGTGTACAGAAGGTTAGGCATTTAAGTTTTAAAGTTCGTATACGTGTCAAACAAGAGGCACCATGTCAGCTTGGCTGAGCACCTGGCCCAGAAAACCTGGACACTTTTAACTACGCGAACATAAATACCTGACAGTGGAAAGGAGGCCAAGCTAGCTTCTTGCTTTGAGAAACTATCTCTATTGCCCCAGTCAGAAGCTCTGAAATCAGTGAGAAGTTTTCCATTGGTATCAGTGGGCTTCGGGTTAAGAAAGGCAATGCAGCTACAAGAGAACAGCATTGCTCACCTGACTGACTTAAAGTGAATTAGCAAGTTCTGCTCACAGCTGTTTGCTTCTTTACAAGTTTCTTGTATTGTTATCTTACTATGTGTCTATCATCTAGCAGCTTTACAGCTGTGGAAACTGCTTGCACCTGAAAGGCAGAGTCACAGAGGGAGCTATTATGCAGTTCTATACCTCCATGCTAATACCTATGTTGGAGATCACAACTTTGCATCACACAGGTAGTAAATCTGAAAGTGAAGACTTGCAAATGACTCTCAATCAGTGCTAGTGATTATTTCATATTTTCCCTTCTTTCTGTGCAAACCTTGTCACTTTAAGTTGTATTTCTGCAGTGTAAGCTAGTGACATCTTTCACAGCCTGGCTGGCAAAAAGTTTATGAGGTCAGAGAAACCTCCTAATTACTAAATTGGACAGTCTAGTTTCTATGTGTAAACATGTCAATATCATTTTCATGAAATTCAATACTCTTTAACGTTTTACAAAAGCACAGAGCATCAGACTGTCTGCTCTGATGTCTATGGGAGGCCTGCCAAGGACAGGGCTGAGGAAACACAGCCTTAAACAAGCTCC
This sequence comes from Amazona ochrocephala, assembly GCA_039720435.1. NCBI lineage: Eukaryota > Metazoa > Chordata > Aves > Psittaciformes > Psittacidae > Amazona > Amazona ochrocephala. The sequence goes on along the minus strand of CM077879.1, from coordinate 62,717,559 downwards.
ATCTGTCCCATTTAGGCAATCGACAGGGTCAGGTCTTGAGGTGAAACTAATAACTACAAGATGTTTTTCTAAGCAGACAGGAAGGGAGGGTTACTGCTTGTGTTGATTAAAATAAACAAACCCAAAGGACAGGTTGTACTCATTGTATATTTCAGCTAGGCTACTGATTTTAGGTTGTCCCTTTCTACTTAAGACCAACATGGCAACATAGAGAAATGAAGAAAAAACAGCATAATTCCCTTGTGTACGAAGTAGGCTTTCACTGATGTTGATATTTTCTGAAAAATGCCTCTTAAGAATCTCTACACATCCATCCAGCTCACTGAATGCCAAGTAGCCAGCACTGAGAGAAAGGTAGGATTCTGAAGGTCAGTCCTGCATAACCACTGCATGCCTGCCCATGCCAGTATTTTGCATCTTTCTTAGGCAGTTCAGCAGGGCCATGATGCAATATTTTGCAGTCAGTCATTTAATGCAGAAAAGTTAAACTGCAGCTATGAAAAATTAGGGCATATCTAATTGTGAGGACTGGCATGGGTACAAGAAAGACTGAAAAGATGAGACACAGAGAGAGATCTGTCTGCCTTTGGAGAAACCTATGGCAATGTGGAGCAAGCATGATTACATTTTCTTGGGTAGAGGCAGAGTGTAACACTCATGTAAAAGTGCATGAAGTCTCTGCAGCACTATTCGCTGGCAACATCTTCTCTCTTGTGCAAGTAGTTTCTGCTTTCACACACAGACATTTCAGGGGGTTTATGTGGAATTCCAAAATTATGTTCTATAATCTCCTTTCAGGAACTTGCACATGGACTCAACATAAAAAGGACATGGAACTGTTGGAACAAGTCCAAAGGAGGGCCATGAGGATGATCAGGGGACTGGAGCACCTCCTGTATGAAGATAGGATGATAAAGTCGGGTCTGTTCAGCCTGGAGAAGAGAAGGCTGTGTGGAGACCAAATAGCAACATTCCAATATCTGAAGGGGGCCTATAGGTATGCTGGGGAGGGACTCTTCATTAGGGACTGTAGTGACAGGACAAGGGGTAATGGGTCCAAACTTAAACAGGGGAAGTTTAGATTGGATATGAGGAAGAAATTGTTTACTGTAAGAGTGGTGAGGCACTGGAATGGGTTGCCGAGGGAAGTTGTGAATGCTCCATTGCTAGCCGTGTTCAAGGTCAGGTTAGACAGAGCCTTGGATGGCATGGTTTAGTGGGAGGTGTCCCTGCCCATGGCAGGGGGGTTGGAACTAGATGATCTTAAGGTCCTGTCCAACCCTAACTATTCTATGATTCTATGATTTACAGAAGGTAAAATGAGGGCAAGAAATACAAGACATCTCTGTCCTTTGCTTGTGCATAGTATGTCTTTCACCTTGCTCTATGGCCATCACATACATTTGATCATGCAATCCCAGAGGATGTCAGAAACCCTGTGGTTTTATTTAGCTTACTGCAGAAGAGCCTGGAGAGCTGTTCTCATTTTGCAACAACTACAGAAATATAATAGGGGAATATATTTAAGGACTGTGTGACAAATCCTACTAAAATCAAATATGGGACACTTGAGAAAGGAATTGACAAAACCAGAAATAATCTCTCTTCAAACATGAAAATGCTGAACTCATGAGCAGCCTTGATAGCAGTGCTCTCCACAAACATACCGCTCAGTAAGTCAATATTTGAGTTTATGTGAACAGCTACAGCTCAGGTTTGGTACTGTGCTGTCTTCTCCAAAATCTTAAGTTTTGTTCTCAGAAAAAGCTGTATAACAATCAAATGACTGCAGAATTTCACTGACTGTTCCCAAATCATTTTAGAAAGATGAAGACACTTCTGCTTATTTTCCCATCTGTGGTAACTGCCAGAACACCAAGGATACATACATAAAGTGTTCACAGCTTCAGGACAGCATGATGAGAATTGTTACAGGGAAAGAGACAGGAAGCATTATGAACAGTGTATATCATCAACAAATGATACTTCACAGAATCACAGAATCACAGAATAGTAAGGGCTGGAAAGGAACTCAAGATCATCGAGTTCCAACCCACCTGCCATGGGCAGGGACACCTCCCACTAAACCATGCCATACAAGGCTATGTCCAACCCCACCTTGAACGCCGCCAGGGATGAAGCATTCACAACCTCCCTGGGCAACCCATTCCAGGGCCCCACCACCCTCACAGTAAAGAATTTCTTCCTCAGATCCAATCTAAACCTCCCCTGTTTAAGTTTAAACCCATTACCCCTTGTCCTCTCACCACAGTCCCTCATGAAGAGTCCCTCCCCAGCATCCCTCTAGGCCCCCTTCAGGTATTGGAAGGCTGCTAGGAGGTCTCCACGCAGCCTTCTCTTCTGCAGGCTGAACAGCCCCAACTTTCTCAGCCTATCTTCATACGAGAGGTGCTCCAGTCCTCTGATCATCCTCGTGGCCCTCCTCTGCACTTGTTCCAAGAGTTCCATGTCCTTTTGATGTTGAGGACACCAGAACTGCACGCAATACTCCAAATGAGGTCTCACGAGAGCAGAGTAGAGGGGCAGAAGCACCTCCCTCGACCTGCTGGTCACACTCCTTTTGATGCAGCCCAGAATACGGTTGGCCTTCTGGGCTGCAAGCGCACACTGCCGGCTCATGTTCATTTTTTCATCAACCCACACCCCCAAGTCCTTCTCCGCAGGGCTGCTCTGAATCTCGTCCCCGCCCAACCTGTAGCTGTGCCTGGCATTGCTCCGACCCAGGTGGAGGACTTTGCATTTAGCATGGTTGAACTTCATCAGGTTGGCATCAGCCCACCACACAAGCGTGTCAAGGTCCCTCTGGATGGCATTCCTTCCCTCCAATGTATCAACCAAACCACACAGCTTGGTGTCATCGGCAAACTTGCTGAG